>CM050163.1:207400124-208000124 GCA_027410445.1 Discoglossus pictus
TATATTTACAAAGAATAAGACATCTGCATCCCTATGAAGGACCTCCTTATAGGCTCCTAGAGTACAGCTTGTATTCTATATTTACATAGAATAAGGCATCTGCATGCCTATGATGGACCTCCTTCCAGGCTCCTAGAGTACAGCTTATATTCTATACTTACATGAGGCACCTGCATCCCTATGAAGGACCTCCTTCCAGGCTCCTAGAATACAGCTTGTATTCTATATTTACAAAGAATAAGACATCTGCATTCCTATGAAGGGCCTCCTTCCAGGCTCCTAGAGTACAGCTTGTATTCTATATTTACATAGAATAAGGCATCTGCATGCCTATGATGGACCTCCTTCTAGGCTTCTAGAGTACAGCTTGTATTCTATATTTACATTAGGCATCTGCATCCTTATGAAGGACCTCCTTCCAGGCTCTAGAATACAGCTTGTATTCTATATTTACATAGAATAAGGAATCTGCATGCCTATGATGGACCTCCTTCCAGGCTTCTAGATTATATCTTGTATTCTATATTTACTTAGAATAAAGCATCTGCATCCCTAGGAAGAACCTTCTTCTAGTCTCCTAGAGTACTGCTTGTATTGTATATTTACATAGAATAAGGCATCTGCATCCCTATGAAGGACCTCCTTCCAGGCTCCTAGAGTACAGCTTGTATTTTATACTTACAAAGAATAAGGTATCTGAATCACTATGATGGACCTCCTTCTAGGCTCATAGAGTACTGCTTGTATTTTATACTTACAAAAAATAAGGTATCTGAATCCCTCTGAAGGACATCCTTCCAGGCTCCTAGAGTACAGCTAGCATTCTGTATTTACAAATAATAAGGCATCTGCATCCCTATGAAGGACCCTTCTTCCAGGCTCCTAGAGTACAGCTTGTATTCTATATTTACATAGAATAAGGCATCTGCATCCCTATGAAGGACCTCCTTCCAGGCTCCTAGAGGGCAGCTTGTATTTTATACTTACAAAGAATAAGGTATCTGAATTCCTATGATAGACCTCCTTCTAGGCTCCTAGAGTACTGCTTGTATTCTATATTTACATGAGGCATCTGCATCCCTATGAAGGACCTCCTACCAGGCTCTAGAATACAGCTTGTATTCTATATTTACATAGAATAAGGCATCTGCATGTCTATGATGGACCTCCTTCTAGGCTCCTAGAGTACTGCTTGTATTTTATACTTACAAAGAATAAGGTATCTGCATGCCTATGATGGACCTCTTTCTAGGCTTCTAGAGTACAGCTTGTATTCTATATTTACATGAGGCATCTGCATCCCTATGAAGGACCTCCTACCAGGCTCTAGAATACAGCTTGTATTCTATATTTACACAGAATAAGGCATCTGCATGTCTATGATGGACCTCTTTCTAGGCTTCTAGAGTACAGCTTGTATTCTATATTTACATGAGGCATCTGCATCCCTATGAAGGACCTCCTACCAGGCTCTAGAATACAGCTTGTATTCTATATTTACATAGAATAAGGAATCTGCATGCCTATGATGGACCTCCTTCCAGGCTTCTAGAGTACTGCTTGTATTCTATATTTACATAGAATAAAACATCTGCATCCCTATGAAGAACCTCCTTCTAGTCTCCTGGAGTACTGCTTGTATTCTATATTTACAAAAAATAAGACATCTGCATCCCTATGAAGGACCTCCTTATAGGCTCCTAGAGTACAGCTTGTATTCTATATTTACATAGAATTAGGCATCTGCATGCCTATGATGGACCTCCTTCCAGGCTCCTAGAGTACAGCTTATATTCTATACTTACATGAGGCACCTGCATCCCTATGAAGGACCTCCTTCCAGGCTCCTAGAATACAGCTTGTATTCTACATTTACAAAGAATAAGACATCTGCATCCCTATGAAGGGCCTCCTTCCAGGCTCCTAGAGTACAGCTTGTATTCTATATTTACATAGAATAAGGCATCTGCATGCCTATGATGGACCTCCTTCTAGGCTTCTAGAGTACAGCTTGTATTCTATATTTACATTAGGCATCTGCATCCTTATGAAGGACCTCCTTCCAGGCTCTAGAATACAGCTTGTATTCTATATTTACATAGAATAAGGAATCTGCATGCCTATGATGGACCTCCTTCCAGGCTTCTAGATTATAGCTTGTATTCTATATTTACTTAGAATAAGGCATCTGCATCCCTAGGAAGAACCTTCTTCTAGTCTCCTAGAGTACTGCTTGTATTCTATATTTACATAGAATAAGGCATCTGCATCCCTATGAAGGACCTCCTTCCAGGCTTCTAGAGTACAGCTTGTATTCTACAGTATACTTACATAGAATAAAACATCTGCAACCCTATGAAGGACCTCCTTCCAGGCTCCTAGAGTACAGCTTGTATTTTATACTAACAAAGAATAAGGTATCTTAATCCCTATGATGGACCTCCTTCTAGGCTCCTAGAGGACTGCTTGTAGTCTATTTTTACATATAATAAGGCATATGCTTCCCTATTAAGGACCTCCTTCCAGGCTCCTAGAATACAGCTTGTATTCTATATTTACAAAGAATAAGACATCTGCATCCCTATGAAGGACCTCCTTCCAGGCTCCTAGAGTACAGCTTGCATTCTATATTTACATAGAATAAGGCATCTGAATGCCTATGATGGACCTCCTTCCAGGCTTCTAGAGTACAGCTTGTATTCTATATTTACATGAGGCATCTGCATCCCTATGAAGGACCTCCTTCCAGGCTCTAGAATACAGCTTGTATTCTATATTTACATAGAATAAGGAATCTGCATGCCTATGATGGACCTCCTTCCAGGCTTCTAGATTATAGCTTGTATTCTATATTTATATAGAATAAAGCATCTGCATCCCTATGAAGAACCTCCTTCTAGTCTCCTAGAGTACTGCTTGTATTCTATATTTACATAGAATAAGGCATCTGCATCCCTATGAAGGACCTCCTTCCAGGCTCCTAGAGTACAGCTTGTATTTTATACTTACAAAGAATAAGGTATCTGAATCACTATGATGGACCTCCTTCTAGGCTCATAGAGTACTGCTTGTATTTTATACTTATAAAAAATAAGGTATCTGAATCCCTCTGAAGGACATCCTTCCAGGCTCCTAGAGTACAGCTAGCATTCTGTATTTACAAATAATAAGGCATCTGCATCCCTATGAAGGACCTCCTTCCAGGCTCCTAGAGTACAGCTTGTATTCTATATTTACATAGAATAAGGCATCTGCATCCCTATGAAGGACCTCCTTCCAGGCTCCTAGAGGGCAGCTTGTATTTTATACTTACAAAGAATAAGGTATCTGAATTCCTATGATAGACCTCCTTCTAGGCTCCTAGAGTACTGCTTGTATTTTATACTTACAAAAAATAAGGTATCTGAATCCCTATGAAGGACCTCCTTCCAGGCTCCTAGAGTATAGCTAGCATTCTGTATTTACAAAGAATAAGGCATCTGCATCCCTATTAAGGACCTCATTCTAGGCTCCTAGAGTACTGCTTGTATTTTATACTTACAAAGAATAAGGTATCTGCATGCCTATGATGGACCTCTTTCTAGGCTTCTAGAGTACAGCTTGTATTCTATATTTACATGAGGCATCTGCATCCCTATGAAGGACCTCCTACCAGGCTCTAGAATACAGCTTGTATTCTATATTTACATAGAATAAGGCATCTGCATGTCTATGATGGACCTCTTTCTAGGCTTCTAGAGTACAGCTTGTATTCTATATTTACATGAGGCATCTGCATCCCTATGAAGGACCTCCTACCAGGCTCTAGAATACAGCTTGTATTCTATATTTACATAGAATAAGGAATCTGCATGCCTATGATGGACCTCCTTCCAGGCTTCTAGAGTACTGCTTGTATTCTATATTTACATAGAATAAAACATCTGCATCCCTATGAAGAACCTCCTTCTAGTCTCCTGGAGTACTGCTTGTATTCTATATTTACAAAGAATAAGACATCTGCATCCCTATGAAGGACCTCCTTATAGGCTCCTAGAGTACAGCTTGTATTCTATATTTACATAGAATTAGGCATCTGCATGCCTATGATGGACCTCCTTCCAGGCTCCTAGAGTACAGCTTATATTCTATACTTACATGAGGCACCTGCATCCCTATGAAGGACCTCCTTCCAGGCTCCTAGAATACAGCTTGTATTCTACATTTACAAAGAATAAGACATCTGCATCCCTATGAAGGGCCTCCTTCCAGGCTCCTAGAGTACAGCTTGTATTCTATATTTACATAGAATAAGGCATCTGTATGCCTATGATGGACCTCCTTCTAGGCTTCTAGAGTACAGCTTGTATTCTATATTTACATTAGGCATCTGCATCCTTATGAAGGACCTCCTTCCAGGCTCTAGAATATAGCTTGTATTCTATATTTACATAGAATAAGGAATCTGCATGCCTATGATGGACCTCCTTCCAGGCTTCTAGATTATAGCTTGTATTCTATATTTACTTAGAATAAGGCATCTGCATCCCTAGGAAGAACCTTCTTCTAGTCTCCTAGAGTACTGCTTGTATTCTATATTTACATAGAATAAGGCATCTGCATCCCTATGAAGGACCTCCTTCCAGGCTTCTAGAGTACAGCTTGTATTCTACAGTATACTTACATAGAATAAAACATCTGCAACCCTATGAAGGACCTCCTTCCAGGCTCCTAGAGTACAGCTTGTATTTTATACTAACAAAGAATAAGGTATCTTAATCCCTATGATGGACCTCCTTCTAGGCTCCTAGAGGACTGCTTGTAGTCTATTTTTACATATAATAAGGCATATGCATCCCTATTAAGGACCTCCTTCCAGGCTCCTAGAATACAGCTTGTATTCTATATTTACAAAGAATAAGACATCTGCATCCCTATGAAGGACCTCCTTCCAGGCTCCTAGAGTACAGCTTGCATTCTATATTTACATAGAATAAGGCATCTGAATGCCTATGATGGACCTCCTTCCAGGCTTCTAGAGTACAGCTTGTATTCTATATTTACATGAGGCATCTGCATCCCTATGAAGGACCTCCTTCCAGGCTCTAGAATACAGCTTGTATTCTATATTTACATAGAATAAGGAATCTGCATGCCTATGATGGACCTCCTTCCAGGCTTCTAGATTATAGCTTGTATTCTATATTTATATAGAATAAAGCATCTGCATCCCTATGAAGAACCTCCTTCTAGTCTCCTAGAGTACTGCTTGTATTCTATATTTACATAGAATAAGGCATCTGCATCCCTATGAAGGACCTACTTCCAGGCTCCTAGAGTACAGCTTGTATTTTATACTTACAAAGAATAAGGTATCTGAATCACTATGATGGACCTCCTTCTAGGCTCATAGAGTACTGCTTGTATTTTATACTTATAAAAAATAAGGTATCTGAATCCCTCTGAAGGACATCCTTCCAGGCTCCTAGAGTACAGCTAGCATTCTGTATTTACAAATAATAAGGCATCTGCATCCCTATGAAGGACCTCCTTCCAGGCTCCTAGAGTACAGCTTGTATTCTATATTTACATAGAATAAGGCATCTGCATCCCTATGAAGGACCTCCTTCCAGGCTCCTAGAGAGCAGCTTGTATTTTATACTTACAAAGAATAAGGTATCTGAATTCCTATGATGGACCTCTTTCTAGGCTTCTAGAGTACAGCTTGTATTCTATATTTACATGAGGCATCTGCATCCTTATGAAGGACCTCCTTCCAGGCTCTAGAATAAAGCTTGTATTCTATATTTACATAGAATAAGGCATCTGCATGCCTATGATAGACCTCTTTCTAGGCTTCTAGAGTACAGCTTGTATTCTATATTTACATGAGGTATCTGCATCCCTGTGAAGGACCCCCTTCCAAGCTCTAGAATACAGCTTGTATTCTATATTTACATAGAATAAGGCATCTGCATCCCTATGAAGGACCTCCTTACAGGCTCCTAGAGGGCAGCTTGTATTTTATACTTACAAAGAATAAGGTATCTGAATCCCTATGATGGACCTCCTTCTAGGCTCCTAGAGTATTGCTTATATTTTATACTTACAAAGAATAAGGTATCTGAATCCCTATGAAGGACCTCCTTCCAGGCTCCTAGAGTACAGCGAGCATTCTGTATTTACAAAGAATACGGCATCTGCATCCCTATGAAGGAACTCCTTCCAGGCTCCTAGAGTACTGCTTGTATTCTATATTTACATATAATAAGGCATATGCATCCCTATGAAGGACTTCCTTCTAGGCTCCTAGAATACAGCTTGTACTCTATATTTACAAAGAATAAGACATCTGCATCCCTATGAAGGACCTCCTTCCAGGCTCCTAGAGTACAGCTTGTATTCTATATTTACATAGAATTAGGCATCTGCATGTCTATGATGGACCTCTTTCTAGGCTTCTAGAGTACAGCTTGTATTCTATATTTACATGAGGCATCTGCATCCCTATGAAGGACATCCTTCCAGGCTCTAGAATACAGCTTGCATTCTATATTTACATAGAATAAGGAATCTGCATGCCTATGATGGACCTCCTTCCAGGCTTCTAGAGTACAGCTTGTATTCTATATTTACATAGAAAAAGCATCTGCATCCCTATGAAGAACCTCCTTCTAGTCTCCTAGAGTACTGCTTGTATTCTATATTTACATAGAATAAGGCATTTGCATCCCTATGAAGGACCTCCTTCAATGCTTCTAGAGAACAGCTTGTATTCTACAGTATACTTACATAGAATAAGACATCTGCATCCCTATGAAGGACCTCCTTCCAGGCTCCTAGAGTACAGCTTGTATTTTATACTTACAAAGAATAAGGTATCTGAATCCATATGAAGGACTTCCTTCTAGGCTCCTAGAGTACAGCTTGTATTCTATTTTTACATAGAATAAGGCATCTGCATCCCTATGAAGGACCTCCTTCCAGGCTATTAGAGGAAAGCTTGTATTTTTTACTTACAAATAATAACGTATCGGAATCCCTATGATGGACCACCTTCTAGGCTCCTAGAGTACTGCTTGTATTTTATACTTACAAAAAAAAGGTATCTGAATCCCTATGAAGGACCTCCTTCCAGGCTCCTAGAGTACTGCTTGTGGTCTATATTTACATATAATAAGACATATGCATCCCTATGAAGGACCTCCTTCCATGCTCCTAGAGTACAGCTTGTATTCTACAGTATACTTACATATAATAAGGCATATGCATCCCTATGAAGGACCTCCTTCCAGGCTCCTAGAATACAGCTTGTATTCTATATTTACAAAGAATAAGACATCTGCATCCCTATGAAGGAACTCCTTCCAGGCTCCTAGAGTACTGCTTGTATTCTATATTTACATATAATAAGGCATATGCATCCCTATGAAGGACTTCCTTCCAGGCTCCTAGAGTACAGCTTGTATTCTATATTTACATAGAATAAGGCATCTGCATGCCTATGATGGACCTCCTTCCAGGCTTCTAGAGTACAGCTTGTATTCTATACTTACATGAGGCATCTGCATCCCTATGAAGGACCTCCTTCCAGGCTCTAGAATACAGCTTGTATTCTATATTTACATAGAATAAGGAATCTGCATCCCTATGATGGACCTCCTTCAAAGCTCATAGAAAGCAGCCTGTTGTGTTCCTACAAATGTTTCTCAGTTTCCCATGTTTTAGATATTTGAATATTCTTCTCCACCCATTTGTATGTGCATATATGTGTGCATATGTCCACAAGAACATATATAATGTATATGACGTGTGTTTGTTTGTGTATATATATATATATATATATATATATATATATATATATATATATATACACACACATAGAATAAGGAATCTGCATGCCTATGATGGACCTCCTTCCAGGCTTCTAGAGTACAGCATGTATTCTATATTTACATAGAATAAAGCATCTGCATCCCTATGAAGAACCTCATTCTGGTCTCCTAGAGTACTGCTTGTATTCTATATTTACATAGAATAAGGCATCTGCATCCCTATGAAGGACCTCCTTCCATGCTTCTAGAGTACAGCTTGTATTCTACAGTATACTTACATAGAATAAGGCATCTGCATCCCTATGAAGGACCTCCTTCCAGGCTCCTAGAGTACAGCTTGTATTTTATACTTACAAAGAATAAGGTATCTGAATCCCTATGAAGGACCTCCTTCCAGGCTCCTAGAGTACAGCTAGCATTCTGTATTTACAAAGAATAAGGCATCTGCATCCCTATGAAGGAACTACTTCCAGGCTCCTAGAGTAGTGCTTGTAGTCTATATTTACATATAATAATGCATATGCATTACGGAAACATGGTGGGATGAATCTCATGACTGGACTGTTAATCTGGATGGTTATAACCTATTTAGGAAAGATAGGGGAAATGGTAAAAGAGGAGGAGGGATCTGTCTTTATGTTAAGCCTGAATTTAAGCCTATAGTGAGAGAAGATATTTATGCTGGCACTAACGGCATCATTGAATCTTTGTGGGTTGAGCTAAATAGTGGAGGAGCTTATTCTAAACGCATATTGATGGGAGTATGCTATAAACCCCCAAATATAGCTGAAAGTGAGGAAATACAATTATTGTTACAGATTGGAAATGCAGCTAAGCATGGGCAAGTTCTAATAATGGGAGACTTTAATTACCCTGAAATTAACTGGATAAATGAGACCAGCAGCTCAGCTAAGGGGAGCAGGTTCTTGAGTACACTCAGGGATCATTATCTGGCCCAGGTAATACAAGAACCTACTAGAAATGGGGCAATCTTGGATTTAGTCATCACAAGTAATATTGATATAATATCAAATGTAAAAATTGGGGGAACCCTTGGGGAACAGTGATCACAACACAGTCTCATTTGAGATTGAATACAAAAATCAGAGTTGTAAGGGGCCAAGAAAAACTCTAAATTTTAAAAGGGCTAACTTTAATGGGCCACGGACAGCAATAAAACATATAGGCCCTCATTCAATTGCAATGTGGCCAATTTAATAGGGGTCTAAATTAGCACATAACATATTTTTTTAAAGAAGTTTTTAGGTAGTAAACATCTATCCAAAAGCAAGGTTTTCACTAACTAAAAACTAATTTAAAAAAAATATGTTATGTGCTTATTTAGAGCACTATTCAATTGGCCAAATCGCAATTGAATGAGGGCCATAGACTGGGACAAAGAACTTACAGGGAAGAATACTGAAAATAAATGGACAACATTCAAATCCTTACTAAATAAACATACTCATCAGCATGTACCATGTGGAAACAAAATGAATAGGAGTAAATCACATCCCATGTGGCTTAACAATGACTTAAAGATCATGAGGAGGAAAAAGAAACATGCATTTAAATTATACAAGAAGGAGGGAACAGAGGCAGCTTTACGTGACTATAAGGAAATCAACAAATCTTGCAAAAGGGCTATTAGACTGGCTAAAATAGAAAATGAGAAGTCAGTTGCAATGGAAAGTAAGACTAACCCTAAAATATTTTTTAAATATATTAATGGGAAGAAGGCCAGGAAGGAAGCTATAGGAACATTACAATGTGACACAGGCCATCTGATAATTAGTGACCAGGAAAAGGCAGATGAGCTAAATAGGTTCTTTTCTTCTGTATACACAAGGGATGTACCAGTGGTTGGGACACCGCAACATAATGGGGCTACACTACCATCACTAAATAATTGGTTAACGCAGGAAGTAATACAAAAGAGGTTGGAGAAAATAAATGTTAATAAAGCCCCAGGTCCTGATGGAATACATCCAAGGGTACTGAGGGAGCTGGGTTCTGTAATAGCCAAACCATTATATCTAATCTTTCAAGACTCACTCACTACAGGGTCTCTACCAGATGACTGGAGAAAAGCAGAGGTGATACCTATATTTAAGAAGGGATCTAGAGCAAATCCAGGGAATTATAGACCAGTGAGCCTCACTTCTGTAGTTGGGAAGCTTTTAGAAGGGTTAATAAGGGACAGAATACAAGAATATGTCTATTTGAATAGGATCATAGGTAGCAGTCAACACAGATTTATGAAGGATAGGTCCTGTCAGACCAATCTAATTAGTTTTTATGAGGAGGTTAGTAGGAACTTGGATCAGGGCAACTCAGTGGATGTAGTCTTTTTAGATTTTTCAAAGGCATTTGATACAGTGCCACATGGAAGACTAGTGAGCAAATTAAGGGATACAGGAATTTCAGTAAATATCTGCTCATGGATCGAGAGCTGGCTAAAAGACAGGAAGCAAAGGGTTGTTGTGAATGGAACATACTCCGATTGGTCTAATGTGATAAGTGGGGTTCCTCAAGGTTCAGTATTAGGTCCTCTCCTTTTTAACATATTTATTAATGACATTGAAGTAGGACTCGAATGTAGTGTCTCCATTTTTGCTGATGACACTAAATTGTGCAAGGTAATGAAATCAGATAATGATGTACTTTCCCTACAAAAGGATTTGCATAAATTAGAGAAATGGGCGGCTAAATGGCAGATGAGATTTAATACAAATAAATGTAAGGTTATGCATTTGGGAAGGAACAATAGCCAAGCAATCTATAATCTTAATGGAGCAAATCTAGGGGTATCAGATATTGAAAGGGATTTGGGAGTACTAGTGGACAACCACCTAGGTAACAGCGCTCAAAGCCAAGCAGCGGCTGCAAAGGCAAATAAAATATTAGCATGTATTAGGAAGGGTATAGAAGCCAGGGAAGAAGATATAATTCTGCCACTATACAAATCTTTAGTACGTCCTCATTTGGAATATGGAGTACAATTTTGGGCACCACCTCATAAAAAAGACATTTTAGAGCTGGAAAAAGTACAGAGAAGGGCTACAAAACTAATAAGGGGAATGGAGGGGCTAAGTTATGAAGAAAGACTAACAAAATTAAACTTATTTCCGCTAGAAAAAAGGCGTCTAAGAGGAGATATGATTACGTTATATAAATACATCCAGGGTCAATATAAGGCTTTGTCAAGTGAACTTTTTGTAGCAAGAGATTTTCAACTGACAAGAGGACATCCTTTGAGGTTAGAGGAAAAAAGATTTCACCTTAAACAAAGAAAAGGGTTCTTTACAGTTAGGGTGGTTAAACTGTGGAATTCTCTACCAAAGGAGGTGGTGACAGCGAATTCGATAGACAACTTCAAAAAGGGTTAGATATATTTTTGAATAAAGAGGGCATTCAAGGCTATCCTACATAACTAGCGAAGAAGTATTGATCCAGGGAGAAATTTGATCGCCAGTTTCTGGGGTCAGGAAGGAATTTTGCTTTTTTTTCCCCCTTATGAGACAATTGGCAAAGTTTCAATGGGTTTTTTTTTCTGTTTGCCTTCCTCTGGATCAAATAACAATTAACAAATAATAATAAATAGTCCACATTAAAAAGATCAATAGAGATCTAAAAAGGTTGAACTTGATGGACTAACTCTTTATTCATCCTCCAATACTATACTATTAATAATTATTTAATTAATAACTATTCCGCATATTGCAGATCAGAGGAGATCTTAACAGGTTGAACTTGAGGGACTGAAAGTCTTTTTTCAACCTAATTACTATGTAACTATGCAACTATGTAACTGGGCCTCCCATATTACACTGCATGGGCTCATCTTGATTTGGGCAATGAGCTGCCAGATGCCCCAGCTCTCCGCATTGGAAGCATTTCATGGTATGCCAGTAGGCATATTTTTTTTGCCTCCTTTTCTTTCCTGTCGGAGCCATAGAGTCCCCGAGGTTCTCGATGGCGGCTTCTTGGGAACCCTTCGGTAGGCCGCCCTTTGGAGGATATGCCCCGTTTCCAGGACCTGGCTTTCTCTCCAGAAGAGTCACCCGTCATACTTTTTATTGCTTGATGGCGTTCAACTTGGGCAGCTAAGTCGTCCAGGGTCTGGGATCCATACTGTCCCACCCACTCTCGCATTCCCGTGGGTAGCCCTCTCCAGTAGCGATCTATCACTAGTATCTCCACTATTTTTTCCGGAGTATTGTTCTCAGGGCACAGCCATTTGCGAGTAAGGTGAAGTAGATCGAATAGTGGGGCTCTTGGTGGTTGATCACTTGGTATCTCCAGTTGTGAAACCTCTGGGCCCGGACAGCTGGATTCACCCCTATCCGGGCTAGAATCTCTGCTTTTAGACATTTGTAATCAGCCGCCTGCTCTGCCGTGAGGTCGTAGTAGGCCCTTTGTGCCATGCCAGTTAGAAGCGGGGCCAGTATACCCGCCCACTGGGTCTGGGGCCAGTTTTCCCGTAGGGCCGCCCTCTCAAAGGACAGCAGATAGGCCTCTATATTATCCTCCTTGCTCAGTTTCTGGAGGGGTTGACTGGTAGGCAGTCCCGTAACAGGTCCTCTTGTTCCTGCTGCTGAGGGCTGTGTGGACCGAAGTAATATCTCCTGTAAACTTGCCTGGCTCTGAGCCAGCTGGCTTGCCAACAGTTGGTTAAACTCCTGTTGTTGCTGTTGATGTTGTTGTTGTTGCTGCTGTTGCTGCAGCAAGGCCTTCAGTATGTCTTCCATCATTGTACTGTACTGTGGGCTGTCTTCTTGAACTTAGACAAGTTATCCCACCACTGCCACCGGTGTAACAGAGCGCCACCTTCTGATGGGGGGGGGGGGGGGGCGTTTGCGTCCTGTTCTCCTTGCTCTTCAACTTATTTATGGAGGAAAACATAGCAGGTTTGTCAGAAGCTTTGTTTTACTGCTGTTTTATTTTGTCAGTACAAACAGAAACAAAAATAGTGCTTATCCTCAGCAACGAAATAAAATTCTACATAAACGGGCTTACTATTACCTGGAACACCCTGACTCGCCCTAAGACCGCTTCTCGGCCTGCAGGTAAAATTATACAGTCCACAGTGTAAGCTCTCTGCTTCTTTCTTGAATCTCTTGAGGACCTTTTTTCCTCTTCTCTCTCTGTCAATAGCGGGTGAAGCATAGGGCCCACCCTTCTCTCCCTTATGCTTCACCCCAGGGACCCTTGTCACCCTCTTGTGATGAGGGATGATTACTCTCTCTTAATACTCTCTTCTCCCTGGGGCATTTGTAATCCTTTTTCTGGGTATGATGAAAATAATATGTATTTGGCACCAACCTTTTATCCCCCAAGTTGTATCCGGTTTATCAGGAAAGGGGGGGCTTTTGGAGGGCTCCTTACTCAGCGTGATTTCTCCTGAACAGAAGCCGGACGCTCTCTCCTTTAGGAAAGTCTCTCAGTGACACCCTCCTCCTCAGACTGCTAGGCAGAGACTGCAAACTTCACTGAGCAGCCTTTTTAACTGCTCATGAGCAGGGTCAGGTGTTGACTTAATTAGGCTGAAGATTTTGGATTAACCTTTTCTATGTCAGTCCAGGGTATATGGCTTTGCTCCATCTGCGGCTTATATATCTTCCCTGATGTACTGTGTTGCAGGTTATCAGGGATTCCTTCTGCACTTTATTACAATATATATATATATATATTTATATATATATATATATATATATATATAGTAACTAAGTAATAGTACATATGTGTTCACATTTGAATGTCTAAAAGCAAGTTAAAAAAAACCTGCTTCCAGCTCAGAAAAACAGTTATTACACTGCATTCATCGAAGCTGAGTTGGGATATGCAAATGTGCCCACAAATATATATATATATATATATATATATATATATATATATATATATATATACTGTATATATATATATATATATATATATATATATATATATAAAGAACACATAGAATATATAACATTATATGCTCTTGTGGAGCTTGCAATCAACAATTTTAGTACAGTTTAGCATAACAGTTAACTTCCGATCTTATTTAATTCAAATGATACACAGGGCTTCTAGCCAGTTTAAGACGATGGAGTATAGTACAAGAGGTTGGATCGTTTTTACTTCAGTTTTAAGTCTTGTATTCTCAAGTAAAATAACTTGATGTCTGTTTTTTAGGTTTTACTTCAATCAGTCTACCTGTAGGAGCATTTAGTCTGTGTAGTGTTGTAAAAAAGTATTCAAATATAGTATTGTTTTCCCTGTTACTTTTGTTTTTGTTTAGTCACGTCCGTCTCTCTGTGACCCTATGGACCACAGCATATCAGGCACATCTGTCTGCCACTACCCCTTTGAGCTTCCTCAAGTTCATGTTCATTGCTTCAATAACCTCATGTATCAATTTGTCATCTGCTTATTCGTATGCCTTAAAAAAAATTCACCATCAGGGTCTTCTCTTGGAAATCCTGTCGTCTATGCTGAATGGTTCTTTACTGCTTGCTTATCTATCCCTCTCGCTATTCCCCTCTCTTTCTCCATCCCTCTCTCTCAATCCCTGTCTCTCTCTATGTGATATTTTTTGTCTTATTTCTATGAGCTGTCACGGCTATACGTCCTGATCTAACATGTTTTATATGTATTCTATTTAATTATTGCATGTCATCAAGAAAATGCAAGCACTTCCCATCATAAGAATAGTGAGCAGAACCAGCACCACCACCTAATACGTACCTAAAGTGACAGGGGAAAAAAATTCAAGTAAGTGGGTAAGTGGAGTATGTTTTAGTTGGCATGGCCTACAGGTCTACAAGGGAGGGGCCAGGTCTCTGCCTTCCGTCCCATCAACTTGGAAAGTCACCAGCCACCACTGTTAGATGGAAATCCATATAAAAAGTATTTTTGTTTTTGTTATTGCTGCTGAATATATGGCATTAGAGGATTTTTTTTAAATATATATAATGAAACTGTACCAATAGAGGCAATGGCATTTCCAGGAAAGTAGCTATTGTGCTTACTATTATGTACAATTTTTTGACAATCCCTCTCCATCTGGGAGAGATTATTTAATGGTAGAAGATTTGGTTTAATGTCAAACATTTATTGCTTTAATCATGGGTCTGGTAAAAACTGTAATGGAACAGATAGACATTTATGGGATTTGCTGTACATTTGAAGCAACAGTTGCTGATTCAGAGTATCATTGTTTTCATCACTTGCATGGCACTGCAGAATTGGCACAGGATAAACCATTTCAAACATTCCACTTTTGTTCTCATGAATACCAAGCCTACTACCTTGATGAAAGCTAACATATCTATAAACCACACCCTATTTTAGCTGATGTGAGATATAAAGAGTGCTTTTATTGCTGTACCCTGCAGTTGCTTGTTTTTCCATAGGGCTGACAATTCATGTAATTTCACTCCTAACCCACTGGTATAATGACCAAAGGATGGGTCATTAAAGGGATGCTCAAAATTGCCCGACTGTTAATAATTGTGGTACAGGGATCCCCATTATTCAATATACTATTATGCTTCCACCCCAAAATAGATATGGTATGTTATGAGGGGACTCCAAGTCCCACCGTCTAGATAAAAATGGATTTAGAGGATCTAATCCATGTTCCAATAAACTATTACTTCCCTCCCAGCAAACTATTGGTTGATGGAAGAGGGGTCTCTAAGGCTCCCCAGTTGGAAAGGACGTTTGGAAGGTCCTATGAATTACCATTTTACAAAAGATTAACAAAAATGCTGAAATTAAAAAAACTGGTGGCATTAGTAAAGAGTATTTTAGGTTTAGTCTCAAAGAGATGGGATAAATGGAATAACTTTTTGGGTCTGCGTTCTCATGTAAGATATCTTAAGAGAAATTTCTAAAGATTTTATCTAATTAAAATTATTGGGAGAATAAGGTATATTGTAATGTTCTTTTGGTTTGATATTCTATCATTTTTAATACAGTGGTAGAACATTTGTAACATTTGAATATATTGTGATTTCTTATTGTGCTTCACTTTTATTCTTCTTCCCGCTACCTCCCCTCTATTCGTTACATACATTTTTTTAAAACAATAGACGGTACAAAACTTTGTATTAAGGAACAGCATTTTTATTGTATGATATGTATGTATGTATGATAAAAATGTTCTTGAATCAAACACACTAAATATCATGCTGTTCATTTCTGCAACAAATGAGAACTGTTCTGTGTCACACTAATAATGGCTGTTCTAGTGTCTCTAACTCAAACCATAATATACTTCTTTATTTTGTATTATCTAAAGCTTGGAATTAAACATAAGATCGATGAAACAGTCAATGTCAAATCAGTTACAGGAATCTCTGTAAAGAAAATTTAGGTAGGTCTATTAATCACTATTTTTTAATCATAACCCAGGCTATATAATCTCCAGCTTTCTCCAACTAAGGAGAGGGTTTTCTACATTTGCATACCAAAACTGCAGTATGATCATGGGTGGTGACTATAAAGTATACATGTACATGGCTAGAAGCTCAGGTTACACTGCCCCTTGTTACTAATATGGGTTTCCGATAGTTCATTTTCAATTTTGCACTTTCCCCTGTGCAGACTTTTATTAGAACAAGTTATTGCTTGATATACAATATAACCAGGTACCACCTAGATATGTAACCAGTAATATCTTACACAATAGCACTATTTTACCATTTTTCCACATCTTGATTTAATAGCTGTAACAACTCAGAGATCATAAACACTAGCATTAACTCTGGCAGGAAATGTATCAGAGCCCTCTGACGTCTTGTTCTGTTTTATACTGGTAATATCTGTTTCAAATTGTTTCAAAGAAAGTCTTTGCAGAATTCTGGAGAAACTTTGTATTTAATCATTATATGAATATTTTAATACTTACACAGTAATTGTATCATGAGCCACTTCCCTTTATGTACAACCTACAGATGCTTTGTTTGGCTAGGAAAATAGTGTATGTAAATGTCCTGGATGATTTTACAATAAAATAACTAACTTTTCCCCTTATTTGTTCTGAAAAACTGGAAACGGACCAACAGTACAGTATGCTAAAAACAGTGAGCCCGATTCAATTGCAAGCCAGCATCTCTCGGGATACAGTCTGTGTGTCTGTGGGAGTGCTGCGGGCCCCGTTTGTCTTTGACTCTGGTGCTATTCAATTGAAGGAGCCCGCAAGTTACGGGCCGAAAGCCGACTCCATAATCCATGCACTTGACCGTACCAGTTCAGGGTAACCTCCCATTTCGACATAGCCAATAGACAATGATACTGACATCATTACGTCTGTAAAACATGGAGATTACATGTCAATCAATTAGGTTCGGGGGTTTGGTATGCAATGGGACTTGCAAACCCTCAAAATATGAAATTATGAAAATGAATGCCAGTACTGTTCTAGTCCATATGTGTGAACTGATATGTATTAACTCGTTGATTCCCTAGATCAATATAAGCCTGAAGTGAAACATAAAAATACATTTATTTTACTGCTGGTTTGCCAACTTTGCGAGCTTTCATTGCTTTCCCTGTTATTTACAGTACAGTATTGATTTTTTATTTGCATTTACAGTGATACGGACAAGGGTTAAACCCCCTCTCTAGCACTCATAGGATTTCCTCCTACATTTGCCGTGTAGGCCTTGGGGAATTGGAACAATTGAATAGCGATTTGCGATTTTAGCCATCGTAACTCTTGTGAAAGTGAAAGATCAAAGGCTTTGGGAGGCTGTAAGTTCCGGGTTTAACCATCGCAAAGTTTTCAAGCCTGTAACCCGTCCGGAGCTCGCAAAAAGACGCCAATTGAATAGCAAATTAACTTATGACCTTACTTATGGGCTCCGGTAAATTATGATTTCTTAATTGAATCAGGCTCAGTGTTTCTGCTTAAGAAAATCAGAAAAGAGTGAAAAAGAATATATATGAAGATTTACTAAGAATGGCTATGAACAGTTGTGTTACTGTGATAGATTATAGTAATCTCCTTCACACTATTCAAGAAGAATATATACAAACTAGCGACTTGCCCGTCAAAAATGACGGCAATAAAAACTGAAGCCTGGCAATGCTGTTTGCCACACAATGTAAGCCTCTCCCCCTCTACTTTACTGGCCTTGTGATGAGCGCCTTTGGAGCTCATTACAGGCCTTGCAATGAGCCCCTTTGGAGCTCATTGCGAGTCTCTCCCTCTGCCTACTTCCTCCCTCGTGTCTTATTTCCCCCCTCCTCTCCCTCCCTTGTGTCTTCTTCCACCTCGTCTACCTCCTTTGTATCTCCTGCCCCCCTGTGTTTTTACCTCCCTCTCCCTCCCGTGTCTCTAAACCCCTCCCCTGTGTCTCTTTCCCCCTTCTCCCTCCTATGCATCTCTCCCCCCCCTGTGTCTCCCCCAACCCTCCCCTGTGTCTCCCCCAACCCTCCCCTGTGTCTGTTCCCCCCTGGCCTGTGTCTCTTTCCCCCTCAGCCCTATGTCTGTTACGGCCTTCCTCGTGTCTCCATTTACCTCCCTTGTGTATCTTCCCCCCTGCACTCTCTCCCCTGTGTCTCTTCCCCCTCCTCTCGCTCCCCTGTGTCTCTTCCCCCTCTTCTTTCTGTGCCTCTTCCTCCCTGTCTCTTCTCCCTCACCCTCTGTGTCTCTCCCCACTCTGTGTCTTCCACCCTCTCCCTCTGTGCCTCTTTCCCCGCCTCTCTCTGTGTGTCTCGCCACTGTCTCTTCACCCCTTCCTCTGTTCCCCCCCCCTCTGTGCCTCTTTCCCCCTCTCTCTGTACCTCTTCCCCCCCTTCCCTCTGTGTCTCTTCCTCCCTCACCCTCTGTATCTCTCCCCCTCTGTGTATCTTCCCCCCAATCCCTCTGTGCCTCTTCCCCCCTCTCCCTCTGTGCCTGTTCCCCCCTGGCCTGTGTCTCTTTCCCCCTTCCCCCTGTGTCTGTTCCCCTCTCCCCCCCCCCCCCATTTCCCTCCCATGTGTATCTTCCCCATGTTCTCCCTCCCGTGTGTCTTTTCCCCCTCCTCTACCTCCCCTGTGTCCCACCTATCCCTCTGTGTCTCTCCCCCCTCCCTCTGTGTCTCTTCCCCACTCTCCCTCTGTGCCTCTTCCCCACTCTCCCTCTGTGCCGTGCCTCTCCCCCCCCTCTTCCCCACTCTCCCTCTTCCCCACTCTCCCTCTGTGACTCTCCCCCCCTCTTCCCCACTCTCCCTCTGTGACTCTCCCCCCCCTCTTCCCCACTCTCCCTCCCCTCTTCCCCACTCTCCCTCTGTGCCTCTACCCCCCCCCCCCTCTTCCCCACTCTTTTACCTGCTCTCGGGCTGCACTGCGCGCAAGCGCGGCTTGCGCCGCGCTCTGCGCATGCGCGGCTTGTGCCGCGCTCTGCGCAAGCGCGGCTCGGGCGCAGAGTGCGGCTCGGGCGCAGAGCGCGGCTTGCACCGCGCTCTGCGCATGCGTGGCTCGCGCCGCGCTCTGCGCAATGCGCAGCACTTTATAATTGTCTAACTGCGATTCGTCTGAAGCGTGACGACGAATCGCAGTTAGACAATTATAATATGTGATGAGGTCTGCAATGCTATCAATACATCTCTAGCCACTAGGCTAAAATAAATGTGAGAGGCACACACCTGAGAATAGACTTAAAAATCGAAATAGTGTGCACCATGGGATTGTGCCCATTCAGGATGAAGCCGCCACAGTCTAATCTCACAATCTCACTAAAGCTCCAGCCTTTTTAAACTCATCCCAGCTCTGGGGGCCCAGCTCAGCAGCTCAGTGTCCTACACTTCCCCCAGTGCAGAACTCCAGAAAATGTAAATGCTGCAGGGACAGTTACGGTCCATGAGAGCAGGGTCCACCGTGTCCACCAGCATCACTGCATAATCTGAGAAAGCCATGGCCCCAGACAGTTTTGGCTAATTCAATCCTAGCCTCTTATATAAAAAAAATATATATATATACAGGGAGTGCAGAATTATTAGGCAAATGAGTATTTTGACCACATCATCCTCTTTATGCATGTTGTCTTACTCCAAGCTGTATAGGCTCGAAAGCCTACTACCAATTAAGCATATTAGGTGATGTGCATCTCTGTAATTAGAAGGGGTGTGGTATAATGACATCAACACCCTATATCAGGTGTGCATAATTATTAGGCAACTTTCTTTCCTTTGGCAAAATGGGTCAAAAGAAGGACTTGACAGGCTCAGAAAAGTCAAAAATAGTGAGATATCTTGCAGAGGGATGCAGCACTCTTAAAATTGCAAAGCTTCTGAAGCGTGATCATCGAACAATCAAGCGTTTCATTCAAAATAGTCAACAGGGTCGCAAGAAGCGTGTGGAAAAACCAAGGTGCAAAATAACTGCCCATGAACTGAGAAAAGTCAAGCGTGCAGCTGCCACGATGCCACTTGCCACCAGTTTGGCCATATTTCAGAGCTGCAACATCATTGGAGTGCCCAAAAGCACAAGGTGTGTAATACTAGAGACATGGCCAAGGTAAGAAAGGCTGAAAGACGACCACCACTGAACAAGACACACAAGCTGAAACGTCAAGACTGGGCCAAGAAATATCTCAAGACTGATTTTTCTAAGGTTTTATAGACTGATGAAATGAGAGTGAGTCTTGATGGGCCAGATGGATGGGCCCGTGGCTGGATTGGTAAAGGGCAGCGAGCTCCAGTCCGACTCAGACGCCAGCAAGGTGGAGGTGGAGTACTGGTTTGGGCTGGTATCATCAAAGATGAGCTTGTGGGGCCTTCTCGGGTTGAGGATGGAGTCAAGCTCAACTCCCAGTCCTACTGCCAGTTCCTGGAAGACACCTTCTTCAAGCAGTGGTACAGGAAGAAGTCTGCATCCTTCAAGAAAAACATGATTTTCATGCAGGACAATGCTCCATCACACGCATCCAAGTACTCCACAGCGTGGCTGGCAAGAAAGGGTATAAAAGAAGAAAATCTAATGACATGGCCTCCTTGTTCACCTGATCTGAACCCCATTGAGAACCTGTGGTCCATCATCAAATGTGAGATTTACAAGGAGGGAAAACAGTACACCTCTCTGAACAGTGTCTGGGAGGCTGTGGTTGCTGCTGCACGCAATGTTGATGGTGAACAGATCAAAACACTGACAGAATCCATGGATGGCAGGCTTTTGAGTGTCCTTGCAAAGAAAGGTGGCTATATTGGTCACTGAATTGTTTTTGTTTTGTTTTTGAATGTCAGAAATGTATATTTGTGAATGTTGAGATGTTATATTGGTTTCACTGGTAAAAATAAATAATTGAAATGGGTATATATTTGTTTTTTGTTAAGTTGCCTAATAATTATGCACAGTAATAGTCACCTGCACACACAGATATCCCCCTAAAATAGCTAAAACTAAAAACAAACTAAAAACTACTTCCAAAAATATTCAGCTTTGATATTAATGAGTTTTTTGGGTTCATTGAGAACATGGTTGTTGTTCAATAATAAAATTAATCCTCAAAAATACAACTTGCCTAATAATTCTGCACTCCCTGTATATATATACTAGTCGTCTGCCCGTCATAAATGATGGGATAATGCATATATATTTACCCCCACCCCCTTTCCCTGTATCGCTTTCCAGACTCTCCCTCCCCTGTGTCTCTTCCCTCCCCCTTCTCCCCCTCTGTCTATTTCCTCCCCCTCTCCCTCCCCTGTGTCTCTCCCCCTCTCCTGTGTCTCCCCCTCCCCTGTGTCTCTCCCCCACTCTCTCCCCTGTATCTCTTTCCTCTATGTCTCTCCCCCCTCCCGTGTATCTCCCCTGTGTCTCTGCCCCCTCCCCTGTGTCTCTTCCCCCTCCCTCCCCTGTGTCTCTCCCCCTCTTCCCTCCCCTGTGTCTCTTTCCCCCTTTCCCTTGTCTCTTTCTCCCTCCTCCCTCTCCTGCATCTTTCCCCCTTTCCCGCTGTGTCTCTTTCCCCCTCCTTCCTCCCTCCCCTGTGTCTCTTTTCCTCCTCCTCCCTCCCCTGTGTCTGTTTCCCACTTTTCCCCTCTGTCTCTTTCCCCCCTCCTCCCTCCCCTGTGTCTCTTTCCCCCTTTCCCCCTCTGTCGATTTCCGCCCCTCTGGGCGGTGCTCACTGCGGCATGTATGGAATTCCGTACATATAGTTTCTAAACTGCACATGCAATATATATCGACAGTATATGTGTGTGTGTATAAATAAGTATATACATAAATATTTGAAGGGTACAAAAAAATAGTTTTTTACACCGGGGCCCTCAATTTACTAGCACCTTCCCTAGTCCTGCCAGCTAGGAGCCTCATTTAATTTGAAGCCCGCATCTCACTGTATATAGACTGTATATCTGCGGCCTGCTTCGGACTCGCAGTCTGCTACAATGCTGGTGCTATTTAATTGAACAAGCCCGCAAGTTACGGTCAGAAAGCCATAACCGTAAACCATGTACTCATATGTAGCATTTCAGGGAGGGAACATGATCAATTAAGCAAGGCCGTAACTACCAATTTAGAAACAGCCAATAGAAAATGAGACAGTTGTCATTAGGTCAGTAAAACATGAAGGTTATATGTCAATTAATTAGCGTTTGAAGGTCTGAAATGCGATCAGACTCACAAAACCGCAAAACACAAAATAATAAAAATGAATGCCAATACTGTTCTAGTCCATGTGGGTGGCCTGATATGTATTAACTCATTGATTCCCGAGATCGATATAAACCTGAAATGAAACATAAAATAAATTGATTTTTATTGCCAATTTGCTAGCTTGAGACTATTGTGTAATTAATTCTAATGTCTTTCATAGTTTTCCCCATAATTTACAGTGCAGTGTTGATTTTGTATTTGCTTTTACAGTGCTACAGATATGTCTTTAACCCCTTTACAGGTCCTCTTTAGTACTCATATGATTTTCTTCTACATTTGCTGTTTATGGGTGTGAAACATTTGTGGTCTTGAGGAATTGCAGCAATTGAATAGCGATTTGAGATTGTAACTCTTGCGGACGTGAAACATCAAAGGCTTCGATAGGCTGTAAGTTCCAGGTTTAACAACCGCAAGGATTTCAAGCCCGTAACACGTAAGCTGTTTTTAGCTCACAAAAAAACTACAATTGAATAGCAAATTAACTGCTGGCCTCTCTTACGGGCTACAGTAACTTTTTCTCAATTGAATGAGGTTCTAGGTCCAGCTCTCTGTTACCATTGGAAATAATACAGTTCTAGCTATCTTGATATTTGCTGTTTTTATTTTTTAGTAGCTTGTCCAGATTTGCCATTGCATTCCTCCCACGAAGAAAACATCTTTTAATCTCATAGCTGCAGCTACCTTCATCAATAGGTCCTTTAGTTCCTCCTCACTTGCAGCCATCAGAGTAGTATCATGAGCATATCTGAGGTTGTTGATATTTCTCCCAGCAATATTAACTCCATCTTTAGATTTGTCCATCTCGACCTTACTCATGATGTATTCCACATTTAAGTTGAATACATTGTTGTACTCCTTTCACAATCATGAACAATTTGGTTTTTCTATGTTAGGGTTTGACTTGTGCAGTTATAGCTGAGAAAAAAGTATATACTGGCACTACAAAAATGGCCACTGCCCTATTGTGATAGTCCTAATAGTAAAATAAACTGGTGCTTATGTAGATATGATTATTATACTTATGTGTGATAGTTCCACAAAGAAAATAATTGCT
This sequence comes from Discoglossus pictus, assembly GCA_027410445.1. Classification (NCBI taxonomy): domain Eukaryota; kingdom Metazoa; phylum Chordata; class Amphibia; order Anura; family Alytidae; genus Discoglossus; species Discoglossus pictus. The sequence continues at coordinate 207,423,615 of CM050163.1, forward strand.
CAGCTAATGAAAAATGAGTTAATCGAGGTTATGAAACAGAGGGTATAGCAAGTAGAGGGTAAAGCAATAGAGCAAAACTTACTTTAAAATGAAGGACAATACTGTGAGATTGATTTTGGACTATAGTGAAAAGAGTAAATATAATATTAGAATTAAATGTTGGCATATATTGCTGTGTGATGATAATGTAAATAAGTATCTAGATTAAGGAGTAACGGTTAGCTATTAAAGAAGTAAAAACTATTTGGTCAAGATTTATTTTGTGCAATACTAAAAAAGAGTTCCTCTATATGTGGCTCTGTCCTAAAGCTCTGTCCTAAATAAACAATACATAAAGACAGGCTTAATTGTACTTAACATGATCAAATCCAGAATCAACTGTCAGCCAGAAGGTGAAATTTATCATTTACAATATAAACAATACTAAATGCAAAAGAATGTTAAAAACAAGGATCTTGGAGCACATACATAAAATCCAAAGTGCTATGCATGATAAAGCGAAAGGAAAGAAACAATCAAGTAGGTCAACAAGTTTTGGATCATCATAATTGTGATGTTAAAGATTATACATGCTGAGGAAACTAGACTAGATATTTAGGTATAAGAAGCCGTTATTGAGATACTGTACTATTGGAAAAATTATTCCATTGGATCCATTAGTTGAATATAGTAAATCTTAATGACTTCCCTCATTTTGAAACCTGCGGAAGGTATAGTTAATTTTATTCAACCAGTTGATATCTGCATATATATTTGTACAGCCAAACATCTTCTTAGATTTTTTTATAATTAATTAAGGCTACTCAGTTCTTTTTTTCTTGTGTTCAGTGGGATGTCTTTGGTATAATAAATAATATTTTCTGTTTTTGAGTATGGCAATTATTAGGTCACTTCCTGCTTAAAGTGCTAGTTTAAATAATTTTCTTGTTAAATCTATTGTTAAGTTTAGATTTAGAAGACCCAAGCAGGTACTTTGTGTTTGATTTTAGACAGTAAAAAAGCGCTTGTACGCACTTCTTAATATACTAAAGTATATCAAAGTACATAGATACACATATATACATATACCTATTAAAATCTAGAAAGTATCCATATCCCATTAAACTGAATAGATTATTAAACAAAAATAGTTAGAGGCGCTCAATCTAAGAATGAACAATACCTAAGTAGGTTTGCTCTATAGGCCTGGTCACCTACTCAGAGAGCAACCTCTTTTAGCTCACTTGTGCCCTTCACAGGGAGAAATATCCTGTAGTATATCAGACTGATGTCACTCAAAAAAGTGATCCAGCCCTGAAATACCAGGCAATTCTACCCTGAACAGGAGAAACAGCAAACCCCAGACGTGCCTCTCTGCCTTTGTGGGCCTTATCAGTGAGGTGTACTATGCCTTAGGGAGTACAGCTACACCTCACTGATGAGGCTCAGAGAGGCTGAACCCTATGTATGGGGTTGGCTGTTTCTCCTGTTCAGGTTGAATTGCCTGGTATTTCTGGACTGGATCGCTCTTTTGACTGATATACTACAGGGTATTTTTCCATGTGAAAGGGTGCAAGTGAGCTAAAAGAGGCTGCTCTCTGAGTAGGATAACCAGATCTATAGAGCAAACCTATTTAGGTATTGCTCATTCTCAGATTAAGCGCTTCTAACACTTATTACCTTATTTTGGTGACTTTTTGATTAGCTAGACTTTTGACTTTAGTTTATAACCTAGATATTCCAGAGTAATAATGCATGGGTTCAATGAAAAGAAGGGATGAATGGTATTTACATATAATCCATATGCATTTTTATATTTTTAAGGACTTTTTAGGTTTTGTTATATAATGTTTTAAATACTTCTAATGTAATTAATTTTAGTCTCTTCAATATAATTATGATATAAAAATGTATATTTTGCTTACTTCTAGGATGTTGCCAGAGTAACAGATGCTCAGTTTCTGGGGCTTCTCCCCTTCTTTCTGTTCTTTCTCATGGAAGAAGACATGCTTTGTTTTAAGGCCACAAACACAGGGGAGACACTTGAAACTACCTAATGCGACATACAGCATGTGCCAGGCTGTTGCTATCAACGTGAGACCCTGGTAAAATGTCAGCTTGCATGAGCAAGAACAGGAAGAAAGAGGATCACTCCAGAAACCAAAATTATGTTCCTTTTGAGTCTTCTTAGAAGCATTCATTTTTATGACAATTACATTGATAAGGACAACATTAATTAAATAAATGTATTTAAATAAACAAAATAATGCTGAGTTAATAATTTTAAAGATAATAAAATTTCTTTAGAGATCAGAGTATTAACAATATTCAGATTGTACAGCAAGAAACATCATCTGTGCCACATACTTGTACCTCCCCGACAGTAAGAATTAGCTTTTTATCATGCTATTTTAAAAATATTTACCATTTACATAAATATCTATTTTCCCCGTAATAATGGAGTAGATCTCCACTCATTATATTTGTTGATAGTTTTTTTACCAGTTTTTCTGTGATGTACCACTTGGTACGTTATGTTGAAAGGTTCATTACAAGAATTGTTTTGTATCCCTCTATAGTTTTTATTGAATTAATCCATCTGACCACAGAGTTGTTGTTCTTTGTATGATATTGCCATTTTAAAATGAATGCCACTCTTTTTGGCACCACCGCTTGCTTTCTTTGCTGTTTCTGAAATTATGTACAATAAATTATGCACAGCCAAATATTGTCTAATGTGAAGATTTAACAAAGCTAAACTGTAGAGCTTGAAGGAAATACATGTAATGCCAGTGCAAAAAGTAATGCATTTTTGGGAGAATGCATAAACAGATATAGACAAAAATTTGCAACCTCTTGGCTTGAAATATTTTGTTAATGCAAAAATCAATGGAAAAATGTGCAGGAATGTTTTGGCTCTGGCTTGCTGCAGTCACTCATAGCAGTTCTCTTGCAATGTTTCAGGGATGGGTGATTAACATAGCAAGGGAGATTTACTTTGCTGTTAAACATGTTGTAATGTGCGATATAGGGTATTAGCATGGAGACCTGACTTTGCACTTAAGCACAGCAAAATGTCTGTCTGTAACTCCATGTAGCTTTTCATTCTGTAACTGAATAAGTTGCAGTCATTATGAAATGTAACTAAACTCCATTAGTATGATGTGGTTACTTGGCTACCTACACCATCCTAGCGATTATAAAATATATTTAATAGACACTGATTTCTTAATCTTCAAGGTGACCATATCTGCTACAGCAATTATTTTATTATTTAACCTTAAACTTCATATTAGTCCAATATGTGTATGTATGACTAGCTTTTTAAAGGTAATAGCCTCTTTCTTTAATTGGCTCACAAGTAACAGCCTATCTATTGGCCATATTCTATTAGCTACTTGCAAATGCCTTGCAATGTCTTGCCTTGAAATCTAGCTTTGGGTGTTATTTTTTTAAATGTTTATATGCATTATATTGACTTATGAATTCATTAGTGCCAATAAGTAATATTTGCTGAATATGTAGCAATATTAAGAGTGATTTTAAGTGTGTATACATTTACAAATTGAGCAATTGAATCGAGCCCTATGTTTTTTTTATTTTTTCCTGCTTCCATGTCCATTCCTTATTCCTAGTGCCACCCTCCTGAATTCTTAATATGTTTCCTTATTCAAAAAACAATTGTAAAATTCTAATTGACTAGACAATTGCCCACTCATAATTGAGCAGGGTAACATCTATCACACAATTCCGATTGTCAGAAATATCATTGACATACGTTACAGCCAACAAGAAGCCCCATACAACTACTATTGAAGTGCTGCAAAAGTCATTAGTGTGTGCAAAAGCTCCTCCTGAGACAAGCTCCTTTAGGATATTTTTTTTTATAGACCGGTGGTGGTTTTAGATGGAGGCCTTTTTCAGTGGGCCAGAATATAAGGATACTTGAACTTCAATTAGGATGAAGACCAGAATCTACTGGCAACATGGATAGCTCCATGGAGGAAGATTGAGGACAAGGGCAATGTGTATTATGACTGGAGAGCATCACAGGTTAGGTAAGTATATTTTTTACCCCTACAAGTTTATTTTTGGTTTTTATTTTATGTAAGTTATTTTTGAATTTTGAGTGTATTTTTTATTTTTTATAGTGTTTATTTTCTGCAGTTTATTTTTTAGCTTTACACTTAGGGACTATTGGGGGTTCTTATGGAATCCAATGTGAGTTAGTACAGATGGGGTCCAATATAAACCACTGTGGTAAGGTGGCATTTGGTTCCTTCAGTCCATGCACATGACATAAAGGAGTATGCCAGGATTAATGGTATGGGGGTAAGCTGCTACAGAGGTCCTTTAAGGATCTGCATGGCAAAGGGGTAATTTTAGATGCCACCAAAGTCTTTTAAGGCTCTCTGTCGCATTGGGTTAGTTGTAAGTGCCACAGTGGTCTTAACAAGAACTCTGTTGCATAAGGATTTATTACAGACTCTGAGGAATGGAATGGATCTCAATATTCCTAATTCTAATTATTATTATTATTACTAGAGATTTTTTAAAAAGCACCAACATATTCTGTAGTGCTGTACAGGGGTTAAGTAAAAAAAAAAAAGAAAATACAATGTTGAACACATGCCAAAATCATATACAGTACATAACACTCAAAATAACACTAATCAAATCCCTAAACCGAATCCTAACTCTAATCTTAATTATATCCCTAACAGTAGTCACATTCCTCTTAATCTATGCCTAATCATATCCCTAAATCTTATCTCAAGCATACCCCTAAACCAGTGTGGAGATAGCATTCTGGGCTGGAAGTGATGTTCAGAAGGGAATCCTAACTGTACATCTAACCCTAATCTTTATAAAAGTTTATTCATAGACATCACAAATGCATAATTATGATGTATTATTAAACATAACTACAAAGTTTTCACCATTGAATATATTAATCTTTTTTATTTGACAGATTTTTTCTTTATTTTGTATTTTTGCTTCACTCTTATCATTGCCCTCTATATATATATATATATATATATATATATATATATATATATATATATATAGTAGGAAAAGTAAAAAATGAAAGGAATAAGTTTTCCACACATATCCCTCCCCTGTGTCCTTCCCCCCCTCCCCTGTGTCTCCTCCCCCTTCCCTCCCCTGTGTCTCCTTTTCCCCTCTCCCTCACCAGTGCCTCCTTTCCCCCTCTCCCCCTCTACCTTTCTCCCTCTCTCTCACCGGTGTCCCCTTTGCCCATGTCCCTCCCCTGTGTCTTCTTTCCCCCCTCTCTCCCTCTTCTTTTCATCCTTTCCCCCATGTCTCCTTTCCCCCTCTCCCTTTGCCCCCTCATGTCTCCTTTCCCCCTCTCCCTTTCTCCCCTCTCCATCCCCTGTATCTCCTTTACCTCCTCTCTCCATCTCCTGTTCCTCCTTTCTCCCTTTCCCTTTCCCTGTGTCTCCTTTCCCACTCTCACTTCCCCCCTTGTGTCTCCTTCCCCCTCTCTCTTTCCCCCCTCTTGTCTCCTTTCCCTCTTTCCCTTTCCCCCTCATGTCTCCTTCCCCCTTCTCCCTCCCTTGTGTCTCCTTCCCCCCTCTCCCTCCCTTGTGTCTGCATTCCACCCTCTCTCCCTCCATTGTCTCCTTTCCCCCCTCCTCTCCCTCCCTTGTCTCGTTTCCCCCCTCCTCTCCCTCCCCTGAGTGTCGAACCTGTATGGAATCCTGCGAGCAGGGCCTCACTCACCTTCTCAGTGGCTCCCGTCCTCTGGCCGGAACTACATTCTGGATGAAGCTGCGCATTGCGCATCCCGCCTGCTCGATGAATGACTTTATCCAGAACGTAGTTCTGGCCGGAGGACGGGAGGCGCAGAGGAGAAGATGGAGTGTGGCGCTGCTGGCAGGGTCGCATCCAGGTATGTGTTTTAGCTACTGGCAGGAACCAGGTACTGCGGGGTGATGCGAGCCCGGGGGGCCTCGTGATGAGGCCTCCGGTGCTCATCCTGAGCCCTCCACTGGCAGCAACCAGGTACGGGGGTGATGCAAGCCCTTCAGCACTCATTGCAGCCCCCGTCGGGTGTTGGTAACGGCCAGGCCCCAAAGCCGAAGTTGTGCGTGCGACAACTGCTCGCCTCGCTTCACCCCCCAACACAGACAACTATATATGTGATATATGTATTGTGGTAAATTGACCTGCTACCTTCTAGATTAACAGCAAGAAGATCATGTATTCTTTTCATCTTTTTATTAAAAGTCCAAAAAGTACACCACATTATGGCTTACATCAGCCAAAGGTATAACAAATCACACAGTCTCTTATAAATATCTTCATCAGTAAAAAGGGGAGCATTCGGCCCACCCGTCTCTCCGTAGTGCTCCAACCTCCAGGGACCCTTAATATGCCTTGTAGCAACAGCGCTGGCAAATCCTCAGCTATACTGCTACCTTCTCCCTGGGGTTAATTTACACAGTCTTACAATTTGGAAACTGCTTTCTCTGTGGTCAGCTTCCAGGCAAAAACAGTTTTACCTTTAAACCGCTTTCCTCTGCAAACCGTCTTGGCTCTGCTTTGTAGACCGCCTTGGCTCTGCTCTGCAGACTCACCTGGCTCCGCTCTGCTCTGCAATCCCACTTGGCTCTGCTCTACAGACCGACTTGGCTTTGCTCTAGTCTCCAGACTGACTTGGCTCTGCTCTGCAGACCGACCTGGCTCTGCTCTGCAGACCGACTTGGCTTTGCTCTGCAATCTGACTTGGCTTTGTTCTGCTCTGCAATCCAACTTGGCTCTGCTCTGCAATCCGCCTTGGCTCTGCACTGCAGACCGACTTGGCTTTGCTCTGCTCGACAATCCAACTTGGCTCTTCTCTGCTCTGCAATCCGACTTGGCTTTTCTCTGCTCTGCTCTCCGACTTGGCTTTTAGCTGCTAACAGCAGCTCACCAACAGGACCTCTTTCAGCAGATTTCACACACTGCTAACACTGCTTAGCCCCAACCCTAAGTGAGGACTCCACCCATTTCTCTGCTGTTAAAGCTCTGTTGCTTAAAGGCAATCCACAGCTGGGCTTCAATTTGTCTCTGATCACTGCCCTTTCTTTTTCCAGAGAAATCTTCAAGCCTCTTTAATTAAACCCACCTCTAGGGGAATTTTTTGCTTAACTCTGTTACAATATATATATATATATATATATATATATATATATATGTTTTTTTTTTTTTTACTGCAGCAGCTTGTCGAAGGAGAGATTCAACAAAGTTAGCACATGCATTCTGGACTGTATCAATGTCAACTGAATGCATTTCCCAATAAGAATTAAGGAGAGGAGCTGCAACAGTAAGATTAGAGGAATACATTGTCTACATTTAAAACAAATAATCTTATATAAGGGCATGCCTCACCACCCATCTTTGCTGTCTTCCCACCCTTTTGGTAGAGTGTGAGCGCTCTAACTATTGCCTGTAGCCTTTGAGTAAATTGCTCAGAATAGCACCCCCAGAGATTTTCACTTAGCTCTCAGGACCCAGGGAAACCTCCAGCATGGCCTGCAGGGTCCATCAAACCCCTGGGTATCCCCACTAGGCCTGAGGGATTTTTCAGTTGGAGACCCATTTCCACAAGCAATATGGCAATGTCTGCTTATCCAGAGCTGAAAATTGAGGACAAGTGCATCTGTGATCATTTCTGGAGGTTGCCAGATGGATAGGTGATGTATTTTCCCACTCTACAGGTTTTTATTTGTGGTACATTCATTTTAGGATCTATGGGAGACCAATAGCGTTATTCAATATAATGAAATAATGTTAAACTCAGTAAACGATAGCAATACAGACATAACAACTACTTTGGTACCCTGATATAACTAAGAATTAGAGTTGACAAGTTTTTTTATTAAGAATTCATGACCATTTTTTTTTAATCTAATTGTGAGACAGCTTTTAACCACATTCATGGGATGTTGAGCTTTGTCCTATTTTTGAAGGAAAGGTTATTGACAAAGGAGGAAATATCTGTTTATTGCAGTTGCCATAATTTAACCATAAACCCATGCCCTACATGTAAGAAGTAGAGTAGAATGTCCCATATTGCTTTTAGGGTCTCTCAAGCTGCAATGTGTAAAATGTGTTATTGGTTAGAACTGATTATCTATTGTTTGGGTTGTGTAAATGTCAATTTATCAAATATACTGCATAGTGTTATTAAGCCACACATAAGTAGTAAAACTATTTGATAAATTAACTGCTCCCTGGCCAGGAATGCATCTTGAATAATGAGGCCTTAGTCAGCTGGTCTTCCTAAATGAGGGCTCGGGTAGTCAGCTGGTCTTCCACCCACATGGCTAACAAAGTTCTTATGGGAGAAGTGTCAAGGAAATTTTAAATTCTTCTTTTTGTACTTATATTGTAACTATGTACCTGTGCCACCCATTATTATGACTGTAGATTGCACTTATTTGACTAACTAGTATTATGGCACTTGTTCCCTTGAACATTTACTAACAACTGTTAGCTAACAATTTGATATTTCTAAACTCACGTGCAAGAATAGTTTGTAAGACAAGAATGCTCACATTTTGATATTTCTAGAAGTTTAGTTGCAAGGGCAGTTTGTAAGACAAGAATGCTGACGTTTCCATATTTCTCGACATTTACATGAAAGAATAGCTTGTGATCATATTAGTTTTCTCTTCCTCTGTTGCTAGACTATATAGTGAGTGTAATACAGTAACTTTATTGTCCTCTTGCACAAGGAACACTTCATTGTGGTCTCCAAGCTTGTAAACAATAAAGAAACCAGTGTTTGAAATCCCTGGTTTTGCCTCCTTTTCAGTCTGTCTGGTGAGAGAATCTTGAGTGGATATTTTCCCCAATAATTATGTGGCTATCACATTGCTACCACAAGATATTTCTTATAAGAACTTACTGAGTCATAGCCAGGAGGTTTTGTATGTTAGAAAAAGAGTTTACAAGTACTAGCAAGACTCCTTAAGAGTACTCACAAGCAGCTGCAAGTATGAAGTTGAGAGTCTGAAACAATAAACCCCCATAAAAATCCCAGTAAAATGAAATAATATCAGTAAAGATTGGCAAATTGAATAGGGCTCTATATAAGCACATAGCATATTTTTTTACAGAAGGTTTTAGTTAGTGAAGACCTTGCTTTTGGATAGAAGTTCACTAACTAAAAACTTCTGTAAAAAATATTCTATGTGCTTATATAGAGCCCTATTCAATTAGCCAAATCACATTTGAATGAGGCCCTTAGAGTCATGAAAAAATGCTTCTCTTTACAATTTTTTTTTACTGTGATACTTTTAGCTCCTTGAGAGTTTTGTAACTGTTCTTGTAAGGAGTTTATTTTCTCTTGTGGCACTTATAAAGCCTTGTGAGAACCCTTAGGATTTTCCGTAAGCTCTTACAGGAGCCATGTAATAGCATTTTAGTTAAAATTTCTCAAAGCATCACGGGACAGTTCATGCATAGTGATCACTCGTAAGTGTTTGCTGAGGGGGTAATGCAATAGCAATGTGGCATCCTATAACCTTTATGTAGCATCCTATAGCCTTAATAACTAAAATTGATTGTTTATGTGTTTAATTTCTGAGGGCCTCATTCAATTGCAATTTAGGGGCTCTTTATAAGCACATAGCATATTTTTTAGTTAATAAACTTCTATCCAAAAGCAAAGTCCTCACTAACTAAATACTTTTGTAAAAAAAATATGCTATGTGCTTATATAGAGCCCTATTCAATTGGCCAAATCACAATTAAATGAGGCCCTGAGAAAGTTAAGACAATTGGTAACATTTAAAGCAAGTATTACATGGCATCTTCCAAGGAGTAATGTTTATATTGTAATTAATATCTGATTTAATTAGCATGTTTGGTATCAATATTTATATCACCGTCCATGGAATCAGGTATATTAAGTAAATTGCTGTATAAACAATATCTCACATGCGTATAGTGCTAAATCAGTTAGTGAAGACTTTTTGCTGTAACATGTCTTTCATATAGGATCATACTATTAAATAATTGCCTTTGCACTTTAGGGTAGCAAATTGCCTGCTAACAAATCCAAATATGTTTCAGTGTATATATAATCTTCATTAAATAGAAAGTTACAAGCATAATAGAATTGACATGCACTTTATTAAATCTATCTTCGCCTTTTTTGCAGTTCAGACTTGAGTCACGTTTTAATAGGATACTACATAACTACATATAAAAGTAAGTGCCTGATAAAATGATACATTGGTACATATAAATATATATATATTTATATATATATAAATATATATATATATATATATATATATATATATATATATATATACACATACATATGCAAATGTATATCACCCTAATTTATTTCTATGTTCATTGGATTATAAAGTACAGAGAAATGTTGTGCTAACTAGAAAAGTACTGTATTTATCGGCATATAACACGCACCAGCGTATAACACGCACCTCATTTTAAGAAGGGAATTTCAGGGGGAAAAAAAAAAATTCAAATAAAGATCTTTGAAGCAAAATCCTCAACCTCAACCTCCCTCCTCATCCTCAACCCCCTCCTCAACCCCCAATCCTCAACCCCCTCCTCAACCCCCCCATCCTCAAATCCCCTCAACCCCCCTCCTCAACCCGCAATCCTCATCCTCCTTCCTCAACCCCCCTATCCTCAACCCCCCTCCTCAACCTCAACTCCCCTCCTCAACCTCAACCCCCCTCCTCAACCTCCCTCCTCATCCTCAACCCCCACCTCATCCTCAAGCCCCCTCCTCACCTTAAACCCCCTCCTAATCCTCAACCCCCTCCTCACCCCCCATCCTCAACCCCCTCCTCAACCTCCCTCCTCAAACCCCCTCCTCAACCCCCCATCCTCATCCTCCCTCCTCAATCCCCCTATCCTCAACCCCCTCCTCAACCTCCCTCCTCATTCTAAACCCCCCTCCGCATTCTAACCCCCCCTCCTCATTCTAAACCCCCCCTCCTCAACCTAAACCCCCCTCTTCCTCAACCTAAACCCCCCTTACTTACCTGCTTCAGCTCCGGCCTCCGCTCCGCTCCTTGACCCGTTGACGTCAAATGTGCGCCAGCGCGCCACGTCATTAGCATATACCGGTATATGCTAATGACGTGGCGCGCTGGCGCACATGTGACGTTACCGGGTCAAGGAGCGGAGCGGAGGCCGGAGCTGAAGCAGGTAAGTAAGGGGGGTTTAGGTTGAGGAGGAGGGGGGTTTAGGTTGAGGAGGAGGGGGGTTTAGGTTGAGGAGAGGGGTTAGAATGCGGAGGGGGTTTAGAGTGAGGAGGGAGGTTGAGAATGAGGAGGGGGGAGGGAATATCGGCGTATAACACGCACCTATCATTTGCCCCCTATTTTCAGTGAGAAAAAGTGCGTGTTATACGCCGATAAATACGGTAAATGAAATTGGTCCCATATCATTTGTTTTTCTTATAATTATATTACTTTATTATTAGCTTACGGTTTAACTAGCAAATGTATTTATTTAACTTAGTTTTCATAAATTATTTTAACTGTGATTTCTTTCTTCATTGCCCTTCATGAATACATCTGATTTACTGACTCACTTCTGTAATATGTTGTAATATATATATATATATATATATTATATATATATATATATATATATATATATATATATATATATATATTTATATTTATATATATATAATATATTTGTAATATAATAATAAAAAACGGTATTGCACTAACATCCTATAGATACACTGAGCTCCACTCTAGATTATATTAGAGAATACAATTATTAGTTTCAATGGCAAGCCACCCATTGTTCTATGTATTACTTAACTGAGTAAAAAAGGTAGTTTTTCTGTACCTTTCTTCTAATGAAAAAATGAAATGAGAAAAAAAGGTAGTTGATGGATGTGGAGATAAGACAGACTTGTCTGAGGAAAGTAAAGGCACCTGTTTGGTGATTTCTATGATTTTCTATGATTAGTTTCTTTTAAAAGCTGTTTTGGATTACTAATTGAAGTTGTGGCTGTGTTGTTTGTTCCTGGTAGAATGACCACGCAGACTAACCCCTCAGTTCAGGTCAGTTGTTGACTCATGATCAGGACCAGAAATATTTTTGGTAACCTAGCTCTTGGAGACCATTTGGTCAAAATTGTAATAGCAATGGATGCCATAAGATGGACCTTCTTAATGTACTTTAGTAAGTTAAAGATAATGTTAAGAAAACATGCCTGGAAACAGTCAATGCTTAATAAAAAGGACTATAGGTGCAGGCTCTCTGGTTTCATCTCATCTCATGTGTGCAATCCTGCTAGATGGTGCCGTCCGGTTTGAGGGAAGGCAAAAACTATTCCCTCCGCCGCCGCGGCACAACTTGTCGGAGCTGAATCGACAGCGAGACCATTGCTATGTTCAGCGTGGGCACTCAGCAGTCGAGGGCCTCTGTTGCGCCTTTCATAGCTCAAGGCCATTTCTGTCGGCAGCGCCAACTAGCCGCTGGTGGTGGCACTGCAGCTGCCAATGTTTTGCGTAGGGGAGGAGGGAAAGGACCCATATTTCTGTACACCCACAAGTATACACCATCCTGAAAATACTGGATAATTCCTACCTACATTAAAGAAATAGAAGGCATTAGATTTATATTTCAGTCTTTCAGTCTTTATTAGTTAAGTACCAATAATCTCCTTGTGCATAGGGTCCAGAGCTGGAGAAAACCTTCGCACAAATCCAAACAAAAGGTAATACTGCACTGTATGTTAATGTGACAATTTAAATGATACACTCTAATACTTTTTTAAGCACTTTTACAGACACACTTCACAAGCTCAGAGTGAATTTTGTAGATTTTTGCTAATTGTCTATTCCATAAATATTTTCAGTCCAAATTACAATGTTGATTAAAACTAATAAAGCTCAGATGTATTCAAAAATGATACAGAATGTTACATTATTTACCAATTTATGCACAAAGATTTATCCAGGGCTTACATTTTATGTGCAATCTTCTTAGTTTTCACACAAATGCATTGAATTAATGGAAAATTTCATCATGAGGCTGACTTGACAAAATATTTCTCATGACCCCATATATTACTGGACAGCTTATAATGCTGTTCATTGCAACATGATAACATTTTTTTCCAGTTTTACTTCTCGGAAAAGAGTAATGAGATCTAAATTAGAAATTTGAATCCATTCCTAGCAGAACAAAATGATATTGTGATATATGTTTACATAAAACTGTAATATGAGTCTTCTTTGAGTCTATACATAAGGAATTTTAACCTTTAATATGAATCTACTTGCATATACAGTGCCTTGCAAAAGTATTCACCCCCCTTGACTTTTTACTTATTTTGTTACATTGCAGCCTTAAATTCAATGTTTTGTTAATCTGAATTTTATGTGATGGATCAGAACACAATAGTCTAAGTTGGTGAAGTGAAGTGAGAAAAATATATACATAAAACTATTTTTTAGAAATAAAAAACAGAAAATTGGCATGTGCGTATGTATTCACCCCTTTGTTATGAACAGTGGTGTAGCTAAGGGGGGGCGGGGGAGGGGGGGGTGGACCGCCCAGGGTGACAGCATATGGAGGGTGACATCTCCAACAAAAATTTTCAACAATGAAACGTCAAAATCGCACCAGCGGCTATCAGCAACGGCAAGCCAAAAAGGCCAAGGATGCAGCGCTAAATGCTATGGCCCTCATTCAATTGCAATTTGACCAATTGAATAGGCCTCTAAATAAGCACATAACATATTTTTTTTTAAGAAGTTTTTAGTTAGTAAGCATCTATTCAAAAGCAAGGTTTTCACTAACTAAAAACTTCTTTAAAAAAAATATGCTATGTGCTTATTTAGACCCCTATTCAATTGGCCAAATCGCAATTGAATGAGGCCCTATGAAAGGGTCTTTGCTGAAGTGGACACAGAAACCAGAAACTGTCAAAAGTTCTGATTGTATTGACGCTGCGGCTGAAGGAACGTCGCATGAAGTCGCATGCCATGAACAACAATTAGAAAGCCATTGTTCAAGTGATAGCGAGCAACTGAGGGACAAAGAACAATATGATGCAGCAATGGCAACTCCATTAGAAGAAGAGTTTGAAACCTCGGCCGCCGCGGCCAGCACCACCAGTAATTTGTCAACATTCAACGACGTGTCATCGTGGCAAATTCCTGTGCCTGATAGTATCAGAACTGATGTCATCAAAAGGGGCAGCGAGCCATTCCAGAATAAGCAGGGGCCTTTCAAGTCGGTCAAAAGGCCAGGTGCAAAGGTTAAAGGTGAATTGCGGCAACTCTCTACAGCTTGGTTTTATTACTCATTGTCAAATGGCGACAGGGTGCTACGTTCGTGGATGGCGTACTCGCTGCGTGACAGGAAGTTGTACTGCTTCTGCTGTCGGTTATTTGCCAAAGATGTCAAGGCTCCTGGAACGTCTGCTTTCGTCACTGGTTTCGAAGCCTGGTGGAAGCTAAACCCGAAAATTGCCGAGCATGAACAATCAAAGGATCATCTGTTGGGCTTGGAGAAGTGGAAAACACTGGCTTCAGGACTCCAGCTGCAAAGAACCATCGATGCAGCAACCATTTCCCTGATGGAGAAAGAGAAAATGAAGTTCAGAGACATTCTGCACAGAGTTTTAGATGTGATACTTTTCCTTGCACGACAGAACCTGTCATTTAGAGGACATCGAGAGGATGCATCATCATTAAACAAAGGTAACTTCTTGGAGCTGGTTGAATTGTTATCTCACTACGATGTAGCGTTAAGAGAACATCTTGTCAGACTCCAGCAAAGAACAGACAGTCAGGTAGTATGTTCATACATGTCACCTGAAACACAAAACGAGTTCATTTCTCTTTTGGCAAAACACGTGAATGGAAAACTTGTTTCTGACATCAACAATGCAAAGTACTTTGGCATACTTTTTGATAGCACACCGGACGTTTCGCATACAGATCAAATGTCAACCGTAATTAGATATGTACACATCAGCGGTGGTACAGTTGAAGTGCGGGAGTCATTCCTTGGATTTTTTCATCTGAAAGGTAAAACAGCTACTGCATTGACTGGCGATATCCTCGAGAAAATCGAAAACGAAGGACTGGATATTCAGTTATGTCGCGGTCAAGGGTACGATAATGCAGCAAGCATGGCTGGAATCCATGGTGGTGTGCAACAAAAGATCAAAGACATTAATCCGAAGGCAATTTTTGTACCTTGTTCCAATCATTCTTTGAACCTTTGTGGCAAACATTCGTTTGCTAACAATCCGTCTTGTGTAAGGTTTTTTGGAAGTCTTGAGGCGCTGTACACTTTTTTTGCTCTGTCGACCCATCGCTGGGATGTACTAGTGAAATACACAGGTCTAACAGTGAAGAGACTGTCCACAACTCGCTGGAGTGCACATGCTGATGCAGTGAAGCCAGTGATACAGAAGTTTAACCAGTTTGTGGAAGCTATTGAAGCTCTGTGTGACGTCGAAGAAAGCGTCGAGACAAGAGGCGCTGCGCTCAATCTGTTGCCAGCTATATGCGACTTTTCTTTCATTTCGTTCTTGTTTTTCTGGGGTGATGTTTTACAAGAAGTCGACTTAGCACAGAAGTACATGCAAACACCAGGTATTACTGTGGACATGGTTGCAACCAAACTAAGGGCTCTCAAGGTCTTTTTGGAAGAGCAGCGTACGAAGGTTGTTGACAATGCCGTCCAGCAGGCACTTGCGAAATGTGAAGAACTTGATATTATCCCTACAGAGAAGAGAATCATAAGAAAGAGAAGATTAACAGCAGAGGAGGCAAGAGATGCTGGATTGTCATTGCAGCAGGAGACCAAGAGAGCAATGTTAGAGTGTCTGGACCGTTTTCATATGGAGTTAGATACGAGAGGAAAGGCAGTGAATGACATTTTGCTGATTTTTTCTGCCGTTCAGCCAGACCATATTATTTGTGCCAACGACGAACAAATACAGTTGTCTGTTACCAAGCTCACAGCTGTGTATGATGAGCTGTCTGAAGAAGACCTTTGTCTAGAAATACCACGTTTAAGGCAACACCTACAAGCAGCCGAAATAAACTTGGAGGAAGCCAAGCACTGGACTATACTGCAATTCCTACGGTTTATCATCAAGTGGGACTTTGTTGAATCATTGCCATATCTTACGCTGACTCTAAGATTCTTTCTGACAATATGTGTTTCTGTGGCATCGTGTGAAAGAAGTTTCTCCAAAATGAAACTTACCTCCGGTCAACCATGAGCCAGTCGAGATTGTCGGATCTGGCTGTTCTGTCCATTGAACACAAGCTTACAAGACAAATAGATTTTGACGATGTAATTGACCTGTTTGCCACAATGAAAACAAGAAGACATTCCTTCTAGGACTATAGTGTCGAAGCCAAGGACATTTGTTTTGTGGTATTGTCAGATTTTGTCTAGGCTCTACTTTACTCTACTGACCGGTACTTTACAGCTTACATGTATGATTCATACATGTAAGCAGTAAAGTACTGGCGGTCAGTAGAGTAAAGTAGAGCCTAACATAAAGCTGGTGTTTCAGCAAGGAAGGAGGGACTAGAACAAGAGTTAACGATTTAAAGATGATAAAATGACCAAATTTTTCTTATCAGCAGTCAATGTCTATATTTCAATCTATTTTTAACGTTTAACATAATTAGTTAATAGTTGATATTTCAAAGAACTGGGCAAGAGGTTGTGCTTGTGAACAAGGGGAGATACCTAAAGACGGCCCCGCCCAGGAAGGAGAAGTTGGAGGGTTAGAGCGGGAGAAGGCGCTAACGCCCAGAACCTCTAGACCGCCCTTGATGTGAGGCTAATGGGAAAAGAAACAGCAGAATGACCAGACAGTTGAACTGCATTGCTGGTTGGAGCATGAGCCGGTGAGCGACGAAGAGTTAAAGATTGAGTTGCAAGAACCATTGCCTGCTATCACTGATACCTGAGATTAAAGCTGCATGTGTGACGGTGAGGCAGTGCACAGTGCCGCTGCAGCTACGAGAGAGGGAGCTGAAGCCTGAAGGAGCCGGACTGTGCCAGCGGATGAGAATATCCTATAGCCGGAGTGAGAGCCTATCCCCCTCGTTATAGGATCAGAACTGTCTATTGGTCTACCTGCTTAGAGAAGGCCTGTAGTACCTGTCAGAAGGTGCTTTGTTTAGGGCTGGGTCATACGGATGTCCGCTCGCGAGAGGGCTGTAGCCCGGCTGCTGCGTGTCAGAGGTGGACTCAGTGGTGCTGGAAAGCAGCAAGACGACGTCTGGAGAGCAGAGGCTGCCGTATTGAATCTGAATGGTGGGCTCCATAGCGCTGAAATAGCACGTAATACAATGCTTTGGGAGAGGTGCCTGGTGTGACAGCCTGAGTTCTAGGCTGTGTTCTAGAGTGGTGAGTGATTTGCCCCCTAGGGTTTATGGCTTTTTTTGAAGAGTATTTTGAAGAGCAATGTTGCCCAAACTTCATAACTGAAGCTAGAGATCAATTTGGAGATCAATTGGAAATAGCAACAGCAGTTTGCATCTGAGGGGCATTGGAAGCACAGTGAGTGGCAGTGAAGAAGCTGTAGAGCAGGGGTCACCAAACTCGGTCCTGGAGGGCCGCACCCAGGCCTGGATTTGTGGATATCCTTGCTGCAAGCAGGTGATACTATTGCTTCTTCCACCATCCTGATGGACTCACCTGTGCACAGAAAGGAAATCATCAAATCCAGGCCTGGGTGCGGGCCTCCAGGACCGAGTTTGGTTACCCCTGCTGTAGAGTATGTATGAAAATTTAGCTACACCTAACCATTCAGCATAGGGTCGTGTGGGGTCACTGGGGTGACATGTGAACGGACCGCCCCGGGTGACGTTTACTCTAGCTACGCCACTGGTTATGAAACCCATAAAAAACTTTCGGTGCAAACAATTGCCTTCAGAAGTCACATAGTTAGTGAAATGATGTCCACCTGTGTGTAATCTAAGTGTCATATGATCTGTAATTACATATACACACCTTTTTTGAAAGGCCCCAGGGGCTGCAACACCTAAGCAAGAGGCACCACTAACCAAACACTGCCATGAAGACCAAGGAACTCTCCAAACAAGTAAGGGACAATGTTGTTGAGAAGTACAAGTCAGGGTTAGGTTATAAAAAAATATCCAAATATTTGATGATCCCCAGGAGCACCATCAAATCTATCATAACCAAATGGAAAGAACATGGCACAACAGCAAACCTGCCAAGAGACGGCCACCCACCAAAACTCATGGACCGGGCAAGGAGGGCATTAATCAGAGAGGCAGCACAGAGACCTAAGGTAACCCTGGAGGAGCTGCAGAGTTCCACAGCAGAGACTGGAGTATCTGTACATAGGACGACAATAAGCTGTACGCTCCATAGAGTTGGGCTTTAAGGTAGAGTGACCAGAAGAAAGCCATTACTTTTATCAAAAAACTAAATTTCACGTTTTTAGTTTGCGAAAAGGCATGTGGGAGACTCCCAAACTGTATGGAGGAAGGTGCTCTGGTCTGATGAGACTAAAATTTAACTTTTCGGCCATCAAAGGAAACGCTATGTCTGGCGCAAACCCAAGACATTACATTACCCAAAGAACACTCTCCCCACAGTGAAACATGGTGGTGGCAGCATCATGCTGTGGGGATGTTTTTCAGCAGCTGGGATTGGGAAACTGGTCAGAGTTGAGGAAAAGATGGATGGTGCTAAATACAGGGATATTCTTGAGCAAAACCTGTACCACTCTGTGCGTGATTTGAGGCTAGGACGGAGGTTCACCTTCCAGCAGGACAATTACTCCGAACACACTGCTAAAGCAACACTTGAGTGGTTTAAGGGGAAACATGTAAATGTGTTGGAATGGCCTAGCCAAAGCCCAGACCTCAGTCCAATAGAAAATCTGTGGTCAGACTTAAAGATTGCTGTTCACAAGCGCAAAACCAGGGAGGTGAATAGTTATGCACACTGACTTTTTCTGTTATTTTGTCCTATTTGTTGTTTGCTTCACAATAATAAAAAAAACACATCTTCAAAGTTGTGGGCATGTTCTGTAAATTGTCAGCCTTGCCTGATTCTGTGAAAAGAGAGCCAATTAAATAAGGCTCTCATAAGTAAAAATGTTTTCCATATTTTTCCTATACAGTATTATATCCACTTTAAGGATACATTACCCTAATAGTATCCACTGTGGGTTATAAGAGGCTGAATCTGATATCCAAAGGAGTCAGTGGACTTACACTCATCAAAAAGATTACAGAGGTATTTTGGATAAAAGATATCCATAATTGGGTTTTGCTGTGTCGCTGACTCTAGATGAACAATGCCTAGATTGGGAGGTCAGAAACTCTTCTGACGACTCACTGACTTACCTTGTTCAAGCGTCAGTTGTGGTAAGTAAGAAGAACCAAATTTTACCATATCCATCTTTATTTCTGGCATGACTGGCATAAAATACACCTTTTCGGTGCTCAGGTTAGATACATTAAACAATCCACCATAAGATATTACTCAGAATTTGTGTTTGGAAACAGAAAGCTAACTTAAAGAGTATTTAATTTTTGAGCGTGTCCACACAACAAACATGAAATAGGCCCAGGGTTTATGGGCCCAAGCTGAAACACAAACCTGATAAGAACTAAATTAAAGTGCAACTAGTTTCTAGAGTTCATGTATAAATGATCAGTTAACCTTTTTTGAGAACAGTTACATGGAAAACTACTAGATCTTTGGGCTGGAGCTACTCAGAATATTGTTCATACTTTTTCATATTTTACCAGAATATAGAGCACAAAGCTCTGCTGCTAAAGCTGTGCAGTAAAAAAGCAGCTGCAGGGAAGTTAGCTGCAGGCTGTACCACCATTTTAGATAGACAGAACTTTATTCCCAAATAGACAACAAGCAAGTTTCAGTGTTACTTTGGTCCCAAAAAATTAACTTTTTATAACCAAAAAAATTGTATTGAAATGTATATATACTGTTCTTTAGTATTTAGAAGTCATAAAATCTTATTTTCTAGACATTGTTAATTAAAACTTACTTTAAATGTTTTATATTTTTTATAATAGATCTGCTTTTACATATCTATCAAATCAGTCAGATACAAAGACCTCTTGTTTGCTACAGAAATTGTTATATGTATCCTGAACTGTTACCACCATATGATAATTGCTGTGTTGGTATTATTTCTTGTGGATGAAAAAAGTAGAATAACTAAGATGTGAAAATAATAATACAGAAGAAGTATAGAAGGAAAGAAAAGACAACAGATGTTTGATTCAACAGTGCAGATTATTGAATTATATTAGTGGCTTTTTCACATTGCTTAGAAACAGTTTCATCTCAGGCTTAAAGCAACGCACATAAATAATATAAGAAAGACACCAGACGTAAAGATGGTAGGGAACTAACGAGCGACTGCATAAACTATTTAGATTACAGTTGTACCTCTGGTTTTCATTGTTTTCAGTACTCAATGCATTTACAGAGGAAGAAATTGCTTGGAACACAATGCTTGCTTGGCACTCAATGCATGGGAGTGTTCTGATGCTTGCGCAGAAGTCAACACACTCGTGTCACCCTGCATCCTGTCTCTGCCTGTACGAGCCAACGTGCAGCCTATGTAAGAGCTTATGTGCAGCCTGTGCCTGTTAGAGCCAAAGTGCATCATTTGTAATAGCCAAAGTACACACTGTGTAAGAGCCAATGTGCAGCCTGTGTAAGAGCCCAAGTGCAGCATGTGCCTGTAAGAGCTATTGTGCATCCTGTGTAAGTGCCAATGTGCATCCTGTGTCTGTAAGAGCTGATGTGCAGCCTGCGCCTGTAAGAGCTAATGTGCGGCTTGTGTCTTTAAAAGCCAATAGGCAGCCTATGCTTGTAAGACTCAATGTGCAGCCTGTTTAAGAGCCATTGTTTATCCTGTATCTGTAAGAGCCCAAGTGCAGCATGTGCCTGCAAGAGCCAATGTGCAGCCTGTGCTTACAAGAACCAACATGTACCCTGTAAATATAAGAACCAAAGTTCCAAGTAATAACCTCACTCCTCCTCTACATCACCACCATCCAATTGGGTCCTTAAATCCACTCATGACAGGTAAAGTAAAGTTAAATTCTATGTTATCTGATGTAAGTATTGTTTTTCCTTTATGCCTGTTAAGTTTTAAGCTTTTGTATCCAAAAACAAGACTATCAGTTTAAACTAAAATGTGAAAAATCTGGGGTTTAGAGCAGATTATTTTCATTTAAATTGAATCCTATGGAAAATTCTTGTTTGGAGTGCAACCTGCCTTCCAGAACAGATTAAGGATGAGAATGGGTAAAGTACACTTAAATATTGAAATTCCATTTTAAGTAAACATTTTGGTGCATATCAAAACATATCTCAATGTACTGCACTGTGTTGTCGGCCAGCCTGTTGCCCGCGAAAAATGTTTTCCCTCAGGCCTGGGCCTTGTGGGCTTATGCACAAGCACACCACTCTGGGCAAACTGGTAAAATCACAGAGCAAAAATATAATATTTAGATAGAAAAAAAATTTCACAACTTGTACTGAATCAGGAAATGAGTTGCAGAGTAGTCCATAGAGTTATGGTAGCTAACTTGCTCTATGTACTAAACCATCCATAAGTATTAGGTAGTTACAGGGAAGGTTGGGGAGAGATACAGGGGATGGAGGGGGGAAGAGACACACTGGAGGTAGGAGGGGCTGAAGGGACACAGGGGATGGAGATGGGGGAAGTAGACACAGGGGAGGGAGAGGAGGGGAGAAGAGAGACACAGGGGAGGTAGAGGGGGTAGAAGAGAGACAAGGGAGGTGGGGGAAAGAGAGACACAGGGAGGGAGAGGAGGGGAGAAGAGACACAGGGGAGGGAGGGGGGAGAGAGACACAGGGGACGGAGAGGAGGGGAGAAGAGGCACAGGGGGGAGGGGGGGGAGAGAGACATAGGGGAGGGAGAGGAGGAGGGGAAGAGACACAGAGGAGGAAGGAGAGGAAGATACACAGCGGAGGGCGAGGAGGGTGGAAGAGATACAGGGGAGGGAGGAGGGGGGAAGAGATACAGGGGAGGTGTGGAAGAGGTACCGGGGAGGGAGGAGGGGGGAAGAGACAGGGGAGGGCAGAGGGGTGAAGGGACACGGGAGGGAGATGGGGGTGAAGAGACAGAGGGGGTAGAGACGTAGGGGAGGGAGATGGGGGAAGGAGACACAAGGGAAGGGAGAGGAGTGGGTAAGAGACACAAAGGGGAGGGAGAGGAGGGTGATGAGAGACAAGGGAGGTGGGGGAAAGAGAGACACAGGGGAGGGAGAGGGGAAGAGAGGCACAGGGGAGGGAGAGGTGGAGGGGAAGATACACAGGGGGAGGGAGGAGGGGGAAGAGAGACACGGGGGAGGAGAAGGGGAGAGAGAGACACAGGGGAGGGAGGAGGGGGAGAGAGACACAGGAGAGGGAGAGGAAGGGAGAGGAGACACAGGGGAGAGGGACACAGGGGAGCGAAAGGAGGAGGGAAGATACACAGGGGAGGGAGAGGAGGGGGAAGAGATACAGGGGAGGGAAAAGGAGGGAGAGATACAGGGGAGGGAGGGGGGAAGAGACACACTGGAGGGAGGAGTAGGTGAAGGGACACAGGGGAGGGAGATGGGGGAAGGAGACACAGGGGAGGGAGAGGAAGGGGGAGAGAGACACAGGGAAGGGAGAGGAGGGGAGAAGAGAGACAAAGGAGGTGAGGGGAGGAGAGACACATGGGAGGTAGAGGGGTGAGAAGAGACACAGGGGGGAGGGGGGAGAGACACAGGGGAGAGGGAGGAGGAGGGGAAGAGACACAGAGGAGGGAGAGGAGGGGAGAAGAGGCACAGGGGGAGGAGGGGGAGAGAGTCATAGGGGAGGGAGAGGAGGAGGGGAAGAGACACAGAGGAGGAAGGAGAGGAAGATACACAGGGGAAGGAGGGGAGGGTGGAAGAGATACAGGGGAGGGAGGAGGGGGGAAGAGATACAGGGGAGGGGGGAAGAGATACAGGGGGGGAGGAGGAGGGAGAGATACAGGGGAGGGAGGGGGGAAGAGACACACTGGAGGGAGGAGGGGATGAAGGGACACAGGGGAGGGAGATGGGGAATGAGACACAGGGGAGGGAGAGGAGGGGGAAGAGATACAGGGGAGGAAGGAGGAGGGAGAGATACATGGGAGGGAGGGGGAAGAGACACACTGGAGGGAGGAGGGGGTGAAGGGACACAGAGGAGGGAGATGGGGAAAAGACACAGGGGAGGGAGAGGAGGGGGGAGAGAGACACAGGGAAGGGAGAGGAGGGGAGAAGAGAGACAAGGGTGGTGGGGGGAGGAGAGACACAGGGGAGGGAGAGGAGGGGGAAGAGATACAGGGGAGGAAGGAGGAGGAAGAGATACAGGGGAGCTAGGGGGGAAGAGACACACTGGAGGGAGGAGGGGGTGAAGGGACACAGGGGAGGGAGATGGGGAAAAGACACAGGGGAGGGAGAGGAGGGTGGAAGAGATACAGTGGAGGGAGGAGGGGGAAGATATACAGAGGAGGGGGGAAGATATACCGGGGAGGGAGGAGGGGGGAAGAGACAGGGGAGGGCAGAGGGGTGAAGGGACACGGGAGGGAGAAGGGGGTGAAGAGACAGAGGGGGTAGAGACACAGGGGAGGGAGATGGGGGAAGGAGACACAAGTGAAGGGAAAGGAGTGAGGAAGAGAGACAAAGGGGAGGGAGAGGATGGTGAAGAGAGACAAGGGAGGTGGGGGAAAAAGAGACACAGCAGAGGGAGAGGGGAAGATAGGCACAGGTGAGGGAGAGGAGGAGGGGAAGATACACAGGGGAGGGGGGAAGAGAGACACGGGGGAGGAGGAGGGGGGAGAGAGACACAGGGGAGGGAGGAGGGGGAAAGAGACACAGGGGAGGGAAGGGAGAGGAGGGGAGAAGAGACACAAGGAGAGAGAGACACAGGGGAAGGAGGAGAGAGACACAGGGGAGGGAAAGGAGGAGGGAAAGAAACACAAGGGAGGGAGAGGAGGGGGAAGAGATACAGGGGAGGGAGGAGGAGGGAGAGATACAGGGGAGGGGGGAAGAGACACACTGGAGGGAGGAGGGGGTGAAGGGACACAGGGGAGGTTGATGGGGGAAAGAGACACAGGGGAGGGAGAGGAGGGGAGAAGAGACACAAGGAGAGAGAGACACAGGGGAAGGAGGAGGGGGAGAGAGACACAGGGGAGGGAAAGGAGGAGGGAAAGAAACACAAGGGAGGTAGAGGAGGGGGAAGAGATACAGGGGAGGGAGGAGGAGGGAGAGATACAGGGGAGGGGGGAAGAGACACACTGGAGGGAGGAGGGGGTGAAGGGACACAGGGGAGGGAGATGGGGAAATGAGACACGGGGGAGGGAGAGGAGGGGGTAGAGAGACACAGGGAAGGGAGAGGAAGGGAGAAGAGAGACACGGGAGGTGGGGGGAGGAGAGACACAGGGGAGGGAGAGGAGGGGGGAAGTGATACAGGGGAGGGGGAAGACATACAGGGGAGGGAGGAGGGGAAAGACACAGGGGAGGCAAGAGGGGTAAAGGAACACGGGAGAGAGATGGGGGTGAAGAGACAGAGGGGGGAAGAGACACAGGGGAGGGAGATGGGAGGGAGAGGAGGGGGGAAGAGAGACACAGGGGAGGGAGAAGAGGGGGAAGAGAGACAAGTGAGGTTGGGGGAAGAGAGACACAGGGGAGGGAGAGGGAAAGAGAGACACAGGATGGAGAGGAGGGGGGAAGAGAGACAAGGGAGGTGGGGGGAAGAGAGACACAGGGGAGGGAGAGGGGAAGAAAGACACAGGGGAGGTAGAGGAGGAGGGGAAGATACACAGGGGAGGGAGAAGAGGGGGAAGAGAGACAAGTGAGGTTGGGGGAAGAGAGACACAGGGGAGGGAGAGGGAAAGAGAGACACGGGATGGAGAGGAGGGGGGAAGAGAGACAAGGGAGGTGGGGGGAAGAGAGACACAGGGGAGGGAGAGGGGAAGAGAGACACAGGGGAGGTAGAGGAGGAGGGGAAGATACACAGGGGAGGGAGGTTAAGAGACGGGGGAGAGGAGGGGGAGAGACACAGGGGAAGGAGTAGGAGGTAAGAGAGACAGGGGAGGGAGGAGGAGGGAAGAGACACAGGGGAGGGAGGAGGGGGAGAGACAGAGGGGGAAGACACACAGGGGAGGCGCTCAATGCGAGGCCCGTGATGAGCGCCGAGGACGCTCATTGCACGGCCCGTGATGAGCACCAAAAGCGCTCATTGCAACGCCTGTGATGAGCACCAAAGGCTCTCATCGCAAGGCCAGTAAAGTAGAGGGGGGGAGAGGTATAGGGATGGAGAGCCTCACAATGAGCGCCGAAGGAGCTCATCGCAAAGCCAGTAAAGTAGAGAGGGAGAGGCTCGCAATGTGAGGCAAATACCATTGCCAGGTTTCAAATTTTATTGCCGTCATTTTTGATGGCACGTCGTTAGTATGGAGAATAATAAGAGTCCTAAATCAGCAGTTCTCAACAGCCAGTCCTAGAGCAGGTGCAGGTTGTTGAGATTGTATCCACCAGTGATAGGGATAAGGAGAGTCTTACACTTCAAACATACCATTACCATTAGTTGTTTGTACAATTAGATGAAAAGTTTGTGTGTCACTTATAGTGTCACCATCTGGATCACAAAGTCAGCCTATGTAAACGTTGAAAGTTGACAAGCAAGTGCCTGAATCAAAAAGTTTGAGAGTCTAGCATTTCTGGAAGGTTTCCATTTCATACAGTATTGTAAAATATCTTATACCCAGTCTCTGTCATTGTGCAAATATTTGGGAATTGTTGCCATTGTGTAATTTTGTGTAATGAATTTAAGTTTCAATTACTTAAATGTCCATTAAACCCTTTTACTGTTTGTTTTCACTCCAATTATTTAGAGCTCTAGATTATATGTGTTAGCATTTCTTTTTTTTTTTTTTTTAACAACGTTTTTAGCCAAGACAAATGTGTAATGGCAAAATAATTACCTATCTTCTTTTCTGCAGTAATTCATGGAAGATGGTCATTTGTATTTTGCCACCTTGTCAGTAAAACTAACAGTGCTACTAGATAGTGTGTTCTTCCACAAGGGACCAAAAAGTATTTACTAAAGAATTAACTCCATGGGATGTCTATGAATTGTTCTATGTGTGCATTGTGGTACTATAAGGCAGGGAACAGGTATGGGGTTTGTGTTAGGGCTTCATTCTATTAGTCCTAGGAGCTATATAAACTATTTCAGAAGGCTTGAAATAGTTTTGTATTTGTTTTTGGGTTGTTAAAAATGAATATGATAGAGTTATCATTTGTAAGGTTCATTCAAAAATATTTACATTTATTTGTCAATTGGAAAGGGCTGATTCGGGAGAGAAGTTGCCTTTGTATTGTGAACTTGTCTAAAGGGATAACATAAGATTTAGTCTAATCTTATACAATTTCAGTTGTCAACTAGTACAAGAGAAATTATATGTTAGAGATACCGTAATTGAGATGAAATCATCTGTGAGTTTGACCAGTTTCACAATCACCTTCTGCGGTTGTTATTTGAGCTACAGAAGGAAATTGGAGATACAAATAAGTGAAAGATGAAGATAATGAAGGAAATGGAAATGAAAGATGAATAGATAGACTAGAAATGGGTGATTAGTTATAAAAGAGCCATATTCTATTCAAGACAAGTAAACTACTGACAGATGTAATTTTGGCTGTGGGACTTTTTCAGTAATGTTACACGTCTATTCAATGCTCCACAGATGTAGTATTACTGAGCACACCTGGAACTCGTAAATCTTCTAAGTAAAGTTACAAAGGTTAGGATTCAAGTATGGCTGTGCTCATTAATATTATTGAGTACAAAGCCACTGGGCCTCATTCAAATGCAAGGCTGGAACTCACGGTATATAGGCCGTATGTCTGCGGGCTTGAACTCTGCTACAATTACGGAGCGATTCAATTGAACAAGCCAGCAAGTTATGGGCTGAAAGCCAAAACCGTAAACTATGCAATTGTATGTAACATTTCAGAGAATGATTTCAGAGCCATGAACATGATCAATTAAGCAAGGCTGTAACTACCCATTTGGAAACAGCCAATAGTAAGTCAGTCAGTAAAACATGGTTACATGTCAATCAATTAGCATTTAGGGGTCCGATATGCAATCAGGCCCGCAATCCTGCAATGTACAAAATAATAAAAATGAATTAAAGAAATGTTCTAGGCCATGTGGCTGGCCTGATATTTATTAACTCATTGATTCCCGAGATTAATATAACACGAAAATGACACATTCAAAAAATTATTTTTGATTACAGATTTATGACCTTGAAAATGTTGTGCAATTCATTCTAATGTCTTTCATTGCGTTACCTGTCTTTTAAAGTGCAGTACTGATTTTTTATTGCATTTACAGTGCTACAAACAGGGGTTAAACCCCCTTGCGAGTCCTATCTGGTAGCCGTAGGTTTTTCTTCTACATTTGCCATTTGAAATGTGAAATGTGAAAATATTTGCAGGCTTGAGGAATTGTAGCAATTGAATAGCGATTTGCGATTGTAACTCTTGCGGTCTTGAAAGATCAAAGGCTTAGATGGGTTGTAAGCCACAGTTGTAGCAACCGCAGGGATTTTCAGCCCATAACCCATAGATTGTTTGCGGCTCACAAAAAGACACCAATTAAATAGCAAATTAGTTTACAGGCTACATTACGGGCTCCAGTAAGCTACAATTTCTCAATTGAATGAGGCCCACTGAAACCAATGAGAACCCCCAGGGATCCCCTTCCCTGCTCACTTCTGATTGACCTTCCCTGATCATCCCATCTACATAACCATGGGGGTCCATTGAGACCCCCATGTCATCTAAAACATTAACCCTGTGCCACTGTGGTCCTTAAAGGACCTCTGTGGAACCTAAAATGTAACCCCCACTCTATTGGCCCCCCATGGCACAGGGTTAACTCTAGGTTTTACGGGGGTCCAATAGGGATGGGGTAACATTTGGGTGCCACAAGGGTTCTTTAGGGCACTTGTAAACTAACCCCCTACCAGAAGAGTGACGGCAGAAGATTGAAGACCAGGGCATCGCTAACCATCGCTGGATGATCATTTGGGGTAGGTAAGTATTAACAATTTTTATTATATTTACAGGTTTTATTCTTTTTTATTTGATTGTATTTTTATTATTTTATTTCTGATATTTTTCTACAATTGTTATTATTTTTTTGTAAGCATGTATTTTTTTCATTTTTGATCATTTACATGTTTTTTTATTTTTTTGTTGTAATTTATTGAGGGGTTTATTTAGTGTAGTGTGTTTTTTTTACTTAGGTCCACAAGGACCCCCTTGGCACTTCCTGAGTTAATATTAGCTTACCATAGGGGTCTATATAGACTGCTTTGGAAATTAGTGTGTTAATTTTAGCATAGCATGGGTGACTGTCTAAAAACATATTTATGAGATTCTGTGGTTTTTCTTCACTCATCAGGTTGAAAATGCCTTAATCCTAGCAAATAAACTTCACACTGTTTAGTATTCTAAATGATGTTTTGTATGCTCAAGTCCCTATTTTAGTTGATTATCAAACTATCAGTAGTGCTACATGATAAAATTATGTGTCCATTTGGCATATAATTATTCTGCAGACTGGAGGCTCATTGATAATATGAAAGAAATAATATATGAATACAGGTGTAGGTAATACAGTTGTGGGCCCCTGTGGAATCTGTAGCTTCTGTTTGACATACAATGAAAGCTACAACAGAAATACAAAAAACAGTACCTGACACACCTTAACCAAACATCCTCACACATTGATTGACCTGTTCCAATAGCCTCTTAAGAGGTGTGTGTTTCTGCCTAGGCCTATGTTTGGATATATGTAGAATGTTTTATATGTGGTGAATTTTCTGTCTGTAAGTGTACTTGACATGTTATGTTATACCTTATATACACAACACAATTAAACTTATGATTTGAGATAAAAAAAAGGCGGAAAAGGAGGAACTGCAAGTGGATTGTAGCGGATGCACAGATCTGAATGGCTTAGGGCAGCAAAAAACCTAAATACACCTATGTGTATGAATAATACTGTTGAAATATAAAAAGGCTAATTTATTTTGCATCATTCAATGTTTTTTGACTCTCTTATGTCTCATAGACCATAACACACCAGGACATCTATATGTCCATGATCTTGCTGATTCATTTGGTATTCATGGCAGATATACTGGAGTGGGTTGCCAATTCCTTCTCCAGTGGGCCACATCATATAGCTCCTGGTATTCCTAGGTGGTCTACCATCCAAGTACTGTCCAGGCCTAACCCTGTTTGGCTACAGGGCGTTGTTTCCTGACTTGAATCGAACCCTGGTTGCAGTAGTGAAAGCACTGGATTCTAACTACTGGACCACCTGGGCTTAGTGACTCCCTAAACCGGCTTTTCAGAGGGACTCTGAGTATTACATGGATTATGTTACACCACTCTCCTAAAATAAGCTGGTGATGGCAAGTTTAATATGATATATAGACTTGAAAGGTTAAACAAGGGAACACATCGATAAAACATATACAGTATACACAAAATATTTTCCATTAAGAAAGTATCACATAAACAGTCTGTTTCTACTAATTATGACACTCAATTTATTTAATGCATTTGTGCAAGAAGCACATTCATTGAATTATGTAGTACTTAGAGGAAATGTAAAATGTTGACTTTTTTGGCCAAGTGGATAGTAAACAACAATATAATTGTTCCCATATTAGTCTTTTTTTCTGATTACATTGTTCTCTTGCTTCTCAACCAGATGTGTTTATTCATTTAATGATGTCGTTTAAAGTTGCGGAGGAAATTGAGAAAACCACTTGTATCACTTCCAAACATCTTTATTTCAACTATCACCACTAAGAGTGATTGTGGTGAATGCTTCTGAGTCTGGTTTCATGATTAGATACATTCACTCTGACTAATTGATGCATTCCAGTGTAATATGATGGTTTACTGGTTATGCTTGGTTGCTGGTGAAATTAGGTAAGATAAAGCAAAATATAAGGATAAATTAATTTTAATTATGAGATTCCAGTTAAAGACTACTGTATTTTAGGAAAAACCTCAGATTACTGTGGAGTATGTAACAAACTAATAACATTAGAAACTGTCAGCCATAAATATTAAGGCACTTTTAGCAAAAATCTTATTAGAAGACTATCTTTGTGTATTTAGAAACAGGCATGGCGGTAATCCTTCCTCTTTAAGGCATCATAGAGTAGGTACAGAGAAAGGAAAAGGCATTTTTTTGCTTTTTTATCTGTATACCTGCTTTTGTATACGTGGAGGAATGTGATGGGGATGTCAAATACAAAAGCTGCTTTGAATCAACCAATGAAACAACAAATCTATCTCCATCCTTTCTCACTCCCTCCCTCTCTCCTGGAGAACTAAGAAAATAGAAAAGCACATTCTTTACGAGAAAGATTAGCAGGTAGTTCTATACAAAGGCAACTTAGAAATTCCATTACACAAGCAGAATGGCACATGACTCTTTATTTGAAAGATGGTTCTGGCTTCCTTTAGATGTCATTATCATGACATTTTAAGTGGGAGAGAGAAGAATTGGTAACTCGTATGTGAACCCTCAGTGCCTGAATAATTAGAATGCTATCATGGAATTGTCACTGCGCCGGCTGAAACCTCATAACTGAAGACCCAAGAATTGCTGAAAGATGTGCTTTCCCTCTTTCAAATAAGGTGCCTCACCACTGTCTTAGCATTGAGGATAGGTGATAGAGCGGCTCTTTTAAAGCCGTATTCACTCCATAAATACCATATAGACTAATGGTGGTCAGCTGATCTCCATGTTTCTGGTTATTATACACTTATATTTATATATGTAAGAACACCCTTTTAAAAATGGGAACCCTCTTCTCTCAAAGAGAGTTTTGATGAAAAGAGTAGTCTTGATGGAGCACTACTCTCCCTTGCTATTTCCTTAGTGACCTAATGGTGGAAAAAAAACACCAAATTGCGCTTTAGAGCAGCATAAGACTCCTCTTTCTGTTCATGGTGCATTTAACAAGATATGGGTTTTTTAAAGTCCCCCACCTGAACTGAGAACAACATGACTATTCATATGCCTTTTCCATGGTGCATAGGCCATCATTGTGCACTATGACACTGTGGTCTAATTGCTCCTGTGCCATACGGTACACAATAAAAACTGACCTGTACAAAGCAACATGCAAGAGAAGGGGTAAGCCCACAGTGTCCGATACATTAATAGTAATATAAGTGGACAAATATTTTAGCATTCACAACGTACTACTCTTTTTACGTTGTAATCTACATCACATACTAGAATGTTTATTTGGAACATACAATACAAAAATACATCTGAATTATTTTAGCTGTTGAAACCACAAATTTGTAGAGGTTGAAATATAGTGTTTATGCTTTCAGTGTTCTTAGGTTTAGTTTGATAGTTTTGAAACAAAATACAATTGGAACCTTGTCTGCATATATTTTTAAATGCTTAAAAAATTGTATTGCTTTCTGAGTGCACTGTTTCTAATGAATTACACTTTTTAATTACTGCATTGAATTGGAAATTGAATTTATGCTGTTAGTGAGCTCGGAGTGGTATTATTCAATAGGACTGTTGATAGAATGTGAAGTGGTACGGCGCTGCAAGATATAAACCTCAGCTTTTGGCATGCTCATGGATTATTCCTAAAACAAATAAAGCAAGTTTATGAACTCTAAAAGAAATATTTAATCAAATTAAACTTATATAATTAAGTTAATCATACATTAAACCCTAACATGGATTGACCATGATTCAACAGACTATAACCATATGCTACTAATTTTGGAAACCTGGCAGCTTTCTTTTTGTCATGTGTAACTGAACCAAAACGTATGGCATGTAATTCATTAATTGTATTTCAGTGAAATAAAGACACAACATATGACCCATTAGGAAATACAGCTGTTACAGATGTAGTTTGGATTATTTATTGAAAATATATTCAACTAGACGATCACTTATAGTTGTGGAGCATATATTAAATAGTTACTGCTATTCGGAATTGTTACAGTAATGTGGAAATTTGCCTTTGTAATATTTCCAGAGAATATCTATTAAAAAAACAAAAACAGAACAAGACATGAAAAGAAAGCAGATATTTGATTCAAACACCATAGATTAGTGGATAAGTTTAGTGTTTTTGAAACTTTGTTTAGTAACAGTTTTGTCTCTAATATAAAGTGCAAACACTCCAGTAATACCCTTCATGGCTAGCATAGATTTATGCAATGTATAACATTTTGTTATTATTAACCTATTATTTTTTTATTATATGTTCTAAAAAGGCTGGGATTCTTTGATGAGATAATAGGAAAGAGTACTGCTGGTATTCATATTTATTATGAATATTACGATATATAATATGCATTCATCCTGCCCAACATTTATTATATGTGATTATACTCTTATTCAAGTATAATTTAGTACTTAAAATACTGTACACATTGGAAATGCAAAATACCTAGCAGACATTCCATGGCACTTTACTGTATACATTACCTTTAGCTCTATGTTGCAAGCATTATAACATTTATATCCAGCCACCAAACACTGTGTATATATATATATATATATATATATATATATATATATATATATATATATATATATATATATATATATAGTAAATAAATAGTACATCTGTGTTCACATTTGAATATCTAAAACAAGTTAAAAAAACTGTTTCCAGCAGGTTATTACCCTGCATTCTGGGAAGCTGAGCTGGTGCATGCAAATGTCTCCACAAATGCCTCGCTCTTCAATCCATAGCCGTTATCAAACATGGCTTCCTTTACGCTTATGCATGCTGTATTACACAGTTTTAATGCACAGCCAAGGTTGGATTAAACACAAGATGAGTATCCTATCCATGTACAGCTGTTTCAAGCTTACTGGCTATCATCAGCATGAAGCGGGGTCTCAGCTTGTGTTGTGGACTTTATGAATAGGTAGATATAATTAATATATATATATAATAAAAAGTTAGTTACATCAAGAAAGCTTGCTAGTGTGAGCGAAACGTGTCTGTATTTCACTGTTTTATTCAAATTGATTATTTTTTACTGTATGACTAGTATCAAAATACGGGATTGATACTTAGCCAGTAGGTCTATTGATAAATAAATAAATGTATTTATATTTTTACTTCTCCCAGATTTGACTCTGTTTTTCTGGAACCTTGAATGATATATGATATTCAGCAAGTAGCTAAACAATACTTCACTGTTGCTAATATTAAATAAATGAGTATTAAATGAATGAGCAAGGTTTAAAGATTCAAAAGTGTTTGTGAATCAAAATTCAGACATTACAACTGAATGTTGAACCTCTCTTCAAGCTGCTGTTGCAACAATGTTCTGACTTACTTCAGACAAAATAATTTGTGTACGTCAGAAAATTGCATCATTCAAGTTATGGGGCTCTATAGAGTAATAATCTTCTTTCTGCAGAAGGATTGACTGGAGATGACAGTAACAGATCAGAATTTGTCAGAATGCAACCAAATGTATTCTCTGCTCACTACTTACTCATTACCCATCATCACCTGACATCACTATTAAGACTCATTTAAGGCACAGTAAATGCTGGATTTTCTTAAATCCTGCTACCTGATCAAATGCCCTAATGTTTTAATAATATGTTTATTAACGAGTTTATATATCAGATACAAGTGACAACATATATCAAGTACAGTGTATTATAAGGTAACCAACAATGGAACAGCACAAAGTTATTTAAACATGTCTGGTGAAACATGAGCAGTTATAATTTATCAGTATCCTCCATTTTTTTAGATGGGGTAGGAAAGGGATTGGGCAGTTTGGAGAGGAGAGAAAAGTTGGATGACTTACGAGAAAATTATTATAGGGGACATAAAAGTAAGTTTATTTGTAAAATCTCTGTGTGTTTATGTTATGCTCTCCATATAGTAGACAGCCATAGTCACAGCCTGCTTGTACATAAAGTCATGCCAAGTATTTGTATATAGAAGCATAGCTGCATTACAAAATAGTCTGGGAGAGGCAACATCAATGAGCATAGAAACAATTTTAACAACTTACTTGAATGCACCTCTAATATGTTTATTTCAGTCATTAAAAGGTACATATTACTGAGAGGAGATTATATACAGTATCCTTATACCGTACATATATATTCAGTTACTTGCAGGTATATTACATTCAAGAAATTTGTTATAATATAGAGTTATATCAATATAATAATAACATACAGTAGAATGTGGCATGTTGAACATATGATAACATCAAGTTCCTAATGTATAAACTACAATAAGATGCTGATTTTAATAACCCAGCATTATGCTCTCTTGTACTAAGCATTAGTGACTTAGTACGTATAAATGAAACTAAGCTCATACCCAATAAATTGGCAGACAACAATATGGGATAAAACAGGCCACAGCTTTATTTGATTGACAATAAACCAGACAGAGATGGATGCTCGCAACCACCAATGGAGGGAGCCCAACCATTTGAAATATCGAGCTACCCAGTGCCCAGGAGACGTTATAACCACACTTGGTTTATACCAACACCAACATTATGCTCCCCTCATACCAAGAGCAATCACCCCCGCCCACCATGGCTGTGACAACCTCTGTTAAACATAGGGAAGGAAGGGAAACTTGGTATGAGCTCAACAGTGTGATAAAAGGGTTGGAAAGATTAGTTTTATTCCCTAGGGACTCCACCCCTGAACCAGAACCTCCCATCACTTCCTAGCACTTGCCAGGTACTGCCTTTCTCAGGGAATACAGTTGTAATATTGCTTGTATTTCTGAAGTCAAACTTATAGTACAAAGGATAGTGAGTAGCTTTCTAAGTAAACTGGAGCAGTGTGCCTGGAATTTGATAAAACATTCAGCTTTCAGCAGGAATAGTTTAGCCAATGTCTTGATTTATGAGGACAAGGCAGCTGGTTTTATTCTTGAATGGAGATTTATCCAGCTTTTGCAGGGATCTGTAATGCAAAGTCAGTTAGTGAACTAGGTCTCCAGTGCTCAAAAGTATAAGTGGTCCATTGGGTACTGCAAGGGTGTTCAGGTCCTGTGCGGTATCACACAATGTTTGAGGGCAGTTTGCAGAGTAATTTGATTGGAGAGCTATGTGAGTTTTTTAGGGCTGGGACTGCTGTACCAATAAAGCTGCAATACGTTCCTAGATAATATGTTGTTTTTTTTTGCTTTGCCTATAGGTTGTGGGAAGTACATCACTTGAGAATCTTTCTCTGTACTTATGAAAATGTTTGTGATGTCCCAAGCTACTTATGCTTCAGTGTTTGTTATGTTTTTGTTCCTGATGAATGCAGTTGATAGAGTATTATTAAAGAAGAAAGGGATACTGCATGACACATGTTTTCAGACTGGGATGTTATTTGCCTTGTATTCAATTTGAGGAAACTGTACATTTCAACTTGATCTAAATCGGAAAGCCACTGGTTGGTTTTCATGGGTCCTTGGTTGGATTTACACAAATTTAATCCACAAGATTTGGGGTATTTGAAAATTGACTCTGGGTACCCAAGGTGGAGACCTGGAGCAGAGACTATTAAAGAAAAGAAGAAAGGTTGTAAATGCATATATCTGCTAGATGTAATCATATCACATGAGTTGAACAAAAAATATAATTATTTATATTTATGACATCTTTTATGATCCCAATTGAAGTCACGTTGAATATATTTAAAGGATCAGTCTGGGAAAAACAGGACTATATAGAAGAGTAATTTTTCTCTGGAGGGTGGAATTACCTACCTGACTTACTTATAAGATATATGGGGTACATGTGGTCAGTCTTTGATGAAGCCTAATAGGGAAACGTGTCAGATTGAACACACTTCCGGTTTAGGGATAAGGACATTTGGACATAACCCAATGCTGGGATATAAGGATTACCAGTCGAAATCACAACACATGTCAACCTATGTATTTTTTTTATGTTTTTAATTGGCTTTTAAATGTTTTTAATTGCAAGCTCAGTATCTTTCTGCCTCTATTTTGAGTACTTTCAAATGAATACTATTCATGTCTCATATACTGTTACTTAGGAATAAAAATAAATTGACTAAGATATAGATATGAGTACAAGTATTCTAGCTAATTACGTGAACCAGTCTTTTAATTAATTCTATAGTTTTATTATATTACTTGTTCAGCACAAGGGATTTTTTATTTAATACAAAAAAAATCTTTATTTTAATTTCATGGTTAAAACCATATGACCTAACCCAGAGTGGTGGTATACTTTTTTTTTTTTTTTTGTGAATGTTAATTATTCATAAACACCAGGACAGGAATCCACATATATCCACAAACCTTACAGATACCACCGTTACATAGATGACCTGTTCATCATATGGACAGAAGGGGAAGGAAAACTCAAAGACTTCCATAATTCGTTCAATACCTTTCACCCATCCATTCAATTTAAAATGGATTACTCCACAGAACAGGTTAACTTTCTGGATACCACCATTTCCATTACAAATGGCAAACTGAATTCATCTGTCTATAGGAAACCTACAGACAGATGTAGTTACCTCCACAACTCTAGCTTCCATCCCTCCCACACTAAACAAGGGATTATTCATAGTCAAGCCATCAGATACCACTGCATATGTTCAAACACAGAGGACCGTGATAAACACTTAAAAACACTGTCTGCCTCCTTCAGACTGAAGGGATACAAACCCTGTATTATCACTCAGAAAGTAACCTCTGTCATCAGAACTCCCCGGGAACACCGGTTGCAATACAAAACCAAAGAAATAACTTCACATACACCTCTACTAACCACATACCATCCGGTTCTAGAACGAATACGCAAAATATTAAAGGATTTACAATCACAACTCACAGAGGACACAGAATTGAAACATATATTTCCTGAACCCCCCATTGTTGCATTTAGGCAGCCACCAAATTTAGGACAAACATTGGTGAACAGAAGATTGCCAAATTAACAGCATAGCAGAGAAAATGGCACCAAACCCTGCAATAAAAGTCACTGCTAGCTATGCCAACACATCTGCAAAGAGGACGCAGCCACGCACAACAACAAGACCCACAACATCAGAGGCTCATGTTCATGTACATCATCAAATGTAGTGTACATGATACAATGTACTGTATGTAAAACGGGGTGCTACATTGGGGAAACCAGCCAGAAACTACACATGCGAATGAACCTCCACTGAAGCTCCATCAGAAAGCATCATGAAGACAGCTATTGTACTCCAGTTGGACACCATTTTACCCAGGAGAATCACTCCATCCAGAACCTCAAAATAAAAGTACTCAGAGGGAATTTCAAAACTATCCAACAGCGGAAAACTTTTGAATTAAAAATGATTCAATTTTTAATGCAAAGGATTTGGGCATTAACATCCACTTATCCTTTCTGGCCCACTATCTTAATGTCTTATAGCACATACATTCCACATACCTCCTCCCCCCCTTCTAATACTGCTTTTGTAAGCTACATGCTATGCTGAAATGTATTGCTCTTTATTTTACT
This sequence comes from Discoglossus pictus, assembly GCA_027410445.1. Taxonomy (NCBI): domain Eukaryota; kingdom Metazoa; phylum Chordata; class Amphibia; order Anura; family Alytidae; genus Discoglossus; species Discoglossus pictus. Next base: position 207,461,246 of record CM050163.1, read on the forward strand.
CTGCTGTGTTCTTATCTACAACCAGATCTATAGACTTACTTACTAACCTATCAGGACATTATTCACAATGCTGGTCTATTTCTCACTTAAATTTGGCCAATGAATTTTGTCCCTCTTGTTTTTCCAATTTTTTTCCCCCATCTCTTTCTGTTTGCTGTTTTTAGTTCATACTTGTATCAGTATCGCTTTTTGACTTGATAAAGAGAGGCATTATCTCTCGAAAGCTTGTCGCTTTATTATGAATACGTTTGTCCAATAAAAAAGGTATCCCTATTCACTGCAATACTCTGATTATTCAGCTGGATTACTGTACATTCACTCTTTATATATATACAGTGGAAATAAAAAGTCTACACACCCCTGTTAAAATGTCAGGTTTCTGTGCTGTAAAAAAATGAGACAAAGATAAATCATTTCAGAACTTTTTCCACCTTTAATGTGACCTATAAACTGTACAACTCAATTGAAAAACAAACTGAAATATTTTAGGTGGAGGAAAGAAAAACATAATAATAATGTGGTTGCATAAGTCTGCACATCCTCTTATAACTGGGGATGTAGCTGTGTTCAGAATTAAGCAATCACATTCCAAATCGTGTTAAATAGGAGTCAGCATACACCTGCCATCATTTAAAGTGCCTCTGATTAACCCCAAATAAAGTTCAGCTGCTCTAGTTGGTCTTTCCTGAAATTTTCTTAGTCGCATCCCACAGCAAAAGCCATGGTCCACAGAGAGCTTCCAAAAAAAGGTATCAGTCAGGAGAAGGGTACAAAAGAATTTCTAAGGCATTAGATATACCATGGAACACAGTGGAAGCAGTCATCATCAAGTGGAGAAAATATGGCACAACAGTGACATTACCAAGAACTGGAGCTCCCTCCAAAATTAATGAGAAGAAAACTGGTCTGGGAGGCTACCAAGAGGCCTACGGCAACATTAAAGGAGCTGCAGGAATATCTGGCAAGTACTGGCTGTGTGGTACATGTGACAACAATCTCCTGTATTCATCATATGTCTGGGCTATGGGGTAGAGTGGCAAGACGAAAGCCTTTTCTTACAAAGAAAAACATCCAAGCCAGGCTACATTTTGCAAAAACACATCTGAAGTCTCCCAAAAGCATGTGGAAAAAGGTGTTATGGTCTGATGAAACCATGGTTGAACTTTTTGGCCATAATTCCAAAAGATATGTTTGGCTCAAAAACAACACTGCACATTACCAACAGATCACCATACCCATAGTGAAGCATAATGGTGGTGGCATCATGCTTTGGGGTTGTTTTTCTTCAGCTGGTACTGGGGCCTTAGTTAAGATAGAGGGAATTATGAACAGTTCCAAATACCAGTCAATATTGGCACAAAACCTTCAGGCTTCTGCTAGAAAGCTGAACATGAAGAGGAACTTCATCTTTCAGCATGACAACGACCCAAAGCATACATCCAAATCAACAAAGGAATGGCTTCACCAGAAGAAGATTAAAGTTTTGGAATGGCCCAGCCAGAGCCCAGACCTGAATCCGACTGAAAATCTGTGGGGTGACCTGAAAAAGGCTGTGCACAGGAGATGCCCTTGCAATCTGACAGATTTGGAGTGTTTTTGCAAAGAAGAGTGGGCAAATCTTGCCAAATCAAAATGTGCCATGCTGATAAACTCATTTACTGCACTTAAACAATGAATAACTATTTGTCAGTGATCACCCAGATTCTGAAATTCTCCACCCCCTGAATGAAGTATAGTGGTTCCAGGGACATGCCAACTTTAAAATTACTCTCTAAAGCACCCATTAGCAGCAGAGTGTACCCCTAAGCTGCTAGCTGTGTACAACTGCTGTAGTGGTATGCCAGTTTCGATACCCCCCCCCCCCCCCCCCCCCCTCTGAGCTTTTATGGCCTAGGTGCATGTAGCAGCAATTAATTATTAAATACTCAGGAAAAGTAAAAAAAAATATTATCAAGCTAAAGGACATGCTTTATGTTTTTGCACTTTGTCATCACAAAACAGTATGGGTCATTATTCTACCCAAAGGGAAGTTTACATAAATCAAAGGAAAGGGTCAGATTTTTGGAATTAAATAGTAGATTGCTTAATAAACTTTACCACAGAAATGCTGTGGTTATGTATGGGAAAGTACAGTATACCGTGGAGACTAACAAATTACATATAAAAAAAAAATTGTATAAACTCTTGTTTCTCAAAAATGACGTGGTGTGATTGTGGTGTGTGAATTATATCATTAACAAAAGAGTAATGCATTTTAAACAGTCTGTAAAATCTACAAACATCTTGTAGTCATTTGAGTTTATATAGCCTTTAACCCCAATTGAATAAAAAAATACTTGGTAATTGAGTTAGACATGCTTGGGAGAACAGAATTCCGGGAACATGTGTAGTAGCTGCAAATATATCCTGGTTCAGTAATTTCAGTATGCCTAGTTTAAAAAGGCAACATATAAAGGGCCACTAAAATCTACTCTTACAATACAAATCATATCAAATCTATCCAGTGCTATGTGCGCCGCTGTTTGTGCACTGCTGCGTGCAAGAGTCGTCCTCTAGTGGTGAAAATTAGATAGTACACAGAAAAAAATATTCTCCCCTCCGACGTGGCACAACACGGCAGCGCTGAATCAACAGTGAGGCCATCGCTATGTTCGGCGCGGGCACGCTTCCCTTGAGGGCCTCGGGCGCGCCTCTCATAGCTTAAGGCCTTTTCTTTTGGCGCGCCTTATGTGCTCATTTTCACCACTAGAGGGCGTGCACGCGGTGGCTGCTAACAGCAGCGCACATAAAACTGGAAAGGACCATCATATCCACACTGCTCCTGTTTACATTTACCTAGTACACACATATGCTGTCATGAAAGCATCTGCATAATAAAGTGCTATTTCCTGGCTCCTTACTTCAGCCACAGAATAATAAGCACTGCTGTTCCTTGCCCTTGCTGTCATATAGTGTGCACGGTTTTCAACTTAAAAACAAAGCAATTCACTTTCAATAGACTCTTATAAGTGGCCATAGCATGTGCAACATTCTGTTGTATTAGTTTACATTAACCGAAAATATATCCATAATAGTCAGAGTAAAACATTTTATTAAAACCACATATTTTTGGATGAAATTGTTTAAACACCAACAAAATGTATTTGCTGAGACTACCTTAGTTTCGGAGATGTATACACACAATGTTACATAATATCAAACAATTTTAAAATCTGGATTCACCTCAAACATTATTATAAAAAGAGCCTTTGAAAATGCATAATTTTATGACATTATTTAGAAATTGTTGTGTCTTCCCAGAGGGAATAGTCTTGTTTAGTAGGAAATGTTATCTATACTGCCACCTAATCAACTTGTATGTGTGTACATCTCCAGGAATTATGTAGACTTTCCCTCAGAGCAGAGCAGTCGACAGAGAAAGCCCTCTGCCATTCATCTATATTAGTCTGGACGACTATGAGAACTAAAGAACAGAACCTCTCTTTTTACCTTTTAAGTTGTGTTTTCTTGCTGCTTTTATTTCTCACCTTCATACATGTATGTTCAAGTTGTATTGTTAGGGATGTCCAATGTTTAGATGTAGTGACCAGGAGTTGTGAGAGTGGCTTGGCACAGTGATATGGTTATACTACCTGAAAAATGGAGCCCAAAGGTCAGAGCAAACACCACATGGGTTTCTGTGGACAGCACAGAAAAAAAAAGAGGTTAGTAAATGAGATGCTCATCCTCCCTAATAAAGGAGAGATTGAATTCCTATAGTATCCAGGCCACAGAAGTCAAGAGAAGTCAGTTAACAGTGTGGAAGTAAATGGTAGACCAACATCTAGAGGTGAAAGAGCTTGCAATCACACACCCCTATCCGTGACTAGAACCTGCAGCACAGACACAGTCTTAACAGCTAGTGCTCACCCTCCCCACCAAAATGCCAAAGAGGCTGGTACAGGTCACATTAAAGGCCAGCTGTAACTACCAAGCTAAGATGTAAAGATATCGGCAGTAGCTGGACAACAAATGGGAAAGGCAGCCCCTGGGAACAGGATGGTGAAAAGGGGCTTTTGGCATGCTAGCTACAGATAATATTTTTTACCCTCTTGAATTTAGTTCCACCAGTAACCATTAAAGGAAAGTCACTGACATGAGAATTGTCAGCTAATGCCCCAAGCTGGGATGACCCATTGCCTGAAAACAAGAAAAACATATGGAAGAGATGGAAAGAGCAGCTGCACGTGCTCCATGGCTATGCTACAATGTCTCTTTCTACAGTACAAAGCAAATAAGTTCATATCTTCAGTGATGCTTCAAAAGATGCTGTTACCTACCTTCGACTCACAAACTTAAATGGACAACAGCAAGTTGGATTCATCTTTGTAAAAGCCAAACTAGGCCCATGATTGGTTCAGACTGTACCAAGGTTGTAGTTGTGCAGAGCAGCCCTAGCTGCAGAGATATCAAAACGTATCAAGGAAGAACTGGATATCACTCTGGAAACTATTACACAGACAGCAGAGTGGTGTTAGGGTACATACAGTATATAACCAAATCAAGAGATTTTATGCGCATGTAGCCAACCAAGAAGAACAGAGTAGGAGATCTACATTATTGCAGCAGTGGAACTATGTACCTAGAGCACTCAATCCTGCAGATATAGCTACAGTATCTGTGTCAGTAGACCACACATAGGGATTCATTCAAATGCAATTTGGCCAATTAAATAGGGCTCTATATAAGCACATAACATATTTTTTTACATAAGTTTTTAGTTAGTGAACTTCTATCCAAAAGCAAGGTCTTCACTAACTAAAAACGTATATGTAAAACAAATATGCTATGTGCTTATATAGAGCCCTATTCAATTGGCCAAATCGCATCTAGTGACATGGATCTGAATTACTTAGAAAACCAGAGTGCTAAGATCAAGAGCGCACGTTTGAGCTGCTGGAACCAGACACAGATGAACAAGTTTGCACACAAGTGAAAAAATGTGCTACTGAACTCAAACCTAGGGCTCCATTCAAATGTGATTTAGCCAATTGAATAGGGCTCTATATAAGCACACAGCATTTTTTTCAGTTAGTGAAGACCTTGCTTTTAGATAGAAGTTCACTATATAAAAAATTATGTAAAACAAATATGCTCTGTGCTCATATAGAGCCCTATTCAATTGGCCAAATCACATTTGAATGAGGCCCCTACTGAACAGTTTGACACACTTGGGGCCTCATTCAAATGCGATTTGGCCAATTGAATAGGACTCTATATAATCACAGAGCATATTTTTTTAACAGAAGTTTTCAGTTAGTGAACTTCTATCTAAAATCAAGGTCTTCACTAACTAAAAAGTCTTTAAAAAAATATGCTCTGTGCTTATATAGGGCCTCATTCAAATGCGATTTGTCCAATTGAAAAAGGCTCTTTGCCTAGACTGTTTGGGAAAGTGGAACGACCTCCAGAGAGCTGTAATTAATTCACTTCACTTCAATTCTCACCTCCAGTTGGGGAAGGCAGGCAAGCCACAGGATTGTCACCAAGGCTGCAGAAGTTGTACGCAACCAAGCACACCAGATAAGCTGTTGTAAGTCATATAGACAATTCTTAGATGGCAAAAATCTGCAAAGTCAAAGTTCAAACAGCCAATCTAAGGCTTTATGACAGGTCTATCCATGCAATTGTATTGCTCATACAGTGCAGATGATTCATCAAAAAGGTACCTGGGTGTCAGTCTATTAGTGGTGTTCTAACATTATCTCTTAGGATGTTATTATTATTGCTTTCCTATCACATATATAGTTGTGAGCATACGAGCCGTTGCTCACGCTTGCGGGCTCGCGCAGCGAGGGACGCAGTTCCCCGCAAATGCGGGTCCTCGCAAAGCGAGGGTCCCCATTTGCAGAGGTGGAGGCTCCAACGTCGGCTTTGTTAACACACACACACCACACACATGACTTTTTAACAAACAAAAACCAACCTCCCAGCAAAAAAACCCCAACATAACGTCCCCGCAAATGCGGATCCTCGTGGCCGCATCTCAAAAAAATACGGTCCGAAACGACCCATTCCAAATGCCGCGCATCAAAACATCACAAACACAAGAAATAAACACAACGAACACATAAAAAGCTTACTTACAGCAAGGGGGGGGCATCCGGCACCTCCAAAAGTTAATTTACACATCTATTTAAGTCCAAAAAAAAGAGTTTTAACTGCCAAAAATCGCCTAAGCGAGAGAAAAAATGGCCGCCGAACAAAACGAAAACAAGGCTTCAGACGTAACTATACTACAGTGACTTGCAAGAATGAAATACATACTATACGGAATGTATCACACTGATATTAAACACCATTTTGAACACTACTACACACAAAATGGCGGATGGAATGCAAATTGTAAGCTGGAACGCAAATAGTGAATGCGTATTGCGTTATAAAGGTCTGAGGCACTTGAAAGTTTATAAATACTGCCTACTTTCCAGAAATTTCTACATTTCGACTCAGGTGATGAACGGAGTGACTTCATAGTTAACTGCTGCTGTTACTTGAGAAGAGAATTGTTTCCTAATTTCCTACTTTACATTGTGCAAATTACAAATAAAAGGTAATGTGATGAATTGACTCTGCTGGGATTCGAACCCTGGTTTGCATGTTGCTGGACCTCTTCCCTACCGGTTCGCCAGCCTGCCTCTTGCAGATTTGCCTGAGATCTGATACCTTGACTCTAAAAGCAATGAAATCAGTGACAACTCTCTTTAGCTGTGTCTGGTCAGCTGTCTGGTTCTTGGCCTATATAAGGCACTTCCTGTCTCTGTATCCTTGCCAGATTATTGTGTGGTTCCTGATCACTTCAATAAAGCTTGTACCTGTTTCACCTACAATTGCTGAACTGGATTATTGCTGACCTTGGCTGCTGGTCTCCACAACCTTGTGATTCCATATCATTACAGAATAATCTGGCCCTTTCATGGAGACCACCGGGTCAGATTCTGCATTGGCCCAGCAGGTTGCTTTATTTGCAAGAACTGTGCAGACCCAGGCACAGACCATTCAAGTGCTGCAGGACCAGGTAGCTGAACTGCAAAATAAATTTCAGTCAATGCACAGTGAGTATACCAGCTACAGGGCACGTGATGTTGCGGCTGCTACTGTTACACCTGCACAAGATGCCCGCTTGCCCCTACCATTATTTTTTCACTATTCAAAGATGAAGCCCTGGCTTGGGGCTCCCCTCTTCTGGAACAGGACAGTCCAGTCTTGGGTAATCTAAATGACTTTCTTGAGGCCATGTGCCTAGTTTTTGATGACCCCAATCAATGTGCTACAGCAGAAGCCACTCTCCTTCATTTGCATCAAGGGAGGCGCTCTGTGGCTGAATATGCTGCTGAATTCAGACAGTGCGTTGCTGATACTACCTGGGACCAATCAGCCCAGAGGTTACACTTCAGAAAAGGTCTCTCAAAAGCTATAAAAGATGAGCTAGCTCGTGTTGATCTTCCTGCTGACTTTGATGCATTTGTGCGTTTGGCTATCCGTATCGATCGGAGACTTTCTGAAAGAAGATTGGAAAGACAGGGCTCTTTTAGACGAAGTACTACTCCTATTTCCTATTCAAGAATTTCTACTCCAACCCCACAAACACCTACAGACTCCGAGCCTGAGGCTATGCAGGTAAATCTAATAAGAGGGCCATTATCCAATGAAGAAAAACAGTGGCGACGCACTCACAATTTATGCCTGTATTGTGGTAGTGCGGGCACTATGCCATCAATTGCCCTATCAAATCCAAAAGAATAATAGCTATGGCTGCTGAGGGCGCACAGATTCGACCCCAATCCCAGATTGCAGATCAACTGGATTCTGTCACACAACCCTTGTTTTCTCTGGCTCATGGTGAAGAGGGTATATTGACTCAACATCCTCATTTTGTGGTGCCTATCACGTTGCAATGTGGTGATCGTAAAATTTCAACTACAGCTATGATAGATTCTGGAGCAGGCGGAAACTTTATGGACATTAAATTTGCAGCAGGAAATAGAATTCAGTCTATCCCTAATTCTTCATCTGTGTTAATGGAGACAGTGGACGGTTCTCCACTTACGTCGGGCCCGGTTACACATGAGACTGTGCCCTTAAAGTTGACTCTGGAAGTGAATCCCCATGAGACTATATCTTTCCACCTAATTTCCTCAACACAGTTTCCAGTGATTTTGGGGGTACCTTGGCTTGCTCTGCCAAAGGTTTTATTCGACCATCTACTTCCCCAGCAGGAGCTCCTATATTCTTTGTAGAGAAGAAAGATGGTAGCCTATGGCCATGCATTGATTACAGGGACATTAATAACATCACTGTTAAAAACCTCTACCCCTTGCCTATCATTCCTGAACTTTTGGAGAGACTTCGCTCAGCTAAAATATTTACAAAGCTTGGTCTTCGGGGGTCATATAATCTGGTTCGCATAAAACCAAATGATGAATGTAAAATAGCTTTCAGAACCAGGTACGGGCATTACGAATATCTAGTAATGCCATTTGGGCTTTGTAATGCCCCTGCAACTTTCCAGCATCTTATCAATGATGTACTACGAGATCTCCTGGATCAGTTTGTTGCGGCATATTTGGATGATATCCTAATATTCTCTGATAATCTTGAAAACTACAGAAAACAGGTCCGTATAGTTCTGGAGCACCTTCGTACCCACCACCTATACATTAAACTAGAAAAATGTGAGTTTTAACAAACAGAAATTCAATTCCTGGGGTATGTAATAACTCCTAAAGGTTTAACTATGGACGCAAGTAAAATTAAAGCTGTGCTAGACTGGCCCATCCCCAAGAATGAAAAAGATGTCCAGAGATTTGTGGGGTTTGCCAATTTCTACAGGCGTTTCATTAAGAATTTCTCTGCCGTTATTACACCGATCACTGAACTCACACGTAAAGGGACTCCTTTTCAGTGGTCCGATAAGGCTGATACCGCATTTTCCCGATTAAAGACTCTGTTTACATCTGCCCCCGTCGTGGTACATCCTCAGCCGGAATTACCATTTATTGTGGAAGTTGATGCTTCTGATTCAGCTGTTGGTGCTATATTGTCTCAAAGGACTGGACCTAAGATGCTGTTACATCCGTGTGCCTTCTATTCCCGCCAGATGGTGCCAGCAGAAAGAAACTATGACATAGGGAATAAAGAACTATTGGCTATAAAAGCTGCCTTCACCGAATGGAGGGAGCTACCCATCCAATTACTGTCCTCACAGATCACAAAATTCTGGAATGTATTCGATCAGCTAAGAGACTGTCAGCCAGACAAGCACGCTGGTCCCTATTCTTCTCGAGGTTTAATTTTTTGGTTACATACCGTCCTGGCTCCAAGAATGGTAAGGCGGATGCCTTGTCTAGAATAGCTGACCCCCTCCATGCTACCGTAACCAAGACCACCATCTTGCCGGAGGATATATTTATAGGAGTTACATTTCCTTCTGATCTGATGTCTCGCATTAAAAAGGGCTACGCTGAAGACCCAGTTCTCCGTGATCCTCCTCGTGATCTCCATATGACGATGCTTAATGGGTTTTGGATTTTTCAACAACGTCTGTTTGCTCCGGAGTCAGTGCGACTGGACCTTTTACGTCTCTACCATGACTCAAAACCAGCAGGTCATCCAGGAATCTGAAAGACACAAGAGCTACTTGCCCGATCCTTTTGGTGGCCCAAGTATCATGAGGATGTTAAGAAGTATGTGTCCTCTTGTGATGTATGTGCCAGACATAAGACTCCTCGCTCATCCCCTGGTGGCTTGCTTCAGCCTCTTCCGATTCCTCATCGTCCCTGGGGATCTATATCCATGGACTTTATTGTGGAACTACCTCCCTCTAAGGAACACGCTACCATTCTTGTTGTTGTGGACAGGTTAACTAAGATGGGTTATTTCATACCAGCTCGTGGTCTCCCTTCAGCTAAACAGACGGCTGACCTGGTTATTCGGGAAATATTTTGCTTGCATGGATTGCCCGATGAAGTAGTTTCGGACAGGGGAGTGCAGTTTACATCTTGTTTTTGGAAACATTTTTGTTCTTATCTAGATATTAATGTAAATCTGTCGTCAGCTTTTCATCCGCAAAGTAATGGACAGACTGAGCGAACCAACCAGACTTTGGAGCAATATTTGCGGTGCTATATTAGTTACCTGCAGGATGACTGGCTGGATTTTTTACCCACGGCGGAGTTTGCCAATAACAATGCCCAACACTGCTCCACTTCTCTGAGCCCATTTTTTGCCAATTATGATTACCATCCAACCTTTCTAGTGAGTCTCCTGATTACTACTCCCGTTCCTGCAGTCACTGACCGGCTAACCGCCTTACGTGATTCCCAAGCACTGTTGAAAGAGACTCTTTTGGAGGCTCAGGAATGTTACAAAAGAGCTGCTGATAGGCATAGAAAGGAGGCCCCAGTCTATCATGTTGGTGACAAGGTGTGGCTGTCAACAAAGAATCTTAAGCTTCGGATTCCTTCTCATAAATTGGGTCAAAGGTTCATGGGACCTTTTGAGATCATTGCTCAGATCAATGCTGTCACTTTCCGTTTGCAACTTCCAAATTCCATGAAAATACATCCAGTGTTTCACGTTGCACTGCTTAAACCTTTTCATGAAAATACTTTCCCTGGCCGAGCCCTACCTGCCCCACCTCCAGTCCTCGTGGATGATGAAGATGAATACGAATTGGAAAAAATTCTTGACTCCAGGATCTTCCGTAACAAGCTTCAATACTTGGTTCGGTGGAAAGGCTATGGTGAGGAGGATAGATCGTGGGAACCAGTGGACAATATTCACGCTCCTGATCTTCTTCGGTCTTTCCATGCACAGTACCCTGCTATACCGGGTAATAAGGCATCCAGAGGCTGCGCCTATAGAGGTGGGGGTAATATGAGGAATTGACTCTGCTGGTATTTGAACCCTGGTTTGCATGTTGCTGGACCTCTCCCCTACCGGTACGCCAGCCTGCCTCTTGCAGATTTGCCTGAGATCTGATACCTTGACTCTAAAAGCTATGAAATCAGTGACAACTCTCTTCAGCTGTGTCTGGTCAGCTGTCTGGTTCTTGGCCTATATAAGGCACTTCCTGTCTCTGTATCCTTGCCAGATTATTGTGTGGTTCCTGATCACTTCAATAAAGCTTGTTCCTGTTTCACCTAAAAATTGCTGAACTGGATTATTGCTGACCTTGGCTGCTGGTCTCCACAACCTTGTGATTCCATATCATTACAGGTAAGCTATAATATATTACATTTTATTATCAAGACAGGACAAAAAAAATTAAGTATGAAAATGTGATTTATGTATACTGACATGTCACACGCACATTTATGTGTATAGCCCCTGCAACAAACTAATCTTAATCCAAACTAATTAAACAACTATATTGAAATGACAGTAAAAAAAATAAAAATTAAATATTAAAATGTGATTGATGTATACTGATATCTGACACGCACATTTAGGTGTGTAGGCCCAAAAAATAAGTAATGTTAATTGAAAGTAATTACAGAAGTATATTTAAATGACATAAATTTATTGTAATTCAATATATAACCTAAAGATCAATCTTTCTCCTTTTTTTACTATTCAAACAGACTCTGCATCAACAGCGTCACTCAAGAATTTGCATTGTGAACCGCAATCACTTTTAAACAACTCCAAGAAAGAAGAGGTAAGATAGAAAAATACGTTACATGCTGAAAAATACCATGCTTTGCTAAATCAAAAAGAAGAAATATGCAATTAACCATTTCACTTTCTTTCTTAAACAGACACTACAAGAAGACCGCCGGATTAAGATTGCCAGGAGGGGACCCTCTGTCATTCGACACTTCAAATCAAGGTAAAGTATAAAGTACAAAAAAGAAATGAACTATATATGTTTAATGGCCGCCAATATAAATTAATATTCTTCTTTAATGTTTAACAACCTATAAGCCTTACAAAGAGGTCTAAATAAGTATAACAAAAGTGGTAAGCACAAAACAGGATTGTACCAAAACTCACACAAACACATAGCAAACTAAATTAATATTTTTCTTTCATGTTTAAGAACCTATAAGCCTTACAAAGAAGCCTAAATAAGCATACCAAAAGTGGTGGGCACAAAATAGGATTGAACCAGAATCACACAAACACATAGCAAAATAAATTAATATTCTTTTTTAATCTTTAATAACCTATAAGCCTTACACAGAAGCCTAAAGAAGCATACGAAAAGTGGTAGACACAAAACACGATTGTACCAAAAATCACACAAACACATAGGAAAGTAAATTAATATTCTTCTTTAATGTTTAAGAACCTATAAGCCTTACACAGAAGCATAAATAAGCATAACAAAAGTGGTGGACACAAAATAGGATAATGCTAACAAATTGCAATTAGATCCAAAATAATAAAAACAATAATAATTACAGTAGAAAAAAAGAATCACTGGAATATACAAATACATTTAAATTATTTGCAAAAGGTTGCACAAAAAACAGCATAGCTGAAAAATTCACCATAACACATGCAAGACACAAAAATAATGTCATTTTTTCTTTATTACAAATACATTTAAATTAAATAACATTTTCATTTTTCTTTTACAACAGATACTGCGTGAAGACCATCGGACGAGGACTTTCAACAGAGGACCAGACCATCAGACGAGGACTTTCAACAGAGGACCAGACAATCGGACGAGGACTTTCAACAGAGGACCAGACAATCGGACGAGGACTTTCAACAGAGGACCAGACAATCGGACGAGGACTTTCAACAGAGGACCAGACCATCGGACGAGGACTTTCAACACAGGACCAACAAAGATTCTGCTTGAAATCACACTTCAACCAAGGTACAGTATAACAAGTAAAAAAAGAGAAAACTAAATAAACATGTTTGCTCTGCATCGATGTCAAACTAAATAAACATGTTTGCTCTGCATCGATGTCAAACTAAATAAACATGTTTGCTCTGCATCGATGTCAAACTAAATAAACATGTTTGCTCTGCATCGATGTCAACAGAAAAAAAAAAAAAAAAAAACACCACCACTAACTATAACTTTTAACAAAATATAACTAACACGTTTCTCATCTTATTTGTCTTTTATGGCCAATAATGTTTAACAGTAAATCCAAACTTCAATGTAGCCAGAACAAAAAAAAAAAATTGCATTGTACAAAAAAGGCTCAAAACAGAGACTCAATAAAATTTGTCATTCTAAATTTCTAGTCCTAGACCCTCATTCAATTGCGATTTGCACAGTTGAATAGTGCTCTAAATAAACACATAACATATTTTTTACAATAAGTTTTTAGTTACTGAAAACCTTGCTTTTGGATAGATGTTTACTAACTAAAAACTTCTTTAAAAAAATATGTTATGGCCTTATTTAGACCCCTATTCAATCGGCAAAATTGCAATTGAATGACAAACCTAATGTACAATATTAACTATAAAACCTAACCACACTGTTGATAAGAATTTTTTGTGAAAACAAACTTAACATCTCAAAATAAACTAATGATACATTATTATTTTTTTACAGATTAACATGGCTGATAACGAAAGTAAACAAGAAAAGAAAAGACGCCAAGCTAGAGAACGACGACAGAGAGCAGACAGCCAGCAGACACCGGAGCAGAAGGAAATTCGACGAGAAAAAGAACGCAAAAGACTTGCAAGCAAAAGACTATCACCTGCACAAATTAAAGATACGACTTGTGCTCGCTTCGGCAGCACATATACTAAAATTAAAGATACGACAAAAAAAAACTACCAAGCAAATAAAGCATTTACAACCTGTTCCTCAAACATCAGATGACATTTTACCTGAAAAAATACAAGACATACCAAAAAAAGCCACAAAAAAAACTAAGCATTTAGAACCTGTTCCTGAAACATTACATGACATTTTACCTAAACCAATACAACATATACCAAGAAAAAAACAAAGCATTTAGAACCTGTTGTTGAAACATATGACATTTCACCTGATGAATATGAAAGTCAAATTCCTATTTTACTCAAGTCTTTAGCAGTAGAGGTTCATAGTTGTGGGGACATGACTACTCAATGTCAGTTTTGTGAGGCTTATTATTTTAAACAGGCAAGACCCAGAGATGGACAATTTATTAGTTGCTGTCAAAAAGGCAAGTTCAAACTTCCAGAAAGGAAACAATTTACTATCTATTTACAAAACATTATGACTGAACCTACTTTTACGAACTACAAAAATTTTAAGACAAACATAAGATCCTACAATAGTGCCATATCATTTGCATCTATGGGGGCAACATTAGCTGCTAATGTACCAGGACATGGTCCTTACTGTTTTAAAGTCCAAGGCCAAATTTATCATCGCACTTCCCATTTACATCCAGAGGAAGGAGAGCAAAGAAAATCGCTCAACTATATGTCCTAGATACAACGGAAGCTGTTGACCAACGTATGCAGATGGAAGAGAATAAAAAATGCTTACCCAGTGTTTTTATAGAGCTAAATAACATTATGGACAATAATCCCTACAGTAAAGCTTATAAAAAATTGGCAGAAGTAGAAAATGAACAACTACTTCATGCACAAAGACATCAATTACCAATGCCAAAGGTTAATATGGTGCTTAAAAGAGACAGACATACTGATAAACGTCGATATAACTTGCCAACATCAAATGAGGTTGCAATGGTGTTTCAAAATGATGAAGGAGAACCACCATTTCAAAGAGACATTAGAATATATCCCAGAAATGAGGAGCAACCATTCATTAATATGAGTATCTTAAGTCCAAATTTAGATCCAATGACATATCCCATCTTTTTCCCACACAGAGAAGCAGGTTGGCAACCAAAATTAACACTTCCCAGTTACCAAAATGCTAAAGCCAGAATCCGAAATAATTAGTTTCTATGCTTGAATTTAAAGTAGCTCAAATTGCCATTCGAAAAGCATTTAATCCAATTTTCTGTGGTGGAAAACCAACACAACAATGGATTATTAATTCCTATTTGCAAGTTGAGGCCAATAATTTAAACTTTATAAAATATCAACAAGATAAACTACAAGTAGAACAATATTCTGGACTAATGGACTATGTTGCTGACGTGGCTACAAGCAGAGACATGACGGCTGGCAAAGCCATCATTTTACCATCTTCCTTTCAAGGATCTCCTCGAAATATGAGAGAAAGATACAATGATGCTATGGCTATTGTCACCAAATTTGGAAAACCCGATTTATTTCTTACATTTACATGTAATCCACAATGGCCAGAAATTACACAAAATTTACTTCTTGGACAATGTGCTTCCGATAGACCAGATTTAGTAGCCAGAGTTTTTAAGATTAAATTAAATGAATTAATATGTGACATCACTATCAGTCAGTTATTTGGCAAATGTCTTGCTTATGTATATACCATTGAATTTCAAAAAAGAGGACTTCCACATGCACATCTTCTGATAATACTTCAAGAAAAAGATAAATTAGATACTTCTGACAAAGTGGATGCAGTCATTGTTGCTGAACTACCAGATCCAGAACTATATGGTAGACTATATGAGATTGTTACTCATCGCATGATTCATGGACCCTGTGGTGAGCTTAATCCACAAACTCCAAGTATCTAAAATAATAAATGTTCCAAAGAATTTCCAAAAATTATAGAGACAAAACCTATGCCAATTGTGATGGCTATCCACTTTATAAAAGAAGAGAAGGAGATATTGCCATTATTCGTGGAAAAAAAGTTGACAATAGATATGTAGTACCCTACAATCCACATTTACTCATGAAGTACAACGCGCACATCAACGTATAAGCCTGCACTTCCATCAAATCCATTAAATATGTCTACAAATATACTGTATTTACAAAGGCTACGATGCAGCTACTGTAGTCGTCAAAAGTGCAGACAACCCTGAAAGTAGTGAGTTAGTACATGATGAACTTGCATCTCATGTAGATGCTCGCTATGTCAGTGCGCCAGAAGTTATGTGGCGGCTTTTAAAATTTGAATAAATAATAGATTAGCAGTACATTTGCCACAAAGACATTTAGTGTATTTCCATGCTGGAAATTAAATGAATGCATTGGCCCAAAGTGAAGATCGTCACACTACACTAACTGCAAGGTTTGAATTAAATTCCACAGATTCACAAGCAACACAATACTTTTATATTGAAATTCCATAACACTATGTTTTTGTGAATGGATAATGGAGACCCAGAAAAAGCAGAGGCAATAAAATAATCCCAAGAATTTACACAGTCAGTCCAAGAGATGTTGAACGTTTTTGCTTATGGATATTACTTTTAAATGTTCCTGGAGCACAAAGTTTTGAACACTTAAGAACTGTTAATGACATTGTATATGAATCCTTCCATTTAGCTGCAAGACATAGAAACTTAATAGCTGATGATACTGAATGGGAAAGATGTTTAGAAGAAGCAGCACAATGTCAAATGCCACGGCAGATGAGAGAACAATTTGCATTTATTTGTATCTTCTCAAATGCTCCAAATGCATTAGCTTTGTGGGAGACTTTTAAAAGTAATATGGCTGAAGACTTTATGCGACGATACAATGAACCCATTGCACACTTAAAAGCATTAATGGAAATCCAAGAAGTATTTTTAACTCATGGATTAAGTTGCGCAAGTTTTAAATTGCCTGATCCAGGTCTTATAGATGACATAAACTTTGAAGACTATGACATTCAACTACGAGTAGAAAGAACAGAAGAAAGACTTGCAACTTTAAATTCCCATGTGTGCTTGATCTACAGTACCTTTCACCAGCACACCATAGAAACACACAAGACTCTATTTGGAAATTTTGTAGCAACTAATTAAAGAAATAAACTAAGAAAATTAACTTTATTAATTATAGAAAAAGTGTGAGAAATATAATGCAATAGTGTAATTAAAATGGATATACAATAAAGTATATCCGAAGCAGGCTTTATTCGGGGGATAAGCTGTTATGAGTTACCCCTCCTAATAAACATGAACTACCCCACACAGAATAATAATGTGATAGACTAAAACTGCACCTGTCTAGTTGAAAAGACAGATGACAGTTTAGAGTTGCTTTTATTGCTTGGTAAAGTGGATCTCTATATATTCCTTGGGGAATTAGACCAGTTAACTCATTGTTACTAGAGCTTTACCTATGTATGGTCTTACTGGTCAAAAAATAGAGAGAATTTCCACAAGTAAATTTGACTAGTCGTTTTGATGACACAGCACAATGCTGTAATCAAAAATAAAATAGCCCTGCTGTTATAATTGCTATACCTCTAATACAAATGTATTAAGTCCCATTTAACCAAGTATCCTTACAAATAGATTAAGGGAACTAGTTAGCTTTATAGTGGTAAAAGGTTAGCACAGCACCTGGCTTATGGGTATCATGAAGCGGAGTGGGAAAGCTTACCCCCGCAGCCTGCTTACTCCCGACACGCGTTTCCCCGTAGTCTTATCTCGGATTCATCAGGGGACTGTTACTTAATGAAAAAAGCAGGTTTTTAAAGGCTCCCGCGACACGCGGTACGTGGTGACGTCACCACGCCCTCGTCGACGCCGCAACGTCACCATGCACCGCTTATTTGCGTTTCTCGCGAGACTGGCAGTCTGAACCGCGAACTCACGTTAATCGCGAGATTTCTGATTAATGATGCTTCTACAGCTAATAACTGTGATTGCGGTAATACTAATTTTATCCACTTGGCTGCTAAGTAGAATTCAAAGATGTTTAATGTATATATACTACAATGAACTTGTAAGTAAAAAAGATAGAATCATAAACTATGGATAATACCTATTGATTTAGGTCTAGGGATTTTGAGAAAAAAATCAATCTTTAATTTTTAATTTTTATCATATGACTAGCAGTATATTAATAGCTGTTTTTCTCAAAAAGATGCCAAAGTGGGAAAATAAGGGTCATACACTGAGACACACACGGACCCCAATCAGTAACCTCTACAAGTGAACAGTACTGAAATGTGTAAACTAGAAATAATAGAAAATTACCTGAAAAACAATGAAAAAGAGAGGAGGGTGATTAAGGCTAACTTTTGTAATATGGAACAAATATTCTCTCCAAATTTGTTATACGTGCCAATAATTCTGACTGGTTGTGACTCAGTAGATTTTGAAATCGTAGAGTTGTACACAAAATCAGCTTGAGAGCGTTGTATAGCTCTGGCATAAGCTTTCTTTAGGACATTATGAGAATATCCTCTTTGTTTGAAGCGGTTATATAGATATTTGGCCTGTATTTCAAAATCAATTTCTGTTGTACAGTTACAGCGTATCCTAAGATACTGACCGAATGGAAGGCTCCGTATCAGATGTCTTGGATGGTGACTGGATGCCAACAGTAAACTATTTGACGCTGTGTCTTTCCGATGTGTTATTGTAGTAATGGAATTATTCTCAGTCTTAGAGATTAACAAATCCAAGAACTCGATCTGATTCGTATTGATGGTATAAGTCAATTTTAGACCTATAGAGTTTCTATTCAGTGTGGAAATAAAATCCATTAAGCTAGATCTGTTACCATTCCAAGTTAAAAACACGTTGTCAATATAGCAGATCCAAAGACCGATCTGATCTGTGTATTTGGACAGTTCTTCTCCAAAGACTATAGTTTCTTCCCATATGCCAAGATGTAAATTGGCATATGAAGGGGCACATGGTGTGCCCATGGCTGTTCCTTTAATTTGTTTATAAAAGCTGTTGTTGTACATGAAGTAATTGTTTGTTAATACGAATTCTAATAGCTTTAGGACAAACTCGCTATGTTTTGTGTGTTGTAGGCCACGGGTTTGTAGATATTTTCTTACTGCTCGCATGCCTACTTCATGTGGGATTGAAGTATATAGGCCTTCCACATCCAAACACACAAGTAAGGATTCAGCATCTAGTCGTAGACTATACAGCCTTTTTAGGACACTTTTGGTGTCTTGGGCATATGATGCCAAATTTGCCACAAACGGTCTTAAGATCTGATCTATGTACGTGCTTGCATGTTCCGATAGGCTGTTTTTGGACTTCCCGGAGGTGTCTTTGGATTCTTGTGGACCTTCGGTACTGAATAAAAGGTTGGTATAGTAGGGTGTTTACTGAGCAGATAGTTAAACTCTTGTCTTGAGATGGTATTGTTCCAAAGACCCTCCGTAAGGATTAAATTCAATTCCTTTTTAAAATCCAATGTTGGGTCAGTTGTTAATTTTTGATACGTGCTCCTGTCGCTTAATAAGCGCAGATTTTCTTGATGGTAGTCAGTTTGTCGCAATATAACCGTACTTCCTCCTTTGTCTGAAGGTTTTACTACTATCCGGTTATTTTGTTGTAATTTGGTCAATGATCTCAATTCCATTGGTGTAAGATTGGTTTCTTTTGTATGGTTATTTGCCAGAATTTCCAGATCTTTTGTTACCAATTTGACGAAGACTTGAACTTCGGGAGATATAGAGAAATTGGGTGTGAATCTGCTTTTAGGTTTCAGGTTAGTATAACGTCCCTCTCCAGGAGAGGATTCAGCAGGATCTTCATCCCAACTTATTATCATCTCTCTAAGAGCTTGTTCTTCAGAAGCTCTTAATTTGAGGGAAGCAAATTCAGCATCCGTTGTCTTCTTGTGGTGTTTCAACAACACTAGTTTTTGGGCAAACAAGTGGATATCTTTTACCCATTCGAAAAGATTGAAATTATTAGTGGGAGAAAAGGACAGTCCTCTTTTGAGTAACATCAAATCTCCAAATCTCCTTCAGTTAGTGTCAGGTCCGATAGATTGATAACTTGATTATTGATATTCATATTTCTCATTTGTATCTCGGTTGAGCTCTCTGATTGCGATCTCGTAACCGTCTCTGTTCTGGATGTTGTTGTCGCGGGTCTAAAAAAGTCGGGCTCGATGGTGTTGTGGAGCCGTCCACATTTTCGGCCTCGATATTTTCTAGTACCTCTATTCGCAAAACGGTTACGGCCTTCGTCCAGATATTCAGTATCTGAGGTGTCAGACTCTGAAGAAGACAGGGGCTCTACCTGCGGGGTTTTCTGACATTAAGAATGGCGATAAACCTGTTTGTTAGTTAGGTCTTTGGAGTCTCTCATATATTTACGGTGTTTCTGTTGTTTTAGTATGTTCTTGAATTTATCTATCTCATTCTGAAGTTTTAACTCGTAATCTTTAAATTTATCAATAATGCGGAATGTCTCAATATCCACTAAGTGGAGTGCTAGTTCCACTTTTGTTGCCTCCAGAATCTTTTCTTCCTCACTGATTATTAACTTCATAAGTTCTGCTGAGCAGGTGTTAAGTATTTTATCCCATGATTCAATGAATGCCTCATTACATAAATGGGAGGCTGGGCTTAAGTTGACCCTCAATCCTCTTGGGATAGGATGTTGTTCTATGTAATTCTGTAGACTCTTGATCTCCCACCATGCCCTAGTCTGGCTTTTGTAAATTTTAGTCAGAGTAAAGAAGAACCTATGAATATTTTTAGCCTCACTCTGTGAGGCTATTTCACCCTCTCCCCCTAGGGAGAAAACACTACCCACCTCACTGAGCCACTGATTGGGGTCCGTGTGCATGTGTAAAAAACCCTCCATGGACGTATAATTATAAAGAGGTGAGAAGGGGGATAACCCCTAATGATGAATATCAAATCAAAAAATAAACAACAACTCTCTAAATAAAATAGAGTAAATAATTAATGTAAATATAGAATTCCCATGTGTGCTGGATCTACAGTGCCTTTCATCAGCACACCATAGAAACACACAAGACTCTATTTGGAAATTTTGTAGCAACTTATTAAAGAAAAAAACTAATAAAATTAACTTTATTAATTATAGAAAAAGTGTGAGAAATATAGTGCAATAGTGTAATTAAAATGGATATACAATAAAGTATATCCGAAGCAGGCTTTATTCGGGGGATAAGCTGTTATGAGTTACCCCTCCTAATAAACATGAAATACCCCACACAGAATAATAATGTGATAGACTAAAACTGCACCTGTCTAGTTGAAAAGACAGATGACAGTTTAGAGTTGCTTTTATTGCTTGGTAAAGTGGATCTCTATATATTCCTTGGGGAATTAGACCAGTTAACTCATTGTTACTAGAGCTTTACCTACGTATGGTCTTACTGGTCAAAAAATAGAGAGAATTTCCACAAGTAAATTTGACTAGTTGTTTTGATGACACAGCACAATGCTGTAATCAAAACTAAAATAACCCTGCTGTTATAATTGCTATACCTCTAATACAAATGTATTAAGTTCCATTTAACCAAGTATCCTTACAAATAGATTAAGGGAACTAGTTAGCTTTATAGTGGTAAAAGGATAGCACAGCACCGGGCTTATGGGTATCATGAAGCGGAGTGGGAAAGCTTACCCCCGCAGCCTGCTTACTCCCGACACGCGTTTCCCCGTAGTCTTATCTCGGATTCATCAGGGGACTGTTACTTAATGAAAAAAGCAGGTTTTTAAAGGCTCCCGCGACACGCGGTACGTGGTGACGTCACCACGCCCTCGTCGACGCCGCAACGTCACCATGCACCGCTTATTTGCGTTTCTCGCGAGACTGGCAGTCTGAACCGCGAACTCACGTTAATCGCGAGATTTCTGATTAATGATGCTTCTACAGCTAATAACTGTGATTGCGGTAATACTAATTTTATCCACTTGGCTGCTAAGTAGAATTCAAAGATGTTTAATGTATATATACTACAATGAACTTGTAAGTAAAAAAGATAGAATCATAAACTATGGATAATACCTATTGATTTAGGTCTAGGGATTTTGAGAAAAAAATCAATCTTTAATTTTTAATTTTTATCATATGACTAGCAGTATATTAATAGCTGTTTTTCTCAAAAAGATGCCAAAGTGGGAAAATAAGGGTCATACACTGAGACACACACGGACCCCAATCAGTAACCTCTACAAGTGAACAGTACTGAAATGTGTAAACTAGAAATAATAGAAAATTACCTGAAAAACAATGAAAAAGAGAGGAGGGTGATTAAGGCTAACTTTTGTAATATGGAACAAATATTCTCTCCAAATTTGTTATACGTGCCAATAATTCTGACTGGTTGTGACTCAGTAGATTTTGAAATCGTAGAGTTGTACACAAAATCAGCTTGAGAGCGTTGTATAGCTCTGGCATAAGCTTTCTTTAGGACATTATGAGAATATCCTCTTTGTTTGAAGCGGTTATATAGATATTTGGCCTGTATTTCAAAATCAATTTCTGTTGTACAGTTACAGCGTATCCTAAGATACTGACCGAATGGAAGGCTCCGTATCAGATGTCTTGGATGGTGACTGGATGCCAACAGTAAACTATTTGACGCTGTGTCTTTCCGATGTGTTATTGTAGTAATGGAATTATTCTCAGTCTTAGAGATTAACAAATCCAAGAACTCGATCTGATTCGTATTGATGGTATAAGTCAATTTTAGACCTATAGAGTTTCTATTCAGTGTGGAAATAAAATCCATTAAGCTAGATCTGTTACCATTCCAAGTTAAAAACACGTTGTCAATATAGCAGATCCAAAGACCGATCTGATCTGTGTATTTGGACAGTTCTTCTCCAAAGACTATAGTTTCTTCCCATATGCCAAGATGTAAATTGGCATATGAAGGGGCACATGGTGTGCCCATGGCTGTTCCTTTAATTTGTTTATAAAAGCTGTTGTTGTACATGAAGTAATTGTTTGTTAATACGAATTCTAATAGCTTTAGGACAAACTCGCTATGTTTTGTGTGTTGTAGGCCACGGGTTTGTAGATATTTTCTTACTGCTCGCATGCCTACTTCATGTGGGATTGAAGTATATAGGCCTTCCACATCCAAACACACAAGTAAGGATTCAGCATCTAGTCGTAGACTATACAGCCTTTTTAGGACACTTTTGGTGTCTTGGGCATATGATGCCAAATTTGCCACAAACGGTCTTAAGATCTGATCTATGTACGTGCTTGCATGTTCCGATAGGCTGTTTTTGGACTTCCCGGAGGTGTCTTTGGATTCTTGTGGACCTTCGGTACTGAATAAAAGGTTGGTATAGTAGGGTGTTTACTGAGCAGATAGTTAAACTCTTGTCTTGAGATGGTATTGTTCCAAAGACCCTCCGTAAGGATTAAATTCAATTCCTTTTTAAAATCCAATGTTGGGTCAGTTGTTAATTTTTGATACGTGCTCCTGTCGCTTAATAAGCGCAGATTTTCTTGATGGTAGTCAGTTTGTCGCAATATAACCGTACTTCCTCCTTTGTCTGAAGGTTTTACTACTATCCGGTTATTTTGTTGTAATTTGGTCAATGATCTCAATTCCATTGGTGTAAGATTGGTTTCTTTTGTATGGTTATTTGCCAGAATTTCCAGATCTTTTGTTACCAATTTGACGAAGACTTGAACTTCGGGAGATATAGAGAAATTGGGTGTGAATCTGCTTTTAGGTTTCAGGTTAGTATAACGTCCCTCTCCAGGAGAGGATTCAGCAGGATCTTCATCCCAACTTATTATCATCTCTCTAAGAGCTTGTTCTTCAGAAGCTCTTAATTTGAGGGAAGCAAATTCAGCATCCGTTGTCTTCTTGTGGTGTTTCAACAACACTAGTTTTTGGGCAAACAAGTGGATATCTTTTACCCATTCGAAAAGATTGAAATTATTAGTGGGAGAAAAGGACAGTCCTCTTTTGAGTAACATCAAATCTCCAAATCTCCTTCAGTTAGTGTCAGGTCCGATAGATTGATAACTTGATTATTGATATTCATATTTCTCATTTGTATCTCGGTTGAGCTCTCTGATTGCGATCTCGTAACCGTCTCTGTTCTGGATGTTGTTGTCGCGGGTCTAAAAAAGTCGGGCTCGATGGTGTTGTGGAGCCGTCCACATTTTCGGCCTCGATATTTTCTAGTACCTCTATTCGCAAAACGGTTACGGCCTTCGTCCAGATATTCAGTATCTGAGGTGTCAGACTCTGAAGAAGACAGGGGCTCTACCTGCGGGGTTTTCTGACATTAAGAATGGCGATAAACCTGTTTGTTAGTTAGGTCTTTGGAGTCTCTCATATATTTACGGTGTTTCTGTTGTTTTAGTATGTTCTTGAATTTATCTATCTCATTCTGAAGTTTTAACTCGTAATCTTTAAATTTATCAATAATGCGGAATGTCTCAATATCCACTAAGTGGAGTGCTAGTTCCACTTTTGTTGCCTCCAGAATCTTTTCTTCCTCACTGATTATTAACTTCATAAGTTCTGCTGAGCAGGTGTTAAGTATTTTATCCCATGATTCAATGAATGCCTCATTACATAAATGGGAGGCTGGGCTTAAGTTGACCCTCAATCCTCTTGGGATAGGATGTTGTTCTATGTAATTCTGTAGACTCTTGATCTCCCACCATGCCCTAGTCTGGCTTTTGTAAATTTTAGTCAGAGTAAAGAAGAACCTATGAATATTTTTAGCCTCACTCTGTGAGGCTATTTCACCCTCTCCCCCTAGGGAGAAAACACTACCCACCTCACTGAGCCACTGATTGGGGTCCGTGTGCATGTGTAAAAAACCCTCCATGGACGTATAATTATAAAGAGGTGAGAAGGGGGATAACCCCTAATGATGAATATCAAATCAAAAAATAAACAACAACTCTCTAAATAAAATAGAGTAAATAATTAATGTAAATATAGAATTCCCATGTGTGCTGGATCTACAGTGCCTTTCATCAGCACACCATAGAAACACACAAGACTCTATTTGGAAATTTTGTAGCAACTTATTAAAGAAAAAAACTAATAAAATTAACTTTATTAATTATAGAAAAAGTGTGAGAAATATAGTGCAATAGTGTAATTAAAATGGATATACAATAAAGTATATCCGAAGCAGGCTTTATTCGGGGGATAAGCTGTTATGAGTTACCCCTCCTAATAAACATGAAATACCCCACACAGAATAATAATGTGATAGACTAAAACTGCACCTGTCTAGTTGAAAAGACAGATGACAGTTTAGAGTTGCTTTTATTGCTTGGTAAAGTGGATCTCTATATATTCCTTGGGGAATTAGACCAGTTAACTCATTGTTACTAGAGCTTTACCTACGTATGGTCTTACTGGTCAAAAAATAGAGAGAATTTCCACAAGTAAATTTGACTAGTTGTTTTGATGACACAGCACAATGCTGTAATCAAAACTAAAATAACCCTGCTGTTATAATTGCTATACCTCTAATACAAATGTATTAAGTTCCATTTAACCAAGTATCCTTACAAATAGATTAAGGGAACTAGTTAGCTTTATAGTGGTAAAAGGATAGCACAGCACCGGGCTTATGGGTATCATGAAGCGGAGTGGGAAAGCTTACCCCTGCAGCCTGCTAACACCCGATGCGCATTTCCCCGTAGTCTTATCTCGGATTCATCAGGGGACTGTTACTTAATGAAAAACGCGGGTTTTTAAAGGCTCCCGCGACTCGCGGTACGTGGTGACGTCACCGCGCCCTCGTCGACGCCGCAACGTCACCATGCACCGCGTATTCGCGTTTCTCACGAGACTGGCAGTCTGAACCGCAAACTCACGTTAATCGCGAGATTTCTGATTAATGATGCTTCTACAGCTAATAACTGTGATTGCGGTAATACTAATTTTGTCCACTTGGCTGCTAAGTAGAATTCAAAGATGTTTAATGTATATATACTACAATGAACTTGTAAGTAAAAAAGATAGAATCATAAACTATGGATAATACCTATTGATTTAGGTCTAGGGATTTTGAGAAAAAAATCAATCTTTAATTTTTAACATATGACTAGCAGTATATTAATAGCTGTTTTTCTCAAAAAGATGCCAAAGTGGGAAAATAAGGGTCATACACTGAGACACACATGGACCCCAATCAGTAACCTCTACAAGTGAACCATACTGAAATGTGTAAACTAGAAATAATAGAAAATTACCTGAAAAACAATGAAAAAGAGAGGAGGGTGATTAAGGCTAACTTTGGAGTAGAAAAGGGGGGAGATAGAGGACTAATTGCCATTAAAAAGGCAATAGATGATGACATGGTGACAGAGCGTTATTTCTATCTTGATGGACCTGGCGGATCAGGAAAAACCTATCTATATAACTTATTAATGAGTTCGGTACGAGCACAAGGTCAAATAGCAATGGCGTTTGCCACTGTTGGAATTGCTGCACTTTTGTTAGAAGGTGGAAGAACTGTTCATAGTGGATTTAAACTGCCAGTGCCTATTTTAGAAACTTCTGTGTCAGATATTCGCATGACATCATTACAAGCAAAGAAATTGAATAAATGTAAATTAATTATAATAGATGAGGCCACAATGATGTCATGCTATGCCCTCCAATGTATTGACCGTTTGCTTCGTGAAGTCATGGATAATACTTTTCCATTTGGTGGAAAGGTAATGTTGTTAGGTGGCGATTTTAGACAAACATTACCTGTCGTTGTACATGAAAATCGAACTGACATTATCAAAACCTGTATAAAGTCAAGCACACTGTGGAAACATTTTACCCATCTTCAACTGCAAGAAAATATGAGATCAGAAGGCCAAACTGATTTCAATGATTGGCTTATTAAAATTGGAGAAGGCAGAACCAAAAAAATACCACATTTACCAGACGACACTGTAGAGATCCCACCTCATATGATTTGTCACCAAGATATTATATCGGCTATATTTTAAGGTAGCATAAATAACTAGGAATATTCCGAACTTGCCAACCAAGTCATACTAACGTGTAAAAATAAGGATGCATTAATCCTCAATAATGAAATCTTTAAAAAAATTAATGCACCACAAAGAAATTATCACAGTGCTGATTCTGTACTTGCTGATGACAATGAAAGTCAGGCTAACTTTTCTACTGAATTCATAAACTCACTAACTCCTTCTGGAATGCCACCACATATTTTGCAGCTAAAGAAAGGTGCAATTATCATGTTACTGCGAAATATGAACCCCAAAAAAGGCCTATGCAATGGGACAAGATTAATTGTTCAACAATTAAAGGACCATTTTATAGATGCTGAAAGTTTAACTGGGACCCATAAAGGAGAGAGAGTTTTCATACCAAGAATAGATTTAGCACCAAGTGAAAGTAGTCTCCCTTTTATACTTCAAAGAAGACAATTTCCTATCATTATGGCATTTGCCATGACCATTAATAAATCACAAGGTCAAACGTTCAAATCTGTGGGTATTTTCTTGGAAGAACCAGTATTTGCACATGGACAATTGTACGTTGCATTGTCACGGTGCAAAAATTCACAGGCTATCAAAGTTTACATTGAAAAGAATGAAAGTCAAGGTGATTTATTAGAAGATGGACGTATTTTTATTAAAAACATTGTCTACTATGAAGTACTATAACTTTTCAGTAAAGAAATAAAACCCATGCAAAACAAATTTAAACATTCAAAAATACAAAACAAGAAACAATTCAGTCATAATTCATGGAAGTACTGTTTATGGATGATTCGCCTCACAAAATACTTGCCTTGCATTTTTTCAACAAATTAGGTTAAAATGTTAATTAACTATGTTACTGTTTCTAATGTTACAATTTTGATAACAATATTTTCAAGTTCTTTACTTCAACATATTACAAAGTTCATGTTAACAGCTCGACCACGTTTTAAGTCACAATGTAAATATTGTTTGTTATCCTAAGATTACACCCTGGATTAATGTTTATCGCCAGTTCATGGGGTCAGTAAGGAATCAATTTAATTGGGTACGTTTTAAGGACAGTTTTTACTGTTTGCCTTCCTCTGCATTCAATGTATCTTGAAGTTAACAATTATTCTGATAGAAATTGCATGTTGATACTGATTAGTTTAAAGTTCAACTGTTTTTACATTCAAATGTTAATACTTTTAATACAAAATATGTTTAAATATTAATTCACTATGTTACTGTTTATAATGTTACAAGTTGTAAAAATGTTTTTTCAAGTTTATTAGTTACACAGATAAGAAACTTCAAGTTTAAAAAAATATTATGTCAAGTTTCTGACTTAAACATATTACAAAGTTCATGGTAAAATTGGGTACGTTTAAAGGAGGGTTTTTAATGTTTGTCTTACTCTGGATTAAATGTATTTTGAAGTTAACCATTATTCACATAGAAATTGCATGTTAAAAAAACATTACCTCAAGTTTACAATACTGATAAGTTTAAAGTTCAACTGTTTTTACATTCAACTGTTAATACTTTTAGTACAAAATTATGTTAAAAAATGTATTCACTATGTTACTGTTTATAATGTTCCAAGTTCTAAAAATGTTTTGTCAAGTTCCAAAGTTACACAGAGAATAAAGTTCAAGTTTAAAAAAATGTACTTTAAAGTTTCTTACTTAAATATATTTCAAACTTCATGTTAAAATTGTGTACGTTTGAACAAGGGTTTTTACTCTTTGCTTTCCTCTGGATTCAATGTATATTAAAGTTAACAATCCTTCAGATACAAATTGCATGTTAAAAAAACATTACATCAACTTTACAATACTGATTAATTTAAAGTTCAACTGTTCTTACATTCAAATGTTAATACTTTTAATACAAAATGCTTTAACAGTTATCGTTCACCAAGAGAACATTTTACAAAAATACACATGTTTAATAGCACAATACTTGCAACTGTCAAATATGTATATTACTAACTAAACAACTTTACAAACATACACATCACATTGCCGCCATTTTTTGACGGGCAAGTCGCTAGTAATAATAATAATGTATAGTGACACCTGCTTGGTGACAGTTTGGTAGTGTGCTGTAGTTTTGTTTAGTGGGGAATGTTTATGTATACTGCCACATACTCACCTATTGTATTTATGTGCATCTCCACAAGTAGTCACAGTTACAGATGTATTTAATTGCTCAATCCCGCAAGCAGCTGTCTCTATCCCTCTCTATCACCCTTTCCCTCTCTCTGTGCGCCCTTTCCCTCTCTCCATGTGTTTCTCTATCTGTGCCCTCTCTGTGTCCTCTTTCTGCGCTCTGTGTGCTCCCTTTCTCTCTCCCCCTCACTCTCTCCTCCTCCCTCTCGCCTCCTCCCTTTCTCTCTCCATCCCTCCCTCTCTCCCCCGCCTTTCTTTCCCCCTCTCTTCTCCCCCTCTCTCATCCCCAACCCTCTCTTTTGCCCTCCCTCTCTTCTCATCTCCCTCTCTCTTTTCCGCCTCCCTCTCTTCCCCCTCCCTCTCTCCGCGTATCCACCTTCCTCTCTGCCCCCTCCCTTCCCCCCTCTCTCTCGCTTCCTCACATCATCTCTCTTCCCCTATATTCCACCCTCCATCTCTCTCTCCCCCTCCCTCTTCCCCTTCCTCTATTCCCCCTCTCTTCCCCCTCTTTCTCTTCCCTCCCTCCCTCTCTTCCCCCTCCCTCTTTCTCTCTCTCTTCCCCTCTCCTTCTCTTCCCCCTCCCTCTCTCTTCCCCATCTCTCTCTTCCCCCTCCCTCTCTCTTCCCCCTCCCTCTCTCTTCCCCCTCCTGCTCGCTTTCCTCTTTCCCTCTCTTCCCCCTTTCCTCTCTCTCTGTTCCACCTTACTCTCTCTCCACCTCCCTCTTTTCCACTTAACTCTCTCCCCCTCTCTCCCCCTCCCTCTCCCTCATCCCTCTCTCTCTCCCCCTCTCTCTGTTCTCCTCCTTCCTTTCTTCCACCCTCTCCCTCTTTCTCTCTTCCCCCTCCCTCTCTCTTACCCCTCTCTCTCTTCCCCTCCCTCTCTCTTCTCCCTCCCTCTCTCTTCTCTCCTTCCCTCTCTCCCCAACTTCCTCTCTCTCTCTTCCCCTCTAACTCTCTCTTCACCTCCA
Organism: Discoglossus pictus; assembly: GCA_027410445.1. Taxonomy (NCBI): domain Eukaryota; kingdom Metazoa; phylum Chordata; class Amphibia; order Anura; family Alytidae; genus Discoglossus; species Discoglossus pictus. The sequence goes on from CM050163.1 coordinate 207,491,135, forward strand.
TCTTTTTTCCCCTCACTCTCTTCCCCACTCTCTCTCTTCCCTCTCTTTTTCTAATTCCTCTCTCTCTCTCGCTCTCTCTCTCTCCCCCTCACTCTCTTCTCCTCCTCCCTCTCTTCCCATCTCTCTCTTCTGCCTTCCCTCTCTCTCTCTCCCCCCCTCCCCTCCCACTCTCCCCTCCCTCTCTCTTCCCCATCTCTCTCTTCCCACTCCCTCTCTCTTCCCCCTCCTGCTCGCTTTCCTCCTTCCCTCTCTTTCCCCTTTCCTCTCTCTCTGTTCCCCCTCACTCACTTTTTTCCACCTAACTCTCTCCCCCCTCTCTGCCCCCTCCCTCTCTCTCGTCCCTCTCTCTCTCTTCCCCCTTTCTCTGTTCTCCTCCTTCCTTTCTTCCACCCTCTCTTTCTACTCCCTCTTTCTCTCTTCTCCCTCCCTCTCTCTTACCCCCCCTCTCTCTCTTCCCCTCCCTCTCTCTTTCCCCTCCCTCTCTCTCTTCCCCTATGACTCTCTCTTCACCTCCATCTTTTTTCCCCTCACTCTCTTCCCCCCTCTCTTCTTTCTCTTTTTCTCATTCCTCTCTCTCCCCCTCGCTCTCTTCTCCTCCTCCCTCTCTTCTCCCTCCCTCTCTTCCCCCTCTCTCCTCCCCTTCCTCGCTTCCCTCCATCCCTTACTTCTCTCTCTCTCTCTCTCTATCCCCCTCCCTTTCTTCCCCGCTCTCTTCCCCCTCCATCTTCTCTGACTCTCATTTTCCCATCCCTCTCTCTCTCTTTCCCCCTCCCCCTCTTCCCCTTCCCTGTCTTCTCCTCCTCTCTCTCTTCCCCACTCCCTCTCTCCCCTATCTTCTCCTCCCTCTCTCTCTCTCCCCCTTCCTCTCTTTTCCTTCCTTCCCACCCTCTCTTCCCTCCCCTCTCTCTTCCACCTCCCTCTCTCTCTTCCCCCTCCCTCTTTTCCCTTCTCTCTCTTCCCCATCTCCTTGTCTCTCTTCCCCTGTCTTCCCCCTTTCTCTCTTCTCCCTCTCCTTGTCTCTCTTCCCCCTCTCTACTCCCCTTCCCTCACTCTCCTGCTCTCTCCCCCTCCCTCTATTCCCCCCATCTCTCCCCCTCCCTCTCTTCCCCTTTCTCTCCCCTCTCTTCCCCCTCCCTCTCTTTACTCCCTTCTTCTCTTCCCTCCCTTTCTCTTTCTTCCCCCTCTCTCTCTCTCGCTATCTCCCCCTCTCTCTCTTCCTGCTCCCTCTCTCCCCTTTCTCCCTGCTGCCCTTCCTCTCACTCTTTCCCCCTCCCTCTCTTCCCACCTCCCTCCCTCTCTCTTCCCCTCTCTCTTCCCCTCCATCTCTCTTCCCTGCTTCATTCTCTTCCCCTTCCTCTCTCTCTCTGTCTTCCCTCTCTCTTTCTCGTCCCTCTCTCTCTTTCTTCCCCCTTGCTCTCTTCTCCTCCTTCTCTTCTCCCTCCATCTCTTCCCCCTCTCTTCTCCTCCTCATCCCCTCCTTCTCCTCCCTTTCCTCCATTCCCTCCCTCCTCTCTTCCCCCTCACTCTACCCCATCCCTCTCTATCTTCCCCTCTCTATCTTTCCCCTCTATCTCTTTTCCTTTGCTCTCTCTCTCTTCCCCATGCCTCTCTTCCCACTCTATCTCTTCCCCCTCCCTCTGATCCTCCTCTTCCCCCTCCCTCTCTTCAACCTCTCTCCCCTACCCCTCTCTACTCCCCCTCCCTCTCTTCCTCGTCCCTCTCTTCTTCCCTTCCCTCTCCTCTCCCCCCCCCCCTCTCTCTTTGAACCCCCCTTTCTCCAATACTCCTATCCCTCTCACCGCAGACACTGCTGTCACTGCTGCAAAGTGCAGAATCCACTATTCCCCTGTCTGTGCCATCAAGTAGATGTGACCTGGGCCAAAAACAATAAGGTCAGCAATAGGGTTACCCTTTCAGAAACCTCACAGAAGCATCATAAATGACAAAGGATACAATACCATCTCAGGGATCCTGAGAGCGCAGTGGGATCAGTTTGAGCAATGCCTGAGTGGTTTCTCCACGTCCATGGTTTTCTCAAAGGCTCATCTGGCCTACAGTGTTTACTCATTGATCACATTTGATATATACTGCTTTTTTTATTTAGACTAGTAACTTTCCCTACATAAATGACGGTTTCATATATGTTATGTTTAATTGTCTGTGCTGTCTCTGTGCGCCCTCTACCTCTCTCTATGCGCCCTTTCCCTCTCTCCATGAGCCCTCTGTCTCTCTGTGGACCGTGTCTCTCTATCTGTGCCCTCTCTGTGCCCTCTCTGCGCTCTGTGTGCTCTCTGTCTCTATCTCCCTTTCTCTCTCCTGCTCCCTCTCTCCTCCTCCTCCCTCTCTCCCCTTCCCTTTCTCTCTCCATCCCTCCCTTGGCCCCCTCCCTTTCTCTCCCCTCCCTCTCTCTTCCGCCTTCTCCACCTACCTCTGTCTACCTCTCTTTTTCTCCTTCTCCCCCTCTCTCTCCCTCCCTTTCTCTCTCCCTCCTTCCCTACCTCCTCCCTCTCTCTCCCCTATCTGTCCCACTCTCTTTGTCCCACCCCCTGCCTCCTTCTCTTCCCCCTCCATCCTCCTCTACCCCCTCTCTTCCCCCTTCCCTCTGTCTTTTGTCCTCCTTCTCTTCCCCCTCCCTCTGTCCCCCTTCTCAACCTCCTTCTCTGCCCCTTTCCCCCCTCCCTCTCCCCCTCCCTCTCTCTCTTTCACTTCCTCGCCTCCTCTCTCTCCCCCTATCTTCCACCCCATCTCTTTCTTCCCCCTCCCTCTATCCCCCCCTCTCTTCCTCCCCCCTCTCTTCCCTTACCTCCCTCTCTTCACCCTCCCACTCTCTTCCCTCCCTCTGTCTCTCTCTCTCTACACCTACCTCCCTTCCCCCTCCCCCTCTTACCCCTCCCTCTCTCTTTTCCTCCTCTCTCTCTTCTCTCTCTTTCTCTTCCCCTCCCTCTCTCTCTCTCTCTCTCTCTCTGTCTTCCCCCTCCCTCCCATCCCCTCCCTCTATCTCTTCCCTCTACCCCTCCCCACCTCTCTCTCTTCTGCCCTCCCTCTCTCTCTCTTCCCGCCTCCCTCCCTTTATCTCTTTTCCCCCCTCTTGCCCTCCCTCTCTCTCCCCTCCATCCATCTTTCACCTACCTCTCTTTTCCCCCACCCTCTCCCCTCTCTTTTCCCTCTCTCTCATCCCTCTCTCTCTCTCTATTCCCCCCTTCTTCTCCTCCCTCTCTTCCCTCCTCTCTTCCCCACTCCCTCTCTCTCTCTTCCCCCTCCCTTACTCTTCCCCCTCTCTCTCTTCCCCCTCCCTCTCTCTGTTTCACCTCCCTTTTCTCTTCCCACCTGACTCTCTCTCCATGTCCATCTCTTTTCCCCTCACTCTCTTCCCCCTCTCTTCTCCCTCTCCCTTCCCTCTCTTTTTTTCTTCCCTCCTTCCCTCTCTTCCCCCTTCCTCTCCCTCCTTTTCTGCTCTTTCCCCCCTCCCTCTTTCTCCCCCCCTCTCTCTCTTTCCCTCTCTCTCTTCCCCCACTCTCTCTTTCCCCTCCCTCTCTCTATCTTCCCCCCTCCCTCTCTTCCCTCTCTCTTTCTCTTACCCCTCCCTTCTCTTATCCTCCTCCCTGTCTCCCTCCTCCCCTCTTTTATTTCCTTGCCACTATTCCCCCTACCTCTCTCTCTTCACCCTCTCTTCCCCCTCTCTCTCTACCCCCCTCTCCCAATCACTCTTTCCCCCTCTCTACTCCCTCTCCCTCACTCCCACTCTCTCTTCCCCTCCCACTCTTCTCCCCCACTCTCTCTTCACCTCCCTCTCCTTTCCCCCTCCCTCTCTCTCCCTTCCACCCTCTCTCTTCCCTCTCTCTTATCCCTCCCTCTCTTCCCCCTCCCTCTCTCTCCCCTCTCTTCTCCTCCTCCCTCTATCTCCTCCCTCTCCTCCCCTTCCTCTCTTCCCTCCTTCCCTCTCTTCCCTCCCTCTCTATCTTCCCCCTCCATCTCTTCCATGCTCTCTTCCCTCCCCCTCACTCCCTCCTCCCTCTCTCTTTCCCTTCTCTCTCTCTTTCCATTTGCTCTCTCTTCCCTCTCCCTCTCTTCCCTCTTTCTATCTCTTTCTCCTCCTTCTCTTCTCCTCCTCCCTCTCTTTCCCCCTCTCTTCTACTCCTCTGCCTCTCCGTCCCTCTCTTCCCTGCCTATCTTCCCCCTCCCTCTTTCTCTCACTCCCCCCCTCTCTCTTCCCCTTACCTCTCTCCTCCAGTCTCTCTTCCCCCTCCCTCCCTCTCCCCCTCTGTCTCTCTTCCCCCCTCTCTCTTCCCACTCCCTCTCTTCCCACTCCCTCTCTCTTTACCCCCTATCTCTCATTCCTCCCTCTCTTCTCCTCCTCCCTCTTCCCCCTCCCTTTCTCCCCCTCACACTCTTGCCAACTGCCCCTCTTCTCCCCCTCCCTCTCTTTTACCCATCCCTCTCTTCCCCCCTCTCTCTTCCCCTCCCTCCGTTCTCACTCTTTCCCCCCCTCTCTACTCCCCCTCCCTCTCTTCACACTACTTCTCTTTTCCCCTTGCCTTTCTTCTTTCGAACCCTCTCTTCTCCCCCTCCCTCTCTGTCTCTCTGTGCGATGTGACTTTCGAGCTGTGCCCTCTCAGTGTCCTCTCTCTGCGCTCTGTGTGCTCTCTGTCTCTCTCTCCCTTACTCTGTCCCCTTCCCTACCTCCCCTCCCTTTCTCTCTCTGTCCCTCCCTCTCTTCACCTCCCTTTCTCTCCCACTCCCTTTCTCTTCCTCTTTCTCCCGATCCCTCCCTCTCTCTCTCCTCACTCTCTCCCTTGCCTGCCTCCTCACCTTCCCTCTCTTCCCCCTCTCTGTTCCCCTCCCTTTGTCCCACCCCCCTGCCTCCTCTCTCCATCTCCTTCTCTTTTCACCTCCCTCTCTTTCTTCCCGCTCTCTCTTCCCCCTCCCTCTCTCCCCATCTCTCTCCCCCCTCTCTTTCCTATCCCTTTCTCTCATCCTCCCTCACTCTCTCTCCACCTCCTTCTATTTTCCCCCTTGTTCTCTTCCCCCCTCCCTCTCTCTCCACCTCCCTCTTTATTCCCCCTCCCTCACTTCCCTCTCACTCTCCCGTCCTTCTCTTCTCTCTCCCCCCTCGCTCTCTTCCCTGTCCCTCTCTTTCCCATCTCTTCTCCTCCTCCCTTTCTCCACCCCCCTCTCTTCACCCCTTCCTATCTTGCCACCCTCCCTATCTTTCCTCTCCCTCTCTCTCCCTCTCCCTCTCTGCCCCCCCCCCTCTCTCCTCCCTTCCTCTCCCTCTCTCTCTCTTCACTCCTTCCATATCTTCCCCCTCCCTCTCTCTCTTCCCCCCTTGCTCTCTCTCCACCTCCCTCTCTTTCCCCCTCCCTCTCCTGCCCCTTCCCTGTCTTCCCCCTCCCTCTCTTTCCCCTTCTCTCTTCCCTATTACTCTGTCGTCCCTCTCTCTTCCCCCTTCGCTCTCTTCTCCTCACCCCTCTCTTTACCCTCCCTCCCCTGTCTCTTTGCCTCTTCTCCCTTCTGTGCCCATTGCAAGGAGGAGGGAGAGGAGGAGGGAGTTCCAAAGCTGCTATTCGCATGCGCAAACCCACAACTTTCCAGGTTTTGCCCTCCCTTTCGTTTCTCATTGCGGGCCTCTCCCCCTCTACCTTATGGGCCTATTGCAGGCCTCGCAATGAGCACCTTTAGCGCTCATTGCAGGCCACGGCATGTGCTAGACGATGTGCAAACCTGCAACTTTGCGGGTCTCGCCCTCCTCCACCACCCTTACCCCAGGCGCTCATTGCAGGCCTCTCCCCCCTCTACCTTGTGGGCTTGGTGCTCACTGCGGGCCGTGGCATGCTCTATGCGCATGTGCAAGCTCATGACATTGCAAGGCGTAGCATACTTAGTCCACTCCATTTGGATCACTCATTAGTGTCCTTTATTAAATAGTCAGGGGGATGCTTTATTTATCTTGAATTTATAAAAAAAAATGAGGATAAACAGTACTGGTACTAAGATTCTTTTACCTATTATGTTCAAATATGGTGAGATCATATAAATTTGGTCCTATAACTTGTATATTGTATATAAATTGTATATTGCAGTCTTTCAATGAATATTTTCATGGGTAGCTTTTTTAATGTTTGTTATGTGAGGCTATAGTAACTAACAGCCTGGCCCGCAAATCACTATTTAAAATTCACCAAGCCCGCAAATGTTTTCACACTCATAAACGGCAAATGAGGGAGAGAGGGGGAAAGAGACACGGGAGGGAGAGGGCGGAAAGAGACACAGGTGAGAAGAGACACAGGGAGGGAGTGGCGAAGAGATACGAGGGGGAGATAAAAAATTAAATATTATCCTGTCATTTGTGACAGGAGGCCTGCACTGGGCACCAAGGGCACTCATTACGAGGCCTGCAATGGGTGCTGAAGGCACTCATTACATGGCTCACAGAGAGGAGAGAGAAGGAGAGAAGAGGGAGGGAGAGGACACAGAACAAGAGAAGGAGAGAGAAGCCGTGCATAGCGAGTCTTGCATTGCCCGGCTTTGCTGCGCATGGCGAGGTTCGCAATGTGTGGCATAGCCGCACGTTGCAAGCCTTGCATTGTGTGGCAAACAACAGAATTGCAAGGCTTGAGGGCAAGTCACTAGTACTGTCGTAATAATTACCCTGTACTGTAAAAAGTTACAGAAACTATTGTGCGCTTTCTTTTTATTCAAACAAACTGAACATAAAAACAAATCCATACAAAAAGCCTTGGGAGCCCAGTCTTAAGTATGGGTTATCTGTAAGTCGGGACGCTTGTAAACCGGGGACCTCCTGTCTAAGTACAATTTTCAAATGATGTGGTCCCTGTAAAGAAGCTTTAAAGGACCTCTTCTATACTTTTCATAAACATTTTAACAAACTAAATGAAATGTTTTGGTTTTACTTGCTTTACAGCTGCCCCTTCTGGGCATTGCATTCCCTCTTCTGGCCCTCTTCTGGCCCTCTCTGTTTCCCCTTTGCTCTCTACTTGTCTTTTTTCTCTGTTTTTCTCTCTTCTTTGTTCCCTTCACTCTACCACTTCTTTATCTCCTCTCCTGTCTCTCTCCATCTCTTTCTTTTCCCTTTCAGCCCCATCTCTCCCTCTCTCCATCCCTCTCCATTCCCACTTCCCCTTGCCCTTTTCTCCCTCTTTCTTTCTACTTCACTCTTCCCTTAAAATCTCCACCCCTCCTCTTGCCCCTTTCCCTCTCTTCTCTCTCCCCTTTTTTGTTTTTTCTTCCCCATTATTCTTATCTATTCTCTCACTCACAGCTTCTCTCCCCTCCTTTCTATTGCCTTATTCAAGTCTCTTCTCCTTTCTCTACAAACTCCCTCTTTTCTCCCCCTTTCTCCCCTTCATGTCTACTTACAGTACCTCCTTTTCCCACTCATCCTTTCTGCCGCCTTTTTTCTCTTTCTCTTCTTTTCTCCTCCTCCATTTCCCTTACTTGTTCCTATTCTCCTCCTCTTTACCCCATTTACCCCCTCTTTTTCTCTCTATTCTCTACCTTTCCTCCTCTCTCCCCATTCCTTTTTCCCATCCCAACTTTTTCTTCCCCCTAACTGCCCCCCCCCCCACCTTCTTTTCCCTCTCACCCTTATCTCTTTCCCATTCTCATCTTTCTTTCCTATACCTGTCTCTACCTCTCTATACTGATTCTCTCTCCCTTCAACTTTATTCATTCAATCTTCAATGTATCTCCTACCCTCTCTCCCCTTTTTTTCTCTTATCCTTTTCTCCTCCTCTCCACTTCCAGTCCTCTCTATCCCTTCCTTTTATCTTCCCTCTCTTCCTTTACATTCTCACTCCTGCTTTAGTTTCTCTCTTCCCCCTCCTTTACTTATACTCTTTCCCCATCTCTAAACCCTTTTCTCTTGCTACCTCTTTTCTCTGCCTCTATCTCTCCCCTTCCCCTCTAATAAAGAGGGGTCCCCAAATGTTAATTTGCACCCGAGAACTTCCATTCACTAGCTCTGCCACTGAGGGGAGTTGTAGACTCACTGGAGAAAAGGTTGATCTCTCAGCATTTGACTCCTTCCTCTCTCCTTCTCACATGTTCAGAAGATGTAAGGAAATGTAAAGGGAACATTCTGCTTTTCCTACTCTGCACTCCTCATCTGATGCAATGACTAGGAAGTACTAGCTTGTCAGACCATATGAGTCTGATAAAAGTAATAATTTCTCTAAAAATGTCTTGTACTCATGGATTACCGCATGTACTCGAGAGTAAGCCGAGTTTTTCAGCCCTTTTTTTAAGGCTGAAAAGGGCCCCCTCGGCTTATACTCGAGTCACTCTCCCCCCGTGTCTCTCTACCCCCCCCCCGTGTCTCTCTAACCTCCCTTTGTGTCTCTCTAACCTCCCTCCGTGTCTCTCTAACCTCCCTCCGTGTCTCTCTAACCCTCCTGTTTTTTTCTAACCCCCCTGTGTCTCATTAACCCCCCCGTGTCTCTTTCCCTCCCCCCTCCTCATCCTAAACCCCCCCTGAGAGGTGAGGAGGAGGGTTTAGGATGAGGAGGGGTAAAGTGAGGAGGGGGTTTTAGGATGAGGATGAGGATGGGGGTTTTTAGGATGAGGATGGGTGGTTTAGAATGAGAATGGGGAGGGTTTAGGATGAGGATGGGGGGGTTGAGGATGGGGGGTTGAGGATGGGGGGATGAGGATGAGGATGGGGGTTGAGGATGGGGGGTTGAGGATGGGGGGTTGAGGTTGAGGAGGGGGGGTTGAGGTTGAGGAGGGGGGTTGAGGTTGAGGAGGGGGTTGAGGTTTTGATGGGGAGCTGAGGAGAGGGGGTTTAGGATGAGGATGGGGGTTGAGGAGGGGGGATTGAGGATGGGGGGGTTGAGGATGGTAGGTTCGATGGTGGGGGGTTGAGGATGGGGGGTTGAGGAGGGGGGTTGAGGAAGGGGGTTGAGGAGGGAGATTGAGGAGGGGGTTTAGAATGAGGATGATGGCTGAGGATGAGGATGGGGGTTGAGGTTGAGGAGGGGGGTTGGGTTGAGGAGAGGGGTTGAGGAGGGACGTTGAGGAGGGGGGTTGAGGAGGGAAGTTGAGGATGAAGAGGGAGGTTGAGGATGAGGAGGGAGGATGAGGAGGGAGGTTACAAGAAAAGGGCACACAAGAGGGGGACACAGAGGCCCTCTAAGGTAACGTTGCTTTAGCAGAATGCCAGGTGCAGTAACTCCAGGCATGCTGAATCGTGAAAGGATTATGAAATCCTGCTATAAAATTAGAAGAAAAAAAAAGATTTGTTAACAGGTTTCCTGGAACAGGACTGCATTTGCCTCTGGGAGTGTTTACTTTCACTGTTAACTGTCAACATTTGGCATACACACCTCTGCTGATGGAGATTAACCTTCCAGTTAAATGTATTTATCATATAATGTTTAAATGGTTAAACACAAATGTTTGGTCAACATTGTTGAGATACTTATAAGTAATTATAAGTTGACACTTGCCTTCATTTATAGTCATATTTATTCTAGAATCCTACAAATATGACCTGCAAATTAATACTGCACATTTATTTTAATGCAATATTTGTCATGAAAAAACAAAGTGAAATTTAAATCTTTTTTTTTTACTGAAATGTTTGGGCCCTACAGTAATTTATTGTATAAAGCTCTAAATATTATAAAGGGTCAGCCATAAGTGTTGCATACAGGGCAGTCCAGTCATATTAACATGGAAAGTTAATGCATTTAAGTATAGAAAGAAATACAAATGCTACACAAAATAGCTTTAGCGCAAATACAGTACACTCATGTTTTTCAGAACCTTGTTAATGTACAATATATTGACCAGGAAAAAGGGAGAAGAAACAAATGCCCCAATCACACACTATTGCAGATATCCAAAACTATTGATTACTCAGTTTTAATGAAAAAACTACAATACTTTTGTAATGTTTAATACATACTGGTTTTAGGAGCATTGTTTATTTAAGTAAACAAAACCCACGAAAGTTGATAAAATAGAAGCTACGAGACATCTTAAAGGGTCAATACTTTCTCAACTTTTCTGGCACTATATTTTAACCATTTTGATAAAACCCTCCATAAAATTCTACTTCTAATAGTGTTATAATCTTACCTGTTATCCTGCAGCACAGCTCTACTCTCAGTTTGAAATCAAAATGTTGTATTTTGCTTAGCCAGGTAGAATCTGTATTTTTGATAATGTTGGATCAACCACACCCGTTTTTAGAGATGGAAGGTAAGAGGATTTCTTGCTCAAACATGGCTATTTTAGAAGATAGTAAATAAAATTACTTGATTTCAGATCACTGATTGTATATGTAATTAAAACATATATCTATTAAAAATGCTGTTTTACAGAAAATGTAGTATTTCCCTCTCTAAGCATTTTGTGGTGTTTTACATTTTTTTTACTTTATTAATTTTGTGTTACTCAATGTAATTTTTCTGAGAACCCCCCCCCTGCCCCGAGTAACAGATTGTCAGTTTCTAGAGACTCTTTCTTCCTGTTTTTGCTCATTATAGTTGGGCTGTTGTATGGCTGTGACCTAGGACCACCCCCACAGGTAGGGGCTTCATACTACTAGTTACTCATACTGCTCTGCTGCAACCAGACATTAACATTATGTGTGTATGAGCATCATGAGACACTGATAATGTGAAGCTCTTTCCTGTGGGTGTGGCCTTAGGTCACAGATGTGAATCAAAGCACTAGCCATAAGAGAGAACAGGAAGTAAAGGTGACATTCCAGAAGTAGATGGATTTGTTACTCTAGGGGGCTTCTTAGAAGTAAGTGAATCGTATATTTTATATGACGATTACATGGAGTATGATAAATTTGTTACCTAGTTAAAAAAATATATCACATATATAATTGTGGATCTTGCGATGTTGGTTACGGCGCTCATTGCTGCCAGTGGTGCCGTCACACATGCGACCCTCGCAAAGCGAAGCAAAGAAGCTGCGCAGCACTTAGGCTGCAAACAGCACTTAGGTTGCAATGACCGCCGAAGGCGCTCATTGCAGCCAGCGGTGCTGTCACACATGTGAGCCTTGGAGCACTGTTCAACCGCCTAACTCTAAAAACCCACCAAAACAAAAAAAAATATATAAAAAATTCTAATACATTCACACACAGCAAAGGGGGAGACACAGGAAGCCTGGGAGTGAGGTTGCAAGCAAATTACACCTATAATTGGTGTTTTTGGTCACTCAAAAATCACCTAAGTGAGGAAAAAATGGAGGACGAAAAATGCAAAATTTCAGAAACAGCATCAAAACGAGGCTCAGCAGTGCCAGGCTCACAAAACTTACAAAATATGCGACACTGAAGACAGTAACACGTACATGAAAAACATCAGAAAATACACCACACCGAACACACAAACACACCAACAACGCCAGGCACGCGGGACTTTGGAAATAAAACCAACGGCAGTTACCGCGCGACACGCAAAGATTCAGCAGAGACACAGAGGAGAAAGACACAGGGAATGGATAGGGGGGAGATGCTGGAAAGAGACACATGGCATTCCCAAGCACTAAACTTGCAGGTTAACGAACCCTGCAATAAGTGTCCCATACAGTAGGAGAGAGGAAAGGCTCGCAATGAGCGCCAAAGGTGCTCATCGCGGGGCTCATGTTGAGCACAGCAAGTGGAAATGCTCGCAATGAGCACCATGAGCGGGAGAAACTTGCAATTAGCGCTGAAGGCGCTCATTGCAAAAACCTTCGATGAGCGCCAAAGGCGCTCAGCGTGGGGCTTGCAATGAGCGCGATGTGATCAGTGCAAAGCAGGAAACTTGAAGTACACGGGAGGAGAGGCTCGCAATGAGCGCCGAAGGTGCTCAGAGGACCAAAACAGGACCAAACAGCATTGCCAACCTTACAAATTTAATAGCTTTCATTTTTGCCGGGCAAATTCCTAGTAAAAAATAATTCCCAGAAGAGTCCATTAGCAGTAGCCAATCTGTTTTGTGTCATACAGGATTCTTTTCAAATAACATAAGCCCCAGACTGCTATTGAAATATGTTCATGCAACAATCACCCTTTAATTAATTATTTACTTTCCTGGCATCTACAATTATTGTCTGGGCACATCCAATTGTCTCCCAAAACCATAAAGTCACTTCTGACATGCTTTAATATTATTTCAACATTGTCTCCTTTCTGTTTCCTTGTTAGTGTCTTTCTATAACTTTTGTAATCTCTCTCCCTTCTCTTTATTGCCTCTAAACTCCCACCCACCTTATTTCATAAATGTGCTTTGTGTTTTGTTTGCCTCTCCCTAATCTATTCCTCCCTTGCCCCTTTCCTGTATCTTTCACAATGACAACAGTTGGCAGTCTTTAATGAGAAGCTCATCTTTGAGGCTGCAGGCAGTGTTAGCTGAATATGCTCTACACGAATCAGTGGAAGCAGCTAAAACCTGAACAACAAGAACTGTGAATATTTTCCAGTAAGATTTGCTAGATGCACTTATTTGGTTCTTTTCCGGTAGTTTATTAAAGAACCACTGTATTATGTAAAGAAAAACAACTAACAACTGGCTTTAATATTTTCTGATAGCTTGCAGCCTTATTAAATTGTGATTCAGTAAATTTAATAGGGCTCTATATAAGCACACAGCATATTTTTTTACAGACATTTTTAGTTAGTGAACTTCTATCCAAAAGCAAGGTCTTCATTAACTAAAAACTTCTGTAAATAAAATATGCTCTGTGCTTACATAGAGTCCTTTTAAATTTAATAAGGCTGTTAGTGCTTAAGGGTTATTCTTATCTACTGAAATAGAATAGATAAGGGTGGGGGGTTTGTTAAATTATTTGCCCTTTTAGAATATGACACCTGCTCATATCTTGTGCACATGCTTCAAAGCAGGCAGCACACAATAAAAAATATAAGCCTTGCACTGCAGAAATGTAAATGCCCCTCTCACACATGTGATCTTTACCAAAGTATCATAGCAGCATCTAATGTCCAATAGAAGCATAAACAAATTTATAATTTTCTAATTAAATTCCAGTTATAAGACATTTTTACTTCCTAATTATGTTCTTAGATTTACATTTTTTTAAACAAATACATTTCTTCTTGATACATTGGTCATTTAAAGAGTGCTTCACAAATCCACAACTTGTTTTCATAGAATACATTTTCTGCTCATTTCTCATTGCCATCTGTATTCTTTTTTACAATTTAATGAGTTTAAAGAGTTAACATCAGAACCAACAAAGTACAACGCAAATCAGCTAATTTTTCTGAACCACCTATGGTACCTTGCACATGACCGATGAAGAGTTGAACAGAGGTGCCAAAAGTGTCCTAATCTGTATTATAAATTATTTCATTCCACAACTCTTAGGAAAATGACCACATATGTATGCATTACGATAATAAGGCACAAGCATAGGTTGGCATATTTGAGTCATCACCCATTAAACAAAAACTGAGTAACAATATTCATACAGCTATTCTTACTGTCTCTACCGTGGAGTCCCCCCTAAAGGTAGCCACCACAGATTGTGTGTCAAACAGTAACGTGCTTTTTGCACACGTCTGTTAAGAGTACATATTCTGTTAGACCAAGTAAGTCCCCATTGGTTGTTTCTCTCAATGAATGTCCTGTCGTGATTTACATACCACAAGGGAGACATAGGCATGATGTTTCTGACTCTGTGTGTCATAACTTGGCCCCTAGGTCACTGACATGTGATGGGGCTCGGACAATCCTTTATCAAATGAGACCTTTAAGATCCAACTGAGATCAAACCAAAGTGAAAGTTGTAAGACTCTGTTGTGCTATCCTGCTGCAAGTCTAGCTGTCTGCTTCCAGTTCCTGACTGTGCTTCTGTTGTTTTTTCCAGCACATGGACTGGTCCAAGCAGTGAACTTTTTGATTTAAAATTAGAAACACCAAGCTTTGCCTATCCTGTATATCATTTGTGTTATTAAATAATTTATGCAACCTCACCCTTGAAGGGTCCAAATTATTTTTTTAGTACCCGGTTCCTGACAACACCTATCACATATTAAACTAATGCAGTGCAGCATTTCATGAGTGTAGTCAATAGTAATGTAAGATGACACATACTCACTACATTGGTAAATGTAAGCGAAAGAGGGTGATAGACCTAATTTATTAAGTGGCTTGAGCAAGACCCCATCCATACTTGCAATTCACCAGAATTTAAGCTTTCTTTCTAGACATTATTTTAACTAGTATTGATATTTAACTATCCTCTATACAGATTTGCCACCATTGTAGTATTTGTTTATCTAATTCAACACTGGGGAAAAGTTCTAGTACACTAATAAGCTTTCAACTGATTTTTTAAGTAAACCTGCACAGTAGAGTGAACACCCATTCAACAAAACTTAATGAAAAATGTATTTATATCCAATATGTCTTTCTAGGAAATAAATCACATTAACAAAAGCTATGGCCACTATAAGGGAAAATTTCAGACTATATATTAATAAATTATATTAATGACTAGGGGGCAGAGTTCTAACATACAGAGGCAGAAACATCATTCCTATGTCTCCCTCGTGGCATGTGAGTCACAACAGGCCGTTAATTGACAGGAGCAACCAATGGGGCCAACTGTTGTTGTTCAGTCTTGCAGTCGTGTCTGACTATTGGTGACCATATAGACAATAGCACGCCTGGCACATCTATCTGTGTTTCTGGTTGTGCTTATCCATATGGTTTTCTTAGCAAAGATACTGGAGTGGGTTGCCAGTTCCTTCTCCAGTGTACCACAATTTGTCTGACCTCTCTGCAATGACCTGCCTATCTTGGATGACCCTACGTGGTATAGTTCATAGCTTTATTGAGGTTCACAAGCCCCTTCACCACAACAATGTATCGATCCAGAAGGGGTCAGCAACTGTATTTTTAATTTAATGTTTTAAATTGTAAAGCATATTGTCCTTTATAAAGTCGTATTCAATAAGCTATTTTCCTGTTAACAATCATATCAGCATAAGCCATTACCATAATGGAATTTTAGTGACATGTTCTAGGAATGATGTATGGAAAATACAAACCATGATCACTGTTAGAGTATTCACTATTTTTTTCTTTCCTATGTGGAAGTAGCTACAGTATGTAACATCACAACCTGAAGTAACATCTTAACACCAAAAAAATAACTACATTTGTAACTAGTGAAAAAAAATATATAATGGCCTTAGTGCATCTGCATTTCACTTTTTTCCTTTACTTCTTGTTGTAAAGTATTCCAACTGATTTATGTTTTCTGTGTTACTAAGCACCTCAAGTGTCTGAGATGTGCATCCTTGTATTTACTATGCCCTTTGCACCTCATCACTTGAGCTTCAGCTGAGATGTGTTTATTAAATTCCACTCTGTTTGTTGCCTTCACTGAGTTGTGTTCCAGAGATATTTTTATTGACTATAAAAATGAAAATAATTTTCATCACAGACATGTAAAATCAAAAGTCAACGTTTGATATCCTTATATATTTTGGTTTATAATATAAACATGTACACTAAAAAATATTAAAATGAAAAACTGAAAATAAAGTAAAATTAAATTATCATACATACTTATACAAACATTTTTAATGTAAGTGCTTAATGTGATAATCATGGTAACATAATATGCTTAAACATATAAATTCCGTATTTCAAATTAAAGTAGCCTCTTTGGAGAGGACATGCTTTTGGATTGCAGCCATAGCCCCCGTCTTCTACAGAGCATGCTCCAGGTACTCTGACATGCATAATTTTGCAGTCTATACTGACTGTGTTTGTCATCTGGACAATGCTCTGGACTAGGAAAGAAGTAGAGTGCCGCAGCAGCCGTGATTGAGGAGAACTAAGGGCCCTATGTAAATCCCTGAAATAACAATAGCGATTACCGTAGTGGCACAACAAAAATTCTACCTAGCTATCTTAATCACTCATCCCTAAAACATTACGAGAGAACTCCTACAAGTCACTGCTCTGAGTGAACTTTACGACAAAGCCAAAAAGCAAGAATTAATTCTCCATTGATTTTTGCACCAATAATAAATTACGAGTTAATCCGCTAGACTTTGCTATACTAATAGGATCTTGCAGATCACTCGCAAATAAGAGCACTGCTGTAACTGCAAAAAGCAGAAGAAAGATTTATGGGTACCAAAAACAACTCGCAAGGGATTTTCAAAATCCATATGTGTAATTAAAAAATATGATATGTTAGTATTAAGCCTGTTTTATGATTTCAAATCCAAGGTTATACACAACTCAATACTCAAGGGGTTAGAAAACGTCACAATACCACGTTGCCTTAGAACAAATGCTCTAATGCATTGTCTATAAATATATCATATTATAACACAAAAATAAACACATTTTTACTGATTGAAGCTATAAATACAATTGTCACATCTTTTTAATATCAAAATATAGTTTTAATAACCAAACAATTTCTTTATATATTTCTCTGTTTTCTTGCCGCAGCCTAATTACGGGCAGTTGCTAAGGCTCTTCCCATTCATTATAAGATTTATGATATTCCTATTTCGTATTGGCTCCTACAGCTTAGTTTGGCTACTCCCTACACAAAAATATGTTTCGTCTACAGAGCAGAATTTGTGGCTGTGCACTGAATGCTCTAACCTGGGGGAGTGAAATGTTTACATTGGTGTAAAAGTTAGGGAAAAGAGCATCTACGGCAGTGCCCTATTTAGAGCACATGATATACATAGGGATTTATGATTTTTCTGGCTAAATCCTTTCTTTGCTGAAGGTTTCCACTAATATCTTAACTGTTAATTAACAAAGAACTGCAAAATAATTTTTACTTGAAAAGTGCTTTCCCTGGCTCTTTAAGAAAAAGAGAAGTCATGAAGTTGCATAAATATATAGTCTGAAAATTTGCAATCAGAGAAAGAATTTTCAATTTCTATAATGTGAAACTTCTTTTTTTTAAAGTTACTTATTATCAGGTACATGAAAGGTTTATGCTGCCACCGGCCTGTTAAATAGCCATATTAAATTCCAGCTGCGTAACCCCAACGTGTAGCTCTTAAGCCCTACGTGCTTCAAATTCTCCCGAGTTATGTTGCTATTAAATTAGAAGGGGATGCGAGCTACGAGCAAGAGAAGCAAAATCTTAACCCAGACCCTCACACGTTGGATGTGTGATTGTGCTAAGATCAATTAAGCTTGCACGTAGCAATGGGTCAGAATTAGCCAATGGCAAAACAAATTGCCATCATGGCTAATGAAAGCCTGCGTGATCACACAGAGGCTCCCAACATCAGCCCTTGCTGCGTTGGACCCGATTGAGACCTCTGCGGCAGTTAAAAACACAAGCCCTGCTGTGGGGGGTACCCCCCAACCCCTAAAATTAATCCCCCCCCGCCACCTCCCCATATTAACCCTTGCTGCGGGGGTCCCGTTTCGGACCCCTGCCGCAGTCTAAGTGTTAACCCCTGCCGCTGGGATACTTCAAGTACCCCCCCCTGGCACCTAATATTAACCCCCCTATGGGGGACCCCCGCTGCATTTAAAATTAAAAAATGACCGCCACAGGTCCTGAAAGGGTCCATGATAACTAAAAAATTTACCCCTGCTGATGGGGTACTATAAGTACCCCCCCAGGAAACTAATTAACTGCATCACTCATGGGGGTCTATAAAGACCCTCATAATAATAAAATGAACCCCTCAGTCCCATAAAGGCTTATACAGCCTCTTACGGGACACTGATTAACCCCCTCAGTCCAATTAGGATCTGTACAGACCCTCATGGGACACACTTTAACCCCAATATTAACACTATAAGTGCCATGAGACCCCCTCCGCAAGGGTGAATTTTTGGAGACGTCAGGGGTCCCAATCAGGACCCCTGCAGCTTGGGGTTAGATTTAGGGAGCAGGGGGAGGTTTAGGTGCTGGAGGGAGGTTCGGGGGCAAGATTGAGGGTCTATTGTGCTGCTTGCGCAGTGCACGCTTTCTTAGCCTTTGCGGGGTACATCTTAGCAATTTAATAGCAAGATTGGATCGTAAGGGCTACATTGATGACAGATCAATGGGTTTTTGGGCTGCAACGTAACACGTTGCCTGTCTCTTAGGCTTTTCTCGGCCAGCCTGCGTTTTCAAATGCAAGTCAGCTGTGTGTCTGTTTTAGAGGGTAATCTAATAGCAACGTAGTGCTACTTATGTCACTAAGTGCTAAAAGTTAGATTCTAGCTCTAATTTAATGAGGCTGTAAGTTTGTACTCCCTGCACTCCCCAATTACTACCTCATACAGGAATTTGTCATTGTTGCCATCTGCATACCAAATGGACATGGATTTAATAACATATGTAGTGTATTTCAATTGTATGCTTGTAACATTTAACTGAAAATAGTAATTTACATGTGGCTTTGTTGGCAGGTATTTCGCAAACCTAATATGCAAAAGCAACTGCATAACTTTGTAGTTGCACATTATAAACATATTACAGGATGGATGTGATAACTATTGTGTTATTTTTCTGTACAAATCAAAATTTGCATAAGAAATATAAACACAAATAATTGTACAAAAATAGGAATTCTATTGTATTAAGCACATATAAGAAAAATTATTGCATATAGTTAATATTTAAATGGAATTGATTGTTTAGGCCCGTGTTACCCATGCAGGATATAACTGGTGTGTCTGGGCTTTATGGTAGAGACAAAAATATAATTAAGCACAGTCAAAATGTCTCCAGTATAAGACAATAAGCCCTTTTGTTTGAATCAGACATCTGCTTTCTTTTCTTGCCTTGTATAACTGTTCTATCCTTAGTGCCATATTTTACTTTTTTGATCCACAGGAAATAATAAACTTACTTCCAATTTCAACATCGTGGTAGCAATTCAGGATAAAAAAAATAAGCATAATAAGGAAACATGCAAGAGTTTCACTAGCAAATAACAGTCACCTTTATACCTGTTTGAATTTCATTAATGTGTTTATCTCCAGCAGTGCAGGCCATCAGTTGCAATAATATACAGCCTTGTTAAATTGGAGCTATGTGTTAACACGTAGCTCGTAACTGTCATCTTAGGGCTATTCGCGTGCTAAGATGCCTCGTAACGTTGCTAGCAGGCTTTGCAGGATAACACCCAGGATGGCCGAAAATAGGCTTCGTGGAGAGCTACGTTGAACTTCGAGCACGTAAATCCTTTCATCTTTAATGCCAGTAACCCGCTAACTGTTTTATTCAGCTATTAAAGTGCTACGTGGTCACTCAGGAGCAAGCACGTAACACGCAAATGGAGTCCAGAGGCCAACGTGTGCTCGAGAGCATCCTCAAAGAGGGTAAAGTGCAATACGTAGCACTTGTAAATAAAATCACTCTACTGTACATTTATTATAAGGGAAAGTGATGTTAGGGCTTAGAATTTTTTTGTTGCTTTTCGTGTTTTCCGATTTCCGCGGTTCAGCCGTTACATTCATATTTTTGCGAGATCGAATTTTGTTTGTGCAAGTGTCTTTGGCGTCGTGTATTCTCTAAGTCCCGCGTGCCTGGCGCTGTTCATGTAAGTGTTACTGTGTGTGGTGTCGTGCATTTTCCAAGGTCTGCGCGCCTGGCATGGCAGAGCCTCGTTTTCATCCAGTAAGTCCTGCATTCCTCAACTGCTTGCAGCCTAAGTCCCGCGTGCTTCAATGCCTCAACTGCTCGCTTCGCATTGCGAGGCTCGCAGATGCGCCTCAGGTGCTCATTTCAGCCTAAGTCCTGCGTGTTTCCATGCCTCAACTGCTCACCTTGCTTGGCGCTCATTGGCGCTCATTGCCCAAGTCCTCCGAGCTTGGAAGGCTTCTATGCCTCAACGGCTCGCCTCGCGAGGCTCTCAAGTGTGATGACAAATCACAGTTTGACAACTATTATATGTGATTCTCCTCTGTCTGAATCTGCATGTTCTATAATCTAGCTTTTATATCTCTAGAATATCAGACTGGCTTTCTTTTTCTAAACATGACCAATGTGCCATACCCTATCATATCAGTCCGGTGTGTTGGCACTTATAGAGGCATACAAAATATTGAAAGCACATCTCATTTACTAGTACATATGAAACACCTGTTGTACATTAAGGCATTTTACGCTGCTAATGAAATTTGTTAAAAAAAAAAAATCATCTATAGCTATTGGCATTGGCTAATGGGCTTTGTATTTAATTGCAATGTATGATGATACTTATGGTTGCTACATGAATTTATACCTTTAGAGATTTAGGCAGGATTTGAGCCAGTGACACATAAACTATTTCACTTGAAGGGTCTCATGTGTGGACCCTGAGTGCCTCACTGTGCTTTAAGACATTTTATTTTACCTAGAGCAAAATGGCAAAATCACTGTGATAAAGGAATTTATTGGAAACATGTATAGATATATAGGATAAGTATTTAGCAGTAATCTTGTGTATTATCTGCTAGTTTTAGAGAGCTATAATGGACTGTGTAATGTTGAAGAGGGGAAAGCTCTTCTAATCCAGAGAACAGACTGGAGCACCATGGGAAGTGCCAGAGGGCTGCCTGTTGTCCACTAATAATCATATTACCTATTTACTGTACTGTACATAGGTGTAGTGCAGTATACAGTGATATATCTTTTATTGGAAAGACAATTAATTAGGGAAACAAGCTTTTGAGAGATGATACTCTGTTTTGTGAAATTAAAAGCATTGCTGATTAGATATTACATAGTATTGGCCCTATGTGAATCTCTACCAAAGCAATTACATGTGCCATAGCAGCACAGTAAATCCTACCTAGTTATGTTAATCCCCCATCCCTTAAACTTTGTGAGAGAACTGCTACAAGTCACTGCTATGAGTGAACTTCACGACAAAGCCAAAAAGCAAGGCAAACATTTCCATTGAATTTTACACTGACAATAAATTATGAGTTACTCCCTAATACTCTGACACCTAAACCCTATGCTACTAAGACTGTATGGATTACTCGCAAATCAGGGCACCGCCGTAACTACAAAAAGCAAAAGAGAGATTTACATGTACCTTTCACAAGTAGTTTTCAAACCCTGTCTGAGTCCCCCAAAAGTATTTAAAGTGAAGGTATAGCACAAAAAGCACTACAAAATTAAAAGTCAACATTATGTTACTCTTACCAATCCAATATCAACATATGCATAATTAAAAAACATAATATGATAATATTAAGTACATTTTCTGCTACAAAATCCAGGGTAACACACAACCAGTACTCAAGGGGTTAATACACGTCACAAAATCAGGTTGCCTAGGAACAAATGCTCTGATGCATTGTCAATAAATACATTTTTAACAAAAAAAATAAACATTTCTTTATGACATATTTGTCCAACCTGCTTCCAAGCTACAGCATGGGCTAACCCCCAGGCAGAGTTGGCTATGGCCACTGAAAAGGCACTGTGGAGAAATCAGACAATTAAAATAATGTGAAAAAATATTAACTTTTATTTATTTAAAACTGCACACTGTTGTTATTAGTCTCTGCCCAAACAACAAACATATGAAATTCATATTTAAATGTATTACAATTGGCCTTTAATTACATATAACCATCGCCCATGGTTGTTATGTGTGTACAATTTTATTATTAATATCCTTTATTTGTATAATTTTTCTTACACAAGTAATTCTACAGGTGTTATTATTATTATCCTTTATTTGTAAGGTGCCAACATATTTCATTGCGCCAGTGGCAGAGCTAGAAATTTTAAGGGACCTGGTGCAAAAAAATGCTGCCTCCCCCCTTGGGTATTGTAATAATGATTTTGCTCTAGCTCCCCAAAGCAAACTCATGCAGTACCCCTCCATAAGATCCCTTCCCATAACAACACCCTTGCGCGACCCCAAAAACATTACAAACACAATAAATACAAACACATAAAAAGCTTACTCACAGCAAGGGGGGGCACCCAGGACCTCTGCACGTCAAGTTACACCTCCATTATAGTGATATAAACCATGGAGGTCTGTGGAGAGAGGTTCCATGGGGGTCTATATGGACCCCCATGGTTATACATTAGATAAGAATACCTGGGAATCCTCAGCTCATAGTGAGTGGGAAGGGGGAACCCCTGAGGATCCCCCTGCTCATCAATTTAATGGGATTTTTTTGAAAGGAGCTGTAAAACTAATGAAAAAAAGTATCCACAGTTACAAGGAAGGTTTTTATCTTAAGTTAATGCATGCATGGAATGGAGCCCATGGTCAGTCTCACAGAGCTCCTTAGCATGGCTTTCCATGGCTTAAAGGATGTGCTTTCGATTGCTTGTTTTAACACATTTGAGAGAGGGCTTGTCACCTTTTTCTCTCCCTCTCCTTCTTTTAGTTTAGTCATTTGGAAAAATGATTCCAAGTTTTGGTTGGAAGGTTCCCGTACAGGCTATACAACAGCTCTATAACATCTCCAGCTGTTACCTTTTCTAATCCGGCCTCTTGGACCAGCCTGCTCACATCTTCAGCAATATTCTCCACTGCCTCTAAACCTGTGAAGTGGTGCATAAATTATGGGAGAAGTTTGCTCCACACTCTATTCAAGAAGTTCACAAACTTTTTGCTAGGGGTAATAAGATTTAAAGATTGCTTTTGTTCCCTGGTCCATGGGTTGCAAAACTGATAAAAGTATTTGAGGGCACGTAAACAACACTGACATCCATAGGTATTATGACCTCATCATGTTTGCTAAGGGTATTGTGCAAGAGAAGAAATGTAACTTCTCTGGTAAATTATTCTTTTGGCAGAAATGGAGCACAGTAGGGAAAAAATTACTTGTGTACCAATCCCAAAAAATGTATTATATCATCCAAGGCTTCTTATTCCATTTCAAGCACACTAGCCACATGACTTTGTTTAGGAAATTGACATGGGGTGTCTATGTGACCAACACTGGTTTTAGTTTTATAGTACCATAGACATCTGCCCATAATTATTAGCCACTTTTTTTCTGCCTTGAAACCTGGTGCAGACTGCTTTTCATGTGCAATGAATGTAGTGATGAAATTTTTTTTCCAATAAAGCCTAGTCTCATCAGCATTTAAACGTTAAATCAGCAGTATAACTACCCTCTATCTCTACAATAGCTTGAAACTCTGCAGTTAATGCTGCAGCTGCTCTTGATGCTTTGTCCCTTGCTTTTATACTTTAGCACTTACTTTGAGATTAAAATATCTTGAACCATCTCTTGATGCCCAAAAATGCCTCATCACTACCTTCCTTTTTTCTTAAGATCTTCACATTTTTATTTTCCTTTTCAGTAATAACTGCTTGAATCAATGGAATGATTTTTTTTATTTATATCATCCACCCATAATAACAATAGTTTCTATTTCTTGTTATTGAAAGTTTACTTCTGCTATAACTCACTTAGTTTTGTAACATGTTACAATGACTGTTTTATCTTATCTGCATTTTTCATTATGGTAGTCATAGTTGATAATTTCACACACATTAGGATGTGTGTGGCACTCTTCCATTCTACAAATCACCTTCATCTTCTTTTAAAATGAGATAGATTTATGTGATATTTTAGCAACCTTTTCACAATCTCTTATGTTTGCTACTCCCCTCTTGCTAGACATGGTAACCTTATTTTTTAAATTTTTTGTAGCTTTCTATTTTTATTATTTTCTCTTTTTTTCTCCTTTTTCCCTATTTTTATCTTTGTTCCCTTTTTCTTGTATTTTTCCCTTTTTTGTCTATTTTTTACTTAACACTAGATGGTGCTGCAGCCACTAATGAATGTATACATCTTATGGCACAAATAAGAAACAGATAAACTGAACTTTTGTGAAGTGTGAGAATTTAATTTAATAAATCTTCCTTGCAATATAAAATTTAGCTCATTCAATATAGTAGTTCCAGATTTTGCAAATATCTTGGAGAAATAAAAATTATTATACTGTAATCAGTGATCCTTTTAAGTGGATTGTAAGCGTAAATATCAATTATAAATATAAAAAAGAGAGAACGCCATGAAATAAACTGGTTAATCTAAAACTTTGTGACGAGTATGTGCTCACCATGTTGCATTTCTGATTGGGTTCTCCATAAAGACTGAGGTTAAATAGAGATTTAATAAGACTTCAGATAACACATATACTGTTGCAAACACATAATAGAAAGTTTTGAAGTTTATGAGATCATTGGGGCATAATTATCAAGTGGAGATAAAATAGTTAAATGAGTACGGTAATTGTCTTGAGCGCAGTTGCATGCACAGGAATAGAAATGCTCAGACCCAGGTTGCAGCTCTAAAGACAATGGACCCGGTGCCTCAGAGGCTACTCAGTGATTAATGACAATGATACCTAATTAGAAAAAGATCTCTCTTTGTGGGTGGATAAGAGAAGCTGACTGACAGCTCAAAATGGTAATCCTCAATCTAATTTTGCTGTAGGAAAATTAGGTTTTCATAACTTTCTATTGATAAAGTACTCGTATTACTTACTAGGAATTTGCCCGTTAAAAATAACAGGAATGAAATTGTAAGGCTAGCAATGCTGGTTGGCATACAATGTGAGGCTTTTGGTCCTCGTTGGTTTTATTAGTTGTTAGTGTAAGTGTTACTGTTTTTGTTGTTGTGTAAGTTCATGGCAAATCTTGCAGTGCCTAAGTCCCGCGTTCCTCAACTGCTTGCGTCGCTTTCCGTGCCTCAACTGCTCGCCTCACCTTCGGCGATCATTGCAGTCCAAGACGTGCGTGCGTCAACGGCAGGTGACCAACATGGCAAACGTCCCGGAAACTGACAACTATATATGTGATAGTTTCAAGTTATACCATATTTGGAACTAATGCTGTGGCACTTTAACTACTCTCTTGTGCTTTAAAAAATAACAACATGGCAACCATTGCTTATTTATAATAAATGACTTTGTGCACTTTTCAATATTTGTATACTGATAATATTAAGAATGTACTATGTATTTAATATTAAATGGAAATCCTATTTTTAGGTAAGAGTGTGTTATTTCTGGATTGTGTTCCCAGGGAACTTACAGTCAAGGGCATCGAATCAAAAAAAAATCTGGGGAGGATAGTGCTTTAAAGTGAAGAAGATCCAAGCAGTGACTGAATGAACACAACTAATTAAATGAAGAGCAATAGCACTAATGTATATATATATATATATATATATATATATATATATATACATATATTATTCAATATCTGCATGTGTGTGTGTGTGTGTGTATATATATTGCCTGCAAGCCTCACAAAGTGAGGCGAGCAGTGAAGGCAATGAAACACGGTGGACATAGCCACCAAACACTTAGGAAACGCGGGATCGCCTTATGCTGCAAGTAGTTGACCAACGTGGGACTTTGAAAAAAAAAAATAACAAGACGCGGGACTTAGAAAAAACTAAATATACGAGATCGGAAAAATACGAGATCGGAAAAATACGAAGTTAACGGCCGAACCGTGCAAAGCAAAAAACACTAAAAACACAAGAAATACAAAAAAATAAGTAAATACAACAAAAACATCACACACAGCATGGGGGAAGAGCCAGGACGTCCGGGAGTGAGGTGGAACGTGAATTTAAGTCGATTTGACCGAGTTTCGCCACTCGAAAATCGACTAAAGGAGGCTACACGACCCCGGACCACGCAAAACACTGCCAACCGCGTAGCACTTTCACACAGGAACGTACGAGGTACAAAATACACTATTACACAAACAACGCAAGCTTACAACACTAACTTGCAACTAATAACATTACGAATCTAAAATGGCGCTTTACACAACTAAACCAACGGTTTGCCCTCACGCACGAAGCCTATTTCCAATGCACACTTGGGACATTCATTACACTTTCTCCTAAGTGCGTCAACATTCCAACTCTACATTGTATGCTGCAGGAAAATAAAAACAGATTGTTAGCTATTCAGGCTATTGATTGCTGGATATATTAATTACAAATAGGTAAAGTATATTAATTTATTAAGTAACTAATTAATTGATTATTGATTATTAGTGAACAAAATATAGATATATATATCTGTCTTTGTGATGAGCGCCGAAGGTGCTCAGAGGAGCAAAAGTACACGAGAGGAGAGGCTCGCAATGAGCACCAAAGGCTCTCATTGTGAGCCACGCGGTGAGTGCCGAAGGTGCTCAGCAAGTGGCTCGCAATGAGCACCGAAGGTCCTCAGAGTAGAAAAAGCTTTACATTGTGTGGCAAACAGCATTGCCATGGCTTAAAATTTTATTGCCCTGTCATTTTTGACGGGCAAGTCGCTAGTATATATATACTAGCGACTTGCCCGTCAAAAATGACGGGGCAATAAAATTGTAAGGCAGGTAATGCTGTTTGCCACAGACATTATTTTTTTGGGTTCTTTGAGATCCTTCTGCTCTCATTGCGAGCCTCGCGCTGAGCTCCTTTGGCGCTCATTGCGAGGTGCTTTTGCTGTTATTGTTTGATCAGCGCTGATCTGCTTTTTGCGCTTATTGCAAGTCTTTGTGTGCTATGAGCAGCGTTCGCACTCGTTGTGTGGCGTGTGTTCTTTTTGTTGTGTATATGTATTTTTGTATGCTAATTAAAGAATTAATAAATTAATAAATTAATATCCTTTACCTATTTGGAAGTAATATATGCAGGAAGCATTGTGCTGAAGAGCTGACAATCTGTTTTGAGGTTCCTTCAGCATACAATGTAGGTTTGCACTGTTGTTGAGCTGAGGTGTAAGTGTCAGCAATGTGTGCAGCCTGTAGTGTAAATAGGCTGCGTGAGTGAGGGGAAGCCGTTAGTGTAGCTGTGTACTTCCACATTGTGTAAATTAGTGTTGAAAATGGAGGAGAATGTGTATGTGGTACGCCAGTGTGGATGATTTAGCGTACTTGCTAAAAGTGTATCTTTTACCTCGTACGACTTTTTGGAAAAGTCGTATGTGCTTGGTGGTGTTTTGCGGCTTTAGGTTCCTGTAGCCTCGTTTTCGTTTTTTTCGGCTGCCATTTTTTCTCTCACTTAGGGATACATTGAGGTGTAACTTCCCTTGCAGAGGTCCTGGGTGCCCCCTCCCCCTTGCTGTGGGTAAGCTTTTTATGTATTTTTTGTGTGTATTTATTGTGTTTTCAATGTT
The DNA here is from genome assembly GCA_027410445.1 of Discoglossus pictus. Lineage (NCBI taxonomy): Eukaryota > Metazoa > Chordata > Amphibia > Anura > Alytidae > Discoglossus > Discoglossus pictus. The sequence continues at coordinate 207,518,210 of CM050163.1, forward strand.
TTCAGGTGCTCGCGGTTCGGTTTTAACGTTGTATTTTTGCAAGTTCATAATGTTTTTTTTTCTAAGTCCCACGTCTCGTATTTTTTTAGGCTAAGTCCATAAATTTTGTGTGTCTAAGTGTAAGTCCGTATTTAGTGATTGCATGTTAGATCTATTTTGTTAAAGTAGCGCTTGTGTGGGTGTTTGTAACCACTTGTGAGGCGCCGTAGAGCCTCCACCTTAGCAAATGTGGCCCCTCGCTTCGCAAGGGTTCGCATTTGCGGCCTGCAATGAGCCTTCGGCTCATTGCAGCCGATGTTGGTGCCTCCACCTTCCGCAAATGCGTGGTGACGATTCGTAGTTTGACAACTGTTGTATGTGATTGTTCAATATCTGCATATTGCAATATTAAGAATTTACTATTTATTTGCTATCCAATGAAAATCATATTTTTAGATAAGAGTGTGTTATTCCTAGTTTGTGTTCTCTGGAAATAATTTGTCCACTGCAAGGAAACTTACAATCAAGTGTAGGAATCAAAAGAAAATCCAAGCAGTGACAATGAATTCTGTGGAAGGCTGAGCACTGGAGGATATAAACTTTTGAATTAGTTGTTTTGAATGAAACTATTAAGTTTTCCCTGGACTACAAGAAGATCAAACCAATCCACACTCAAGGAGATAAAACCAGACTGCATATTTGAATGTATGGTGCAGGGCAAAACATGTTCCTGGTAACATGAACGGTATAGCTGATGCCTTGTCGCATTTCCAGAGGGAGCATTTCAGTTTGTTGGCGCAGACAGTGAGGGTGGATGGTGAAATATTCCAGGTACATCTGTGGGAAGTTGGAGCAAATAGATTGCATTGTTGATGAGGCAATCGCTGGCTCCGTCTATTTTCTCTAATACAAGAGGGTTCGAGACAAGTGGCATGAGCTGTCCCATCTGGTAAGGTTAAGGCAATCTTGATATGGTTCCTATTACGGTGTAAGGAACTGAGAGTTTCTCACTCTTTTGTAGGGAATCAGGTTTTAGCTTTGGCTTATTTGTTTAAATTAGCTGGCTTTAGGGACCACACAGGATAACAGGCTACCTATAATCTTTTCTTTCCTATTGAGCTTATCAGTGATGTTGAAAGTGGTCTGTACCAGTTAATAGGAAGCCCTGTTTTTCCATAAAGTCTTCTCTCTTGCCTTCTTTGGTGCGTTCAGGGTGGGAGAGTGGATTTCTGCAAACAGGTAAGGTATGGGTGGCCTCAGGTGTGGGGATCCATGGTGATCATGTAACTGTTTTGCTGTGACGGTCCAAGACTGACCAGGTTGGCAAAGGATAGGAGATTGTTCTATACCAAGTGGGTACTGATTGCTGCCCTTTAGCTCGTATAAAGGCTTTCTTGGACCGATAGCAAGCTCTTGCTGGATCTTTGTTTATACACAAATCAGGATTGGCTCTTTCACGCTTCCAATTCTACAGACTGTTGATAATTTGTTGGATTTTTAAAAATCAAAGTTTGGTATCCATTCATTTCATATAGAACAGCCACTGAAGCTGCCAGAATTGGACATTCAAAGGATTTGAAGAGTTTTAAGTTATATATCAGACCATTTGTATACGTATATATTGGGCTCTACACTTCGCTTTGGGTGCTAATAATGGTCTACAGCTATGCATTCCTCAGGATGAGTTGGAGGTGTGATGGCTGGGTTTCAGAGGCATGTGTTGGTGCCAGCTGAGTAACCATGTAATAATCAATGCCACTCAATTTGGGCCACCTGCCTTTATATTGATTCTCAAAATTGGTAATGATCTCAGCATCACACCTATGACATGGCTAATTTGTGAGATGCAAAGAGACATCAAGGCATGGTTGCAGCTTTTTTCAAACCAATTTGTAATATGGTATAATAAAGGTTAGATATTGGAGGGAGGCAAAACACTTAGAAAAATTGGATATGGCTTGATTAAATGTAAATAAACTTATGACTAGTTTTGGAAGAAAATTGGGCTTTATTTATTTGAGGCAAAATAAGCTTGATTGCACTGATATAGATTGTTGCTTCTCCTGATGGGATTCATCTTAATGAGCCTAAATCACATGAACTTAACTTTTAAAGAGGGTGTGGTGGATGGTGAGTTCCTACTTTACGGTGATATAGCTGTTCCATCACAGTAGAACCTGTGTGTATGCTGTACTGTCTCTGGGCAGGCTCTTCCTCTCAATTGTTTATTTATTGTTATTATTTATGCTTATTATGTCATTTGTATTTACCAAAAAATGCTGTGGCCTGTTTTTCTCCAAAACATTGTCTGGGTTTAATTGTTATGATTTGATATAACATCTGGGTCATGTTTGGGAAATGGAGGGTTATGGACACCTCTCAGGTCCCCTTGACATAGCTAATCTTGGTTATAGCAATAGGAAATGGAGCTGGGGGTGGAGTAGTCACGTGTGTATTACCCACTCATCCACCCCAATAAAAAAAGAGAGAAGAGGAGGGTTATTTGCTTGTTGAGTTGCATTAGGTGGTTGTTGGAATATGTTTCTGATAATGTTTATTGTTAATTAAATGTACTATATATTGTCACCAAGGGGGATGATGAGGGAGTCGCCGGGCCAGTGGTGAAGAGGGTGAGTCCCTACCATATGGTGGCATGGCTGTTCCATCATAGTAGGCACTGGATGCTGGTTGTTTATTTGTTGTTATTATTTATGGTTATTTCCTCATTTGTGTTACCAATAAATGTTATGGCCTGTTTTTCTCCATCATGTTGTCTAGATTTAATTATTATGCTCTGATATACCATCTGGACCATACTTGGGTCAAGTACAGTTATTATTATTTATTATTAAAATTCGTCTCATCAATAAAAAGTTTTTGTTTATCCATATCACAATACAAAATGTTTTGTTTATTTAGCCATGTCTCTAAATTTGACTACCTTTTTCTCGCTTACACTGTTCCTTCTGTAACTCCACATCTTGTTTTCCTTGTGCCACTCAACTTGAGGCCAACTCTGTGACTTTCTTGTTCCTCTCTTCCTTTATATCTCTTTGTTTCTCTATATACTGCCCCTGAGTGCTAGATCTTCCCAATGCCATTCATTATCTCTATATATTATTTTCGGTGTCCTCTGATATTAACTCTTCTGTATCACAAGTTTTCACTATCAGCCCTTTCTGTTACCGCCTTCTCACTCTATCCCCCTCATTATCCTATATCCAACCCTGTTCTCTGTCAATCCCCAATTAAATATATCCTCTTTCTCCTGCATCCTACCTTTATTCCCACCTCTCACTTCACTCCCTTTCTCTGCCCCTCCCATTTTGTATTCCCTCTTTCACTCCTATTTTGTCCTTACTATATCTTCTTCTCTCTCTGTGTCTCCAATTGAATCCCCTCCCTATTTATTACCTTGCACTTGTAACTTCTCTCTCGATTTCTTTCCACCTCATTCTATGGGCTCCCTCTATCAGTTATAAGTCTCCCTATCACTCCATCTCTATCTAGAAACTAAACTCTCTCAGCATTCCGTCCTTCTCTTCCACTTCTCACTCTCCTTCCCACGCACATAACCTCTATGTCTATTATCATGTTTTTCCGTCAACTCTTCTCACTACATCACTACCTCTCACTGCTCCATCTGTCTGCTGCCTTTCTTGACTCCTCTCTCTACACTTCTTTCACTCTTTATGTCACTTTCCTTCATGCCATCTACTCCCCCCATATCTCACCCTTTGTCTATAACATTCTTCTCTCCCTATACCTGTTTTCTATATCCCGCCACCCAGAACTGTGTATTATGAATGTGCTTTGACTTCATATAGTATTTGTATGTTGAGCAACTTCTGGTTTAATTCATTTCATATTTAGTTATACAAATGATGTGAGGGTGTTGTAATGATTATAAAAGTTGAATCAGCTTCTAGAGAAATGTAATTAGCTTGTTTAAAGTAATATTAGCTTGATTGAGGTAATATTATACCTTTGAAATCAAACAAATATAAATGCAGATACTGTTTTGCATATCTAAATTTGCTGATGATGCACATTTACAGCCTTATTCAATTGCGAATCGGGAAATTGAAAAGGGATCTATATAAGCACAGCACAGTTAGTGAAGACCTTGCTTTTGGATCGAAGTTCACTAACTAAAAACTTCTGTAAAAAAAATTGCTCTGTGCTTATATAGAGCCCTATTCAATTGGCCGAATCACAATTTAATAAGGCTGTAAAACTATAAAATGGAAATATATTAAAATAGAAATTGCAATACTAAAAATGTCTTATCACCCCAATTGTTAGCCTGCGTCCCCTTGAAAGTAGGCTGCCCTAGGCCTTGTTGGCCTACACATAAAAACACCATTGCTTTTATTTATTAGTAATATAGTCTTGTACTTGTGAAACTTGTACCTGATTGATATACTGTTCTGTTGAATCATTTTATGCTGTTTAAATAAAGGATGATAACAGGAAGTTTTTAAGCAAAATACTTTATTTATACTGCTGATCATTTGAAAATTACCAACATTCACTTATAGTAAAAAATCATGACATTATGCCATACTTAACTGACATTATATATGTCTAACAATAGATTTGTATGCACTTGTATACTTGTATTCCTGGAAGATATATATATATATATATATATACTATATTAGTTATACTATATTAGTTATACAAATGATGTGAGGGTGTTGTAATGATTATAAAAGTTGAATCAGCTTCTAGAGAAATATATATATATATATATATACACACACAAATACATATCCAATACAATACTGGTAAAATGCTACTAGTTTTAAGACAGTGGGGTAGATTCACTAAGCCATTATAGGGTATGTGAAGAGGTGTAAAGGGCAATTTTCCCCATAAGAAATGGAAATCTCAGCCACCCGCAAAGCAGATTATGGCCCCTGTGATATTTAGTGACGCTTCCCAAATATTTTGGAATGATACAGTGGGACTAAGATATTTGAACATTTATTCTTATCCATTTTTTTTGTGCAAAGCATTGAAGGCTTTAAAAATACAAATATACTACTAATAGTTTGATGGATAAATTAGTCCTTTGGTGTGATTGTATACAGAATATCAGTGATCATTTTTTTCTGTATGATCTTTTGGATAAATAAATGATAATAGGCAAAAATAAAGACAACCTTTTACATTTTTATGCAAGTATTTTTAAAGGTTTTGTTTTGTTGTCTATTCTGAGTTTATTATTTCTCCTGCTTTCTCACAAGAGTGCATCACTGCAAACTAATTAGTCAGAACAGAAGTAAGGTAGAATTGTTCTCTGTATTTAAAGTCTCCTCCCAGCTGTGGAAGTAGATCTTCAGAAACCAAACTGGTAGATTCCCATGCAGCATAATTGCACGTAAAAGTTAATAAAGTAAAGGCTGAATAATTTGTTTTTTCACATTTTACCTATTTTTGAGTGTCATTCTTAAAAAGAACATGTTTAAATTATATTACTATGCTTGTCATCTGATATATTTCCAGAAATAAGCTCCCACTAGTATTTTCTAATGATAAATGTGTATCTTAGGTCAGTGACATTATATGTAACGTATATACAGAAAGAGTAATGTGTCATCTCTTGCAAGGAAACATGTTTACAAAGCTTTTAACGTAAGATAAAACTGATCAATTCCCATAGGACTCGTAACACTCAAATTCCTTTATTCCCTGCAGATATTGCACAGATCAAAGGTTTGTTTGATGGATATACTACATTGCTTGGCCCCATTAAACAGTCTCTGTTGGCACATACTGTCTCCGGGTCTGCACAGCTGGAGGCAATAATGTGTTTGAAGTCTCCCTAGATCCCAGTATGTGGCTGTATCTTATCTGCCATATGAAGCAAGGGATGGTTGAATTAAGTTTAATCTACTTACAATTCCAATTCAAGATAGTGTTTTGTACTGCAATATAAAAATCAACTTGGCTGATTTAATACAAATACAGTATAAATAAATAATAATCATTAAATAAATATATATATATATAAACCTGCCACATATGATTGACCTACAATAACACATCATCTCTTCTTATTAAATTCCCTCATTAAGACTCCTTTACATTCCATTTTGACAGTCTATCACACTTATTATAACACTATCGGTTATATTTCAAACACTTGCATATAGTCCATGTCTTCAGTAACTCTATACTGGTATCTGCAGAGTTGCAATACAGTCAATACTGTTTGGTTGGAAATCAGAGTTGTAAACTCATGTCATGTCTTCCTTCCTTGTATTCTTTCCAGTTGATGCTCAAAGTTTTTGTGATGCACTGTAGGTTTAAAAAATAATTGTTACAACATGCAATTGATATATTGTTTTAGTACATTAGTTTTTAGAATTAAATATTATAGACTATTGCTTATTTAAGTAGGTTATATTCTGTAGCCACAAAGCTTTTTCAAAACATGAACTAATATGTCTGTGCGAAACAATATCTTCAGCTGTCACATTATCTAATAAGAAATCTACTTTTCTTTTAATAGTCATTACACTACACAATATATTGCATTACTAACAAGGATTGCCGGTATATTTGTATACAACCAGGACTTCTATAGATAATTAGGAATTCAGTCTCTTTAACATACCTTTAAAATATTACTAATATATATTAGTAGTAATATATGTATTTATTAATGTAATTAGCAGTAAAAACATAAATATTTCAGAACGCTCTACCATTTTGCTGAAACTGCACACACACATATGACCAAGTTTAGTTGCCAATGCCAAGGTGCGACATGAACATACTTAATATTAATCTAGCCTTGGGCATTGTAAATATCTAGATTACATGTATTTAAGAAGATGCCAATTATTTTACACAAATTTACATCCACCCTCACCTGCGGTTGAACAAGATTATGCTTGTTGCTTTAAGGGAGTCAATTTAATATAGTAATTATAAATATGAAACATGTAAATGACATTTGTCTATAAAATATTAGCTGGTTGAAATATGATACTTTGCACCAAATTAAGGAAGATGATTGATGGTTTGCTAAATACATAACAGTGCAATCAACATGTTTTTCTAAATTTCCAATACACATATATTACAATTAAATATATAGTTTATATTACTGCATTGAGTCATTTTAATTTTGGAGCTAAAATGTTTGTGCCTATCTATATAAGTCAGTTCTTTGGTAATTTAACTTTTTCCACAATTTGATAGTTAATAAACTACATAATATTATAACATTGTTTTTGGTATTAAATACATGTATAAAATATAAAGAAAACAGGCAATACCTTTTGAGAAGTCGTTCAATAATTCTCTGCACCCATTTAGTTGTAGGATCTAAGCAGGCCTTCTTTCCTTTCTTTAAGGTGGCACTAGAAAAGAACGATTTTTTAAAACACATACCAACAATATGAACTTTGGACGCACATTAGGGGACATATTCTATTAGCTACTTGCAAATGCCTTGAATTCATAAATTTAGCTTTGGATGTTTTTTTTTTAAATAAATGTTTATATTTGCCAGTAAGTAATATCTGCCAAATATGTAGCAATATTAAGAGTGATTTTAAGTATCTATAAATTTACAAATTGGGCAATATAATAGGGCCCAAGTTCAGTAAGATCAATATGTAAGTAACTGAATTGCACTGCAGAGGTTAATGGAATAGAATGGGGAATATATGTGCTACAGGGGAACATCTGTAAACTCTGTTTGAGCTGTATAATCTTAGAACATATGGCCCAAAGGACAACATAGGGATCAAGAGATTATCCAATAGTCTTTTAACACTTTGTTAATTCAATCACAATATGTTAAAGGAACATTACCTTATTGAAAAGGCTTGTTCCAAACTATAATAATGGTGCTGTGCTTGTTCTGTTTCTATACAGTTAATGTGATATCCACAAATTCAACATACAGAATTTACTACCCTAAGACTTTGGTGAGATGTCTGCAAATCCATAAGTTAATGTATATAATACTGAAAGATCTCTTCAACTTTGCATTATAGAATAACATAGGAACTAAGGAAGTCAAGCTTCACTATTTGAGATAACACACATGGTTTAAGTGCACATTTTCTTGATTACTGCTTGTTATCATGAAGAGTAATAAAGACATATATATATTGTTTAGTATATGAATTGAATCATATATATATTACTTTCTATGGTGCAATGGCCATTAACTCTAAGTCAGAGAAAAAAATAAGCTAGTATTTTACTATATCCTACTATATTTCAATGATGATCACGGAAAGATGTATTTCTTGGTTTTAAAGCAGATTAAATACTTACATGACTTGTATATTTGGACAATGAGGACCACTTGGAATGAGTTCCACTTTCTCAATCTGTCTTGGGCGGAATGTCATTGAAACAGTGGTGATGCATTGACAACGCAACTCAGAATTCAGGGATGCTATGGATATGAACAAAGTACATTGTTAGATTATCAGTTTAAACTAATGTCAAATCAAATGAAGATTAACGTAACGTGTTACTATTGGTTATATAAACAGCCTTGAGTTTATAGAATATATTTGCAATATGTGCTGTGACTTTACTAAAATGTAGCCACCAATAAAATTATTACTGAGTTGCATTTAAAGTGGTCAATATCTCAGCTGAATTTACAATTACATTTTACTTCAACTGAAGTAATCACAATGCGCAAAACGAATACTAAATCTATCAACTCTGTTGCAGGAAGCCTTCATGTAAAAGCATGAAACATTTCCAGATTGTAAGTTTGCGAGTTTTCAATTGTGTGTCCGTGTCTTGGAAACAAGCACTATGTACATTTGATTATATGCTCAAAAACAGGGCCCTCCATTCTTTAAGGTGTTAAGTTTGTTTTTTGCCATGTACTAACCCCCTGTACAGCGCTACGGAATATGTTGGCGCGATATAAATAAAGATAATAATAACAATAAATATAGGAAAACAAAAACTAAATTTTATTCTCAAAATTTTGAATTTATTATTTATTAAATAGTTGTAACTCAAGATCTACTAGGGTGTGAAGCGTGAAGTAAGTAAATCTGGTTTTGGGGATAACATGGAACTGGAGAGATTATCCAAGAGTTGTTGATGCTTCTCTACTTTATAACATTTGGCACAATGTGTTATCCATTTTCTCCATCTGTGTACCACTTTTATATAATACATGCATTTATAACGACTAAAACATTAAAAAAATAACCTGCGTCTTTATGTTAGCAGTAAGTAAGAGGGATGAGCATTAGGAGAAGAAACAATTGTCCTAACATCTGTCTATTGGGAAGAGTTAAATTACATGTGTTGGCATATTAGAAAAAAGAGTAAAGTAAAGGAGTAAAGACGCGTTTGCCCTGATATACGTGTATTAGCTGGACATAAAGTATATATATATATATATATATATATATATATATATATATATATATGCCTGATGTCTGTGTATTAAGAGATTGAGTGGTACGATATTTGTCTTGATGTCTGTTTATTAGGATCAGGTGACAATTTAAAAATGTCAATGCCCCTAATATTGTTCATTAGTAAGCAATGCTTGCAAAAACATATACATTTTTTTTTTATTAATCAGGAAAATGTTTTTTGGATTTACAAAAAGATATATAGTGCAAATTGTATTTATGAATTTGTGCAAGGGAGAGAGAGTTCTATTAAAACATCTTATTCATTGCAAGAAAATAAAGATGATAAAATAGTTAATCATAATATATTCTTACCGCTACTGATTGTTGCACATGCTACCAAGAGGAAGATGCTGAGGAGGATGAATGAGGATTTGTTGAGCTGCATATTGGATGTTATGCAGATGCAGGTGTATGGTAAGGAGAATCTTTTTTTCTGGTTATTATTGGATGTTGCTGTTGCTGGAGGCTTCTTTCCTTTCTGTGCCTTTCTCAGTCTGTCTCTATCCCTTGCTTCTTTTCCTGCTTTTATACATCCAACATTTCACTTAACACAAGGGAGGGAACACCGGAAATGCCCAGGGAAATCCCCAGAAAGTGAAGTATGAGGGGGAGTGCCAGAATCAAAGCCAAATGTAGCTTCCTAAGGGATACAAGGCTCTGCATGTGAATAGAGGCGCCGCCTCTTTATCAGTTGACAGAGTATTGTGAAAGGAGGAAAAAAAGTATGTTAAAAACTAAAGATTAACCCGGGAAAATCCAAATTGCCAGCACTTGTTTGCTTACTGCTATTTTTAAACCACAAGATCTTGTTTAAACACTGAGGTATTGGAATGCATTTTTAGTCATGATTTGATTTAACAGTGTTAAATGATAAATCATAGTACATAATTAATCCATTATCTAGTTATAAGTTGCACCAATGACAAAAATGTCCATTCTTTTACAAAAAGTAATAAATATGTTTTATTTCTAGATGTATGGTTTGTAATTTTGACAAAATCCTGGCTACGGAGAGTTAAAGCAAAATTCAGTGCACATTATGTAGCAGTGCTGAACTTCTTTTTTCCATCAAAGTAAAGTAAAGGTCCCAGCTATTGTAAAAAATCAAAGTACATGTAAATAAACATAATCAAAATTGTTGTATTTTTTAGTGTGGAAGTGTTAGATATTTGAGCTTAGATTGTTTTATGCAAATATTATATAAAACAGTTCTCTGTCCCTAGGATTTTTTCTCAGGTGGGATCTTTCCTGTTTTTTGCTTGAGACTTTCTTTAATTTCCTAGGGTTACCGTTAGGATTAATTATCTCTTGCAGTGCAGGGTGATTAGACAGAAGAACACTCAGAGCTGGATAAATAACATAATTCTAATCTTTACCAGCTACAGTAGGTATGCTCTCACATCACCTGTGAGAGATAATTAATAAACTGTTTAGGAGAAGGAGAGTACTTTTTTTAAATCTAATTTGTGCATTAATTTACCAGCACTGCTATTTCTTATCAGCTGAAGATCTAATTTCATCCCTCACATCATTTCAGATATGACTGTGCTGGTAATGTTGCTATTCATTAAAATATGGAGTAGCTTTCACCAAATGTCCAAATGGCGATTAGTAATGAGGTGATACCATCAGCCACATTAAATTAGAAACCCGTAAAACATTTTTCGCTCATCGGATGTGCGGCCGTGAACGTGATCAATTAGTCTAACTCGTAGTTACGAGTTGGGATGGAGCCAATGGCAAGAGAGATCGTCAGAATTACGTCACTGAAAAATGGAGGTGGGATTTTCAAAGTCTTACGGGTTCAATTACGAGTTACTATCGAACCCACATTCCAGATGTAGTGCAATATTGATGAAGCCGTAAATATGATTTTCTAATACATGCAAGTTACAGTATATGTATTAACACATTGATTGCCGGGATCGATATAACAGAAAAATTATACATGAAATAAAGTATTTTTCGGGTCCAATTTGTGAGCTTGAGAATGTTGTGCTATTAATTCTAAGACCTAGCAACATTTTCCCTTTTAACAAAAGTACAGTAGTGTGTGTATATGTGCATTTTGCAGTGCTACGGATTGGACTTTACCTCCCTTGCGGGCCCTCTCTAGCACTCGTTTGCTTTTTGGCTCCATTTGAGAGTTATGGGGTTGAACACCAGTGATTTTGATGCAATTTAATAGCACAATTGTAATGTAACACTTACGGGCTTGAAAGAACAAAGGATTTGCAGCTGCATCCCGTGGGCTTTTTTCAGCCATTCTTGCACCGAACCCAGTAAATCTTCTGCGGGTAGCGTTAAGAGGCTAATTTAATAGCCATAAGTCTTGCGGACGACGCTATGGGCTACGTTTTAACACGCAGAAGGAATTTAGTGTGGCTGCATGTTAGCAGTGGAATAAAACAGGAAACAAAGCAGAGTAAAATGTGATATCTGTGATAATGGCTGACTAAGCGGGATTGAAGGGTTAGATTTCGGGATCTCATAATCCATTTCTTCCTGCAAGATATGAAATAAAGTCAGTAAAGATTTCCCATAATATATACATCTGGATCTGGCATTACATTACATTACACAGACATGATATACATTACACAGATAGAATGAACAGCTGATGGTGTAAAGAGATAAAATTCACACTGTGACAACAACACAGCTCCTTTGATCATTCAGGGATTAAACACATACATTAGGACTTAATTAGGCTGTAATATTCTAATACCCAGTGAAGACATTATAAAATGATATGGTGTAATATGATCGGAATTCCTTATCAGGATTTAATCCACAAGTCAAAGATCCACGTTTTCTCATAAATTTAACTTCCCAAATATTTCAGTCTTTTTGTGTCTGAAAGCTCCCTATCAATTTTAAGATCAAAGACAAGGCCCTTCACTCTGTTACATTTTGTTAATATTGTTTTTGCCTTGTACTTAACCTAGGTTTAGTGCTATGGAATATGCTGGTGCATCACAAATAAAAGATAATAATTAATATTGTGACTCTCAGATATTTGAGACTGTGTCCATTGTGACAGAAATTGGATTGCACTGCAGATTTTGTCCTCTTCTTGTTAATATTTAATCTGTGGGAGTTGTATTAATGGGTGATTGTATTGTTTCACCTACATAAAGTCCTGTGTTTGGGCATTCACACATATGATGAGATACACATTAGACGATCATGTATGTTCCAGAGATTTTATGGAATTGGTTACTGTATGGTAATGGTACCTAATCTTTATAGTATACTATTTTTAAAAACTACACTTGAAATTCCTAATGTAAAATAAAATAATACAGCCTCTAGTTTATTATCCTTTATATGCAATTATGATGCTGCGCAATCTACCTTTTTGGTTTCTGATGACCTAGAGCCCAATTCAGTTGATATATCGTAAGTTACTGTAGCCCGTAAGTGAGGCCGCAAGTTAATTTGCTATTCAATTGCCGTATTTTTGCTGGCTCCAAATGGGTTTACGAGTCATGGCCTTGAAAACTCTGCGATAGTTAAATCCAGAATCTTCACACCTCCTGAAGCCTTTGATCTTTCAATTTTGCAAGAGTTACAATCGCTAAAATTGCAAATCGCTATTCAATTGCTCCAATTCCCCAAGACTGCAAATGTTTTCACACACATAAATGGCAAATGAAGGATAAAATCCTACGAGTGCTAGAGATGACTCTCAAGGTTAAGTACCTATTCTCAGCACTGTAAATGCAAATAAAAATCAATACTGCACTATAAATAACGGGGAAAGCGATGACAGACATTAGAATTAATTGTCTCAAGCTCGCAAATTGGAAAAAAAAAATATTTTTATGTGTCATTTTGGGGTTATATTGATCTCGGGAATCAATGAGTTAATACATATCAGGCCACCCATATGGACTAGAACAGTATTGGCATTTTCATAATTCTGTATTTTGCAGTTTTGCAAGTCTGATCGCATATGGGACCTAATTGATTGACATGTAACCTCCATGGTTTACTGATTCGAAATGGGAGGTTACTGTCTTGCTTAATTGATCATGTTCCCGCCCTGAACTGCTACGAACCAGTGCATGGTTTACAGAGTCGGTTTTGGGCCAGTAACTTGTGGGCTTGATCAATTGAATAGCTCCGGAATTAGAGACAAACGGGAGCCTGCAGCACACCCGCAGACATATGCAGCCTTATTAAATTGCTATTCAGTAAATTTAAAGGGCTCTATTTAAGCACTCAGCATATTTTTTTTACAGAAGTTTTTAGTTAGTAAAGACCTTGCTTTTGGATAGAAGTTCACTAACTAAAAACTTCTGTAAATAAAGTATGCTGTGTGCTTAAATAGAGCCCTTTTAAATTTATCGAATCGCAATTTAATAAGGCTGATGGCTTGTATCCTTTGGGATGTGGGCTTACAATTAAAGCGGGCTCCAACTTTCCAAAGTGTTAGGGGACTTTGAATGCACTTTGAAAGCTTCAATATGCATATATATACCTGTCCTTTATGGACCCCAATTATACAATATGCTCTTTTAAAAAACTACACTTTAAGATCTAAAAACAGCTTTTATTGCATATTACCTACGGTGCTGAACAGATCCGTTGCAGTTTTATAAAACTTTCCCAATTTGCTTGTCTTGTCATCGACAATCTAATGAAATGTATTGTAATATTTCAGGTTCTTGCAAAAAAATAAAAGAAATTAACTCTCTTCCCTCAGTCCAGTTTGTCAACATAGATTAAAAGTGCCAATTTATAAGAAAGGTATGGAGCTACCTAGTGCTCCTTGTAATGGTTAAAACCTTATAGGCTGTTTTATTTATTTGTTTTGTTTTACTTTGTAAAACAATTTTTGCACATTATAGTTCTTTAAAAGAATATATGAGACTCCAGTATACACCCAAGCAGCATAAAAGTACAATCCGAGAGCTATACAAATTGTGAAAGACGGATATAGGAAAAGTAAATGAACTGTTATAAAAAACAAATGTTAGCACTCTGGATAATATAATCCAGATGTTAAACTGTTGTATAAAGTGAGGGAAACTGCCTATCAAAATGTTAAAATGTATGTCTTCAAGATCATTTAATTTTATAAATAAATAGAAAATATGCACTTTAAAAAAAATTCATTTGTAAGGACAGCATTTGGAGCTTGTAAAACATCAGGAATCATATATAATTAGTTATTTTTTCTCTCAAGAATTCAGTGGGATAAAATACACTATATTTTATAGCATTTTACTGCATAGAACTAGACATTAGAACTATAGTGAGGCATGTTATCACTCATTAAATCATACACGAGTTTAGTATTTTGAGGTCAATGGTAGTAAACAATATATTGTTTTTGGATAAAGTTAGAAGCTGAATGATGTCAATATGATGTTGTCTGTAACATATACACAATGCACAAGACAATATTGTCATACACTAAAACAAATACAGAAATAGTTGAGATCTCCTCCTATCTTATATCCCAGTCTTGTAGGAATACCTTTACTGTGTTTGTTCCTACCACCTCTGCTGGAAGGCTGTTTTGATTACTGTCAATGAGACTCAACTGACATATAATTGTTAGTTAAGGTCATATACAGTTTAGGAAGGAAGTTATACTCTTTAGAGGAATTCCTTGCTTGGCTTCGTCATGTTTTTCATGAAAGGAAAAGGAAAAATTATGAAACTTGCCAGGGTTTTCCAGTTACTGCTCCGTGTTTGGAGAGAGAGGAAGACACCATTAGAGAAAAAATCTGTTCCATTTCTGTCACTGACACTAAATTACATGAACTGATGGCAGTGTTGGGGATAGAGATTGGAAGGACCCGGTGCAAAGCAGAGTTAAAAAGTGGAGTTACACTTTTGATCTCAAGATTTTAAAAGCTCAATTTTTAAAACTGTTTTCCATCTCCTGTTGTAGCTTTGTTATTTTAAATATTTTGTCAACCCATGTGAGATGTCATCACCGTCTTAGCTTCTGCACTGTTTCTTATATCACTAACAGTGGCAGAGAAAGAGAATGGATGGGGCGCAAGCAAAAAGAAAAGTTTGTAAAATAGGTTTTGCGCTGGGCCCCACTCAGTGCCCTCCCCAAGACCCCTTCCCATAACAGCACCCCTCCCCAAGACCGCTTTGCATAGCTGCTTCTCTTCCCATAGCAATTCCCCTTCCCTTACCTCTTGCCTGCACAAAGCTCTTCTGCCTGCAGCATAGCTCCGTACTTGCACACCCTGCTTTCTGGCAACATACTCTATGTGAAGGGTGGGGGGAGAGGATTTTGGTGCAGCCCAGTGGACCCAGGATACAATATACACACACATACAGTGTGTGTGTGTGTGTGTGTGGGGGGGGGGGGGGGGGGGAGTATTTGATCCCCTGCTGATTTTGAACGTTTGTCCACTTACAAAGAAATTATCAGTCTATAATTTTAATGGTAGGTGTATTTTAACAGTGAGAGACAGAATAACAACAAAAAAAAATCAAACAAGAAAAGCGCATGTCAGAAAAGTTATAAATTGATTTGCAGGTCAGTGAGGGAAATAAGTATTTTATCCCCTATCAATCAGCAAGATTTTTTGGCTCCCAGGTGTCTTATGCAGGTAACAAGTTGAGATTAGGAGCATTTTCACAAAGGGAGTGCTCCTAATCTCAGCTTTTAACCTGTATAAAAGACACCTGTCCACAAAAGCAATCAATCAATCAGATTCCAAACTCTCCACCATGGCCAAGACCAAAGAGCTGTCCAAGGATGTCAGGGCTGGAATCGGCTATAAGACCATCGCCAAGCAGCTTGGTGAGAAGGTGACAACAGTTGGTATGATTATTTGCAAATGGAAGAAACACAAAAAACTGACAGTTTCCCTCGGTCTGATGCTCCATGCAAGATCTCACCTTGTGGAGTTTCTATGATCATGAGAACAGTGAAGAATCAGCCCAGAACTACACGGGAGGATATTGTTAATGATCGCAAGGGAGCGGGGACCATAGTCACCAAGAAAATAATTGGTAACACACTACACTGTGAAGGACTGAAATCATGCAGCGCCAACAAGGCCCCCTGCTCAAGAAAGCACATGTACAGTCCTGTCTGAAGTTTGCCAATGAACATCTGAATGATTCAGAGGAGAACTGGGTGAAAGTGTTGGGGTCAGATGAGACCAAAATCTACATCTTTGGCCTCAACACAACTCACCGTATTTGGAGGAGCAGGAACACCATCCCCACAGTCAAACATTGAAGTGGAAACATTATGCTTTGGGGTTGTTTTTCTGCTAAGGGGACAGGACAACTGCACCGCATCAAAGGGACGATGGACGGGGCCATGTACCATCAAATCTTGGGTGAGAACCTCCTTCGCTCAGCCAGGGCATTTAAAAAGGGTCCTGGATGGGTATTCCTGCATGACAATGACACAAAACACAAAGCCAAGGCAACAATGGAGTGGCTCAAGAAGAAGCACATTAAGGTCCTGGAGTGGCCTAGCCAGTCTCCAGACCTTAATCCCATAGAAAATCTGTGGAGGGAGCTGAAGCTTCGAGTTGCCAAACATCAGCTTCAAAACCTTAAAAGTATGTTAAAGTCAGCTGGGTTATTAATGCATCTGATAGAGGAGAAATAATAGTGTCTGAAAAAAATGTTTTCATGAAAAAATTCCAAAGTAAACAGTTAAACCGTTAGCCTGAAGTTTGCTGAATTTCTTGCTCTTGCAAAGAGTTTTCTCTCAATGTTGACACCCCCTCAAATTCCCAGGGATAATTAGCATATCTTATACAATGTTTCTTTTTTGCCTGGGAATTGTGGAGACATGCTCAGTTATCACCTGAAGTCTGCCCTACTGTGTCAGATACTTTCATTCACTGATTGTTTTATCTAAATCCCAGATGATTTGCCCCCCCAGCATCAGAGAATTTCCCCCCAGCCCCAGAGAATTGCCCCGTGACCTCCCCACAACCCCAGAGAATTGCCCCCCAGACCCAATAAATTGCCCCCCAACCAGAGAGAATGGCCTCCCAGCCCCAGAAAATTGCCCCCAGTCCCAGAGAATTGCCCTGTGACCTCCTGCAACCCCAGTGAATTACCCCCCAGCCCCAGAAAATTGCCCTGTGACCTCCCCCAACCCCAGAAAAATTGCCCCCCAACCCCAGAGAATTGCCCCTGACCTTCCCCAAACCCAGTAAATTGCCCCCAGTCCCAGATAATTGCCCCATGACCTCCACCAACCCCAAATAATTGCCCCCCAGGCCCAGATAATTGCCCCATGACCTCCCCCAGCCCAGTGGCCTAGCCAGTCTCCAGACCTTATTCCCATAGAAAATCTGTAAAGGGAGCTGAAGGTTCGAATTGCCAAACATCAGCCTCAAAACCTTTTTTTTATATTTTTTTTATTTATGCAAATTGCAAAAAGTTTTACATAAACAACAAATACATTAATAAAACAAGAAAGTACGGTTTACAAATATACATATACAAAATCACATACAAACATACAAAGACTGGAAAAGGTTATACCTGTTGAATTGATGGGTAATTATATTTATCCCAAATCACCCAGCTATTAACTCTAGAGAGTTCAATACCGAAACCAGATATGTCTCTCTCTAATTCTCTGTTTTTACTATTATTACTTCGTTTTATGATGGATTCAAGTCTGATTTCCAATGTTTGGCCAATAGCCATTTAACCACCATAAACTACTTGTATAATACAGGTCTTATCTTCTAGGTTAAGCCTATCCTCCATAATATGGAGTATATCCATTTCACATGAAGGGTTAATAATATTACCACAGATCTTGGAAAAATAATCAAAAACAGAATTCCACAACTTCCTAATGCATTCACAGATTTTTTCAATCAGTGCTAATTTAAGTGGGACAAAATACCACCTCTGTACTGCTTTGAAGTTAATCACTTATATAGTTGTGAGCAGGCAAGCCTGCTCAAGCCGTTGCTCACGCTACGCGCACCCGCTTGCCTTGCGAAGCGAGGGCCGCGGCTCGCTCAGCAAGGGCCTCAGTTGCTAGCATGGAGCGCCCCAAGCGCTCCTTGCCACCAAATGCGGCCCTCGCGCAGCGAGGGCTCTCCTTGCCAGCAACTGCGACCCTCCAAACTATACGTTGTAACGCAAACAACACGACACAGCAACTGCGACACTCGCAAACTTCACGTCGTAACGCAAAAAACATATGAGACACGTTACCACACATTACGACCTCACAAAAATCGTCCGCAACCCGCAAACATGAAAAAATTAAAAACACAATAAATACGCACAGCACATACAAAAAAAGCATACCTACAGCAAGAGGGAGCATCCAGGACCTCAAAAAAGCAACTTACACCTTCATGTACCTCAAAATAAAAGAGATTAGACACTAAAAAATTCTCTAAGCGAGAGAAAAAATGGCCGCCGAACAAAACGAAAACGAGGCTACAGCACTCTAAACACGCAAAACACCACAAGAAACTTGCAAAACACCACATTCATCACGCTTACACAGCAGCTCCACACCACTAATGCTGCAGCAACATCAAAACAGATTGCCAGCTCTTCAACACAATGTTTCAAAATAGGTAAAGTATATTCATTTATTAATGTATTATATATGTCATTATTATACACCAAACAGCATTAGCTACCTTACAATTTCATTGCCATCATTTTTTGATGGGCAATTCTCTAGTCTCTCTATAAGATTGATATTTAATAATTTTCTGTGAGCGCAAATGCCCTAGACCAAATTTCTAATGTAATAGGATTATTACGTTATTTCTCCCATTTCTGCATGCCTGGAACCACTAATGTACTATTCCTTATTTGTACTACTGTACTTTGTACGGTGGAGGGCTTCTATCACTCTTAGCCCACCATATGTGAAATAATTGCTGTATATATATATATATATATATATATATATATATATATATATATATATATATATATATATATACACATATATATATACACATATATATATACATACATATACATATATACATATATATATATATATATATATATATATATATACACACATACATATATACACATACATATATATATATATATATATATATATATATATATACATATATATATATATATATACATATATATACATATATATATATATATATATATATATATATATACATATATATATATATACATATATATATATATATATATATATATATATATACAAAGTGGGGGGGAAAGTATTTTGATCCCCTGCTGATTTTGAACGTTTGTCCACTGACTAAGAAATGATCAGTCTATAATTTTTATGATAGGTGTATTTTAACAGTGAGAGACAGAATAACAAAACCCCTCAAGGAAAATGCATGTCAAAAAAGTTATAAATTGATTTGCAGGTCACTGAGGGAAATACGTATTTGACCCCTTTGACTTAGTACTTGTGGGCAAAACCCTTGTTGGCAATCACAGGGGTCAGATGTTTCTTGTAGTTGGCCACCAGGTTTGCACACATCTCAGGAGGGATTTTGTCCCACTCCTCTTTGTAGATCCTCTCCAAGTCATTAAAGTTTCGAGGCACACAATTTCTAAATGTTATGATATTTTAAAAAAACATATTATTATTTCTATACAGCAATTATTTCACATATGGTGGGCTAAGAGTGATAGAAGCCCACCATATGTGAAATAATTGCTGTATAGAAATACTCTTTGCAACAATCAACACACAAACCAGGCACTCACACCATACTGAGGATCGGCAGTAACCGTGAAACAGTACTGTATGTGGTTAAGTGACCTGGTTTGTGAAAAATCCATCCGTTGCTGTGTCTAAAACTGTGAAATACAGTAAGCATATGCATTAAAGGAGCCATGTTTAAAATGGTTTGGATTGACAGAGTGATGGTGCATTATGTGGCCTCATTTGCATGTCCCGCCCAGTTTTCCCAGATTGCAGTGCATATACTGTGTTTCTGAGAAATTTGAGCAGGAAATAAGTTTTTATCAAATTATTTTTAGACATTCAAGTGGAACCACTAATGTACTATTCCTTATTTGTACTACTGTACTTTGTACGGTGGAGGGCTTCTATCACTCTTAGCCCACCATATGTGAAATAATTGCTGTATAGAAATACTCTTTACAACAATCAACACACAAACCAGGCACTCACACCATACTGAGGATCGGCAGTAACCGTGAAACAGTACTGTATGTGGTTAAGTGACCTGGTTTGTGAAAAATCCATCCGTTGCTGTGTCTAAAACTGTGAAATACAGTAAGCATATGCATTAAAGGAGCCATGTTTAAAATGGTTTGGATTGACAGAGTGATGGTGCATTATGTGGCCTCATTTGCATGTCCCGCCCAGTTTTCCCAGATTGCAGTGCATATACTGTGTTTCTGAGAAATTTGAGCAGGAAATAAGTTTTTATCAAATTATTTTTAGACATTCAAGTGGAACCACTAATGTACTATTCCTTATTTGTACTACTAAATAGTACATAAGTGATTCAATTTAAATGTCTGAAAACGTACTTCCTGCTCCAATTTTTCAGAAATACAGTTAATGCACTGCACTACTGCACTCTTGGAAAACTGGTCGGGGACATGAAAATGAGACCACAATGAACGTTCACTCTCAAATCCAATAGCCATTTTTTACATGGCTCCTTTTTAAGCTTATGCACACTGTATTTCACAGCTTAAAGCACAGCAACAGAATGGATTATTCACAAACCAGGACACTAACCCACAAACAGAACTGTTTCACGGTTACTGCCGATCATCAGTGTGGGGTGAGTGCCTGGTTTATATGTTAGATATTTGTAGTTAGTACTTCACTTCAGCAATCATTTCACATATGGTGTGCTGAAGAGTGATAGAAGCCCTCCACCGTACAGAGTACAGTTGTGCAAACAATGGATAGTACATTAGCGAATATATAAATACATACAGTATCTCACAAAAGTGAGTACACCCCTCACATTTTTGTAAATATTTTATTATATCTTTTCATGTGACAACATTGAAGAAATGACATTCTGCTACAATGTAAAGTAGTAAGTGTACAGCCTGTTTAACAGTGTAACAGTGTAAGTTTGCTGTCCCCTCAAAATAACTCAACACACTCAGCAGCCATCTTCACATAGCAGCCAGTCCCTCTAAACATCCACCCACACAGCACCTATCCCTCTTTGCATCCATCCCTATAAAGCACCCAGTCCTTGTTAGCAGCCGTCCCTGCTCAGCAACCAACACATCTCAGCACCCACTTCACATAGCACCCATCCCTATCTCCTTTGCTCCCCCTCACAGATCCCATCCCCCCTGTACTTTGCTCTCTCACCTCTTCCCTGATATACATCCACAGAGTGCTGAACTTACTAACACTGTCACCTTTTTGGCTCTTCTGTAAAAAATGCTATTTTTGTAAACAGGCACATACCAATTTCTGGTTGGAGGGGGTGTGTTCACCTGGGGTAGGGGGTGAGGCCCAGGATGGATCCAGAAAGGCCTTGGTGGTTTGGGCTGAGGTGAATGGCCCTGGGGGTGTGGCTACACTAACCCCCAAAAAAGTGCATTGTATCACCTTTACCACTGGTAGCTCCGCCCCTGGCCGATTGGTAGCTATAATGTAGTATTAGCTGCAGTTTTGAATCTGTGACTGCTGTATTCATGTTCGTGTGTTCTTCAGCAGCTCATATCACCTAACATATAGAGGCCTGGTAACAATAAAGCACCAGCGCTATAATTTTAACACAAATATTTGACCTTGTACAAATTTACTCCTTTCTATCGTGCAGCAACAACTTGTGTTTAGGTGGATCTTCTCTTGTAAGCAACCATTAACGATTATCTGTGTCTAAACAGACAGCCATATTCAAATATGACAGTGGTTGTGATGCATAACACTTTTTCAAGATTGTCAAGATAAATTGTGCAAATATCTTTAGATTTGTAAAAAAAATAATTGTTTACAGTAAGGACATTAACATCTGACATACATTGTACTATATAGCCATTATTGTCATATCAATCATTGTCCTTGTGTAGCTGAATATTTTGAACAATAGAGGTTTATTTACCAAAAATGATAGGATGAGATCATACAACGTGTAGATAGGATTTAAAAAAAAAAAAGTATTTAAAAAGTGTACATTTTTAAGATTTGTATTACCTTCCATACTTGATATTATGTCTACAATTTATCTTATAAATTAAAAAAATATATGTTGGAAAGTTTAAGCCTGACTAACAGAATTATTGATCAGATCTACAATAAATAAATAAATAAAAATGCAATATGGAACAAAACATATTATTTCTTGGTTATAGTGTGGTTTTAATATTGTGCAAAGTAAGAATGATGTTGGATTACAAGTAGCATTCATTGCCATGCACTCTCAATTCATTGATTACAGTGGTGTATCTGTGTAGACTATTGAGGCCCAGACACAAAAATGCTATGGAATATCTATATTTCTGTCTTTAAGTTCATCAGACATTTTCTGACATATGCAAATATAGTTGCATGTTGCTCTTGTGAAATCTTATCTGAATCCTAAGAAATTAGAAGGGTGCCATATTTGTGTTTTTTTGCATACATGTGGAAGACACAAATGTGCATCATTCAGTTATAAGCAGTATGTATTAAAATAAAGGTTTTAACTAAAAACATGCCAACAGTTTACTTAGCTGCTAATGTTGTTAATTTGTTACATACTAGACAAACACATGAGGGTTTTCCAATCTTGTGTTCAAAAGGGCACTAAAAAGTCCTTCATCTATATTCATTGAAACTTACATTTCAATTTGAGTATTAATATATTATAACAATGAATTAGCCACTTTTATCCTTCCCTTGTCTGCATTTTATGTACCGCTAACCGGTGAGAGGCAATAGTAATTAGTATTATATAGCATTCACGTGGAAGTGTCAATATAACTGATTTGTTGACATAAAATAGTGTAATCAGTCTACATTTTAGTGTAATAAATCATTTTTCATAACATTCAGTGCTCATTTTTAAATGCAGTTCTCGTTCAAACCAGTTTGGCACCTTTTTTATGTCCTATTAAAGGACTATGTTTGATGTTTGAAAAAAATAAGTAACTAAGAGCAGAATTAGTTATGGACATATTGTAACGTTGTTATTAAATAGATTAATAAAAACTATGCCTCCGCTGATTACGGGAGGCATTAATGACGATTTCATGAAGGGTGCATATATGAATGGGATGTCTATATTTCTACTGGAGCAAGATTTGCAGTTATATTTGTAAGGTGACTGCTTCTGAATAATGTTGGGGGAAAGAGGTAGTTGTCAAATACCAAAAGATCCCTTTCCTTCTCCCTCCTCCTCCATTCCTTCCTCCCTCTGCTATTCAGTAAACAAGAATAACAACTCACTCTTCAGTCAGAAACAATTGAGTCTGTAAAAAATAAAATTTTCTCTGAAAACGCATTTATGTTCATGGCTTACACACTTGAATTATTTTTAGTTTATTAAATATTTCCAAACATGTGTGGTTCTTTAATACTTGTGTACTGCCTAAAACTAATTGCTTAATATGCATGATACAAAATATAGTAATTTATCTCTTTAAGAAAAAAAAGTCAAGTATAAAATGTAGCACATGCCAAAAATTCCTTGGTTAAGTGATTTCAGATACAAGTCCAAAGCAAACGTCTCAGACAGTATGACTGTTTCTTTATTCTTTTATGTGACGTGATAAGATTGCTCTTACTCAGTTAAGTGAAATGTAATTTTACCACCATTTCAGAATAATTCCAGTAAATATTTTATCTCATAAAGAACCATTTCAAAGGGTTTGCTGTAATTTTAAAGGGCCAATGCACAATGAAAATAAAATATATGTTTGAAAACTTTGAATCTAAGAGCATAAATAAGCAGGATAATGTCATAAAGCTGGTTTTTAATTATCTATGTTTTCATCCTTCCTGATTCTGGGCCTGTGAGGTGGAAGAGTTGTGATATCAATTTCAATCATATCCAGTTATCAAACAAAGGCTTTGGGCTTTTCTCTCCTCCTGCACCATTCTTCCACTGATAACTACATAGTAAGTCTGCAAGTTTTCAATCCTGCAAGTTGCTTTGGGGAAAGCACTATGGACACTGGATTCTAAGCTCAAAGACAGGGCTCTCCATCCTTTACAATGTGTTAATATTGCTATTGTTTTTTTGCCTTGAACTTAACCCTTGTACAGCACTACGGAGTATGTTGGTGCATTACAAATAAACAATAAAAATAATAATAAACACCCCCATCATCCAACTCTCATAATGTGCAGGAGCCACATTGGTTGGCAAACCTTCAATGGTTGGAGATAAATCAATGATTACTTATGACAATGCAAACCTGGCAAAATTATACCATGCTCGTGCATTATCATCAGCATTGAACATTAATAAAATAGCTACCTAACGTGAACACACTACACTAACCATCGACCCTCTATGCGCCCAACATGGGACTTGCATGATTTGGGATGGGAGGCATATTAAGCCCATGGCATCCAAGTATAACCATGGAGGTTATTATGAACAACCATAGCACCTAACATTAAAGGGCCAATTAGTTCAGCACAATTTGGACTATGTCGCATTAAAGATCTCCTAAAAGCATGTTGAAATACTTTTAGAATTTTTGAAAAACTGCAATTACTGTCTTCACCATGTGCTTGACTGTCTGTTATTACTCATGCAACAGCCAGTAGGCAGGATAGACTTTGTATCTAAACAGACTTAAAGCTCTAGATGTTTTATCTGTTATTAGTGTTATTAAAAAATAGATAATTTTACCATACAATCTTGTGCGCTCACACACCATGAAGAGCACCTGCATTGAAGTAGATGACCCTTTACCCTAATTACCCTAATTACTACCAAATACTTCCTTATGGAGCCCCATGTACCCTCTCTCCTAAGGACCCCCATAGTCCCTTCCACTAACCCCCTAATTAAATTAAATTCATGAAATGAAAAAGATTTACAAAAAAGACTTACAGAAAAAAAACTAATAAAATAATAAAATCCAATTAAACATAAATTACAAAAGAAAATTACACCTGTTGGAGGTAGGGTTATACTTACCCTCCCTTGGATGATCCTCCAGAGATGATCCATGATGCCCTTGTTTTCAATCTTCATCCCTGGATAAATGGGCACATGGATGATTGATTGTAGAAAGCCATCTTCTTTCTTTATTAAGGATCCTTGGCTCCTCTCTTCAGCCATGGGAAAGGCCTCCACCCAAAAAAAAATAACTTAACTATGAGGAGCTACCCACTGGCTAACAGCTTTCTGACTAAACCCTTGTCTTATATACTAGTCTTATATACTAATTTTTATGTTTTCTGATAGGCTAAAATATATGTCAATCATTTTTCAGGCAACTGGAGTATTTCAATATAGGAACTCCTTGTGAAGGTCAAGAGAAGTCAAAATGAAAGTCTGAAGTTTGCTGTTTCTCATTTTCAGGGCAGAATTGCCTGGTATTTCAGGGGTTGGGTCACTCTTCTGAGTTAGACCAGACTGATATGCTACAGGATATTTCTGACTTTGACGTGGACAAGAAAGAAAAAAAGAGTGCTTCTCTATGGATTTGTTTGTTCTTAAAATGAGCATTTCTTCTTCTTAATTCTGAAATATGATTGGCACATATTTTAGCCACTCAGAAGCCATAAAGATTAGAGTATAAGCCTTTGTAATGACATTAGTCAGCAGGGTAAAGTGGAATTTTGTTTTTAGAGTAGCAGAATTTTTATTTTGAAATGTATCTTTTTTTTTAATTTTAATTTTAATACTTAATTATTTTAATAGTTATTGTTTTTAATATTTATATAGTTCTTTTTTTCTGTAAGTCTGTTTTATATTATGGGATTATTTTATTTATTTAATTAGGAGGTAGTGACAGGTGCTATGGGGGTCATTGGGGTCCATAAGGACCGCTATGGTAGCAGTTAGAGTACCATGGAGGTCTAAAAGGCTTTAGAATAGTCTATGAAGCAGAGGTCAATGTTTTTCTGGAATTCTCTTGTTGTTTCTATTATCCAGAGGACATTTGCAGTTTTGTCTTTTGTGTCTGTGAAAAGTTGCTTGCACATCTGGCAGTTCTTGGTACATATATTGTTGGAGTCAAGTTTGCAGTATTTTAAGCATCATCTTGCTGGCATGTGAAATTAGTTTAATTGTTTGATGATTGAAGCTCTCTTTGACTGCTTTTTGGGGGACTGAGATGTAGTCTACTGAATACTGTTTCACAGTTCATCTAGGTTTCCATCTACAACTGCAACATCTGCCTAGTGCCCATCTTGCGTCACTCTGCAAGATGTCTGACTCCAGCTTATTGGACAAACTATTGGGTTTATTAATGCTGTTAATAACCTTCCTGTACAGTTCTTCTGTGTATTCCTGACACATCTTCTTTATCTGATCTGCTTCTGTTAATTTCCTACCATTTTTGTCTTTTATCACACACACTTTGGCATAGAAGGATCCTTTGAGATCCACATATATATTGAAAAAAACACTTGACTTTCCAATAGGTTATCTTCTTCTATCTCTTTACCTCACTCATTACAGAACTTCTCTTGCTATTCTCTAAAACAGTTGGACAAATATTTTTCTATCTCCTCTACCCTTCAGTTCCCTTTTTTGGGGGGGCGAGAGGATATATTTTGCTGTTGTTTTCTGGATAATGTCACAAACCCAAAGTTCTCAGGAATTATATATACCATTATTATTATTATTATTATTATTATTATTATTATTATTATTATTATGCTTTATTTATAATGCACCAACATATTCCGCAGCGCAATACAGGGGTTAGGTACAAGTATAAACAATACCCCACAATGAAAATAATGGAAGACCCTGTTATTGAGCTTTCAATCTGATATACACTGTGCTTTCCCTAAAGCACCTCACAAGATTAAAACTTGCAAACTTACATTCTAAAGGGTATGGGTAAGGTACAGGAGAGTGAGAGATGCATAGTGAATGAAGAGGCTAAAGATGATAGGCTTTTTTGAATAGATGTGTTTTTAAAGAGATTTTGAAGGATCTGAGGCAGGAAGATAGTCTGGTGGTGCGAGGTAAAGAGTTCCAAAGAATAGGGGCAGCACGTGAAAAGTCTTGAAGACGGGGATTAGAGGAGGTGATGAGAGAGGAGAAGAGAAGAAGGTCATTAGCAGAGCGAAGAGGGCGGGTGGGAGTGTATTTTGGGATGAGAGCAGAGATGTAGGAGGGTGCACTATTGTGGAGCGCTTTATATGTTAGGGTCATGATTTTGAATTGTATTCTAGCGGGAATGGGAAGCCAGTGGAGTGCCTGAAAGAGAGGTGCTGCAGACACTGATCGTTTAGTATGGTAGATGAGTCTAGCGGATGCATTCAAAATGGATTGGAGTGGAGACAGACGGGTGATAGGAAGGCCAGCAAGAAGAGTGTTGCAGTAATCGAGGCGAGATATGATGAGAGCGTGAATAAGAATTTTAGTTGTGTCGTGTGTGAGGTAGTGGCGTATTTTGGATATGTTTTTTAGGTGAAAGTGACAAGATTTTGTGAGTGATTGGATGTGGGGAATGAAAGAGAGGGAAGTGTCCAGTAGGACCCCAAGACAGCGGGCCTGAGAGGTGGGAGTGATGATGGCATTGTCAACAGTGAGAGATATTTGCGGAGTGAAAGCTGTAGTAGAGGGTGGAAAGATAAGGAGCTCTGTCTTAGACATGTTGAGTTTGAGTTGACGGGCAGACATCCATGAGGATATGCTCGAGAGGCAATTGGCAACATGAGCTAGCAGAGAGGGGGATAGTTCAGGTGCAGAGATGTAGATTTGGGTGCCATCAGCATATAGATGATACTGAAATCCAAAAGATTGTATAAGGGCACCAAGGGAGGATGTATAGATGGAGAAAAGGAGGGGGCCTACGACTGAGCCTTGGGGTACACCGACAGTTAGAGGGCGAGGAGATGAAGAGGTGCCAGAGAAGGAGACATTAAATGTTCGATTTTCTAGATAAGATGTGAACCAAGAGAGAGCCGTGTCACGGATGCCAAGAGAGTGGAGAATTTGGATAAGAAGAGGATGATCAACTGTGTCAAAGGCAGCAGAGAGATCCAGGAGAATTAGTATAGAGAAATGACCCTTTGATTTGGCGTTGAGCAGGTCATTAGAGTATGGGTAAGGTACAGGAGAGTGAGAGATGCATAGTGAATGAAGAGGCTAAAGATGATAGGCTTTTTTGAATAGATGTGTTTTTAAAGAGATTTTGAAGGATCTGAGGCAGGAAGATAGTCTGGTGGTGCGAGGTAAAGAGTTCCAAAGAATAGGGGCAGCACGTGAAAAGTCTTGAAGACGGGGATTAGAGGAGGTGATGAGAGAGGAGAAGAGAAGAAGGTCATTAGCAGAGCGAAGAGGGCGGGTGGGAGTGTATTTTGGGATGAGAGCAGAGATGTAGGAGGGTGCACTATTGTGGAGCGCTTTATATGTTAGGGTCATGATTTTGAATTGTATTCTAGCGGGAATGGGAAGCCAGTGGAGTGCCTGACAGAGAGGTGCTGCAGACACTGATCGTTTAGTATGGTAGATGAGTCTAGCGGATGCATTCAAAATGGATTGGAGTGGAGACAGACGGGTGATAGGAAGGCCAGCAAGAAGAGTGTTGCAGTAATCGAGGCGAGATATGATGAGAGCGTGAATAAGAATTTTAGTTGTGTCGTGTGTGAGGTAGTGGCGTATTTTGGATATGTTTTTTAGGTGAAAGTGACAAGATTTTGTGAGTGATTGGATGTGGGGAATGAAAGAGAGGGAAGGGTCCAGTAGGACCCCAAGACAGCGGGCCTGAGAGGTGGGAGTGATGATGGCATTGTCAACAGTGAGAGATATTTGCGGAGTGAAAGCTGTAGTAGAGGGTGGAAAGATAAGGAGCTCTGTCTTAGACATGTTGAGTTTGAGTTGACGGGCAGACATCCATGAGGATAAGCTCGAGAGGCAATTAGCAACATGAGCTAGCAGAGAGGGGGATAGTTCAGGTGCAGAGATGTAGATTTGGGTGCCATCAGCATATAGATGATACTAAAATCCAAAAGATTGTATAAGGGCACCAAGGGAGGATGTATAGATGGAGAAAAGAAGGGGGCCTAGGACTGAGCCTTGGGGTACACCGACAGTTAGAGGGCGAGGAGATGAAGAGGTGCCAGAGAAGGAGACATTAAATGTTCGATTTTCTAGATAAGATGTGAACCAAGAGAGAGCCGTGTCACGGATGCCAAGAGAGTGGAGAATTTGGATAAGAAGAGGATGATCAACTGTGTCAAAGGCAGCAGAGAGATCCAGGAGAATTAGGATAGAGAAATGACCCTTTGATTTGGCGTTGAGCAGGTCATTAGTAACTTTTGTGAGAGCCGTCTCTGTAGAGTGTTGGGGCCGGAAGCCAGACTGGAAGGGATCAAGGAGGGAGTTGGAGGAAATGAATTGTGTAAGGCGAGTGTAGACGACACGCTTAAGTAGTTTAGAAGCCAAGGGAAGTAGAGAGATAGGGCAGTAATTAGATGGAGAAGCTGGATCAGATGTGGGTTTCTTAAGAATGGGTGTAAATGTGGCTTGTTTCAAACGTGATGGAAACTTGCCAGTGTCTAAGGAAAGGTTGAATAGATGTGTGAGAGCTGGGATAAGTGTGGTAGAGAGGGGGGTGGGGGTCAACTGTGATGGAATAGGATCATGTGGACAAGTTGTGAGACGAGAGGTTGATAGAAGGTTAGCAACTTCATCCTCACTTACAGGGTTAAAGGAGTTTATAGTGGCTATAGGTTTGGGAAAGGGTGAAGGCAGACTGCTGTTTGTTTTTTGAGGAGAAGGTGTGATATGGCCATGTTGAGAGGAGAGTTCATTATGAATATTTTCTATTTTACTATTAAAGTATCTAGAAAAATCTTCAGCTGTAAGAGAGGAAGGGGTGGGAGGTGGGGCAGGGCAGAGGAGAGTGTTAAGAGTGGAGAACAAATGTTTGGGGTTGGAGGCTAAATTTGATATTAATGATGAGAAGTAGCTCTGTTTGGCAAGATTGAGGGCATAGTGATAGGAGCGTAGGATAAACTTGTAATGAAGGAAGTCTGATGATGAGCGAGATTTCCTCCATAGTCGTTCAGCGCTACGGGAGCACTTCTGGATGTAGCGTGTTTGTGTAGTGTGCCATGGTTGTAGATGAGAGCGGGGGCGTCTGCCTGTGGTTATGGGGGCTAGAGAGTCCAGGGTGGAATTTAGAGTCAAATTGTATTGTGTGGTAGCAATATCAGGGCAAGTGAGGGTAGTGAGAGGACTGAGAAGGGGTTGCAGTAAATTGGAAAGGTGTTGTGTGTTAAGTGTCTGCAGGTTTCTGTGGGTTCTGGTAGTTGGGCGTGATAAAGGGTAGAGATTGGAAGGGGTAATGAGGCTGTAGGTTAGGAGATGGTGGTCAGAAAGAGGGAGTGGGGAGATAGTAAGATTGTAGATAGAGCAGTGATTAGAGAAGATTAGGTCCAGGGAGTGTCCATCCTGGTGGGTAGGGGATTCTATCCACTGTGAGAGGCCAAGGGAAGAGGTAAGTGCAAGTAGTTTTGTGGCTGTGGGAGAAATGGGAGTGTCAGTGGCAATGTTGAAATCAGCAAGAATGAGTGAGGGTATGTTAGAGGAGAGAAAGTGAGGGAGCCAGGCGGCAAAATGATCCAGAAATTGAGAGGCTGGACCAGGCGGGCGATAGATGACAGCCACTCGCAGAGAGATGGGTGAAAAGAGACGGATAGTGTGAACTTCGAAGGAAGAGAACTGGAGAGAGGGAACTGGGGGAATGCAATTGAATGAGCAACGGGAGGAAAGTAATATGCCCACACCCCCACCTTGCTTATTCCCAGGTCTAGGTGTGTGACTGAAATGTAAGCCACCGTATGATAGTGCAGCAGTGGAGGCAGTGTCAGATGGAGAGAGACAGGTTTCAGTTATAGCTAAAAGGTTGAGGGAGTTGGAGATGAATAGGTCATGAATGTAAGTGAGTTTGTTGCAAACAGACCTAGCATTCCAGAGGGCACATGAGAAGGGCAAAGTGGAGGATTTGTGACAGATGATGGGTATTAAGTTATGAGGGTTTCTGGTGTTTGTTGCCCTGTGGGCTAAGCGTGACTGATAGAAGGTAGGAATGGATGAGGGGCCTGGGTTAGGAGATATATCTCCAGCAGCCAATAAAATAAGCAATGAAAGAGAGAGGATGTGAGAGTAGGACTTACAGAAATGTTTCTGCTTATTGACCTTAGGGGAGGGAGGAGATAGTGACTGGAGGAAGGAGAGGAGCTCGTGGGAGCAAAGAAGAGGGGAAGAGAGCAGGGAGGGTGAGATGGTGATACAGTTTGAGACATGAATTGGAGAAAGTGATGAGAGCCTGAGAAACAGACAGGAGATGATGAGGAAGAGGGACGTGAGAGGAAACATTGTTACACTGTGTGTTCTTAAAGGAGTGGTTAGGGATAATTAGCAGATGTCACTGATTGGACAGGTGCAGGTACTTAGTAGGCCTCAATAAAATAAGTGTAAGCAGGGGAGGGAGGGAATTGCTTCAGGTGAGGGGAATTGTGAGCTCTGAGAGGGCAGTATGTGTTCTTAAATGCTCCTAAAACAGACAGATGTAGAGAGAGATATTTAGTGGGGGGAAGTAGGGGCAATAAAAAAGAGAAAAACAAACACACAGGCCTATTCTAACTAACAGATAACAACCATTAATAATGAAGTTACAATTATACCATCTCTAGTCCCTTAAATCTATTCTTTATATCCAGTGATTATACACGGGGTATTTATTTATTTTGTATCTGCTTGGTCCGATGATTTTTCCCCTTTTCCTCAGTTTAATGCTGAACTTTACAATAAGGAGCTCATGATCTGAGCCACAGTCAGCTTCAGGTCTTGTTTTTGATGACTGTATGGAGCTCCTCCATCTTTGGCTACAAAATATATAGTCAATTTGATTTCTACATGGTCCATCTGGTGATGTCCATGTGTAGAGTCATCTCTGGAACAGAGTGTTTACTATGACCAGATAATTCTACTAATCTCTGACCTGCTTCATTTCTACTTCAAAGATAAATTTGTCAGTAATTCCAGGTATCTTTTTGTTAGCTACTTTTGCATCCTAATGTCCTATAATGAGAGTAAAAAAAAATCTTGGTGTTGTATCTAGGAAGAATTGATATCCTTGTAGAGTTGAGCAACTTCAGACTCTACAACATCAATAGTTGGAGCATGGACTTGGATCAATGTGATATACAGGGGCGGCTGGTGCATAGGGACAAATGGACAACCGCACTCCCAGAATGAATGCACTGAATTAATCCCCCATCACTAACTTGTTTAATTTAAATAATATAAATATAAAAATTAATTATATCATGTTCAATCTTTTATTTTTTTTATATCTGCTGCTGTCACTTTAAGTGATGAATCCTTTGGCAAGCAGTTAAACACACTGACTTATCCCCTTACCACATCTCCCCCTGCTGGTGATTTGCTTTGTACTACAGATGAGGGCACAATGCTGCCTGTGCTCTATCTGAAGCAATGAGCCTGTCATTCACACACAGCATCACCCAATCAGAATGACTGGGAGGGAGCTGAAGCTGTGGGACCTTTCAGGCATCACCAATCAGAATGACTGTGAGGAGCTGAAGCTGTGGAGACGCTTCAGTGGCAAAGCCCACCTAATCACTGACACTGCCACAGCCAATTAGGACTGCTAAATTGCAGTACTGGGAGATGTAGTTCAGTGATAGCTGCTATGCTGAGAGAGCTGCCATGCTGAGAGAGCTGTTCAGGACTGGATGAGTAGTCTCTGTCTGTCTGTTATTCTCTTTCTCTGTTTCTTGTTCTCTGTGACTTTCTTATTCTCTCTGTGTGACCTGTACTCTCTCTCTCATTTTGCCTGTCTCTTTCCCAAGGCACAATGCATCAAGATACAGTAGATATATATAGGCAGCTTCATAATGACAGTTTGCTTTTAATTTGATACTGAAAAAATGGTTTCTATTTAGTGCAAAAAACTTTGTGAGTATATAGTAATATTTTGTGAGTATATAGTTTATACACATTTTTTTTTTCTCTCTCTCTCCTCTTTCTGAATAAAGTTTATTGGAAAAAAACAACAACTCCTGGCTCAGTGTCCTGGGTGCAGAGCTTAATCCATCTCAGTACTCTGTATGTTGATGACTACCCTGTATATATCAGACAAGCCTGGAAGGAAGGCTCCTAGAATATAGCTTGTATTCTGTATTTTCATAGAATAGGGCATCTACATCCCTATGAAGGACCTCCTTCCAGGCTTCTAGAGTTCAGCTTGTATTCTAGATTTGCATAGAATAAGGCATCTGCATCCCTATGATGAACCTCCTTCCAGGCTTTCAAGAAAGCAGCCTGTTGTGCTCCTACAAATGTTTCCCAGGTTCCCATGTTTTAGGTATTTTAATATTGTTTTCCCCATTATTTTTGTCCATCTCTTTGACCCTATGGACAACAGCACATCAGGCACATCTGTCTGCCACTACCCTCTGAGCTTCCTCAAGTTCATGTTCATTGCTTCAATAACCTCATCTATCAATCTCCTCCTTTGTCATTCCCTTATACATTTATTCCACCATCACGGTCTTCTCTTGGAAATCCTGTCTTCTATGCTGGATTGTTCATTACTGCTTGCTTATCTATCCCTCTCTCTCTCCCCCTCTCCTTCTCCATCCCTCTATCTTGATCGCTGTTTCTCTCTATGGGATAATTTTTGTCTATTTCTATGAGCTGCCACGGGTATACGTCCCGATCATACATGTTTTAGATGTATTCTATTTAATTATTGCAATCCATCAAGAAAATGCAAGCACATCCCATCATAAGAATATTGAGCAGAACCAGCACCACCTCACCCTCAAGATAATACGTACATAAAGTGACAGGAAAAAAAAATCAATTAAGTGGGTGGCGTATGTGTTAGTGGGCAAGGCCTACAGAGGTAACATGTTACGAAGGGGAGGAGTTTCTACTTTTAGGCAGAGTCAATTTAAGGGGAGGTGCCAGGTCTCTGCCTTCCGCCCCACCAACTTGGAAAGTCACCAGCCGCCACTGGTGGTGTTGCATTGCTTTCCTTGAATTTGAATTTAAATGATTCTGTCGTTTTTTTTTTAGTTGTAGCCCTTTAATTGATAATAAGGGCTACTCCATTTCTTCTGTAGGATTCTGGGCCACAATAGAAAACCTTGCGGTTGTCTGATATGAAATGTTCATTCCAGTTCATTTGAGTTCACAAATTCACAGGATACCAGTGTTTAACCTTGTCATTTCATGTTTGTTCACTTCAAGTTTGCCTTGGTTCATAATTCTAACATTCAAGGTTATTATGCTGAATTGTTCTTTGCAGCAGCAGATTTTCTACATCAAGGAAAACACTATCTGTGGTGGTAGAACCCAAATAATTGAAGTTGTGAACTACTTCCAGGGTATTCTTTGCTGATGGTAATGGATAGGACACTACTGCCATTTTGCCCCATAAAATTTGTTTTCTTTATCCTGATTGGTAGGTTGAATTCAGTGTAAGCAGCTGTAGACCTGTCAAGAAATCCTGCAACCATTTCTCGGTGTGTGAGGCTAATGTTGCATCATCAGCAAAGAGGAGCTTTCTAATTAGGACTTTCCATGTGATCTTGTATGAATAAATATTCATTCTTGTGAAGCCCGAAAAGCATAAGATATAATATTACAAACAGTGTACAGATTTAATTACATATACATAATACATAATTTGCCTACAAATTATGAGCTTATTAATAAAAACGGTAATGTTAAAATATATATATATATATATATATATATATATATATTGTGTGTAAAAGTATTGTGTGTGTGTGGGAGGGGGGTGGGGAACATGAGTGATCCTTCTTTGCCCTAAATGTAAGGGTAATTTAGTGTTAGTGATGGTAGTGGATATTCTGAATACCCATGATTCCTAACATATTTTTTTTTAACCAACTTATTTTTTGTACAAATAAATTACTTAATTTGCAATAAATTATCTTGCCTGAAAGCACCGCTAATAATAAAATGTTGTTGCTGTTAAAATGTAAAAAATATTCTGTGGTTGAGATCCAGAATACATTACTTTATTTAGGGATTTTTCTTTTTGATATAAAAAAGAAATGTCACCACTAGATGGCCGGTTGGTTTAATTGTTACACCCGGAGAGCAGCTATGAACAAGATGAAAATAATTATATTAGAATCACATGTTTCTTTTGCAGGTTATAAAAACAAAATAATCAAATCAAAATAATTAACCCTTTTGGGGCCAGAGGTTTAGGACACTCCTCTCACTCAGGAGGCCAGACACATTTCCAGCATTTTGCTATGCACCTCTCCTCCCTCCCTGTCCTCATCATCTCCAACTCATCCTTTCCCCTCCACTCAAGTCCCGCTTATCATTTCCCCCTTATCATCTGCCCTTTTTCATCATTATTTATCTTCCTTCCTCTCATCTCTCCCTTACCATCCACCCCTTATCTCCCCCTCATCATGTCCCTTCTCCCCTCATCATCTCCCCTCATCTCCTTTCTCCCATCATCCCCTCTCACCTACCCCATATCATTATTCCCAACCCCTCATTATCACCCCCTCATCCTCATCATTTTCCACAATCCACCCATCATATATACCCATCATCATTTCCCCTCTCCACTTATCACCTCACTCATCATCTCTCCACCCCAAGCTCACCCCTCTTCTGGAGTCATTTGGGGACTACCATGCGCGACACTGCACAGGACATATTCATGAACCACTGAACAACTAATGAAGCCCACGGAATCCTTGCCCAGGACACCAGAAGAAGGGTGAGCTTTGGGGAGGGGGGGGGGAGGGTTGGAGGAGTGATGATGACAGTTGGGCCCCAAAATTACTTCAAACTGAATTGCTGTAATTTGTTAACCTAAGCCCTCACCATTTGAATTATTTTATTTTTTGCTACTAAAACTGGATATGCTTATTCCCCTTTCAATGGCACTTTTCCCATCTAATGAGTTTACTGCCAGGCAAATAATATCAAAACCCTTCATAGCTACAGTCTTGCTTCCCTCATATGAGTATGTATCCAAAATTATTCAGTATACTGATATGTCTTTGTGACAACACACTTCCTCTCTCTTCCTTCTAATTAATCAGAAATAATCAACTCTTTAATTCCTCCTAAAAGAGCTGGTCACTTGAGGGCTTGAGGGGTAGACTGTAGGCCTTTCTCTGATTGGCTAATTTGAATTACCAACGAGTTGTGGATTGGCAGCAACCAGGAAGTCAGCTACCAATGCTAAAGCTACCGGTTAAGTGACCCTCAGCAAATCGCTAAAGGCAGTTAATTATAAGGCAGGGAATTCAAACCACATTACCTGCAATGTATTGATTTGGCATTAAAGAGCCATTAAAAGAGCAACCAACGTGGGTACACTTCTGATTGGAAGTCAGCCATTAAACAGGGAAATGTTTGCTCTGTGTTAATGTTTTACAGGGTTCTATTGTTTCTTGTTCCTATGAAGTTGTGACCAAAAATAAAGTGTTCAGAGCCCACTTAGATGAAGATCTGTGTTTTAGAGATGCTCGTTAATGGAGAGGAGGCAAGATGCATGGTGAATGCTACAGCTTCATCGTGTATCCTGATCCAGAAGTGATGATGTGACTGAGTCTTTGTGCGGATCGCCCTGGAGGAGATTCTGAATGGTAGTGCGGCCAGTGAGTCCTTGGTGAAGGGCTGCAATGGTGGACCATTCTATGAACTATCATCTTGACAAATAAAGATTATTCATAACGTCAACCCTTAAAAGTCTGCACACCGCGAGTGTGTCAGCAGTTGTAATAAATCAACATAAATTATGAATTTGTTGGAAGCAGTATTTAAGTATGTTGTATTCCAAGCTGGATCCTGCATTACACATCAAAAAATGCAGAACAAATTTAAAAGATTCCAGTGATGTAAGTTCATATCTTATTTCTCTCAAAACACTGGACTTTCTAACAAGGCAACCAGTTATTGATCTCCTTTAGCTGTTCATCAAGGCACTTCATATCTTCTTTCCATAGCATGCTGGAAGGTGTAGTATTTTGTTCATATCAGTAATACCATGTACAGACAAAATCAGATAAGAAAACACAGTTAACAGGGTACCCATGAATTTTTGTTTACACTTCCTCTTATATAACTGGTAAGAGAAAGACTGATCAAACAAATTGTATTTCATCTGCCGGTCTGTTTTATTGTTCATTTTCTTTGATTAATATATTGTATTTTCTATTGGAAAAAAAAGTTTTGTAGTGTATTAAACATGCTCTATTAAATGCATTACAGAGAGCTTTGACTGCAATTGCTCTTTAAAGTAAAGCTACATAGCTACTATGAAAATATGCATACATATGAAATTACAGCAGGCTATAAATACATATTTCAGGAAAGTCTAGAAAGTTCACAGGTCTTGTCGCGGAAAATTATACAAATATCCTTAAATTTTTAGCATATATATATATATACACACACACAATTAGATACAATTAGCACTATTTCCAGTTAGTGTGATATTTGGCTGGAATATAAGAAATAAACCAGTATTTTCCATTTCAGTCTACATGACCCATGACTTGGCAATTTAATTTACAGACAGTACACATATTTTTATACTTAATAATCAGCCATCCCCAAGGTCTAATAAGTGTTATGTACTGCACACAAGTGTATCATATAAAGTAGATGTACGCATAGATAATACCAAAGTATATGTTATATCTCATTGGATAATATGTATATATAAATAAAATATCATTGGTTGTTAGTGGGCCATAACATGTTGCAGGATGGATTATTTCATTGTTATGTAAACAAATATAAAATGCTGTGTCTGGTTATTTATCTGTAAGTAGCAGTTTGGTGAGTGAGTAAGTGGCAGCCATTTTGGGTGCATTTGCTACTAATTCACATTTTGTCTAATAAACTTGAATAATAAGAAAAGAACCAGAGGATTCTGTTTTTCTTGGTGTCATGCCTGCGTTTCGGAGTAAAGAAGTGATATGTGAGTATGATTTTCCACAATAGTCTTTACATAAATGACTTCTTAAAAGCAGGAAATAAAAAAATTAATTCATGTTATTCTTTTACTGATAGATACTAATTTCAATAATAATGGTGCTGTTGACACTTTTTGAATGTCTGTTAAATGCAAATATTTAACAATACAACAAATATAGTGTACACGTCCCAGAAGGTAGTGTATACACACACTGGGAGCGCTGGCAAATCTAGGTAGATGTAAATAGGTTTATACCAAACATAATGAATGGAAGAAATTAGTGCCAAAGCAAAGCCTGAATAGCCAACTTCAAATTATATACGTACTCCCACTTATATGTGATATACTCAATATGATAAAAGGGAGTACATAAAAAAGTCTTATCTCAAAGCCCTATGATGAAGAATGACCAGTCCTGTAGATTCTACGAGTGTCTACACATCTGTTAGGACGTCTGTGCTGTATTATTGTCCAGATACTGCAGGAGGCGTGCTGCCCTCTACACGAGCATTGTTCACGTAGTGCTCTCAGCAAAAATGCAAACCAAGGAAGAAAAGAGGGGGAGGGGGGGAGAAGCGCACCAAACAGATAGGTAATATAATACTATAAAAAAAAAGTAAAAAACATATAGCCGAAGGCTCATTGCAGACTGCAAATGCGGACCCTCGCGAAGCGAGGGGCCGTATTTGCTGAGGTGCCGGCTCTACGGCGCCTCACACGCCGGTTACAAACACCTACACAAGCGGCACTAAAATACATCTAACATGAAATCACTATATACGGACTTACACAAAAAAATACGAACCGCGGGACTTAGAAAGGAAAATTTACTAAAAAATATCAGAACCTGGACCATTACGACCTCGCAAAAATATGACCTTAACGGCCAAGCCGCGAGCACCTGAAAACATTAAAAACACAATAAATACACACAAAAAATACATAAAATGCTTACCCACAGCAAGGGGGGGAGGGGCACCCAGGACCTCTGCAACTGAAGTTACACCTCAATTTAAGTCCAAATTCCCGAGTTTAGATACACGAAAATCCCCTAAGCGGGAGAAAAAATGGCTGGCGAAAAAACGAAAACAAGGCTACAGGACCCTAAAGACGCAAAACACCACCAAGCACATACAGCTTTTCAAAAAAGCTGTACGGGGTACAAGATACACTCTTACCAAGGACGCTACATCATCCACAGCCGCGTACCACACACATTCACCGACATTTTACAACACTAACTTACACAATGCGGAAGTACACAGCTACCCTAATGGCTTTCCCTCGAGCACGCAGCCTATTTACACTACACACTGCACACATTTCTGACACTTACACAGCAGCTCCACAACAGTGCAAGCAGAAAAAAAAATACAACAACCAACAGCGCAAGGCTCGCAATGAGCGCCGAAGGATCTTGGACCAGCAACAAAATTAATGTCTGGACCAAACATTATCTGCCTTACAATTTTATTGCCGTCATTTTTGACGGGCAAGTCGCTAGTATATATATATATATATATATTTGCCCAACATAAGCAAATAGATGTGCAACCAAATGCATTTCATCCAATTTTGGACTTCTTCAGTGGTCGCTAGTATATATATATATATATATGCCCAACATAAGCATATATGTGGGTACAAAATGTGTGAAAATAATGCAATGAATGGAATGAAGCCCACATGCCCCTGTCCTTGAAGTGATCCCACATATATGATCACACACATATATATCTATACATGCAAAATGAATCTCTGTAAAATCCGTGAAAGGCTATAGGCCATATCAATAATTCCCATTCATGTGCCCACCCACGCATGCATGTAACGTACTTAATAACCTACATCTTAATACAATATATATGTGTAAATAACTAAAAACATATCAAACGGGGGTACAAAAGGTATGTGTGGACACAGTGGGAGGGGTTTCAGGGTACAGGTTCTTGGAGGTGTAGGGGAACTAGTACAAAGGGAACCAACATACTCAGAAACTTCTTAAAAAAAATAACTGGAGCCAAGTATAGAAGTGACATAATGAATGCACAATAAATTAAACCTATAAAATGAAATAAAAAAATGTAGGAAGGTAGATAAATAATAAATAGATAAATAATTAATGATTAATGGGGGACTTATTATTCCCTAATAAAAGCCACCAGATCTATATCTTTGTTTAAGCCATAGGGTTTTAGTGTCCCCAGAGTAAGAATCCACTTGGACTCCATGCGTCTCAGTTTCAGGAGTCTGTTGCCCCCTCTATGGTTCATCTTAATTTGTTCTACAGCCTGGATGGTGACCCCTTCCATATTCTTATCATGTTTAAGCGTCACATGGGCCGAGAAGCCATTTTTTAACATGCCTTTTGAAACATTATAAATGTGTTCCCTGAATCTTGTTCTAGTGCATCCTACATATTGCTTCAAGCATTTGCATGTTATCACATAAACCATATAGTCACTTTTACAATTGATGAGGTGTTTAATCTTAAAGTTTTTCTTTCTACGGGTGGAAACCACTGTATCTCTATTGAGTGTTTTAAGATGTTTACAGGTAGTGCAGTTTTTAGTTCCACACGTCAGGCTGCCTGTAAGGGATTTCAACCAATTGTTCCTATTTTTGTGTGCTTCTGGGTTTTTTAGTTCACTAGGTGCTAGATGTTGTTTAAGGTTATGGCTTTTTCTAAAAGTAATGGTAGATTTATTTGGTAAAATGTCAGTCAGAACTTCATCTTGCAAAAGGATGGTCCAGTATTCCGAAATAATACTCCGAATAGATTTTGCCACTGTGTTGTATTGGGTGAGGAATCTACAGTTAGAGGTCATAGAATCCTCTCCCGTAATCAGGGCTTTATCTTTGTTTTTATGTATAAGTTCCTCTCTATTGAGATTCCTAGCTTTATGCTTAGCTTTCTTTATGTTGTACTGGTTGTACCCTCTGGCTAGAAACTTTTTTCCATTCACTCTCTCTATCATAGTCTGGTAAATGGCTAAAATTTCTCCTTACTCGTTGGAACTGTCGGAAAGGAATATTACGTATCCATTTTGGGTCATGGCTACTGGTGGCGTGTAAGTAGCCATTAGTATCTGTAGGTTTAGTGTATAACCTTGTACTGACTCTGTCTCCTGTACCCATTAGAGGGACATCTAGAAAAGGAACTTCTTTACTGTCTGTATGCATGGTGAATGCTAAATTCATGCTGTCTCTTTTAACATAATCTAAAAATTCTTCCTTACAGCTAGAGCCTTCTTCATCCCAGATAATAACAATATCATCGATACATCTGTACTAGTGATGTCGCGAACCTAAAATTTTCGGTTCGCGAACCGCGAACGCGAACTGCCGCAAATGTTCGCGAACCGGCGAACATCGGCGAACCGCTATAGACTTCAATGGGCAGGCGAATTTTAAAACCCACAGGGACTCTTTCTGGCCACAATAGTGATGGGAAAGTTGTTTCAACGGGACTAACACCTGGACTGTGGCATTACATAGTTGATGCAGAGTCTGGTTTTAAGCCATAAAGGGCATAAATTACCTAACATTCCTAAATTGTTTGGAATAACGTGCTTTAAAACATCAGGTATGATGTTGTATCGATCTGGTAGTGTAAGGGTTAGGCCTGCTTCACAGTGACAGACCAAAATCCCTGTTTAACGCACCGCAAACAACCACAAACAGTCCATTTGCACAACCGCAAACTCCCCATTTGCACAAGGTTGGATACCAAGCTAGCCATGTCCCATTCCTTGTCCTCACTGATGTCATTGAAGGTCTCTTCCTCCACCCAGCCACCAAGGGTCCCCGAAAGGTGACAACAAGCCCCCTGGGACGCCTGCTGTGTTTGGTCTTCCACCTCCTCAAAGCCACCTTCCTCCTCTGACTCCTCTTCTTCAGACTCCTCTCACTGCATTGCCTCTCTCTGCATTATTATAAGGTGTGTTAAGTAGTACTACTCTTATCAGTTTAAAACCTGTTACAGCACATATCAGGGGGCGTGTATAAGGCCTGGATTTTTAGAACCAAGAGATGGAAAAAGATGCTTTGTTGGTCGTATCACTTCACTTTTGGGGCACGACACGTGCAATCAAAGGTGCCACCAGATAGGAGTGGCGTGTTTGTAAGTACTACTCTTATCAGTTTAATACTTGTTACGTCACCTATCAGGGGGCGTGTATAAGGCCTGGATTTTTAGAACCAGGAGATGGAAAAAGATGCTTTGTTGGTCGTATCACTTCAATTTTGGGGCACGGCACGTGCAGTCAAAGGTGCCACCAGATAGGAGTGACGTGTTTGTAAGTACTACTCTTATCAGTTTAATACTTGTTACGTTACCTATCAGGGGGCGTGTATAAGGCCTGGATTTTTAGAACCAGGAGATGGAAAAAGATGCTTTGTTGGTCGTATCACTTCAATTTTGGGGCACGGCACGTGCAGTCAAAGGTGCCACCAGATAGGAGTGACGTGTTTGTAAGTACTACTCTTATCAGTGTAATACTTGTTACGTTACCTATTAGGGGGCGTGTATAAGGCCTGGATTTTTAGAACCAGGAGATGGAAA
This sequence comes from Discoglossus pictus, assembly GCA_027410445.1. Lineage (NCBI taxonomy): Eukaryota > Metazoa > Chordata > Amphibia > Anura > Alytidae > Discoglossus > Discoglossus pictus. The sequence goes on from CM050163.1 coordinate 207,561,272, forward strand.
AAGATGCTTTGTTGGTCGTATCACTTCAATTTTGGGGCACGGCACGTGCAGTCAAAGGTGCCACCAGATAGGAGTGACGTGTTTGTAAGTACTACTCTTATCAGTTTAATACTTGTTATGTTACCTATCAGGGGGCGTGTATAAGGCCTGGATTTTTAGAACCAGGAGATGGAAAAAGATGCTTTGTTGGTCGTATCACTTCAATTTTGGGGCACGGCACGTGCAATCAAAGGTGCCACCAGATAGGAGTGACGTGTTTGTAAGTACTACTCTTATCAGTTTAATACTTGTTATGTTACCTATCAGGGGGCGTGTATAAGGCCTGGATTTTTAGAACCAGGAGATGGAAAAAGATGCTTTGTTGGTCGTATCACTTCAATTTTGGGGCACGGCACGTGCAGTCAAAGGTGCCACCAGATAAGAGTGACGTGTTTGTAAGTACTACTCTTATCAGTTGAATACTTGTTACGTCACCTATCAGGGGGCGTGTATAAGGCCTGGATTTTTAGAACCAGGAGATGGAAAAAGATGCTTTGTTGGTCGTATCACTTCAATTTTGGGGCACTTTGTGACATTAGCTTCTTACGCTCAAACATGTCCTTTACAGGCACCTGACTATGGGCAGATGAGCAGGAACTGCTCAAGGCGAGAGACGGAGTGGCGCATGGTTGAGAGGGGGCAAGGAGGACAGCAGTGGTTGATGTGGCTTATGATGCTGCACCAGGAGGAGGATGGCGGCTTTGAGTTTGTGTGCTGCTTGTACTCATGTGTTGGTCTGGAGTCACCCAAACATTAGGTCTCAACCTGTAGAGGATAAGGGAACCAGACCTCATTCATCATTACAGGTTTTGACAGATCGGTACTATGCGTCCAAGCTACTGTGACAACAGATATGAGTGGCACTGTGCACTTGCAGAAGTTGGTAGAGTAGACGCTGTAGGTCTGACACACACGCTTGCAGACAACTAACTGCTATGCAATCTATTACAGTAGAATTTTTTTTTTGTTTTAAATGTACACTACTGTTACACCAGATATGAGTGGTGTGTTAAGTAGTACTACTCCTATCAGTTTAATCCCTGTTATGTGCCTTTTTTTGGGTTTGGTTGTTGAAGCCACAGTGCAGCACCTGAGGCCAGAAAAATTAGGCATGTACACATGCCTGAAAAATTAGGTATTGTTGATCTTGCAGCGAGCACATAAGAAGGTAGGCCTGATTCAACGCCCCATCCCTGCATATCCACACTCAGAGATTGAGGGGGCGACCCTTACAAGGCCACGGGCCGGAGATATAAAGGGGGGCCATCCCAAATAAGCACACAAGCGGGGACAAAGGTAGTGAAGGGGACATAGAGGCCCATGGACTGACGGTCGCCATCTTGGCAGGAAAAGGGCCCAGCAATTAAGCCAAACTGACCCAGCACAGGCAGCTACTTGAGTCAAACACTGTACAATTACACCTTAATAAAGCTGAAACATGCAGCAGCAGGGATTCTAAACGGCCACACAGGGACAAGGAGGCTAACAGCCCCCACAGTCTCTGCACCACTCTTTTTAACATATAACCCAAGGGGCTAACCAGGGACCTTGCCCACAAAAAAAAAAGCAGAATTTTATTGGAGGAATAATTAGTGTCTTTACCCCCCAAGAGAGGACATAATATACGGTATCTTTAGACTACCTGATGGCCAAACCTCCTTTAGCCCCAATGCTATCCAAGAAACATTTCAAAACTTCGTTCAGACCATATATTCATCCCAATCCCGCTGCAGCGGATCTGACATAGAGTCCTTCCTACTACAGCAAGAAGACCACAAAATACCTGTACCTCAATTGGACAGCTTGAACCTAGACATATCCCAAGAGGAAGTTAAATCTACAATCCAAGATCTTAAATTTGGCAAGTCCCCAGGGCCAGACGGTTTTACTCATCTGTACTATAAGAAATTTGAGCCCTTGCTTACCCCCGCAACCTAACATCTTTGTTTAACGCTATACTAAATTGAGAACCTATGCCCCCTAATTGAATCAGGCCGACCTCATAGTCTTTCCAAAAGAGGGTAGGGACCCGAATCTCAAACTGTATTACAAGGCAGCGCAGCTGGCTTTCATTTCTCTGGCGCGTTCTCCAAAACACATCAGCCGCTCTGGGTATTTATGGAAAATGTAAGCATGTCACCTTATACATGGGATACAGTAATATGGATTCCAGGCCTGTATACTTTTTTGAGAAACTTGAAAAACCCATTGATTAAGCACTCGTTAAAAATATGGACGGAGATGAACTGGACACAAAAACTGGACACTCGGGTATCAGATCTTACCCCTATCGTACCCAATCCCCACTTTAAGATACATCTTCCGGAAAGCTCTCTCAGTTGGTGGAAGTCTCAGAACCTACTAAGGGTTGGTCCATGGTGGCATGACGACAAAATAATGACCTTTGAGTGGGTGAGAGATAGATACATTTTACCCCTGGCTGAACACTATAATTTTTGCAGGATACATCATTTTATATATACGATAAGTGGTAGGGGAACCCCCCAAAGAAACACCTGGCTACTCAAAAAATGTAGGGATTCCCCCTTTCAGCCTGGTATTATTAGCCTCATGTATGAACTATTTAATGAAAACTCATGGGCAAACAAACCAGACTATACCAAAGCCTGGGAGAGGGATTTGGCACCGAGTTGGCAGATAGCACATGGGATAAAAGTTGGCAAGGCTTAAGTAGGGGATCTTTAAATTATAGTCTGCTTGAGACTTCAATAAAGGTCCTACACAGGACATATATCACTCCTTTTAAGCTAATAAATGGGATCCAAAACGGAGCAGCTCATGTTTTAGGAACAGTGGTAATGAGGCTACATTTATTCATGTCTGGTGGGAGTGTTCGGCAGTCATAAGACTATGGGAAGAAACATGCTTACTAGCTTCTAAAATGTTTAAGATTGACCTAATAAAATATTTTTTGAAAGAAAAAATACACATAGCTAGTAGTTGGAAAACCCCAAAATAAAACTTTCAAGAATTAATAAAAAAAATCAACTATTTACTGCTCAACGAGAGATTTAACCATGTAGTCTTGTATAGAATCACCCAGTTCCAGACAATTTGGGATCCCTGGATAACATCCCCATTTAGTGCCCCCCTAATATAATAAAACATTTGTTAATGGTTTAAGCGACTCAGGGGGAAGGACCGGAGTGGGGGAGCCCTGGAGGAGACCCTTCAGAAGCAACCGGCGGCAAAATCATCCGAGGAAAGGAGAGGTCGCCTACTGAAGCCTGCCCTAGGGTAACCCAAGGGCGATTGAGCAGGTTAGATATTGTAAATAATAAGCTACTGCTGGAGTGATGATAGATAATAGGACTTTACTATTGTCTGTTTTACCATGTCTTAGGTTTCTCTTAAAAATTGCAATCACAGTAAAAAAAAAGAAAATGTATTAACCAAAAAAGTAAAAAAAAGAAGGCCTAGCCACCTAATTTTAACAAAATGTCTTCATTGTAAATATGTATTTTTGCACAACTGTTGTGTTATGCAAGACTGTTCAATATGCTTTATTTTCCATTACATGCTGTACGCCTTCTGGCATAAAAATTGAAATTCAAAAATTAGATATTGTTGCAGCCGCTGCTATTGCAGCGGCCAGAAAAATTGACCTTTGTTCCCCAAGCAGAAAGTGCCATAAAACATTGCCTCTTCTTGAACCCTAGTTGGTGGCGGATAATTCACGCAAGTCATCTGGCATTCACAGATAACATACAGCAGCGTGTGGACCATTTATAGCCGAAGGCAGCTCATCTATCAGGCCTTTTTCAGTCGAATGTATCGCCCAGTGTCAGTCCCTTCGGGATCCATCCCTCATTCATCTTTATAAAGGTGAGGCAATCTAGACTTTTTTGCCCTAGGCGACTTCTATTCTCTGTGACAAAACCTCCTGCTGCACTGAAGGTTCTTTCTGACAGGACACTTGAAGCGGGGCAGGCCAGAAGTTCAATTGCAAATTGGGATAGCTCAGGCCACAGGTGTAGCCTGCATACCCAGTAGTCAAGGGGTTCATCGCTCCTCAGAGTGTCGATATCTGCAGTTAAGGCGAGGTAGTCTGCTACCTGTCGGTCAAGTCGTTCACTGAGGGTGGATCCCGAAGGGCTGATGCGATGCGTAGTACTGAAAAAGGTCTGCATGTCCTCCATCAACAACACGTCTTTTAAACGTCCTGTCCTTGCCGGCGTGGTCGTGGGAGGTGGATTACTTTCACCTCTTCCCCTGTTATATTGCCCTTGTGCTGTGACATCACCCTTAAATGCTGTGTAAAGCATACTTGTTAATTTGTTTTGGACCTGCTGCATCCTTTCTGACTTGCGGTAATTTGGTAACAAATCAGGCACTTTCTGCTTATACCGGGGGTCTAGTAGCGTGCACACCCAGTACAGGTCGTTCCCCTTCAGCCTTTTTATACGAGGGTCCTGCGACAGGCACGACAGCATGAAAGACCCCATTTGCACAAGGTTGGATGCCGAGCTAGTCATGTCCCGTTCCTCGTCCTCAGTGATCTCGCTGAAGATATGTTCTTCCCCCCAGCCACGTACAACACCACAGGTACCAGATAGGTGACAACGAGCACCCTGGGATGCCTGTTGTGATTGGTCTTCCTCCTCCCCCTCAAAGCCACATTCCTCCTCTGACTCCTCTTCCTCACAATCCTCTTCCAGCGTTGCCGCAGGTCCAGCAAGCGATGCTGATAAGGCTGTTTCTGGTGGTGATGGTGACCACAACTCTTCCTCTTCCTCGTCACGCTCATCTATGGCCTGATCCAGCACTCTTCGCAGGGCACGCTCCAGGAATAAAACAAATGGTATGATGTCGCTGATGGTGCCTTCGGTGCAACTGACAAGGTTTGTCACCTCCTCAAAAGGACGCATGAGCCTACAGGCATTGCGCATGAGCGTCCAGTAACGTGGCAAAAAAATCCCCAGCTCCGCAGAGGCTGTCCTAGCACCCCAGTCATAATGGCTTTTTCTTGTTGGAGCAGGCGGTGTTCGACTAGGAGTGTTGAATTCCAACGTGTGGGGCTGTCACAAATCAAGCACCTCACTGGCATGTTGTTTCGCCGCTGGATATCTGAAAAGTGCGCCATGGCCGTGTAGGAACGCCTGAAATGGCCACACACCTTTCTGGCCTGCTTCAGGACGTCCTGTAAGCCTGGACACTTATGGACAAAGCGTTGTACGATCAGATTACACACATGTGCCATGCACAGCACATGCGTCAACTTGCCCAAATTCAATGCCGCCAACAAATTTCTTCCGTTGTCACAAACCACTTGGCCAATCTCTAGTTGGTGCGGAGTCAGCCATTGATCCACCTGTGCGTTCAGGGCGGACAGGAGTGCTGGCCCGGTGTGACTCTCTGTTTTGAGGCAAGTCAACCCCAAGACGGCATGACACTGCCGTATCCGGGATGTGGAATAGTATCTGGGGAGCTGGGGGGGTGCCGTTGATGTGGAGTAAGACGCAGCAGCAGAAGAGGACTCAGCTGAGGAGGTTATGGAAGAGGATGGAGTAGGAGGAGAAGAGGAGGTGGCAGAAGGCCTGCCTGCAAGTCGTGGCGGTGTCACCAACTCCTCTGCAGAGCCACGCATTCCATGCTTGGCAGGCGTCAGCAGGTTTGCCCGATGGGCAGTGTAGGTGATATACCTGCCCTGACCATGCTTTGCAGACCAGGTATCAGTGGTCAGATGGACCCTTGCCCCAACACTGTGTGCCAGAGATGCCATTACTTCCTTTTGCACAATTGAGTACAGGTTGGGGATTGCCTTTTGGGCAAAGAAATTTCGTCCGGGTACCTTCCACTGCGGTATCCCAATCGCTAAAAACTTTTTGAACGCCTCAGACTCCACCAGCTTGTATGGTAAAAGCTGGCGGGCCAAGAGTTCAGACAAGCCAGCTGTCAGACACCGGGCAAGGGGGTGACTTTGTGGCATTGGCTTCTTACGCTCAAACATGCCCTTGACAGACACCTGACTGTGGGGAGATGAGCAGGAACAGCAAGAGGCGAGAGACGGAGTGGTGGAGAGTTGAGAGGGGGCAAGGAGGACAGCAGTGGTTGATGTGGATGAAGATGCTGGACCAGGAGGAGGATGGCGGCTTTGAGTTTGTGTGCTGCTTGTACTCATGTGTTGATCCCATTGGCGTTTGTGATGTGACATCATGTTCCTTCGCAAAGCAGTTGTACCTAGGTGGGTGTTGGACTTCCCACGACTCAGTTTCTTTTGGCACAGGTTGCAAATGGCATCGCTGTTGTCAGAGGCAGACACACAAAAAAAATGCCACACTGCTGAGCTCGGCGGTGACGGCATTCTGGTGGTGGCAACAGCATGCGTTGATTGGCGTGCTGTCTGGCTGACCCCGGGTGCTGATGCATGCTGTCTGACTGTGCCACTAGCTCGTTGCGATGACCTCCCTCTACTTCCAACTCGTCTCCTCCTCCTCTCTGTCTCCCCATCTGAACTTTCCCCCTGTTCTTCTTCTCTTCTAGCAGGCACCCACGTGACATCCACGGACGCATCGTCATCATCATCACCCGCCTCACTTGTATATGACAACTGAACAAAGGAAGCAGCAGCGGGTACATCATCATCATCATCATCACATCGTACGTACATGTGTGTAATGCTGCCTGACTGAGACATATCCCTGTTATCTACATTCTCTGGCAATAATGGTTGCGCATCACTCATTTCTTCAAACTGATGTGTAAATAACTCTTCTGACTGATCAATTGAATTGGCTGTGGTACTAGTTTTTTTTTTGGTGGCGGCAGGCGGGTGAGTGGTAACTTGAGAGGTGCCCGAAGCTAAGCTGGAGGAGGATGGTGCGTCAATGTTCCAAGCGGAAGCTGTAGAAGATTGGGTGTCCTGTGTTAGCCAGTCAACTACGTCCTCTGAACTTTTCAAGTTCAGGGTAACTGGCCTCTGAACACTATGCATTATTGTAGGGCCAAAGGGAATCACAGCACCACGACCACGACGGCGTCTGCGGGGTGTCCTGCCTCTGCCTGTCATTTTTTTTTTAATGTGGACTGTTGGTACCCCAACTAGACTGGATTGGTTGAACTTGGCACAGTACTTGTAAGCAGGACACACACTATAGGTAGCGGTCAAGCAAATGAACTTTGATTGACGGTTATGCAAATGCACTTAGATTTAAGAAAATAAAAGTTTGGGTTTTTTAAATGTGGACTGTTGGTACCCCAACTAGACTGGATTGGTTGAACTTGGCACAGTACTTGTAAGCAGGACACACACTATGGGTAGCGGTCAAGCAAATGAACTTTGATTGACGGTCAGGAAAATGCACTTAGATTTAAGAAAATAAAAGTTTGGGTTTTTTAAATGTGGACTGTTGGTACCCCAACTAGACTGGATTGGTTGAACTTGGCACAGTGTATTTTAAAATCATGAGAAAAACTGTTCTGTAAACTAAAGAAAAATCATTTTAGGAGGTTGAGAGATAAAGAAACCGGATGGGGGGATACCGAGCAGAGCACACCATCTAAAGCCCACTGGGAGACAAACTCATCCATTCCCCCAGTGGACAAAGCCAGGTGGTACTCTGCCCGGATACGGGAGCGCACCAGCACCCGGAACATGGCCTCAGGTGACAAGGGAACCCCCCCTATCAAACACTGCTTCCTGGACTTATATATAGCCAATTTGGCTAATGCCAGGAGCAGGTTGACGAGGAGGTCCCTGGCCTTATTGCCCCGGGACACTGGGTGCCCAAAAATAAAAATGTGAGGGGAGAAATGCAGCCAGAACTGCAGGAGGAGGTCCCTCAAGAGTGACAAGAGGGGCTGCAGTCTGGCGCAACTAAAATAAATATGATACACGGACTCTCCCTTGCCACAGAATGGACAAGTGGAGGGAGAGTCCGTGAATTTAGCTAAGTACTCTCCCGTGCTCAGTGCACCATGGAGCACTCTCCAACTCAAGTCCCCGGTGGGTCGTGGAACTAAATCAGAATAAAGTTCCCTCCACCGGGGCCTCTTGCCCTCGTCAGCTGGTAGGATCCGCCTCCAGATGGTATCGGGACGGGTCACGAGGGCAAGGAAGTGCACTGTATGGAGCACGAGAGAATATAAGCTCTTCCTCGGCATGCCGCGAAAGCATGCCGAGGGTATGTCCCTCAACTTCGAGAGGTTGGGGACAGGAGGAGCCTGAGGGGAAACACGGGGCTTGTATCCAATGCAAACAGCCGGAGCAGGGGTGTTGAAAGGTGCATGTGGCACTCCGGCCTGCAAAGCCCCGCGAAGGAAGGTGCGCGAGTCGGGGGAGATGGCATCCCTAATCTCCTGGAGCAAGCGCCCTGAGACTTTGGGCGTCACATATCCCAAACGGAGCGCAAGCTCCTGGGGTGACACCCAATCAGAACGCCCGTATTCCAAGAGATCCTCGACTCGGGTCATCCGTGCATGACTAAGGCGGCGGATGATACTGGGGAACTGTAACATTGGAGCCCCCACTGCTGGATTAAATAGCAGGGGCTCCGTGAATATTTCATCCCCCAAAGGCACGCCCTGCCTGGTCACGGAGACCATGCTCCAGGCCTTGAGGGTTTCCTGGTAGTATGCCGGCAACACAGAGAGGTCTCTCCCAAACCCCTCGGGCCTGATCAGAAATAATTGCCGGTCATACCCCAGGTTGCGCAACTGGCGATAAAAGCTGGATGCCAGTGCGCACCACTGCGGAGAGGGATCTGCATGTAGGTATCTCTGCAGGTACTGAAGGCGGAAGGTGGACAACTGGGAGCACACACAAACTACTCCCTGTCCACCCTCCACCAAAGGCAGACTTGCCACCCCTGCAGAGACCCAATGCCTTCCCATCCAGAGGAAATCTAACAAATTCCTCTGGATATTGGTGACAAACTCGGGGGTCGGACTCAGACAAATCAGCCGGTGCCAGATCTGAGAAGCCACCAGCTGATTCACCACTATAGTCTGCCCCCTAAGGGAAAGCATTTTTGCTAGACCCCTCCATCGTCCCAGACGAGAGAGGACACTGCCCTCTAACTCCCTCCAGTTGTCTGGGACGGAAGCGTCCGCAGCGGACAGGTAGACCCCCAGATATTTAATGACATCTGCCTCCCACATGATGTCACGAAACGTGGGAGGCAAAGAGTCTACCTGTAAATTACCCTCTAAAAGGCCTGTGCATTTGGACCAGTTGATCTGAGCGGAGGAGGCAGCTGAATATACCTCCTGGCACTGTTTTGCCAGCTCAAGATCAACTGGATCCTGGGCCACGAGGAGCACATCGTCAGCATAAGCTGAAAGGACAATCCGCATGTCTGGATCTTTTAGCACCAGCCCTGTGAGCCTTTTCCTCAGTAGGCAGAGGAAAGGCTCAATGGCCAGTGCATATAACTGTCCAGACAAGGGACATCCTTGACGCACCCCTCGTCCAAATACCAAAGGTGCTGTTAGGGACCAATTGATTTTAAGTAAACACTCTGCAGAGGCGTACAGCGTTCTTATAAAGCCCACAAACTGTGGGCCAAAGCCGTACGCTTGCAGAGTGGCTATCAGGTAACCATGGTCCACCCTGTCAAACGCCTTCTCTTGATCTAAAGAGAGAAAGGCGAGTGACAGATCAGTCCTGAGAGAATAATGCAATAGATCCCGGACCAGAAAGATACTATCAAAGATAGTCCGGCCCGGGATCGCATAGGACTGGTCAGGGTGAACCAATTCTGCCAGCACAGACCCAAGTCTAAGCGAGATGGCTTTAGCTACAATCTTGTAGTCCGTGCTGCGCAGAGAGACCGGTCGCCAGTTCTTAATAAGCCGGAGATCCCCCTTTTTGGGCAGCAGGGCAAGTACTGCCCTGCGACAAGACAGGGGCATCTCCCCGGTCTCCAGGGCTTCCCCAAGGACCAGATGGAAATCAGGTCCCAGAGTCTCCCAGAAAAATTGGAAAAACTCTACAGTCAGTCCGTCCAGTCCTGGAGACTTCTCACAGGACATGGCACGGAGGGCTTCAGAGAGCTCTTGAAAAGATAGTGGTATATCAAGCCGCTCTCTTACACCCTCACTGACTGTGGGGAGCCCCTCCCATAGCACCCTGCAGGCGTCTGGAGAAATGGGATCTGGAGAGTAAAGATCTTTATAAAAGTTCTGGGCTCTATCCCGGATACTCTCCGGATCTGTAAGGGGGGCACCGTCTTCATCTAGAAGACAGGTGATGTGCCTACTGTTACCCCCCTTTTTCTCCAGTGAGTAGAAGAGGCGCGAGCCGCGGTCTAGATCTTTGAGAAAACCTAAGCGGCTGCGCACGTATGCCCCCTTGGCCTGGTGTCGTTCCAGGTCACAGAGGACACCCTTCCTCTCTACATACTCGCTCTGCAGGGATTGGTCCCTACAAGTGAACAGCCTCTGCTCCAGATGGAGTACCTCCCCCCGGAGTGACTCCAACTCAGCTTCGCGCTGCCCACTCGCACCCTTGGTATATTCCTGACACAGAAGTCGCAAATGAACCTTGCCCACGTCCCACCACAGTTTTAACGTGGCAAAGTCCCCTTTGCAACCCCTCCAGTCCGTCCAAAACTCCCGGATCAATGTCACGAGCCCCTGGTCCTTCAACAAAGCATTGTTAAAGTGCCAATAGGCGGCTCGTGGCACTGTTGGCGTTAGCGCCACTGTCACAGACACACAGTTGTGGTCTGTGAACGGAGCCAGCCTAATGGCACAAGAACCGACTCGTGACATATAGTGACTAGATATATATAGTCTGTCGATCCGGGAGTGGGACACCAGACCGGCTCTCACCCTGACGTAGGTGAAACCGTCTGATGCCCCTGGGTTCTGCTCTCGCCAGATGTCCTCCAGGGAGAAGCGGGCGATGATCTCCCGCAGGGCTGACGCAGAAGGCCGGTACGGCTCTGGACTATTCCGGTCCAGAGCGTCGAGGGTGCAGTTGAAATCACCCCTGAGTACCAAACACTCATCTACGTCAACCGTCTCCAAAAACTGGGACAGTCTGGCGAGGAACCTCACTCTCTCGGGCCCTCCAGCAGGGGCATATATATTAACTAGGTTAATGATGCTACCCTGCTCTCGGACCCGGAGGTGGATTAGACGGCCTGGGATAACAGCTTTCACAAGCAGCAGCTCTGGCTGAAAAGACTCTGAGAACAGGGTCACCACTCCACATGACGCCGATGTGAAGTGGCTGAAGAAGACCCTGCCTCTCCACTCCAGTTGCCACGAGGCCTCAGCCTCTGGAGTGGTGTGAGTTTCCTGCAGGAAGCTCACAGAGTACCCTCCCTGATATAAATAGGAGAGTACCTGGAACCTGCGGAAACTGACTTGACAGCCATTGGTATTTAGCGTGCTGATGTGCAAAGCCATTACTGCGTGTCAGGAATTGTGCGTTCCTCAGACCCTTGAGACTGCTGATAGGACACGCACATTTTATAGAATTTCCGGACGCGGAGATGTTCCGCAGTCCCAGAATTCTTGGCCCTAGTGCTGACCACTAGATATTGCTGGAGAGAGTGGAGAATAAACGACATATTCTTCCACCTCTCCAAGGCCAGCCGCACCTTCCTTTTCTTTTGTCCATGAAGGGTGCTCTCAAGGAATAGATCTATTTCCTTGACAGGGATAACCCACCCAGAATCTGATGTTCCTTCTAGTGGGTCACCCCTGGGCTCCTCTTGGCTGAGGGCTTTTACTCCATCCTCCCCGGCTGGAGTCAGTTTCCTCAGCTTTATTCTCAGGGACCCCCTCTTAGATGATACAGAAGGAGTCCCTTTAGCACCCTTCAAGGTAAATAATGGACCCTTGGATTGCTGCTGCACCCCTGTAGCTTCAGGAGTGCATTCAGGGGTAGCTGGCTGGACAGCAGTGGCTGGCATGGCTTCCTTAATGGAAGCCTTGGAGGCTTTATATGCCTCCTCTGCCAGTTCCACCGCTGCTTGCTCAGCTTGGATGGCACCGATGTTAGGGTCAGTGGACGGCTGAGGAGGGTAGACAGGCTCTCCCATGATGTTAACAGGAAAACCTGTTTTATCACCCTCCCCCATTTCCACTTCCCCTTGTGCCACATGCCCCCTGACAGACAAATCCATGGGGTCCTGAATGGGGGTCATGCCTATATCCCCCCCCTCCAGTAGTGACTCGGCCTGGGGCTCTAACAAAGCCCGAGGTACGTCACTAGAGAGTGACACTGGAGGAGGAGACTGACTGGTGCCCTTGAAGCTCAGCACCTCAGGGACACTGACTACCCATTCAGCAGGGGCTTTGTTGGGACCCCCCTCAAAGGCCAGAGGCAGAACCTGATCTTTCTTGTCTACCCCTGCCTCACTTGGGAGACCCTCTTGCCCCTGCTTTTCCTCCAGACCCTTTTCCACATTAACCCCTATAGGGTCTGGAGAGAGAGATGTGTGGTCTGGCACCGGCTGGCTGAGCTTAATAACCGGGCCAGACAATGTCACCGGATGAGGAGGAGATGTTTTGTTCCTCTTCTTGCTTTTAGAGGGAGGTGCTCCACTATAGAGCACTTCCCACTTATCAGCAACCTCCCTGTTGGTTTTATGCTTCCTCTTCCTGGGGACGTCACTCCTGGAAGAGGAGCTGCCACTAGCTGCCTCCCCTGCAGAGGGCTTATTATCCCTCTGCTTACACTGTGCCCCCACACTAACTGATGTAATTATGGTGGGGGCAGATTGGGACTTGGGAGATGCAGCTGTGACACTGGGAGGACCGGTGACATTCTTCCCCTTTTTCCCCGTGTCTGCAGTCTTGCTGGAAACCACAGACACAGATGACTTTTTTGGGGAAGAAGGGGGTTTGGAGGCCGTGGTGGTGGCTTGAGGAACGGCCTCCTTGCCTGAGCTCTGTGGGGGGGCTATGACCCTTGAGGTCCCCGCTGTTATGGGCTCAGCGGGGATGGGTGCTGTACTGACGGAGGTGCCATTTGCTGGGGCTGGGGCATGATGCTTTTCATTAGGACAATTCCTACGTGTATGCCCCAACCCCTTGCAATGATAGCACTGCACCTCCGTAGTGCTGTAAAAAATCCTGTAGAGCACCCCCTCAAATGGAACCCCAAAAGACCCCTCAATGTTTTCTGCGCCCTGAGTCAGGCACATTTGTACCTGCCTCTTGAAAGAGAGCACATGACGAAGTGCTCTCTCTCTGCACCCCAGGGGAATTTTAATAAATGGTGTTTTTACTTCCCCTAGGGTTAGCAGGTGGGGGCGCAGGAGGGAGTCTGGTAGGAAGGGGGGCACATTAGAGAGTGTTACTTTTGTGCCCAACCCTTCCAGGGGTTCTATTGGGACATATAATCCCCCCACTGTGATGCCTCTCTGTACAAGAATGTAAGCAGCAGCCAGCGTACGGGTAAAGAAAACTGCTTTCCCGTACATTTTGCTGGCTGCTACTATAACAGAGGGGCTGATGACGTTAGCTGCAGCACGCAGATAGATATCAATGCTGTAGACCCCAGACATCTGACATTTAACCCCATGCTTCCTAGTGATCTGCCCCTCAGCCCCAGCGGTGGTATTACTGGGGCCAGCAGAAACCACCTGTGACCAGGTATTAGCCACAGGGGTAGGTCTGCTGGCAGAACCACCAGGAGCTGGGGCTGCCTTATCTGCCTGGGGCCTATGCTGTGCAGTGCTGCAGCTAGGATTTTCAGGGGCCATTATTCCCCCTTTTGACCCCTGAGGCTTCTTAGTGGTCTTATCCCTCATGTTTAGACCCTTTTTTTTTTTAGTTTATTTGTTTTATTTATTTTTATTTTTTGTTTTATGATTTTTTACTGTTTTCTTTTTTTTTTTTAAATATAAAAGTGGGAAAAAGAAACAAAAAGACAAAACTAAGGGAGACAAAAATAAGGGCGAGAGAGAGGTGATGCTTGGCAGTGGAAGGGTTAATGGCCTGTTGCAAGGTGTCTAATTGCAACAACACAGAGAACACAGAGGCTTTTTAACCCCTCTGTGTCTCTGTGTCAGATGTTAAAAAAAAGGCTTTTCAACAAAAAATTCTAATTGTTTCCGCCCCCACTGCCTACAAAGATGTTACTTGTCTTCTCTCCCCCAAAACATAAAACCCAACACCAAACAAACAAAACTTCAACAAAACCTAATAAACTTTTTAAAAGAAAAAAAGTCAAAGTAACAAAGCTCCAGGAGTGAAGGTGTAGTGCTAAGGGAGGGGTGTGGCAAAGTATCCAGGAGACAGCTCACTCTCCTGGGATAGAGACTTGAGCCTGACTCCCAGAAAACTAAAACTTAAATTAAACTAAGAAAAACACCACAAAAACTCCCAAAAAAGAACAACACGGTGCACAAAGTGCTTATAAACAGAAAGGTGTTAAAATAAAACTTGTATTTGAGGGACTAAGACCCTAAAAAGCCTTTTGTTTGGAGCTCAAGCATGCACACAACATGCTCTCTTGCACAGTACTTGTAAGCAGGACACACACTATGGGTAGCGGTCAAGCAAATGAACTTTGATTGACGGTTATGCAAATGCACTTAGATTTAAGAAAATAAAAGTTTTTTTTTTTTTTAAAGTAGACAACTAGTAAACAATATTATATTGTATGCGTTGTGCACACACAGTATAAGCTGTGAGCCTGACACACACACTTACAAGCAGGGGCTAGCAGGGAGACAGTCAAATGAAGTTAGATTACACAGAAAAAAAACGAAGAAAAAAAAATGTTGTTATAGCCCTAAAAAGGGCTTTTTGGGGTGCTGTGTTTACAGCAGAGATCTGATGAGTCCTTCAGCACTGCACTGGACACTGAATAAACTTGCCTAGCTATGGTTTTCCCTATTGATGCAGTATCACCTACACTCTACCTCCTCTCAGTAAGACTGCAAGTTAGTTCTGATTCCAAAATGGCTGCTGTCCATGAGGTAGAAGGGTGTGGAAGGGAGTGTATGCTGCTGATTGGCTGGAATGTGTCTGCTGACTGTTACATGCAGGGTCAAAGTTTGCTCAATGATAAAGTATTGGGGGCGGGTCGAATCTCGCATATGTTCGCTGTTCGCCGCAAATGCGAACATGCTATGTTCTCCGGGAACAATCCGTCGGCGAACTATTCGCGACATCTCTAATCTGTACCAAAAAACCATATGCTTAGCAAATGGGTTGTTCTCCCAAATATATCGATCCTTTCACATCCCCATATATAAATTAGCAAAGCTTGGAGCAAATCTCCTCCCCATAGCGGTCCCGTTTTTTTGCAGATAAAAGTCTCCTTCAAACATAAAGTAATTGTGGTACAGTATAAAACAAATTGAATCTAAAATGAATTCATCCTGGGATGGTTCACCATTATTGTATAGCTCAAAAAAATATTTGATAGCAGCAATACCAAGATCTTGTGGGATGGATGAATACAAAGCTGTCATATCCATGGTGATCCAGCAATAAGTGTCTTTCCATTTGTGGTCATCCAATATCCCCAAAAGATGTGGAGTATCCCTAACATAGGATCTGAGATTCAAGACCATAGGTTTAAGGAAAAAAATCAGTAAATTGAGACAATTTCTCAGTTAAGGAGCCTATACCAAAAATGATCGGTCTTCCTGGAGGGTTCAGAGTGTTTTTGTGGACTTTTGGGAGGGGATAAAAGATAGCAATCTTGGGGAATGGGGTATATAAAAAAGATAACTCTCTATTCGTGAGAATACCTTTATCTTTAGCTCCCCTGATTTAATCATAATATTCTTGGAGGTATTCTATAGTGGGATCCCCCTTAAAGCACAGGTAGGTGGTGTGTTCTTTTATAAGTCTTAGGGCTTCCCCCACATACACAGCTCTGTCCTGGATCACTAGGCCTCCCCCTTTATCTGCCTGTCTCATGACGATCGTTGAGTCATTTTTGAGGTGTAACAGGGCCTCTCTTTCCTTTTTCTTGAGATTAGTTTTTCTAGTATTGATATGTTTTTTTGTACACATCTCCTCTAACTTATTCATCACCATGTTTTGAGATATATATATTTTTTAATAATAATTAATTTATTAATGAAATAATAAATTAATATACTTGACCTATTTGTAATTAATATATCCAGCAATCAATATCCTGAAGAGCTAACAATTGCTTTTGATTTTCCTGCAGCATACAGTGTACAGTTGGACTATTGCTGACCTGAGGTGTAAGTGTCAGCAATGTAGCAAGTGTGCAGCATAAATAGGCTGCGTGCGCAAGGCCAAACCGTTTGTTTCGTTGTGTAAGTGTAAATGTGTTAGCGTAGTTTGTAATAGTGTATTTTGTACCTCGTACATTCTCGGGTAAAAGTTGTATGTGCCTGGGGGTGTTTTGCGTGCTTAGGGGTCGTGTAGCCTCGTTTTCTTTTTTTTTTTGGTGTAGGTGATTTTCAAGTGGCGAAATTCTGCAAATTCGACTTAAATTTGCATGCAACCTCACTAACAGACGTCCTGACTGTCCCCCTGTGCTGTGTGTGATGTTTTTTGTATGTATTTTTTTGTATCTTTCGTGCATTTTGATGAGCGCGGTTCAGCCGTTAACTTCATTTTTGTTTTTTAGGTGGCGATGTCCAATTCAAAGTGTTAATATTTGCAGGCAATTTTTTCAAAGTGCTACGGGTCTCGCACTGTGAATTGTGTATTTGAGTTTTTTGTTGATTTGTAGTCCCGCGAGTCGTAGGCATGATGCTTAAGTCGTGCTCATCTCCACCAGCGCAGTGAGCACTCCCGGACAAAGTTCATCTCCACCAGTGCAAGCAGCGCCTTCAGCCTGCAATTTTAACATTGCGTTACAAATGTCGTTTGGCAAGCCTGTGCTGCAGAGAACTATATATGTGATTACCATTGTCACACGGCTATAAAATATTTTTTTTCAAAATATACTTTCTATTTGAGAGGTGGATTCCTAAAACAAATTATCATGATCTGACGGTTCCTATTCCATTTTTTGTTATTTTCAGTTCCTACAGATAAGATTGAACATATATTTTCCTATGTGATTTTTCCAGCTGTTCTCTAATTGGTGTGAAACTGATTCTGATTAATATTCCTAGACAATGTCCAGGATGCTGCTTGCCTTCTAGTACGAGATTTGGTGTTATTAAAAACTACATTAAAAAGAAGAACTTTCCCAAATGACTGAAAAATATCTTAGTAGCTAAATCTTAGATTGAATTTACTGATAACTGTATAATAATGAAGCTGAAACCTAAATATATAGGAGAATTACTGATTAACAGATTAATGAAAATAAATCTGAACGTTTTCACATATTTAGAATTCTCTAGTTTACAAATGTTTCTACTGTTTCCTATTAAAACACCATAAAGGTGGGTGAGGGCATAAAGGTGGGAGAGAGCATAAAGGTGGGAGAGATCATAAAGGTGGGCGAGGGCATAAGGGTGGGAGAGGGCATAAAGGTGGGAGAGACCATAAATGTGGGAGAGACCATAACGGTAGGACAGGGCATAAAGGTGGGAGAGACCATAAAGGTGGAAGAGGGCATAAAGGTGGGACAGGGCAAAAAGGTGGGAGAGAGCATAAAGGTGAGACAGGGCATAAAGGTTGGAGAGACCATAAAGGTGGGAGAGGGCATAAAGGTGGAAGAGGGCATAAAGGTGGGACAGGGTATAAAGGTGGGAGAGAGCATAAAGATGGGAGAGATCATAAAGGTGGGAGAGAGCATAAAGGTGGGAGAGAGCATAACGGTGGGAGAGGGCGTAAAGGTGGGACAGGGCATACAGGTGGGACAAACCATAAAGGTGGGAGAGGGAATAAAGGTGGGACAGGACATAAAAGTAGGAGAGAGCATAAAGGTGGGAGAGGGCATAAAGGTGGGACAGGGCATGAAGGTGGGAGAGAGCATAAAGGTGGGAGAGGGCATAAAGGTGGGAAAGAACATAATGGTGGGAGAGAGCATAAAGTGGGAAGAGGGCATAATGGTGGGAGAGGGCATAAAGGTGGGAGAGACCATAAGAGTGGGCGAGAGCATATTTTGCAGGCAGATATAGTGAGTCATTGATAGAAAATAAATTAGGTAACATTTTCTGGCTGGGAAAATCCCTCCTGTGGGAGAGACTTTAAGTGCATAAAAGTGGGCGAGGGAATAAAGATGGGAGAGACCATAACATTGGGAAAGAGCATAAACGTGTCAGAGAGCATAAAGGTGGGAGAGACCATAAAGCTGGGAGAGAGCATAAAGGTGGGAGAGATCATAAAGGTGGGAGAGACCATAACGGTGGGAGAGAGCATAACGGTGGGAGAGAGAATAAAAATGGGAGAGACCAAAAAGGTGGGAGAGACTGTAAGAGTGGGAGAGAGCATAAAGGTGGGAGAGACTATAATGGTGGGAGAGGGCATTAAGGTGGAAGAGACCATAACGGTGGAAGAGAGTATAAAGGTGGGAGAGACCATAAAGGTGGGAGAGAGCATAAAGGTGGAAGAGACTATAATGGTGGGAGAGAACATAAAGGTGAGAGAGGGCATAATGGTTGGAGAGGGCATAAAGGTGGGGAAACCATAACGGTGGGAGAGAGCATAAAGGTGGGAGAGGGCATAAAGGTGGGAGAGACCATAAAGGTGGGAGAGACTGTTAGAGTGGGAGAGAGCATAAAGGTGGGAGCGGACATAAAGGTGGGAGAGACTATAATGGTGGAAGAGGGCATAAAGATGGAAGAGGGCATAAAATTGGGAGAGGGCATAAAGGTTGGAGAGATCATAAAGGTGGGAGAGATCATAAAGGTGGGAGAGACCATAACAGTGGGAGAGAGCATAACGGTGGGAGAGAGTATAAAGATGGGAGAAACCATAAAGGTGGTAGAGACCAGAAAGGTGGTAGAAACTGTAAGAGTGGGAGAGAGCATAAAGGTGGAAGAGGGCATAAAGGTGGGAGAGTCTGTAATGGTGGGAGAGGGCATAAAGGTGGGAGAGGGTATAATGGTGGGAGACGGCATAAAGGTGGGAGAGAGCATAAAGGTGGGAGAGGGCATAAAGGTGGGAAAGAACATAATGGTGGGAGAGAGCATAAAGTGGGAAGAGGGCATAATGGTGGGAGAGGGCATAAAGGTGGGAGAGACCCTAACAGTGGGCGAGACCATAACTGTGGGAGAGAGCATAAAGGTGTTAGAGATCATAAAGATGGGAGAGGGCATAAAGGCGAGAGACACCATAAAGGTGGGAAAGGGCATAAAGGTGGGAGAGAGCATATTTTGCAGGCAGATATAGTGAGTCATTGATAGAAAATAAATTAGGTAACATTTTTTTGCTATGAAAATCCCTCCAGTCTATGACATTGAGAGACCACCCACCATTTTTATTTTCAGCCAAATAATAGCCTCTTTATGCAGAGAGTTTTAATTCACAGCTGATGCATTAGAGGCCTAGTGGCTGCTTCTGATTGGATAATACTATTCTGAAAGCATTTGTAAATCTTTAAGGGGCTGTGAAGGCTGAGTGAGTTGTTAATGATATACATATATATATACTAGCAACTTGCCCGTAAAAAATGACGGGGCAATAAAAAAGTGTTGAAATGCTGTTTGTGACACAATGTGAGTGTACTGGGTGCCTCAACTATATAGACCCCTATAGGACACAAATGAACTCATGTAATACTCTCATGACACAAAGTGTAAGCACTACACTATTAACTCTAACTATACCCCATTAACC
The DNA here is from genome assembly GCA_027410445.1 of Discoglossus pictus. NCBI lineage: Eukaryota > Metazoa > Chordata > Amphibia > Anura > Alytidae > Discoglossus > Discoglossus pictus. Next base: position 207,580,964 of record CM050163.1, read on the forward strand.
CAACCCTGGGCCTCTTTAATCCTAACAGTATGCATTTAACTCTAACCATACTTATGCAACCCTAACTGGACCTATTGCACCCTAACTGGGCCTATTTACCCTTCTGTAAGCCTATTTAACCCAGTCTCTTATGGGGGTCTATACAGACGCTCATAAGCCTCTATTTAACCCCATGAGCACCATAAGGGTATATAAAGACCCTCATGGGACAGCTGGACGGCTAACATAAACCCCATAAGTGCCATGTATTCATGTTTATTTTTACTATGTAGTGTTTTGTACTATTTTTTTTCTTCTGGGGGGGTTGAGCGGAAGGGACATCTGCATAGGTAAGTGGTCTTAATTATTCTATTTTATGTTAGATTTAGGGTTTGTGTATGTAGATAGGATTTAATGTATGTTAGATAAGGGGCATGTATTTTAGATACGGGGTATGTATGTATTTTAGCTAGGGGGTATGTATGTATTTAGATAGGTGTTATTGTATTTTATTTGTATTGTAATGTAATGTATATATTTTGTATGTATTTCCTTTTCAGGTGTGTAATATTTTTTGTAGTGGGGGTGTTGTAATGTAGCTTTTTTTGTGTAATGTAGCTTTTTCATTTTTTTATGTATTGTTTTATTTTCTGTAATGTAGCTTTTTTTTTTTGTAATTTAGCTTTTTTATTTTCTGTGATTTAGGCTTTTTTATCTTCTTTAATTAATTCTTTAATTAATTTAATTAATTACTGACTTCTCACTTTTGTACAATCTCTACAGTAGGGATGGATTGCACCTTAATGACGAGGGAGCTTTTGTACTAGGGGATAGGATGGTAGAATGGCTGGAGGAGTTTTTAAACTAGTAGGTGGGGGGGGAGGGACTAGATATAAGTAATGGGGTAGAAAGTGTAGGGGGTATAAGGGATGAATTAACAACTCATAGGGAGGAGATGGGGGAAGGGTAGTATAGTCAATAGGGAGGTATAACTAAGTAATTCAAGTACAGTGGCAGGCACTTCAGAACTACAGACTCATAACATAAGGTGTATGCTTGCTAATGCCAGAAGCTTGCCAGGAAAATGGGAGAGTTAGAATTATTAGCAATTAATGAAAAATGGGATTTAATAGGTATTATCGAAACGTAGTGGGATGAATCTCATGACTGGACTGTTAATCTGGATGGTTATAACCTATTTAGGAAAGATAGAGGCAATGGTAATCGAGGAGGAGGCATTTGTCTGTATGTTAAGCCTGAATTTAAGCCTATAGTCAGAAAAGATATGTATGGTGGACCTAGTGATAAAGTTGAATGTTTGTAGTTAAATAGCGGAGCAGCAAATTGCAAAAGATTATTAGTAGGAGTATGCTATAAACCCCCAAATATAGCTGAAAGTGAGGAAATACAATTATTGTTACAGATTGGAAATGCAGCTAAGCATGCGCAAGGTCTAATAATGGGAGCAGGTTCTTGAGTACACTCAGGGATCATTATCTGGCCCAGAACCTACTAGAAATGAGGCTATCATGGATTTAGTCATCACAAATAATATTGATATAGTATCAAATGTTGAAACAGGGCAACCTTTGGGAAACAGTCATCACAACACAGTCTCATTTGAAATTGAATTAAAAAAACAAAATTTTAGGGGGCCAACGAAAACTCTTAATTTTAAAAGAGCAGATTTTAAGGGCAGCAATATAAGTATAGACTTTGACAGAGAACTGATAGGTAAAAACACTGAACATAAATGGACAACATTTAAATCCTTACTAAATATACAGTGGATATAAAAAGTCTACACACCCCTGTTAAAATGTCAGGTTTCTGTGCTGTAAAAAAATTAGACAAAGATAAATCATTTCAGAACTTTTTTCTCCTTTAATGTGACCTATAAACTGTACAACACAATTGAAAAACAAACTGAAATCTTTTAGGTGGAGGGAAGAAAAAGAAAAATAATGTGGTTGCATTAGTGTGCACACCCTCTTATAACATGGGATGTAGCTGTGTTCAGAATTAAGCAAACACATTACAAATCGTGTTAAATAGGAGTCAGCATACACCTGCCATCATTTAAAGTGCCTCTGATTAACCCCAAATAAAGTTCAGCTGCTCTAGTTGGTCTACCCTAAAATGTTCTTAGTCGCATCCCACAGCAAAAGCCATGGTCCACAGAGAGCTTCCAAAGCATCAGAGGGATCTCATTGTTAAAATGTATCAGTCAGGAGAAGGGTACAAAAGAATTTCCAAGGCATTAGATATACCATGGAACACAGGGAAGACAGTCATCATCAAGTGGAGAAAATATGGCACAACAGTGACATTACCAAGAACTGGAGCTCCCTCCAAAATTGATGAAAAGACGAGAAGAAAAATGGTCTGGGAGGCTACCAAGAGGCCTACAGCAACATTAAAGGAGCTGCAGGAATATCTGGCAAGTACTGGCTGTGTGGTACATGTGACAACAATCTCCTGTATTCTTCATATGTCTGGGCTATGGGGTAGAGTGGCAAGACGAAAGCCTTTTCTTACGAAGAAAAACATCCAAGCTAGGCTACATTTTGCAAAAACACATCTGAAGTCTGCCAAAAGCATGTGGGAAAAGGTGTTATGGTCTGATGAAACCAAGGTTGAACTTTTTGGCCATAATTCCAAAAGATATGTTTGGCGCAAAAACAACACTGCACATTACCAAAAGAACACCATACCTACAGTGAAGCATGGTGGTGGCAGCATCATGTTTTGGGGCTGTTTTTCTTCAGCTGGAACTGGGGCCTTAGTTAAGATAGAGGGAATTATGAACAGTTCCAAATACCAGTCAATATTGGCACAAAACCTTCAGGCTTCTGCTAGAAAGCTAAACATGAAGAGGAACTTCATCTTTCAGCATGTCAACGACCCAAAGCATACATCCAAATCAACAAAGGAATGGCTTCACCAGAAGATAGATTAAAGTTTTGGAATGGCCCAGCCAGAGCCCAGACCTGAATCCGATCTGTGAAAATCTGAAGAGGGCTGTGCACAGGAGATGCCCTCGGAATCTGACAGATTTGGAGTGTTTTTGCAAAGAAGAGTGGGCAAATCTTGCCAAGTCAAAATGTGCCATGCTGGTAGACTCATACCCAAAAAGAGTGCTGTAATAAAATCAAAAGTTGCTTTAACAAAGTATTAGTTTAAGGGTGTGAATACTTAGGCAACCATATTATTTTATTTTTATATTTTTTCTTCCCTCTACCTAAAAGATTTCAGTTTGTTTTTCAATTGAGTTGTACAGTTTGTAGGTCATATTAAAGGTGGAAAAAGTTCTGAAATTATTTATCTTTATCTCATTTTTTTACAGCACAGAAACCTGACATTTTAACAGAGGTGTGTAGCCTTTTTATATACACTGTACATACACATCGGCATATACCGCGTGGGAATAAAAGTAAAAGGAGTAAATCCCATCCAATGTGGCTTAACAATGATTTAAAGATCAAGATATGGAGTAAAAAACAGGCATTTAAATTATACAAACAAGAGGGAACAGAGACTGCTTTATGGGAATACAAGGAAATCAACAAGGCTTGCAAAAGCGTGATTAGACTGGCTAAAATAGAAAATTAAAAATTAATTGTAAAAGAGAGTAAGACTAACCCTAAAATATTTTTTAAGTATATTAATGGGAAGAAGGCCCGGAAGGAAGCTATATGAACATTACAATGTGACACAGGCCGCCTGAAAATTAGTGACCAGGAAAAGGCAGATGAGCTAAATAGGTTATTATCTTCGTTATACACAAGGGAGGAACAAGTGGTTGGGACACTGCAACATAATGGGGCTACACTACCTTTGCCAAATAATTGGTTAACACAGGAAGAAATCCAAAAGAGGTTGGAAAAAATAAATGTTATTAAAGCCCCAGGTCCTGATGGAATACATCCAAGGGTACTAAGGGAACTGGGTTCTGTAATAGCCAAACCATTATATTTATTTTTTCAAGATTCACTCAACACAGGGTCTCTACCAGATGACTGGAGAAAAGCTGATGTGATACCTATATTTAAAAAGGGAGCAAGAGCAAATCCGGGGAATTATAGACCAGTGAGCCTTACTTCTGTAGTGGGGAAGCTTTTAGAAGGGTTAATAAGGGATACCATACAAGAATATGTCTATTTGAACAGGATTATAAGTAGGTGTCAACATGGATTTATGAGGGATACCCCATGTCAAACAAATCTAATTTTTTTCTATGAGGAGGTTAGTAGGAACCTGGATCAAGACAACTTAGTGGATGTAGTGGATGTAGTCTTTTTGGATTTTGCAAAGGCTTTTGATACAGTGCCACATGGGAGACTATTGTGCAAACTAAAGGATACAGGAATTGCAGTAAATATCTGCTCATGGATTGAGAGCTGGCTAAAAGGCAGGAAGCAAAGGGTTGTTGTAAATGGAACATACTCCGATTAAACTAATGTGGTAAGTGGAGTTCCTCAGGGTTCAGTATTAGGTCCTCTCCTTTTTAACATATTTATTAATGACTTAGAGGTAGGATTGGAGTGTGGTGTCTCCATTTTCACTGATGACACGAAGTTGTGCTAGGTAATTAAATCAGATAATTATGTGCTTTCCCTCCAAAGGGATTTACATAAAATTGAGGAATGGGCATCTAAATGGCAGATGAGATTTAATACAAATAAATGTAAAGTTATGCATCTGGGAAGGAAAAATAGCCATGCAATTTATAATCTTAATGGAGAAAATCTAGGTGTATCAGATATTGGAAGGGATTTGGGAGTGCTTGTAGACAACCACCTAGGTAACAGTGCTCAAAGCCAAGCAGCAACTGCAAAGGCAAATAAATATTAGCATGTATTAAGAAGGGTATAGAAGCCCGGGAAGCAAATATAATTCTGCCACTATACAAATCTCTAGCACGCCCTCATTTGGAATATGGTGTATAATTTTGGGCACCACTTCATAAAAAGGACATTTTAGAGCTGGTAAAGGTACAGAGGAGGGCAACAAAACTAATAAGGGGAATGGAGGGGCTAAGTTATGAAGAAAGACTAACCAAATTAAACTTATTTTCTCTAGAAAAAAGGCGTCTAAGAGAAGATATGATTACCTTAATACATCCAGGGTCAGTATAAAGATTTGTCAAGGTATCTTTTTGTGCCAAGAGGTTTTCAACTGACAAGAGGACATCCCTTGAGGTTAGAAGTAAAAAGATTCCACCTTAAAGAAAGAAATGGGTTCTTCACAGTAAGGGTGGTTAATCTGTGGAATTCTCTACCAGAGGAGGTGGTGACAGCGAATTCAAATTAGTTTAAGGGTGTGAATACTTAGGCAACCATATTATTTTATTTTTATATTTTTTCTTCCCTCTACCTAAAAGATTTCAGTTTGTTTTTCAATTGAGTTGTACAGTTTGTAGGTCATATTAAAGGTGGAAAAAGTTCTGAAATTATTTATCTTTATCTCATTTTTTTACAGCACAGAAACCTGACATTTTAACAGAGGTGTGTAGCCTTTTTATATACACTGTACATACACATCGGCATATACCGCGTGAGAATAAAAGTAAAAGGAGTAAATCCCATCCAATGTGGCTTAACAATGATTTAAAGATCAAGATATGGAGTAAAAAACAGGCATTTAAATTATACAAACAAGAGGGAACAGAGACTGCTTTATGGGAATACAAGGAAATCAACAAGGCTTGCAAAAGCGTGATTAGACTGGCTAAAATAGAAAATTAAAAATTAATTGTAAAAGAGAGTAAGACTAACCCTAAAATATTTTTTAAGTATATTAATGGGAAGAAGGCCCGGAAGGAAGCTATATGAACATTACAATGTGACACAGGCCGCCTGAAAATTAGTGACCAGGAAAAGGCAGATGAGCTAAATAGGTTATTATCTTCGTTATACACAAGGGAGGAACAAGTGGTTGGGACACTGCAACATAATGGGGCTACACTACCTTTGCCAAATAATTGGTTAACACAGGAAGAAATCCAAAAGAGGTTGGAAAAAATAAATGTTATTAAAGCCCCAGGTCCTGATGGAATACATCCAAGGGTACTAAGGGAACTGGGTTCTGTAATAGCCAAACCATTATATTTATTTTTTCAAGATTCACTCAACACAGGGTCTCTACCAGATGACTGGAGAAAAGCTGATGTGATACCTATATTTAAAAAGGGAGCAAGAGCAAATCCGGGGAATTATAGACCAGTGAGCCTTACTTCTGTAGTGGGGAAGCTTTTAGAAGGGTTAATAAGGGATACCATACAAGAATATGTCTATTTGAACAGGATTATAAGTAGGTGTCAACATGGATTTATGAGGGATACCCCATGTCAAACAAATCTAATTTTTTTCTATGAGGAGGTTAGTAGGAACCTAGATCAAGACAACTTAGTGGATGTAGTGGATGTAGTCTTTTTGGATTTTGCAAAGGCTTTTGATACAGTGCCACATGGGAGACTATTGTGCAAACTAAAGGATACAGGAATTGCAGTAAATATCTGCTCATGGATTGAGAGCTGGCTAAAAGGCAGGAAGCAAAGGGTTGTTGTAAATGGAACATACTCCGATTAAACTAATGTGGTAAGTGGAGTTCCTCAGGGTTCAGTATTAGGGCCTCTCCTTTTTAACATATTTATTAATGACTTAGAGGTAGGATTGGAGTGTGGTGTCTCCATTTTCACTGATGACACGAAGTTGTGCTAGGTAATTAAATCAGATAATTATGTGCTTTCCCTCCAAAGGGATTTACATAAAATTGAGGAATGGGCATCTAAATGGCAGATGAGATTTAATACAAATAAATGTAAAGTTATGCATCTGGGAAGGAAAAATAGCCATGCAATTTATAATCTTAATGGAGAAAATCTAGGTGTATCAGATATTGGAAGGGATTTGGGAGTGCTTGTAGACAACCACCTAGGTAACAGTGCTCAAAGCCAAGCAGCAACTGCAAAGGCAAATAAATATTAGCATGTATTAAGAAGGGTATAGAAGCCCGGGAAGCAAATATAATTCTGCCACTATACAAATCTCTAGCACGCCCTCATTTGGAATATGGTGTATAATTTTGGGCACCACTTCATAAAAAGGACATTTTAGAGCTGGTTAAGGTACAGAGGAGGGCAACAAAACTAATAAGGGGAATGGAGGGGCTAAGTTATGAAGAAAGACTAACCAAATTAAACTTATTTTCTCTAGAAAAAAGGCGTCTAAGAGGAGATATGATTACCTTAATACATCCAGGGTCAGTATAAAGATTTGTCAAGGTATCTTTTTGTGCCAAGAGGTTTTCAACTGACAAGAGGACATCCCTTGAGGTTAGAAGTAAAAAGATTCCACCTTAAAGAAAGAAATGGGTTTTTCACAGTAAGGGTGGTTAATCTGTGGAATTCTCTACCAGAGGAGGTGGTGACAGCGAATTCGATAGATAACTTTAAAAGGGGACTAGATTTATTTCTAATTAAAAAGGGAATTCAGGGTTATCATGGATAACAACTAATTAATTAATAGCTAATCTGCATATTGCAGATCAGAGGAGATCTTAAAAGGTTGAACTTGATGGACTGAAAGTCTTTTTTCAACCTTAAATACTATGGCCCTCATTCTATTATCGGCCGTAAATCGGTCGCAAAGCTGAGATTCCTTGCGGGGCTCCCGTTACCTTGCAATTCAAATAGCCGGCGCCGCAAGGATATCCCCTTACGGCCGGCCGTATATCTTGCAACCGGCCGTAAGCTCAGAAATCTTTAAAAGAAAATATATATTCAAGACGGCACTGTAAAGCTCTGTAAATGCTAGGGATCATAATGGGGGACATGAGGATTAATAGCAACCCCCTCTCAAGCTTGCACATCAGCCCAAATCCGATATTTCATTAACTGTTTATTTTCCGGCCGCAGCGTGGGCGGGTCTGAGGTGCTCAAAGCCCTCTGGACTTTTTCCATTGATATTTGACATAAATTAAAATAAAAAATATTTACGGATTTGAGTGTAGGGGAATGTTGTGCTATGAATGCTAACACCTAAAATCACTTTATAGTCTCCTCTGAGTGCAGGATGGCTTTATTATGTGCTTATTTGTGTGCCTGCGGGACCTTTTTGCTGCAAGTAAGCTGCGGCTCGGTTTTAGCCTTGCAGAGAGGGTTCCCGGAGCAATTAAATAGCAACCGGGGCTTTCTTGCGGCCGTTTAAGATCAAAGGCTTTCCTCCAGCGCGTGCGGCCACAAGGGATTACAAGGCGCCGGCCGCAAGCCTGCCGGAGTCCCCGGCCGGAAGAGAATAGAATAGGCAAATAGCGGCCCCGCATCTCCTACGGCCGATAATAGAATGAGGCCCTATGTAACTATGTAACTATGTGACAATAAGCTCTACGCTCCATAGAGTTGGGCTTTATGGCAGAGTGGCCATTACTTTCAGCAAAAAACAAAATGGCACGTTTTGAGTTTGTGAAAAGGCATGTGAGAGATTCCCAAAATGTATTGAGGAAAGTGCTCTGGTCTGATGAGACTAAAATTTAACTTTTCGGCCATCAAAGAAAACGCTATGTCTGGCGCACACCCAACACATCACTTCACCCAAAGAACACCATCCCCACAGTGAAACATGGTGGTGGCAGCATCATGCTGTGAGGATGTTTTTCAGCAGTCAGGACTGGGAAACTGGTCAGAGTTGAGGGAAAGATGGATGCGGCTAAATACAGGGATTTTCTTGAGCAAGACCTGTACCACTCTGTGCGTGATTTAAGTCTAGGATGGAGGTTCACCTTCCAGCAAGACAATGATTTCAAAAACACTCCTAAAGCAACACTTGAGTGGTTTAAGGGGAAACATGTAAATGTGTTGGAATGGCATAGTCAAAGCCCAGACCTCAATTAAAATAGAACATCTGTGGTCAGACTTAAAGATTGCTGTTCACAAGCGCAAACCATCCAAATTAAAGGAGCTGGAGCAGTTTTGCAAGGAGGAATGGGCAAAATCCCAGTGATAAGATGGGGCAAGCTCATAGAGACTAATCCAAAGCGAGGAGCTGTGATTGCCGAAAAATGGACTTTAGGGGGGTGAATAGTTATGCACATTGACTTTTTCTGTTACTTTATCCTATTTGTTGTTTGCTTCAAAATAATAGAAAAAAAATCTTTAAAGTATTTGTTCTATAAATAAAATGATGCAAATCCTCAAACAATCTATGTTAATTCCAGGTTGTGAGGCAACAAAACACGAAAAATGCCAAGGGGGTGAATACTTTTGCAAGGCACTGTATATATATATATATATATATATATATATATATATATATATATATATATATATAATTTTTTTATCTTTTTTAAACCCGCAATTACAGGCTCACACCCCCAACACTCAAACCATGAACCCATTTCAGGGCATCACCATGATCAATTAAGCAAGCCCGTAAGTTACAATTTAGACAGAGCCAATAGTAAATGAGTCTGCCATCATGACGTCAATAAAACATGGAGTTTAAGCTACCATCAATTAATATTTAGAAGTACAATTTGAAATCAAATAAAAAATAAAATATTTTTTATTGTAGATTTGCAAACTTGTACTAGTTTTAAGTACAGTAGCGTGTTTTTATTTGCTTTTGCAATGTTATGAACTTGCAAGTCCTATCTAGTACTCATAACATTTTTTGATACATTTGCCATTTATGGGTTTGAAGGCAATTGCGGACTTGTTGAATTGTTGTAATTAAATATGGATTATGCATCTTTAGCAGTGGTAACATTTACAGGCTTGTAGCAGAGAATGATCCTCTCCCTTCGGAGACTAGGCAGCAGGACAGTATTCCAACATGATAATGACCCCAAACACCAAGACGACCACTGCCTTGCTAAAGAAGCTGAAGGTAAAGGTGATAGACTGGCCAAGCATGTCTCCAGACCTAAACCCTATTGAGCATGTGTGGGGCATCCTCAAATGGAAGGTGGGGGAGTGCAAGGTCTCTAACATCCGCCAGCTCTGTAATGTCATCATGGAGGAGTGGAAGAGGACTCCAGTGGCAACCTGTGAAGCTCTGGTGAACTCCATGCACATGACGGTTAAGACAGTGCTGGTGGCCACACAAAATATTAACACTTTGTGCCCAATTTGGACATTTCCACTTAGGGGTGTACTCACTTTTGTTGCCAACAGTTTAATCATTAATGGCTGTGTGTTGAGTTATTTTGAGGGGACAGCAAATTTACACAGGCTGTACACTTACTACTTTACATTGTAGCAGAGTGTCATTTCTTCAGTGTTGTCACATGAAAAGCTATAATAAAATATTTACAAAAATGTAAGGAGTGTACTCACTTTTGTGAGATACTGTGTGTATATATATATATATATATATATATATGTAGTAAAGAAAAAGTACATCTGTGTTCACATTTGAATGTCTACAGCAAGTTAAAAAACCTGCTTCCAGCTCAGAATTCTGAGAAAAACACTTACTACACTGCATTCTGGGAAGCTGAGCTGGGACATGCAAATGTGCCCACAAATGCCTCGCTCTTTAATCCATAGCCATTATCAAACATGGTTTCCTTTAAGCTAATGCATGCTGTATTACACAGCTTTATCGCAAAGCCAAGGTTGGATTAAACACAAGCTGAGTGTCCTATCCATGTACAACTGTTTCAAGCTTACTGGCTATCATCAGCATGGAGCGGGATCTCAGCTTGTAGTGTGGACTTTATGAGTAGGTAGTTCACCACAACAATCATTTATAATATGGTGGGCAAAAGAGCGATAGAAGCCCTAATATATATATATATATATATATATATATATATATATATATATATATATATATATGTATATATGTGTCTGGATATAAGTGTTTTAGTAAATCAGTACAGGTGTCTGTATATATATATATATATATATATATGTCTGTGTATATATATATATATATATATATATATGTCTGAGTGTATATATATATATATATAATATATGGGTGTGTGCGTATGTAAATATATATATGTGTCTGTGTGTGTATTTATATTAATGTGTGTGTTTTTTTATTATATATATATATATATATATATATATATATAAATAAATATATGTATACATATATACAATATATATATATATATATATATATATATATATATATATATATATATAATATATATATATATATATTTAATTTATATATATATATATATATATATATATGTTGGAAGGCTTTGTTTGTTACACATATATTACTTTAATATAATACATTATAGAGTGATAGGGAGCTTATCCCTGGTGGTCCCATCACTACCCAATTGTCTCCCCCTCACCTCCTGTCGTGAGATCCGGTTTTCAGGGGAATTCAGCAGTAAAAGGTACAAGAGGTGAAAGGGAGACTACTGGGTGGTAAGAGGTTGAATAAAATGTGTGTGTGTGTGTATGTGGTGGGGGGGGGGGGGATATACCCCCCTCGTCCCCCGCTTCCTACGCCCTTGATTAGGATGTTCAGATTTCCTCAGTGGGCTAGTTTCTTACCCTATAGATTGAGATTCCACATTTGTGTGAATCAGTACATACTGTCCCAAGTACACCACAAAGAGCATTAGTAATCCTATGCCATCATTCAACAGCAAACTATAATCAGGAAATGTAATACAGTGCTGCAATAAAATACATCAAACTTTTCTGAGCCTTGCTCCAGTTAAAGGGACATGGGATGTTTCTGTAATTCGCTAAGAATATAATATACCTAGTTACCTCTTTAGTTTTATGTAAATTAGTTTATTAATAAGTGCTTCAAAGCTATGAAGCTTTTTTTCTGCCTAATATTGTAAACTTTGTACTTGTTTGGATCTGTCCTCTGTAGCTCATACAGCTCATGAATACACAGAAGTGAAGTGCAGTGTTTCAAATTAGCCTGTTATTGACCTCTCTCAAGTACCATGTTGCAGAAAGTTGCCAATCAATTGGTTACTATGAGATGCAAGACTTGTACTTTGAAGTAGACTGCCTTCCTGAGCTGCAGAGTACGGAAACCAATTAGGCAGATTTTAGGCAGTAAAAAACAGAACTTTTATGCACTTCTTAATAAAATAAAGTACAGAAAAGTAAATATATACACATGTATATTATATTCCTGGTGAAATCCAGAAACCTTCCATGTCCCTTTAACTACATTCAAATTTGAATAATTTACATGGGCTAATAAGGCCATGAAAAACGCAAATCTCATGAAGTCCACCCAAAAATCTCTCAGTCTAAATTCAAAGAGGCACAAGTAAAATCAGTTTCATGTAGTGCTTCTCTGTATAGACCTCTGCAGGTTTGGAGATGCTATAACAGAAAATATTTTTCATAATAAGAATATTTTTTAGAATGGTGTAAAAAAGGATGCAGATCACACCAGGTTTGCAGAAATAGATACAATTGTATTCTATATACCATTTTATATACTATTTCAAAGAGTAAATGCAAGACTCAATCTACAGTTCTAAGACGTTAAAGTTACATTCATGGGGCCTCATTCTATTATCGGCCGTAGGAGATGCGGGGCCGCAAGGACCGGCCGCAGGCTATTTGCCTATTCTATTCCCTTCTGGCCGGGGGCTCCGGCAGGCTTGCGGCCGGCGCCTTGTTATCCTTTGCGGCCGCACCCGACGCAGGAAAGCCTATGATCTTAAACGGCCGCAAGAGTTTTGGCCGCAAGAAAAACCCCGGTTGCTATTCAATTGCTACGGGAACCCTCTCGGCAAGGCTAAAATCGAGCCGCAGCTTACTTGCACCAAAAAGGTCCCGCAAGCACCCAATTAAGCACATTTAAAGCCATCCTGCACTCTGATGAGACGATAAAGTGATTGGAGGTGTTAGCATTCATAGCACATCATTCCCCTACGCTCAAATCTGAAAATCATTTTTATTTTAATTAATGTCAAATATCCGTGGACAAAGTCCCGAGGGCTTGGAGCACCTCAGACCCGCAAAGGCTGCAGGATTAGCCTCCGTCAAGTCCGTAAATGGGTAAAATAGACCCATGGGTCGTAAAGGGCTTACAAGTCGTAGCATAGAAAAGCCATCCTGTACTTTTATTAGAAGTGAAAGTGATGTTTGGTTTTAGAATTAATAGCTCAGCATTCCCTTACTCTCAAATCCGCAAATAAAGATATTTAACTTCATGTTCAATCTTCGTGTTTTATCTATCATGCAAGCCCACATGGGCTTGAATAAGGAGCTACGGGCTTGATCATTGAAGTCCGTGGGACTTGGACGGAATTTAAAATCAAAGTACAATTTGGCGATGTGCAAGCTTGAGAATGTCTTGCTATTAATCCTCATGCCCCCCCATTATGTTCCACATCATTTACAGTGCTTTGCAGTGCTGGATTGAATATATATTGGCTTCTACAATGCTTTGTTTGCGGCCCTCCACCTCCGAACCCGTACGGGTTTTAACAAGGACGAGCCCGTGGGACTACGGGACGGAAAGTAAACCGTAAATGATATATCGGATTTGGGCGATGTGCAAGCTTGAGAGGGTGTTGCTATTAATCCTCATGTCCCCCATTATGATGCCTAGCATTTACGGAGCTTTACAGTGCCATCTTGAATTTATATTTGCATTTACAGTTTTCTGACTTTGCGGCCGGAAAACAAGATTTACGGGCGCTGGAAAAACGCTTGCGGCCGTTTGCATGATATGCGTCCGGCCGGAAGGGGGATATCCTTGCAGCGCCGTCCATTTGAATTGCAAGGTAAAGGTAGCTCTACACGGGGCCGTAAGACGGCCGCAAGGAATCGCAGCTTTGCGGCCGTTTTAAGGCCAATAATAGAATGAGGCCCATGGTATGTATTCTACAGCAACTCACATCACATACAGAGGTCAATGTTAAAGGTCTTCATGTAAGATTAAATTGGTTTTAGGTGAAAATTCCCCTTTAAAGTACATTTCATCTACAAATAAGAGTTTTTATTTCATCACTTACAAGCCCGATAGAGTTTTGATCAGGATATTTAGCCAATCCAAATATACTGAGAAACATTTCATAAAGTGTTTTGATGTTAAGTGCTTTTTGGATTAAGGCTCAATAATGTTATTTGTCTTTTGAGATATCTGGAAGAGTGTTATTCTTTCATTATATAATGAGATACATAGCAAAAAGTGGGACTTTTAAACTCATAAAAAACATGTGAGGAAATATTGCCAATAAACCTGCTAATTTTTAATAGTGATGATATATTTATAATCATGCTTTTGTAGATTAATTTTAAGAGCTACATTAATAATTCACATAATTACTAAACAGTATTTATTTGTATAATAACTGATTTTGTTTGTGAAGTTATCCAGGAGAAATCCTCAGTTACCCCTAACAAGTCAGCATTGAATTATATTGCTACTTTGGTATTAGTCAGTTAGATGTTTTTATCTTGAGTAAAATCAAAGGACTGTTTTTGGAAATCACTGTTGTGGTATGATCATTTTTTAAATTTTGTTTCTGGCATCAAAGAGGTTAAACAGTATATAATCGTTTGTGAAAAACTTACTTAATGCTGTGGTAGTAATTTATAAACAGTATTTCCCAACCAACAGTTTTATACTAGTAATGATTAAGGAACAATATTATGAAATACTTGTGGTAATGTTGTGTTTCTTTTTTCTAGAGCAGTCTTGTCAGTTCCCTTATTAGTGATCCACGTGCAAGTGTACACGTGAAGAGTCTTATGGACATGTACTAATATAAACATATAGTGGAGACTTTACTAATAACTTAGTATTACTGAAACAGGTTTGGGTACAGAGTCTTACCCAGTGGCGTAGGTAGAGCAAACAAACTGTTCACTGGAAGGTTTGATCATGAGACTGAAGCTCAAATATTTTGGCAATATCATGACAAGACAGTATTCCCTAGAGAAGACTCTGATGCTGGGAACAATTGAAGGCACACAAAGATAAGCTTGAAGCAATGAGATTGATAGAGCTCAGAGGGAAAGTGCTGACATAGGCGCCTGGCTTGCTGTGGTCCATAAGGTCACAGAGAGTCGAACACAACTGAATGACTAAATAACAATAAATATTTTACATATATATAATAATATATAATATTTGTTATATTTTACACATACACATAATATATATAGTATACAGTATATAATACTTGACATTATATATATATATATATATATATATATATATATATATATATTTATACATACAGGGAGTGCAGAATTATTAATCAAGTTGTATTTTTGAGGATTAATTTTATTATTGAACAACAACCATGTTCTCAATGAACCCAAAAAACTCATTAATATCAAAGCTGAATATTTTTGGAAGTAGTTTTTAGTTTGTTTTTAGTTTTAGCTATTTTAGGGGGATATCTGTGTGTGCAGGTGACTATTACTGTGCATAATTATTAGGCAACTTAACAAAAAACAAATATATACCCATTTCAATTATTTATTTTTACCAGTGAAACCAATATCACATCTCAACATTCACAAATATACATTTCTGACATTCAAAAACAAAACAAAAACAAATCAGTGACCAATATAGCCACCTTTCTTTGCAAGGACACACAAAAGCCTGCCATCCATGGATTCTGTCAGTGTTTTGATCTATTCACCATCAACATTGCATGCAGCAGCAACCACAGCCTCCAACACACTGTTCAGAGAGGTGTACTGTTTTCCCTCCTTGTAAATCTCACATTTGATGATGGACCACAGGTTCTCAATGGGGTTCAGATCAGGTGAACAAGGAGGCCATGTCATTAGATTTTCTTCTTTTATACCCTTTCTTGCCAGCCACGCTGTGGAGTACTTGGACGCGTGTGATGGAGCATTGTACTGCATGAAAATCATGTTTTTCTTGAAGGATGCAGACTTCTTCCTGTACCACTGCTTGAAGAAGGTGTCTTCCAGGAACTGGCAGTAGGACTGGGAGTTGAGCTTGACTCCTTCCTCAACCCGAAAAGGCCCCACAAGCTCATCTTTGATGATACCAGCCCAAACCAGTACTCCACCTCCACCTTGCTGGCGTCTGAGTCGGACTGGAGCTCTCTGCCCTTTACCAATCCAGCCACGGGCCCATTCATTTGGCCCATCAAGACTCACTCTCATTTCATCATTCCATAAAACTTTAGAAAAATCAGTCTTGAGATATTTCTTGGCCCAGTCTTGACGTTTCAGCTTGTGTGTCTTGTTCAGTGGTGGTCGTCTTTCAGCCTTTCTTACCTTGGCCATGTCTCTGAGTATTGCACACCTTGTGCTTTTGGGCACTCCAGTGATGTTGCAGCTCTGAAATATGGCCAAACTGGTGGCAAGTGGCATTGTGGCAGCTGCACGCTTGACTTTTCTCAGTTCATGGGCAGTTATTTTGCGCCTTGGTTTTTCCACACGCTTTTTGCGACCCTGTTGACTATTTTGAATGAAATGCTTGATTGTTCGATGATCACGCTTCAGAAGCTTTGCAATTTTAAGAGTGCTGCATCCCTCTGCAAGATATCTCACTATTTTTGACTTTTCTGAGCCTGTCAAGTCCTTCTTTTGACCCATTTTGCCAAAGGAAAGGAAGTTGCCTAATAATTATGCACACCTGATATAGGGTGTTGATGTCATTAGACCACACCCCTTCTCATTACAGAGATGCACATCACCTAATATGCTTAATTGGTAGTAGGCTTTCGAGCCTATACAGCTTGGAGTAAGACAACATGCATAAAGAGGATGATGTGGTCAAAATACTCATTTGCCTAATAATTCTGCACTCCCTGTATATATATATGTAAAATATTATACAGTATATATATACAGTGCCTTGCAAAAGTATTCACCCTCTTGGCATTTTTCATGTTTTGTTGCCTCACAACCATGGATTGTATAAGGATTTGCATCATTTAATTTACAGATCATGCCCACAACTTTGAGGATGTTTTTTTTTTATTGTGAAGCAAACAACAAATAGGGCAAAAAACAGAAAAAGTCTACGTGCATAACTATACACCCCCCGAAAGTCAATACTTTGTAGAGCTACCTTTTTGCGGCAATCACAGCTCCAAGTTGCTTTGGCTAAGTCTCTATGAGCTTGCCACATCTTACCACTGGGATTTTTGCCCATTCCTCCTTGCAAAACTGCTCCAGCTCCTTCAAGTTGGATGGTTTGCTCTTGTGAACAGCAATCTTTAAGTCTGACCACAGATTTTCTATTGGAATGAGGTCTGGACTTTGACTAGGCCATTCCAACACATTTACATGTTTCCCCTTAAACCACTCAAGTGTTGCTTTGGCAGTGTGTTTGGGGTCATTGTCCTGCTGTAAGGTGAACCTCCATCCTAGCCTCAAATCACGCACAGAGTGGTACAGGTTTTGCTCAGGAATATCCCTGTATTTAGCACCATCTTTCCCTCAACTCTGACAGTTTCCCAGTACCGGCTGCTGAAAAGCATCCCCACAGCATGATGCTGCCACCACCATGTTTCACTGTGGGGATGGTGTTCTTTGGGTAATGTGATGTGTTAGGTTTGTGCCAGACATAGCGTTTTCTTTGATGGCCAAAAAGTTCAATTTTAGACTCATCAGACCAGAGCACCTACCTCCATACATTTTGGGAGTCTCTCACATGCCTTTTCGCAAATGTAAAATGTGCAATTTTGTTTTTTGCTGAAAGTAATGGCTTTCTTCTGGCCACTCTGCCATGAAGCCCAACTCTATAGGGAGTACGGCTTATCGTCGTCCTATGTACAGATACTCCAGTCTCTGCTGTGGAACTCTGCAGCTCCATCAGGGTTACCTTAGGTCTCTGTGCTGCCTTTCTGAAGAGTAAAGACAGATGTAAAGACAGATCATGTGACACTTAGATTGCACACAGGTGGACATAATTTCACTAATTATGTGACTTCTGATGGTAATTGGTTGCACCAGAGCTTTTTATGGGCTTCATAACAAAGGGGGTGAATACATACGCACATGCCAATTTTCTGTTTTCTATTTCTAAAAAACAGTTTTATGTATATATTTTTCTAATTTTACTTTACCAATTTAAGACTATTGTGTTCTGATCACATAGAATTCAGATTAACAAAACATTGAACTTACAGCTGTAATATAACAAAATAGGTAAAAAGTCAAATGGGTGAATACTTTTGCAAGGCATTGTATTGTCCACCACTGGTTTCTCTGGCGGCCCTTGCCTCCTCTGCCATCTTCTTCTTCACCCTAGCTTGGTTGCCATCATATGTGTGCCTCACTGATTTGACATCCCCATTTGCAAACCCGAGAGAAGACACTTTTGTAGCCACCCATCTTCAGGCCAGGGAACTCTCCCCAGGCCTCACGTCCCTAACACCACTGAAAATATGATAGTTTGCATGTATCTCCTCAAGGAGAACAATCATCTCGTCATGGTGGTAGTTAGGGGCCCAGTGCCTGCCTGCAGCCTTTTGCCCTACTAACTGTGCCTGGGGTTCCTGCATTCCCTGATCTCTACCTGAGGCTTCTCCGTCCCTTTCACTACCTCCCCCCCTGGGATCAGCCCCCCTGCCACTACATTTTGTGTGCCTATTGCTGGGGGCACATCCCTCCCTCCCTCAACCTCACCTCGGCCTCTACCTGTACTGGGCCTACTGCCTCCACTTCCTCTCTACCTGTAGCTCCCTCTAGCTCCACTCCTTCTCTCTTGTGAACTCCCTTTACCCCGACTCCCTGCCTCCTGCCTACCCTAGTCCCTGCCTCCTCTCTTAGTCTCCTCCTACTTTCCTCCCCACCTCTACCCTCCTCAAGATATCACAAAACAAATATAAGGATAAATGAAAATAATATATTTCTGTATGTGTGTGTGAGATAAAATTAATATGTGTTTACTATGTGTTTGATATTACCTGTAATGGGGAGGGTATGGGTAGGGGAGAGGGGGTGTATGAGTGCTGTGACATGGCTAAATATTTATATATATACAGTATCACACAAAAGTGAATATACCCCTCACATTTTTGTAAATATTTTATTATATCTTTCCATGTGACATCACTGAAAAAAATGACACTCTTCTACAATGTAAAGTAGTAAGTGTACAGCCTGTATAACAGTGTAAATTTGCTGTCCCCTCCAAATAACTCAACACACAGCCATTAATGTCTACATTTATTGGCAACCAAAGTAAGTACAGCCCTAAGTGGAAATGTCCAAATTGTGCCCAATTAGCCATTTTCCCTCCCCAGTGTCACGTGACTCATTAGTGTTACAAGGTCTCAGGTGTGAATGGTGAGCAGGTGTGATACATTTGGTGTTATCGCTCTCACACTTTCTCATTCTAGTCACTGGAAGTTCAACATGGCACCTCATGGCAAAGATCTCTCTGAGGAAATGTAAAAAAGAATTGTTGCTCTACATAAAGATGGTCTAGGCTAAGACAAACTGTCGCCAGTAAAGCAAAATCACATATATAGTTGTCAGAAATACAGGTTGTTGCAATGTGTTAAAACATTTTTGTGTTCTGCTTAACCTGTACAGCTCTGAGGAATATAGATAGATAGATCTGTATACTATATATATATTTTTATATATACTTTTATATATATTTATACATAAATATATATATATATATATATATATATATATATATATATATATATAAAATAGATCTACACTCATTTGCAATGTGTTAAAACATTTTTGTGTTCTGCTTAACCTGTACAGCTCTGTGGAATATAGATAGATAGATCTGTATATATATACTTTTATATATATTTATACATATATAGATCTATATATATATATATATATATATATATATATATATATATATATATATATATATATATATATATATATATATAGATCTCTGTCTCTCTAAAATCAGGTCTCTTTTTTTTATTTTTTTTATTATTATTATTTTTATTTTCAAATTTAAAATCTCCATTTACATAAATAATACCTTACATATTATATACACAGCCAGACAAAAATACGGAAGGCATACATTTGTGCCCTGACATTATAACAATAATCATAAGAGTGTAACTGTTCTTTCATGTTTATTGCTATTAATAGACTTTAAGTGTATCATTGTATTAAACTTACATATGGCTATGAATGAAATCCGAACTTTAATATTTGGTTGAATATTCTTCAACCTAATGGAGAGATTAATCAGTTAAACTTCTCTCTTAAATTACTTACATATCCTATCACACCCTTTCATTCCACTCATATTCTAGCCAGCTTGGTGAAAGTAGGGAGGAAGAGCCAGGGAGGGATCGATCTGCCACGGAAGATATGGTGTCTTCGTGAGATTACCCCGTAGAGGTTACTTAAAAATTGAGTCCCAAACTACCCATTTTACAGGGTCTTGTTTTAGCTGAAATGCCATATTAAAATCCCTCTCTAGTTCCCTATTGTATCCCATCATGGCCAATATTTCAGTTAGTTTTGGAAGATCCTCTTTCTTCCAATTTCGTGCAATTGCAGTTTTTACTACCTGAAAAATTTGAGTCATAAACGCTTTATTTTTTATTTCCATCTTAGGGGGAAAAATATTAAACAAGGCCATCTGCGGTTTTACTATAATTTCTGTCTTAAATATAATAGATAAGTATTCAGAACATTCCTTCCAAAGATGAAATAATAAAATCAGGTCTCTCATGAGAACTGGGATAGCATTATCCAGGCAGCCAGAAGTATGGGAGGTGTCGGGCTCCCACATACTTTATCTAACCACATAATCTGGGGGTAATACCCCCCCCCCCAGGTTCCTACATCCCTGATGACAAGGAAGGTCTCATCCCAACTGCCAATGACAAAATCTCAGCCCCCCTTCTAAATTGAACCATCCATCCTCAGGTATTTAATTTTTGTGACAAAAATATTTTGAACGTCATTAAATTAGCAGGAGCATGCAAGGCAGGTTAAAGTTGACAAATGATGCTTAAAGCTACATGTATTTGGACATACATATCTTCACATAAACCTCCATTGTCACCAATTATACTTAGTGATCTCTACCACTGGCCACCAGGGGGGTCAATGCATCACTCACTGGGGCTGCCAGAACAAGAAATAATAGTGGTTTTCACCAGTGGCGTAGCTAGAGCTTTAGCTGCCCCGGGCTCTCCCTGTGTTTGTCACCCTCACCGTGGTGCAAATATTTACATATATATATATATATATATATATATACTAGCGACTTGCCTGTCAAAAATGACGGGGCAATAAAATTTGAAGCCATGGGAAGCCATGGGAATGCTGTTTGGGACATAATTGAAACTGTTTTGTACTGTGAGGACCTTCTTCGCTCATTGCTCCGAAAAATACGCCGATATTAAAATAGAAGAATTTGTGTAATGTATAATTTCCAGTCTCCAATTATTTATATATTTGGGCTTGTATTATATTTCATCAGGGGACAATACTCTAGAATATAACTAAATATATTTCTCATTCAGTACCTTCACTTGTATTTACTTTTGTGTATCATCCACTTTATCCCAACCTATTAAAAGGAAATCAAGGGGGATAAATGTAAAGATGTATAATCACTTATGAGATACTTGGATATATATTCTTATCCCAGAACTTAGCAATACAGAGGGTTACATTATTTTTTATATCACACATCATTTAACTTGATGAAATTAGTGCTTGTGCAGACTTCATTCAATAAATGCAAGGCCAATATAGTGAAGTCATTAGACTCAATTATTTGATGGTCATCTGTATTGACCAAATCCAGTGAGAAGACGTCCTAAATTTCCTTCATTAGAACCCAATTTGGATCTATACTGTTATAGTTACGACACTGGTCTGCTGCTGCAGTGCGGTGACCAACTGATCGATGGCGCTGCAGATATTTTGTAGTGCAGCCGATATGTTAGAGAAGTTCTAAGCTTAGAATGGTAGCCTAACCCTTAAACTAACCCTACCCTAACAGTTTACCTAAGCCATGACATGATATGGAACTGGAATATCGGCAGCACCATCTAGCGGTTGGTCACCGCACTGCAATGGCAGACTGGTGCCGTAACCATAACAGGATTGGACCTCCAATTTCTTATAACTGGGACTGGAATACTTAACACATATTCTTGATGAAAATAAAAAACTTTAAAAAACAATGGTGCTAGTTAATAAAAGGGGGGTATTGTCAATTGACTATTAATTTCCAGGATAGGGCCATATTCAAATGAGGTTTTGGGTGATCCAGTAGCCCCTAAGGGAAGTCGCAAGTTAATTTGCTATTCAATTGGTGTCTTTTTGCAGACTCCAAACAGGTTATGAAAAAACGGCCTTGAAAATATTGTGATGGTTAAACCCGTAACTTACAGCCTACAGAAGCTTTTGATCTCTCACTTAAAAAAATCGCAAATCCCTATTCAATTGCTCAATTTCCCCAAAATTGAAAATTTGACCGAATTCGAGGTTTAAGCTGTGTTGCAGAGGTCCTGGGTGTCACCCCTTGGTGTGGGTAAGGTTTTTATTTAATTTTTGTGTGTGTATTTTTGTGTTTTTTAATGTTTGGCACTGTGCGCGGGATGTTAAGGTTAAGGTCGTATTTTAGCGAGGCCATAATGGATTTTTTCTAAGTCCCGCGGGTCGTAATTGTTTTTGTGTAAATCCGCAATTTATTTTTTTCTTTGTTTATTTATTTTTTTGCAAGTCCCGCTTGTGTAGTGGTTTGTAACTGGTTGTGAGGAGCCGTAGAGCCTTCACCTCCGCAAATGTTGCCCCTCACTTTGCGAGGTTCTGCATTTGCGGTCCGAAAGTCATAGGGGGTTGTAGAGATGAGAGCCTACGGTGGCGGTCCTTGCCAGCAACTGCGGCCCTCGCTTTGCTGCGAGCCTGCAAGCGTTAGCAACAACCAATATTGCTGACAACTATATATGTGATTTTGCTTTAATGGCGACCGTTTGTCTTTGTTCCAAACATGCAGGAGGAATGGTAGGAATGTATTTAACCAGTGTTTTAGTTTTTTAAATTAATTATTATAAAATATCTATAGGTGCATCTAAGTATATTCATTAAATGAACGTAGAACTTATGCAGGCTTGCAAAAGTTATAAAAACTAAATTTATTTTAGTGTGTCAGTTACAGTTATTCTAAATGTTAGTCTAATTTAGTGATAGTCAATTATTCTCTAACATTTTCCAAATTAAATATAGGACAACTTATATATATATATATTGTTGTTGTTTAGTTGTTTGGTCATGTCCGACTATCTGGACATGCCAGGCACATCTGTCAGCCATCAAGCTCAAGTTCATTGCTTCAAAGTCCTTATATAACCATCTCCGCTTCTGCTGTCCCCTTCTTCATGTGCCTTAAATTTTTCTCAGCATTAGGGAATCTAGGGAATCCTGTCTTCTCATGACATGGCTAAAATATTTGCACTTCAGCCTCATAATCGTATTTTCCAGTAAACAGTTTTGTTTTGTTTCCTGATGTATTAATGTAATGCAGACTCTAAGCAGTTTTTTTTCCAACACCACAATTCAAAGGCCCCAATTATTTGGCACTCAGCCTTCTTTAATGTCTACATCTCACATCTTTATCTTACTACTGGAAATACCATAGTTCTATCTATGCGGTCCTTTCTAGCTTGTCCAAGCTCGCCATAGCTTTTCTCCCCAGAAGCAAATGTCTTTTAATTTTATGGCTGCATTCACCATCTGAAGAGATCTTGCATCCCAGAAAAATAAAATCTGTCACTGCCTTCATTTCTTCCTCATCTATTTGCCAGGAACTTAGATTGTGGTTTGCTATGATCTTCATATTTTTAATGTGCAGCTGCAGGCCACCTTTTGCACTCTCTTCTTTCACCCTCATCAATAGGTCCTTTAGTTCCTCCTCACTTTCAGCCATCAGTGTAGTATCATCCGTGTATCTGTGGCTGCTGATATTTCTGCCAGCAAAATTGATTTGGGCTTTGGATTCATCGAGCCCAGCCATACGCATGATGTACTATGTATATAAGTTGAATAAATAGGGTGACAATATACAACCTTGCCTCACTGCATTCCCGGTCTTGAACCATTCTATTGTTCCATGTCCGGTTCTGACCATGGCTTCTTGGTCCACATACAGATTCCTCAGGAGATGGATGAGATGATCTGGAGCTCCCATCTCTTTAAGAGCTTGCAAGATTTTGGAGTGAGAGAGAGAGGCTTTAGAATAGTCTATGAAGCAGAAGTAAATGTTTTTTTTGGGAATTATTTTGATTGCTCTATTATCCAGCAGACATTGGCAATTTGATCTCTTGTGCCTCTTCCTCTGCGGAACCCAGCTTGCACATCTGGTAGTTCCCGTTCCATGTATTGTTGGAGCCAAGCTTGTAGAATCTTAAGCATTATCTTGCTGTCATATGAAATGAGTGTAATTGTTCAATAATTGGAGCACTCTTTGCCACTACATTTTTTGGGATTGAGATGTAAACTGACCCTTTCAAGTATATTTGCCACTGTTGAGTTTTCCAAATTTGTTTGCATAAGGCAATTACCACTTTCACAGCATCATCTTGTAGGATTTTGAATAGTTCAGCTGGGATTCCATCAACTCTTGCAGACTTCTTATCAGCAAAGCATCATATGGCCCATCTCACCTCACTCTCCAAGATGTCTGGCTCCAGCTCATTGGAAAAACTATTGAGGTCATCACTGCTGTTAAGATTATTCCTGTATAGATCTTCTGTGTATTCCTGCCACATCTTCTTTATCTGATCTGCTTCTGTTAAGTCCCTACCATTTTTTGTTTTTTATCATGCCCACTTTGGCATGAAAGTTTCCTTTGAGATACCCCATTTTCTTTAAGAGATTTCTTGACTTTCACCTCCTGTTATTTTCTTCTATATCTTTACATTGCTCAATGTAGAATGCCTCCTTGTCTCTTCTTGCTATCCTCTGGAATTCTGCATTCAGTTGGGCAAATATTTTCCTATCTCCACTACCTTTTGCTTTCTTTCCTGGGCTACTTTCAAAGCCTTGCCAGATACCCAGTTTGCCTTCTTAGTTTTCTTTCTTTTGGAGATATTCATTGTTGCTGTTTACTGGATAATATCACAAATTCCTGTCCAAAATTCTTCAGGCATTCTAACTTCCATATCCAGTCCCTTAAATGTATTCTTTACCTCCACCGCATATTTACAGGGGATATTATTAATTTGTATCTACTTGCTCTGATATTTTTCCTCTTTTCTTCGTTTTAATTATGATCTTTGCAATAAGAAGCTCATTGTCTGAGCCACAGTCATCTCCAGGTCTTGTTTTTTGCTGACTGTATAGAGCTCCTCCATCTTTGGCTAAAAGTATATAGTCACAACCTGCTTTTTGGGTCCACCCTGGTGCTGTGTTTGGTCTGGCTACTGGGCCATAGGGGACATTAGCCACCTAGCCAGTTGAATCAAAAGGATAATATAATGGCTATAAGGACATTGTGAAAGACTTTACCATTTGTTGATTTGTTATGTTGTGTGATGTTTTTTCCCATGTTCTGGCTGTATGCCCTGGACCCATTTCCATTTTTTGACCCAGTATTTTGTGTGTACAGATTGTTTTATGGTGCAACTGTTTGCAGATATTCTGGCTCCAAGGCTAACAGTATCATATCAAACCCTGCTGTGTCCAGATCCTGTCTGGAGGTGGCTGAAAGTTAGGGGCCATAGACCCCTCGGCACCTACGTGGGAAAGGAGACTCACACTAGGTCCTTGGAGACAGACCAGGGCCACATGATATAGTTCAAAGCTGACAAAATGTGTCAAACTTGTGTTTACCATTGGTAATTGGTGCAGGACTGGCCTATGTAAATGTAGCATTGTTTTATTGTATGGGAGAAATGTATAAAAATTAGATCCAAGAAATAATAATTATGGTCTCTCTAGGACACATAGTATTTGTGTATTTATTTGAGGGAATTGGCTATAATCATTTTGAATCATGAACCTCTTATGTTATACTATGAGAAGGTGATTGAGGAACTGGATTGAATCTACATCCCAAACTGATGCTGCGATCCTAGAAGAAGGCGATAGATGAACCAGATGAGATATGCGGGTGGGATTGATATAGTTCAAAGCTGACAAAATGTGTCAAACTTGTGTTTACCATTGGTAATTAAATGCAGGACTGGCCTATGTAAATGTAGCATTGTT
This sequence comes from Discoglossus pictus, assembly GCA_027410445.1. Taxonomy (NCBI): domain Eukaryota; kingdom Metazoa; phylum Chordata; class Amphibia; order Anura; family Alytidae; genus Discoglossus; species Discoglossus pictus. The sequence continues at coordinate 207,607,065 of CM050163.1, forward strand.
TTATTGTATGGGAGAAATGTATAAAAATTAGATCCAAGAAATAATAATTATGGTCTCTCTAGGACACATAGTATTTGTGTATTTATTTGAGGGAATTGGCTATAATCATTTTGAATCATGAACCTCTTCTGTTATACTATGAGAAGGTGATTGAGGAACTGGATTGAATCTACATCCCAAACTGATGCTGCGATCCTAGAAGAAGGCGATAGATGAACCAGATGAGATATGCGGGTGGGATTGATATAGTTCAAAGCTGACAAAATGTGTCAAACTTGTGTTTACCATTGGTAATTGGTGCAGGGCTGGCCTATGTAAATGTAGCATTGTTTTATTGTATGGGAGAAATGTATAAAAATTAGATCCAAGAAATAATAATTATGGTTTCTCTAGGACACATAGTATTTGTGTATTTATTTGAGGGAATTGTATATAATTACTTTGAATCATGAACCTCTTCTGTTATAATATGAGAAGGTGATTGAGGAACTGGATTGAATCTACATCCCAAACTGATGCTGCTATCCTAGAAGAAGGTGATAGATGAACCAGATGAGATATGTGGGTGGGATTGGTCACTCTGGTCTTTTCAAGCCCACTGAGGAGCATTCTGTACCGGTTATGTTGATCCTGTGTTCCTGAATGCTCCTGCTGATGACCCTGGTATGACAGTCATGCACCAAGAAGCCCTCCCCCTCATGATCCAGAAGAAGCATTACTGTGAGGAATTGACTCTGCTGGGTTTTGAACCCTGGTCCCCAGGCTGCTGAACCTCTTCCCTACCACTGCGCTAGCCTGCCTTTGTGAATTTCCTTGAGATCTGATAAACCTTGACTCTGCTAGCAATAGTATCAGTGACTAATCTCTTCAGATGTGTCTGGTCAGGTGTCTTGTCCTTGGCCTATATAAAGCACTTCCTCTCTATGTACCTTGCCAGATTATTGTGGTTCCTGCTCCTTTCAATAAAGCTTGTTCCTGTTTCACCTACAAGTTGCTGAATTTGATCATTGCTGACCTAGGCTGCTGGTCTCCAAAACCTTGTGATTCTTATATCATTACAGAATAATCTGGCCCTTTCATGGAGACCGCCTGGTCAGATTCTGCATTGGCCCAGCAGGTTGCTTTTACTGCAAGAACTGTGCAGACCCAGGCACAGACCATTCAAGTCCTCAGGACCAGGTAGCTGAAATGCAAAATAAATTTCAGTCAATGCGCAGTGAGTATACCAGCTACAGGGCACGTGATGTTGCGGCTGTTACTGTTACACCTGCACAAGATGCCCGTTTGCCCCTACCAGAAAAGTTTGGAGGAGATCGCAAAAGATTTAGGGGTTTACTGAATCAATGCAGTTTGCACTTCATGATGTTACCTCACCGTTTTCCATCTTAAAGAGAGAAGGTGGGATTTATTTTCTCCCTATTCAAAGAGGAAGCCCTGGCTTGGGGCTCCCCTCTTCTGGAACAGGACAGTCCAGTCTTGGGTAATTTAAATGACTTTCTTGAGGCCATGTGCCTAGTTTTTGATGACCCCAATCGATGTGCTACAGCAGAAGCCACTCTCCTTCATTTGCATCAAGGGAGGCGCTCTGTGGCTGAATATGCTGCTGAATTCAGACAGTGGGTTGCTGATACTACCTGGAACCAATCAGCACAGAGGTTCCACTTCAGAAAAGGTCTCTCAGAAGCTATAAAAGATGAGCTAGCTCGTGTTGATCTTCCTGCTGACTTTGATGCATTTGTGCGTTTGGCTATCAGTATTGATCGGAGACTCTCTGAAAGAAGATTGGAAAGACAGGGCTCTTTTAGACCAAGTGCTACTCCTATTTCCTATTCAAGAATTTCTACTCCAACCCCACAAACACCTACAGACTCTGAGCCTGAGGCTATGCAGGTAGATCTAATAAGAGGACCATTATCCAATGAAGAAAAACAGTGGCGACGCATTCACAATTTATGCCTGTATTGTGGTAGTGCAGGGCACTATGCCATCAATTGCCCTATCAAATCCAAAAGAACAATAGCTATGGCAGCTGAGGGTGCACAGATTCGACACCAATCCCAGATTTCAGATCAAATGGATTCTGTCACACAACCCTTGTTTTCTCTGGCTCATGGTGAAGAGGGTATGTTGACTCAACATCCTCATTTTGTGGTGCCTATCACGTTGCAATGTGGTGATCGTAAAATTTCAACTACAGCTTTGATAGATTCTGGAGCAGGCGGAAACTTTATGGACATCAAATTTGCAGCAGGAAATAGAATTCAGTCTATCCCTAATTCTTCACCTGTGTTAATGGAGACAGTAGACGGTTCTCCACTTACGTCAGGCCCGTTTACATATGATACTGTGCCCTTCAAGTTGACTCTGGAAGTGAATCACCATGAGGCTATATCTTTCCACCTAATTTCCTCAACACAGTTTCCAGTGATTTTGGGGGTACCTTGGCTTGCTCTGCATAACCCACAGATTGATTGGAAGACCAGAACTTTATCCTTTCCTTCAGAACACTGCTTAATGAATTGTCAACCCTCTAAGGTAACACCTGTTGCCACAACAATTAATGAATTGGTTGCTACAAACTTGACAAAGCTTCCTCTACAATATCAGGATTTTGCAGATGTCTGTGATAAGAAGAATGCTGATCAGCTTCCATCCCACAGGCCTTATGGTTGCCCAATAGAGCTGTTACCTGGGGCTGCTATCCCATTTGGCCGTATATATTCCCTTTCTGAGCCTGAATTGAAAGCTCTTCGTGAAAACATACAAGAAAATCTTGCCAAAGGCTTTATTCGACCATCTACTTCTCCAGCAGGAGCTCCTATATTCTTTGTGGCAAAGAAAGATGGCAGCCTACGGCCATGCGTTGACTACAGGGACATTAATAACATCACTGTTAAAAAACGCTACCCCTTGCCTCTCATTCCTGAACTTTTGGAGAGACTTCGCTCAGCTAAAATATTTACGCTTAAGCTTGATCTTCGGGGGGCATATAATCTGGTTCGCATAAGACCAAATGATGAATGGAAAACAGCTTTCAGAACCAGGTACTTGCATTACGAATATCTAGTAATGCCATTTGGGCTTTGTAATGCCTCTGCAACTTTCCAGCATCCTATCAATGATGTACTACGAGATCTCCTGGATCAGTTTGTTGTGGCATATTTGGATGATATCCTAATATTTTCTGATAATCTTGAAAACCACAGGAAACAGGTCCATATAGTTCTGGAGAGCCTTCGTACCCACCACCTTTACATTAAACTGGAAAAATGTGAGTTTGAACAAACAGAAATTCAATTCCTGGGGTATGTAATAACACCTAAAGGTTTAAGTATGGACGCAAGTAAAATTAAAGCTGTGCTGGACTGGCCCATCCCCAAGAATGAAAAAGATATTCAGAGATTTGTGGGGTTTGCCAATTTTTACAGGCGTTTCATTAAGAATTTCTCTGCTGTTATTACACCGATCACTGAACTTACACGTAAAGGGACTCCTTTTCAGTGGTCCGATAAGGCTGATACCGCATTCTCCCGATTAAAGACTCTGTTTACATCTGCCCCTGTCCTGGTACATCCTCAGCCGGAATTACCATTTATTGTGGAAGTTGATGCTTCTGATTCAGCTGTTGGTGCTATACTGTCTCAAAGGACTGGACCTAAGATGCTGTTACATTCGTGTGCCTTCTATTCCCGCCAGATGGTGCCAGTAGAGAGAAACTATGACATAGGGAACAAAGAACTATTGGCTATAAAAGCTGCTTTCACCGATTGGAGACATCTCTTGGAGGGAGCTACCCATCCAATTACTGTCCTCACAGATCACAAAAATCTGGAATGTAATTGATCAGCTAAGAGACTGTCAGCCAGACAAGCACGCTGGTCCCTATTCTTCTCGTGGTTTAATTTTTTGGTTACATACCGTCCTGGCTCCAAGAATGGTAAGGCGGATGCCATGTCTAGAATTGCTGCCCCCCTCCATACTACCGTAACCAAGACCACCATCTTGCTGGAGGATATATTTATTGAAGTTACATTTCCTTCTGATCTCATGGCTCGCATTAAAAAGGGCTAGCTGAAAATCCAGTTCTTTGTGATCCTCCTCGTGATCTCCATATGATGATGCTTAATGGGTTTTGGATTTTTCAACAACGTCTGTTTGCTCTGGAGTCAGTGCGACTGGACCTTTTACGTCTCTACCATGACTCAAAACCAACAGGTCATCCAGGAATCCAAAAGACACAAGAGTTACTTGCCCGATCCTTTTGGTGGCCAAAGTATTATGAGGATGTTAAGAAGTATGTGTCCTCTTGTGATGTATGTGCCAGACATAAGACTCCTTGCTCATCCCCTGTTGGCTTGCTTCAGCCTCTTCCGATTCCTCATCGTCCCTGGGGATCTATATCCATGGACTTTATTGTGGAACTACCTCCATCTAAGGAACACACTACCTTCTTGTTGTTGTGGACAGGTTAACTAAGATGGGTCATTTCATACCAGCTCGTGGTCTCCCTTCAGCTTAACAGACGGCTGACCTGGTTATTCGGGAAATATTTTGCTTGCATGGAGTGCCTGATGAAGTAGTTTCTGACAGGGGAGTGCAGTTTACATCTCGTTTTTGGAAACATTTTTGCTCTAATCTAGGTATTAATGTAAATCTGTCGTCAGCTTTTCTTCCACAAAGTAATGGACAGACTGAGCGAACCAACTAGACTTTAGAGCAATATTTGCGGTGCTATATTAGTTACCTGCAGGATGACTGGCTGGATTTTCTACCCACGGCGGAGTTTGCCTATAACAATGCCCAACACTGCTCCACTTCTCTGAGCCCATTTTTTGCCAACTATGGTTACCATCCAACCTTTCTAGTGAGTCTCCCAATTACTACTTCCATTCCTGCAGTCACTAATCGGCTAACCACCTTACGAGATTCCCAAGACCTGTTGAAGGAGACTCTTTCGGAGGCTCAGGAATGTTACAAGAGAGCTGCTGATAGGCATAGAACGGAGGCCCCATTTTATCATGTTGGTGACAAGGTTTGGCTGTCAACAAGGAATCTTAAGCTTAGGGTTCCTTTTCATAAATTGGGTCAGAGGTTCATGGGACCTTTTGAGATCATCGCTCAGATCAATGCTGTCACTTTTCGTTTGCAACTTCCAGATTCCATGAGAATACATCCGGTGTTTCACGTTGCACTGCTGAAGCCTTTCCATGACAACACTTTCCCTGGCCGAGCCCTGCCTGCCCCACCTCCAGTCCTCGGGGATGGTGAGGATGAATACAAAATGGAGAAAATTCTGGACTCCAGGATCTTCCGCAACAATCTTCAGTATCTGGTTCGTTGGAAAGGCTATGGTGAGGAGGATAGTTTGTGGGAACCAGTGGACAATATTCACGCTCCTGATCTTCTTCAGTCTTTTCATGTGCAGTACCCTGTTAAACCGGGTAATAGGGCATCCAGAGGCTGCACTTATAGAGGCGGGGGTAATGTGAGGAATTGATTCTGCTGGGTTTTGAACCCTGGTCCCCAGGCTGCTGAACCTCTTCCCTACCACTGCGCCAGCCTGCCTTTGTGAATTTCCTTGAGATCTGATAATCCTTGACTCTGCTAGCAATAGTATCAGTGACTAATCTCTTCAGCTGTGTCTGGTCAGGTGTCTGGTCCTTGGCCTATATAAGGCACTTCCTCTCTATGTACCTTGCCAGATTATTGTGGTTCCTGTTCCTTTCAATAAAGCTTGTTCCTGTTTCACCTACAAGTTGCTGAATTGGATCATTGCTGACCTAGGCTGCTGGTCTCCAAAACCTTGTGATTCTTATATCATTACAATTACTGTAGATGAAGGCAGACATTTTTAGGGTTAAAATAGACTCCCTTCTTCTGGGTTGTGACAGTCAATATGATTCCTATATTGTCCATCTTGTGATGTCCAGGCGTAGAGTCATCTATGAGGCTGTTGGAAATGGTTGTTTGCTAGGACCTGAGAATTATCTTGACTGAATTCTACTAATTTCCTACTTGCTTCATGTTGTACTCTAAGGCCAAACTTGGTAGTTATTTCACGTATCTTTTGGTTCCCTACCTTAGCATACCAATTTCCTATAACGAGAGTAACATCTCTTCTTGGAGTTATATCTTTTAGATGTTGGATATCTTCTTGGACATCTTAAGCCTCTTCAACCATGGTTGGAGCATGTACTTTGATCACTGTGATGTTAAAAGTCTTGCTTTGAATTCAAATTGAAGTATTTCTGCAACTTATTCGGTTGTAACTAAGAACTGCTTTGGCCTCCTTAAATTAACTATGAAGGCTGCTCCATTCCTGTAGGATTCTTGCTCGTAGTCGAAGATTTGGTGGATGTCTGATGTGCAATGTCCCATTCCACTCCATTTGAGTTCACTAATTCCCTGGATATCATTGTTTAACCTTGTCATCTAATTTTTGACCACGTCCAGTTTGCCTTCTTGGGTCATAGTTCTAACATTCCAGGTTCCTATGCTGAATTGTTCTTTGCAGCAGTGGACTTTCCTTTCCCCTCCAGACACACCCACAGCTATACTTTCAGCTTTGGCCCTGTAACGGAACCCATCACTGTTTTACCCTGTTTATGGTTGTTTATTTCTTATGGTTAAATATGATCCTACTGTTATACTGTATGTTTGTTGGTTTATGCTCTGCAGAATATTAGCCCAGACTATTGCAGACCTTGGCATAATAGATAATCCTATTACAGAGACTCCTCATAAGATAAGGAAGTCTATTGTTTTAAAGTGTTTTCATTCTCAGACATAAGAACAAAGAAGGATGATCTAATCATTGTCTGATTGTATCAAAGTTGCCAGGTAGCCTCAGGGAGGTGTGACCCACCTATTGTCCCTCTATGTGTATCGTGTGGCCAAATATGGGCATGTGTATTACCTGTGGCCAAAGAGATGTGTATATATATTTCTGCATATAACAAAATAAAGTCAGTATTCATTTGACTTCCAATTGAGTGTCGTCCAATATGGGAGGTCGGGGATGGTGACACTGTCGTGCTTCTTGGATATTTTACTGTATACCAGCGGAGATATTGGATTCGTGTTCCAACTCCGTTACATTTGGTGGCAAGTGGCGGAATTGTTCCCACGGTCAGAAGGACAGCTACAGGAGACACCATTCCGTGGAGTTACAAATTGAGGGCAACGCTAGTATCCGTATAGCGCCCCTGGCTACAGCAGGATGGAACCGGCTAGTTTTCGGACAGCGTTCCATGATGAGGAGGAGGCGGCCGCGGACTACAGGGATGCAGACAGAAAGGAACTCATGGAGGGAGACCGGGCAGCGGTTACAGTACCTCTTACGGACAGCACACAGACTGAGTTTGGAAGAGAACTCCAAAGCAGACTGGCCTTTTTCCCAGGTACGCTTCCCATAAGATCCTTGGAATGGTTAATGACAGATGTCCACAAATACATAATGGAAAAGCAGCGGGCACGGGACGGTCCAACTAATTCCCCTCCCCAGCGACAGGGTGTACCTCAGGGAGCAGAAGGTGTCGTCCTTCCTCCCCAGCGACAGTGTGTACCCCAGGGAGCAGAAGGTGCCGTCCTTCCTCCCCAGCGACAGTGTGTACCCCAGGGAGCTGAAGGTGTCGTCCTTCCTCCCCAGCGACAGTGTGTACCCCAGGGAGCTGAAGGTGTCATCCTTCCTCCCCAGCGGCAGTGTGTACCCCAGGGAGCTGAAGGTGTCGTCCTTCCTCCCCAGCGACAGTGTGTACCCCAGGGAGCTGAAGGTGTCGTCCTTCCTCCCCAGCGGCAGTGTGTACCCCAGGGAGCTGAAGGTGTCGTCCTTCCTCCCCAGCGCCAGTGTGTACCCCAGGGAGCAGAAGGTGCCGTCCTTCCTCCCCAGCAGCAGTGTGTACCCCAGGGAGCTGAAGGTGTCGTCCTTCCTCCCCAGCGGCAGTGTGTAGCCCAGGGAGCTGAAGGTGTCGTCCTTCCTCCCCAGTGACAGTGTGTACCCCAGGGGGCCGAAGGTGTCGTCCTTCCCCCCCAGCGGCCGAGTGTACCCCAGGGAGCTGAAGGTGTCGTCCTTCCTCCCCAGCGGCAGTGTGTACCCCAGGGAGCAGAAGGTGCCGTCCTTCCTCCCCAGCGGCAGTGTGTACCCCAGGGGGCCGAAGGTGTCGTCCTTCCCCCCCAGCGGCAGTGTGTACCCCAGGGGTCCGAAGGTGTCGTCCTTCCCCCCCCCAGCAGCAGTGTGTACCCCAGGGAGCTGAAGGTGTCGTCCTTCCTCCCCAGCGACAGTGTGTACCCCAGGGAGCAGAAGGTGTCGTCATTCCTCCCCAGCGGCAGTGTGTACCCCAGGGAGCTGAAGGTGTCATCCTTCCTCCCGAGCGACAGTGTGTACCCCAGGGAGCAGAAGGTGCCGTCCTTCCTCCCCAGTGGCAGTGTGTACCCCAGGGGGCCGAAGGTGTCGTCCTTCCCCCCCAGCGGCAGTGTGTACCCCAGGGAGCAGAAGGGGCCGTCCTTCCTCCCCAGCGACAGTGTGTATCCCAGGGAGCAGAAGGTGCCGTCCTTCCACCCCAGCGGCAGTGTGTACCCCAGGGGGCCGAAGGTGTCGTCCTTCCCCCCCAGCGGCAGTGTGTACCCCAGGGAACCGAAGGTGGCGTTCCTTCCCCCAAGCGGTAGTCTTGAACTCCCAGATTGAGTGTCGTCCAATATGGGAGGTTGGGAATGGTGAAACTGTAGTGCTTCTTGGATATTTTACCGTATACCAGCGTAGATATTGGATTCGTGTTCCAACTCCGTTACAGGCCCAATCACTTCACTAGATTTTCAGCCCTAATAAAAATTCCTCCTACGTGTAAAACCGTAGCTCATAATGTAGCCAGTAAGACTTACGGCTATTTGCCCTGTAAATCAAGCCGCTGCCAATCTGATGGTTTGGAGTAAAAAAAGCCTACGGACGTGGAACTTCAGAGCCGCAAATCCTTTAATCTCTCAAGCCCGTAACTGCTACAATTCCAATCATGCTATTAAATTGCAACAATTTAACTTACCTTCAACCCTGTAACACGCAAATGGAGCCACGAAGCCATAGAGTGCTGGAGAGGACTTGCAACGGGGTAAAGTCCAATCCGTAGTACTTTAAATGCTCATATACACACACTACTGGACTTTTATGAACAAGGAAAGTGATGTTAGGTCTTAGAATTAATAGCACAACATTCTCAAACTCGCAAATCGGCCCCCAAAAAATACTTTATTTTATGTTTGATTTCCGTGTTATATCGATCCCGGCAATCAATGTGTTAATACGTATAATGGAACTCACAAGTAATAGAATATCATATTTACGGCTTTATTAATATTGCATTATATCTGGAATGTGGGTACAATCAATCTCTTAATTGAACCCTGTAAGACTTTGAAATCCAACCTCCATTTTTCTGTGACACAATAATGACGATCTCTGTTTCCATTGGCTCCATCTAAACCCTTAACTACCGGTTTCACTCATTTATCACTCGCATCCAACGTTCAACAAAAGGTTTACAGGTTTGCGTCTCAAGCTTGTAACTCGCAGCCCGTTCTAACTTAATAGCTCTGTAACTAGGCAAAATTCCAAGCCCGCAGCCGTTGCGGATCTCATGTTGCACATACTGGCTTTGAATTTAACATGGCTGCTGATGCTACTTGTCTTTACCTTCTGCTCTTCCCTAGTAAATTGGTATGCACCTTCTCACCTAAAGGGCTCATCTTCTGGTGCCATATCATTATGTCTCTGTTTCTGTCTATCCATAAAGTTATCTTAGCAAAGATACTGGAGTGGGTTGCCAATATATACATCTCCCATAATAAATATATAAATACATAAATATATAACTTTATAAATATAGATATATATTTATAAATATTAATTTAGTATATGGTGAGCATAAGAGTAAGAGAAGCTCTTCACCATACAAAGTACAGACAACATGTATTTGTTGTGTGTGTGTGTGTATATATATATATATATATATATATATATATATATATATATATATTCTTATTTTCTTAATCTAGGGAATACTCTTTTAGGTTGCACAAAGTATTATATGTTCTTTCTTTAGTTTTTTTCTGAACAGTCTATATGAAAAGAGAACTTGTGGACAGTTATTTTTAGAATCAGTAAAAAGTAGTGGTTGTTGTTTTGGTAACTTGTGACATCTGTTGTGGTCAATAGACAAATACAAAATTTCCTATTTTTTAGTTATTCCCATATTCACAGGAATTAAAATATTTAAAGTATAGTACTTTAATGATACATATGAATACATTATTTGATGAGAAATGCAATTTTTCCAGCTCATAAACAATGTTAGGTGAAAACTGTGAGTTCTATGCAATTTTGGGGACCCCTAACCTCATGTTGCAGTACAAAGACAAAACCTTCCTCTTTTCCTCAGAGAGTAGCCTTAGGCAAATTATGACATTATGTTGCCTAGTCACTTGAAATCATGAGGAATGAAAATGATGTTTACAATGTGAGAAGGAGGTGGTTAATAACATTCTGCAATTTGGGAATTATATCGGAACTAGTCGACTGCCCGTCAAAAATTACGATATAATATATGATCTGCTCTGTCTTTCTCTCTTCTTGAGCGTCCTCTCCCTATCTCTCTCTGTACCCTCTCTTTCTTTGTCTCTCCCTCTCTTCTTCTGTCTCCCTCTCTCTCCCTCCCTCCTTCTCTTTCCCACCTTCTGTCTCTCCCTCCCTTTCTTCTCTCTTCGATGTCCCCTTCATCTTCTCTCTTCCCCCACCCCTCCTTCTCTCTCTCCCCATGTCTCTCTACTCAATGTCTCTCCCCCAATGTTTCTCTCCCACCCTCTACCCTGTCGCTATCTTTCCCTACCCTGTCTCTCTCTCTCACCCTCTCCCTCCCCTGTGTCTATCTCTCTCTCCCACCCTCTCCCTCCCCTGTGTCTCTCTCTCCCATCCTCTCCCTCCCCTCTGTCTCTCTCCCCCACCCTCTCCCTCCCACTTGTCTCCCCTCCCTCCCCCCTCCCCACTATGTGTCTCTCTCCCATCCTTTCCCACCTCCTTTGGGACTGTGTGCACACACTAGCAGCTGTCAGTCAATATCGTGTCTGTTGTGCGCATGTGCTGGCCAGCGTTAAATACAACGGAAACTACAGTATATTAGTGATGTAATATGTGTACTAAATTAATTTTAAATTAAAGGACTCAGATGTTTGTGTAGTTTGTAACAAATTAACAACATTAGCAGCTGTGTAAGCCAATAGCATAAAAATATGTAAATTTTTAGTAGATAGCTATTTGCCCATCAAAAATGACAAGATTAAATTAGTAAGGCTGGCAATGCTGTTTACCACACAATGTGAGGCTTTTGCTTCTCTGAGCACCTTCGGCCTACGGTACGGTCTGCTCATTGCAGGTTTTGTTGACCTGTAAGTTTTGCGAGTTTTGCGTTTGGGAAATGCCATGTGTCTCTTTCCACCCTCTCCCCCTGTCCCTTCCCTGTGTTTGTCTTCTGTGTGTCTACTAAAGGTTGTTTGTTTTCATATGTCTGGGCTATGGGGTAGAGTGGCAAGACGAAAGCCTTTTCTTACGAAGAAAAACATCCAAGCTAGGCTACATTTTGCAAAAACACATCTGAAGTCTCCCAAAAGCATGTGGGAAAAGGTGTTATGGTCTGATGAAACCAAGGTTGAACTTTTTGGCCATAATTCCAAAAGATATGTTTGGCGCAAAAACAACACTGCACATCACCAAAAGAACACCATACCCACAGTGAAGCATGGTGGTGGCAGCATCATGCTTTGGGGCTGTTTTTCTTCAGCTGGAACTGGGGCCTTAGTTAAGATAGAGGGAATTATGAACAGTTCCAAATACCAGTCAATATTGACACAAAACCTTCAGGCTTCTGCTAGAAAGCTGAACATGAAGAGGGACTTCATCTTTAAGCATGCCAATGACCCAAAGCATACATCCAAATCAACAAAGGAATGGCTTCACCAGAAGACGATTAAAGATTTGGAATCGCCCAGCTAGAGCCCAGACCTGAATCCGATTTAAAATCTGTGGGGTGATCTGAAGAGGGCTGTGCACAGGAGATGCCCTGGCAATCTGACAGATTTGGAGTGTTTTTGCAAAGAAGAGTGGGCAAATCTTGCCAAGTCACAATGTGCCATGCTGATAGATTCATACCCAAAAAGACTGAGTGCTGTAATAAAATCAAAAGGTGCTTCAACAAGTTTAAGGGTGTGCATACTTATGCAACCATATTTATTTTATTTTTATATTTTTTCTTCCCTCTACCTAAAAGATTTCAGTTTGTTTTTCAATTGAGTTGTACAGTTTATAGGTCACATTAAAGGTGGAAAATTTTTGAAATAATTTATCTTTGTCTCATTTTTTTACAGCACAGAAACCTGACATTTTAACAGGGTTGTGTAGATTTTTTATATCCACTGTATGTGACTATCATGGCAGTTTTTATTTAGTGCATATTTTGCTAAAATTAAGATTTTCTCAGAAAATGCTTTTTATGCCCATGACTTACACAGCTGTTGATTTTGTTAGCTTGCTGTATACTTTACAAACATTGCCATTGTTACTAATCTACAGTGGTCGACTTCACTTTGACTCAAGCATTATTATCATGCAATAAACTGATATTTATAATGGCTGAACTGGCATCAATATAACATCATAAAGCACATTCTATACATGTGTATTCATTTGGACTAATCTTTCTTCATTCTCATATAAATAAATGTACATCAAAACCAAATTATTCATGTATATACTGCACTGTTATTTAAATCACTGCAAAATATAAATACATGCAAGTGCTACTGTCTACAAACTTTTTAAAATTGCTTTTACGCCAACTTATCTATCAAGTGGCAAAATCTTTTATATACCATAAATGGGGACTTTTGTAATTCAGAGATGTGAGAATTAGATATTTTAAGAATCCTCCAATGTTTAAGAATAATATTCTTAATCCTAGTCGAGCAATCACTAAAAGTGGTAATAAATGGAATGCTTTCTTTTTTTGTTTTTCTGCATCAATAAGGGCATTAAAGTTACAGTATATCCTGTTTTTAATATCACAATAAACTACTTAAATATCTGCACTGAGAAACAGTCTGTAAGTGACTAGTACATCTAGTACTAATAGAAACATAGGCCCCTATTTAATTGTCCAAATCGCAATTACTTGAGCCCGTAATGGAGCCCGTAAATGTTACCGATATTCAATTAGCTACATTTAGCTACTTGCATACCAATTGTGAGTTAAATGTTACCAGTGTTAAAAACGCAAAATCGATATTTAATTACAACAATTCAACAAGCCTGCAATTGCCTTCAAACCCGTAAATGGCAAATGTGTCAAAAAATTATTTGAGTACTAGATAGGACCTACAAGTGGGTTACACACCAGTTCGTAACACTACAAAAGCAAATAAGCATGCAATACTTAGAAATACTGGGAAAGTGATGAAAGATATTAGAATTAATTGCACAACAGTCTCAAATCTGCAAATCTTCAATAAAAAAAAAAATATTTTACGTTTTATTTCCGTGTTATATTGATCCCAGGAATCAAAGAGTTAATACTTGTCATGGATCCGGCAGGACTAGAACAGTTGATTTATTGATTTTTATTGATTTCAACTTTTCTGGATTGTGAGTCCGATTGCAAATTGTACTTCTCATTTACTATTGGCTCTGTCTGAATTGTAACTTATGGGCTTACTTAATTGATCATGATCTTACTCTGAAATGCTACCTGTGGGTTTATGCTTTGCGTGTTGGGGCTGTGAGCCTGTAACTACGGGCTTGAGACAATTAAATACATCTATATATGTAACACATTTCCAAACCAACAGACAAATGGTCAGTACAAAGGTATTAACGAGATTGGAATTAAATGGGGGCAATTGTATGCATGAACTGTGGGGGGAGACCTTGCAGGGACTGTTTGGAAGGTTTGATTAAGTGAAAACAGAGCTTTTAAGTTAATAAAATAATGTGTAGATATACAAACAAACATTTAGGTACTTTATTTTAATCTTGAAAACAGGAAAACGTCCATATACCTTTAATTATCATTTTAAATATTTCAGCCTTTTAATGTTTGAATGTATACGGCTATTATTGAGGGATACTGTAATTTCAAATTTATCAGCTTTCTTTTTTAATCTGTTTACAGTCACAATTCAATTCCCACTCAACAACTGACTCCCACAAACTGCCTTTTAAATATATAGTGGATGAAAACCCTCATACTTTAATAAATTTGGCATTTTTTAAATATCTGTAAAAAGTTTATTGTTTTTATAATAGATCATATTATCCAATAAATGAATCTGATGAGTATCATACTCAATTGAAAACTTTACACTGTGCAACAACTTATCCTTATCTGATCTAAATCTTAATAGAGACAACTCATCCCCTAACTAAGGGCCTCATTCAATTGTGATTTGGCCAAAACTTTTTACAGAAGTTTTTAGTTAGTGAAGACCTTGCTTTTGGATAGAAGTTCACTAACTAAAATCTTCTGTAACAAAAATATGCTCGGTGCTTATATAGAGCCCTGTTCAATTGGCCAAATCGCAATTGAATGAGGCCCTAAATAAATACAGTATAATGTCAACTATGTAGCACCTGATGGGTGGGAGTAAACAAATCTCTCTTCAGAAAGGCGTAAACAATTTGTACAGTGTATAGCCAGTTGTCAAGCTCTTTTACAGCTTTAAAGAAACAACTTGAAAAGAGTTTGACCTCCTCTGTCAATTATTGCATACCCAGGTTAATATGTATTTATTTTCTGAAGCAAGAGAATACCCTATTGGGTTCCTGCATCCAAATTCCTGCTTCTTCTCTTTATTGTCTGTAAGAAAACTTGAAACCAGTTATTTATAGAATCTCAATTCCTTAAAAAGTTATATTGGTATTGCCATTGTCATATTGGCTTCTTGTGATATACTGTATATTGTGGTCAATGGGAAAATACACCATTTACTGATTGTAAGTATGTTTACTGCTAGTGAGTAATTTTCTACTGGTTATTTCCAGCTGACCAATGACTCCCCTTTCTAGGTGGGGTCACTATAGTTTTATTATATCCTCAGACAGTGGTGCTGTTGGATCTGTCTATAACTATGAATATGCTTTAGCCCAGCACTTGTATAACTATCTACCTGAGAGAAACCATCATTTAAGAGGCAACACTGCATTATATTAGGGAACAAATACAGCAAGGAAGAGCATCTCACGCAATGGACAGACAGCACTGCAGAATAGTTGTATTAGACATATGGAATTTATAAAATGTAATAGGTTTCTCCGAATTATAATTTTCTTAGGGGTAGTGATTCTTGATGGAAAAAATTACTTCATCCCCCAAAGTAAAAGTCGGACTCCTAATCTCTAAAGTTTGACATTCAGGGCATGCAGAAGGATTGAGTTTAAGAATCAATTACACACAGCTAAAGACTTCAATTCCATTTATCTGAATCATAATGACAATACATAAATTTGGGTTTTATTTATGCTGGGTTCACTTAGTATAAATATCAACTAGCTAACGATTAGTAAAAGGTACCCATTAGGGATGTAACACATTGATAACATATGTCATGAGAAAAATATTTTATAACAATTTAAAAAATTTGAATTTGAAGAATTTCATAAGAGAAAGTAAAATACTACACAACCAGTTAAGCAACATGAACTAGATAATTAATTTTTAATAGTGATGTCGCGAACATCAAATTTTCGGTTCGCGAAGCGCGGACGCGAATTTCATCAAATGTTCGCGAATGGACGAACATTGGCGATCCGCCATAGACTTCAATGGGCAGGCGAATTTTAAAACCCACAGGGACTCTTTCTGGCCACAATAGTGATGGGAAAGTTGTTTCAAGGGGACTAACACCTGGACTGTGGCATGCCGGAGGGGGATCCATGGCAAAACTCCCACGGAAAATTACATAGTTGATGCAGAGTCTGGTTTTAAGCCATAAAGGGCATAAATCACCTAACATTCCTAAATTGTTTGGAAAACAAGCTTTAAAACATCAGGTATGATGTTGTATCGATCAGGTAGTGTAAGGGTTACACCCGCTTCACAGTAACAGACCAATCTCCCCGTTTAATGCACCGCAAACAACCGCAAACAGTCCCTTTGCAAAACCGCAAACTCCCCATTTGCACAAGGTTGGATACCAAGCTACCCTTGTCCCGTTCCTTGTCCTCACTGATGTCATTGAAGGTCTCTTCCTCCACCCAGCCACCAAGGGTCCCCGAAAGATGACAACAAGGCCCCTGGGACGCCTGCTGTGTTTGGTCTTCCATCTCCTCAAAGCCACATTCCTCCTCTGACTCCTCTTCTTCAGACTCCTCTCTCTGCGTTGCCTCTGTCTGTGTTATTATAAAGTGTGTACTGTTAAGTAGTACTATTCCTATCGGTTTAATCCCTGTTACGTCCACTATTAGGGAACAGGGAGATGGAAAAAGATGCTTGGTCGGACCTCCTACTTCGAATTTGGGGCATTGCACGTGCAAAGTAATGTGCCACCAGATAGGAGTGGTGTATTATTAAGTTGTACTATTCATTCCTATCAGTGTAATACCTGTTACGTCACCTATCTTTCCTCCCAATAGCACATTCTATATAAGAAACACACGGGTTTCTTCCCTGGATCCACCCAAATGACCCCAATTCTTGACCACCCTCAGGCCCCGAAACGCATGAGCACAACATCACAACACTGGTGGAGGTCAAGGAAACTAGATAGACTGGGAGACTGGTTAGTAAAGGGCCAGATGCTCACCTATGAGTAACTGAGGGACAAGCATGACCTACCGCTGTCAGAACATTACAATTACTGTAGGCTGAGGCATTTCACACACTCCCTGACCCAGAAACAGGGGACACTGGTCTTAAATTGGTTCTCCAAAATGTGTAAAGATAAACCTCTATCAAGGGGGATCATTGGGTCGCTTTACAAATATAAAACATTTGTTACTGGTTGAAGCGACACTGGGGGAAGGACCGGAGTGGGGGAGCCCTGGAGACCCTTCAGAAGATACCGGCGGCAAAATCATCCCAGGAAAGGAGAGGTCGCTTACTGAAGCCTGCCCTAGGGTAACCCAAGGGTGATTGCCCAGGTTAGATATTGTAAATAATAAGCTAATACTGCTGGAGGGATGATAGCTAATAGGACTTTGGTGTTTCCTGCAGATATACTCTTTACTTTTGTCTGTTTTACCATGTTTTAGGTAACTCTTAAATTGCAATCACAGTAAAAAATAAGAAAAATTATTGACCTAAAAAGTAAAAAAAAGAAGGACTAGCCAGCAAAATTTCACAAAATGTCTTTATTGTAAATATGTATTTTTGCACAACTGTTATGCAAGACTGTTCAAAAATGCTTTATTTTTCATTACATGCTGTACGCCTTCTAAAATAAAATAATTTAAATGCAAAAATTAGGTATTGTTGTAGCGACCAGAAAAATTGATGTTAGTTTGCCAGGCAGAAAGTGCCCTAAAACATTGCGTCTTGAACCCTAGTTGGTGGCGGATAAGTCACGCAAGTCATCCGGCATTCAGGGATAAAATACAGCAGCGTGTGGACCATTATTAGCTCAAGGCAGCTCATCTATCAGGCCTTTTTTAATCGAATGTATCGCCCACTGTCAGTCCCTTCGGGATCCATTCCTCATTCATCTTAATAAAGGTGAGGTAATCTAGACTTTTTTGACCTAGGCGACTTCTCTTATCAGTGACAAAACCTCCTGCTGCACTGAATGTCCTTTCTGACAGGACACTTGAAGCGGGGCAGGACAGAAGTTCTATGGCAAATTGGGATAGCTCAGGCCACAGGGCAAGCGTGCACACCCAGTAGTCAAGGGGTTCATCGCTCCTCATAGTGTCGATATCTGTAGTTATGGCGAGGTAGTCTGTTACCTGACGGTCGAGTCGTTCTCTGAGGGTGGACCCCGAAGGGCTGTGGCGATGCATAGGACTTAAAAAGCTCTGCATGTCCTCCATCAACAACACATCTGTAAAGCGTCCTCTCCTTGCCGGCGTGGTCGTGGGAGGAGGAGGATTATGTTCACCTCTTCCGCTGTTAGATTGCTGTTGTGCTGTGACATCACCCTTAAACACTGTGTAAAGCATACTTTTTAATTTATTTTGGTAGTACTGCATCCTTTCCGACTTGTAGTAATTCGGTAACACTTCAGGCACTTTCTGCTTATACCGGGGGTCTAGTAGCGTGGACACCCAGTACAGGTCATTCTCCTTCATCCTTTTTATACGAGGGTCCCTCAACAGGCACGACAGCATGAAAGACCCCATTTGCATAAGGTTGGATGCCGAGCTAGTCATGTCCCGTTCCTCGTCCTCAGTGATCTCACTGAAGGTATGTTCTTTCCCCCAGCCACGTACAACACCACTGGTACCAGATAGGTGACAACGAGCACCCTGGGATGCCTGTTGTGGTTGGTCTTCCTCCTCCTCCTCAAAGCCACACTCCTCCTCTGACTCCTCTTCCTCACAATCCTCTTCCAGCGTTGCCGCAGGTCCAGCAAGCGATGCTGATAAGGCTGTTTCTGGTGGTGATGGTGACCACAACTCTTCCTCTTCCTCTTCACGATCATCTACGGCCTGATCCAGCACTCTTCGCAGGGCACGCTCCAGGAATAAAACAAATGGTATGATGTCACTGATGGTGCCCTGGGTGCGACAGACCAGGTTTGTCACCTCCTCAAAAGGACGCATAAGCCTACAGGCATTGCGCATGAGCGTCCAGTAACGTGGCAAAAAAATCCCCAGCTCCGCAGAGGCTGTCCTAGCACCCCGGTCATACAAATACTCGTTAACGGCCTTTTCTTGTTGGAGCAGCCGGTCGAACATTAGGAATGTTGAATTCCAACGTGTCGGGCTGTCTAAAATCAAGCGCCTCGCTGGCATGTTGTTTCGCCGCTGGATATCTGTAAAGTGCGCCATGGCCGTGTAGGAACGCCTGAAATGGGCACACACCTTCCTGGCCTGCTTCAGGACGTCCTGTAAGCCTGGGTGCTTATGCACAAAGCGTTGTACAATCAGATTACACACATGTGCCATGCACGGCACGTGTCAACTTGCCCAAATTCAATGCCGCCAACAAATTTCTTCCGTTATCACAAACCACTTTGCCGATCTCCAGTTGGTGCGGAGTCAGCCACTGATCCACCTGTCCGTTCAGGGCGGACAGGAGTGCTGGTCCGGTGTGACTCTCTGCTTTCAGGGAAGTCAACCCCAAGACGGCGTGATACTGCTGTATCCGGGATGTGGAATAGTACCTGTGGAGCTGGGGGGTGCCGTTGATGTGGAGCAAGACATAGCAGCAGCAGAAGAGGACTCAGCCGAGGAAGTTATGGAAGAGGATGGAGTAGGAGGAGTAGAGGAGGTGGCAGCAGGCCTGCCTGCAAGTCGTGGTGGTGTCACCAACTCCTCTGCAGAGCCACGTATTCCATGCTTGGCAGCCGTCACCAAGTTTGCCCAATGCGCAGTGTAGCTGGTATACCTGCCCTGACCATGCTTTGCAGACCAGGTATCCGTGGTCAGATGGACCCTTGCCCCAACACTGTGTGCCAGAGATGCCATTACTTCCTTTTGCACAATCGAGTACAGGTTGGGGATTGCCTTTTGTGCAAAGAAATTTCGGCCGGCTACCTTCCACTGCGGTGTCCCAATCGCTACAAATTTTTTGAACACCTCAGACTCCACCAGCTTGTATGGTAAAAGCTGGCGGGCTAAGAGTTCAGACAAGCCAGCTGTCAGTTGCCGGGCAAGGGGGTGACTTTGTGACATTGGCTTCTTACGCTCAAACATGTCCTTGACAGACACCTAACTGTGGGCAGATGAGCAGGGACTGCTCAGGGCGAGACACGGAGTGGCGGATGGTTGAGAGGGGGTAAGCAGGGCAGCAGTGGTTGACGTGGTTGAAGATGCTGGACCAGGAGGAGGATGGCGGCTTTGACTTTGTGTGCTGCTTGTACTGATGTATTGATCCTATAGGCGTTTGTGATGTGACATCATGTGCCTCCGCAAAGAAGTTGTACCTAGGTGGGTGATGGACTTCCCACGACTCAGTTTCTTTTCGCACAGGTTGCAAATGGCATTGCTGTTGTCACAGGCAGACACCCGAAAAAATTGCCACACTGCTGAGCTCTGTAATGACGGCATTCTGGTGGTGGCAACAGCATGCGTTGACTGGCGTGCTGTCTGGCTGACCACGGGTGCCGATGCATGCTGTCTGACTGTGCCACTAGCTACTTTCGACGACCTCCCGCTGCTTCCAAATCGTCTCCTCCTCCTCTCTGTCTCCCCATCTGAACTTTCCTCCTGTTCTTCTTCTCTTATAGCGGGCACCCATGTGACATCCATGGACGCATCGTCATCATCAACCGCTTCACTTGTATCTGACAACTCAACAAAGGAAGCAGCAACGGGTACAACATCATCATCAGACCGTACGTCCATGTGTGTAATGCTGCCTGACTGGGACATATCCCTGTTATCTACATCCTCTGGCAGTAATGTTTGTACATCACTCATTTCTTCCAACGGATGTGTAAATAACTCTGCTGATGGATCAAGGGAAGCGGCTGTGGTGCTACTGTTGGTGGTGGCGGCAGGCGGGCGAGTGGTAACTGGAGAGGTGCCCGAAGCTAAGCTGGAGGATGGTGCGTCTAGGTTCCGAGCGGAAGCTGTAGAAGATTGGGTGTTCTGTGTTAGCCAGTCAACCATGTCCTCAGAACTTTTTAAGTTCAGGGTACCTTACCTCTGAAAACTGAGCATTATTCTAGGGCAAAGGGAATCACAGCACCACGACCACGACGGCCCCTGCGGGGTGGCCTGCCTCTGCCTGTCATTTTTTTTTCGATTAGTGGTACTATGCGTGCCAGCTACTGTGACACCAGATATGAGTGTCACTGTGCACTGGCAAAAGTTGGCAGAGTAGGCGCTGTAGGCCTCACACACACGCCTGTAGGCAGGCAACTGATATTCAATCGATTCCTGAAAAAAAGGGTTATTTTATGTCACTGTAGACTACGGTTGCACCAGATATGAGTGTCACTGTGCACTGTCAAAAGTTGGCAGAGTAGATGCAATAGGCTTCAAACACACGCCTGTAGGCAGGCAACTGATATTCAATCGATTACAGAAAAAAAAGGGTTCTTTTATTTCACTGTACACTAGGTTGCACCAGATATGAGTGTCACTGTGCACTGTCAAAAGTTGGCAGAGTAGATGCAATAGGCTTCACACACACGCCTGTAGGCAGGCAACTGATATTCAATCGATTACAGAAAAAAAAGGGTTCTTTTATTTCACTGTACACTAGGTTGCACCAGATATGAGTGTCACTGTGCACTGGCAAAAGTTGGCAGAGTAGGCGCTGTAGGCCTCACACACACGCCTGTAGGCAGGCAACTGATATTCAATCGATTACAGAAAAAAAAGGGTTGTTTTATGTCACTGTAAACTACGGTTGCACCAGATATGAGTGTCACTGTGCACTGGCAAAAGTTGGCAGAGTAGATGCAATAGGCCTCACACACACGCTAGCAGGCAGGCATATGCAATTAGATTACAGAATAAAATAATAAAATAAAATAAATTATGTTCTAGCCGTAAAAAGGGCTTTTTGGGTTGCTGTCCTTGCAGCAGATATCAAATGAGTCCTTCAGGTGTGTAGTGAAAGCTAAATACACAGCCTGGCTATCTATTTCCCTATTAAATCAGCAGCAGGTAGAATATATGTCCTCTCTCAACGAATGTAGCTTCAGAATGATTCTAAAATGGAGGCTGTCCTTCAGATGGAAGGCCCTGGAAGGGAGTGTATGCTGCTGATTGGCTGGAATGTGTCTGCTGACTGTAAGATGCAGGGTCAAAGTTTCCTCAATGATAAAGAATAAAGTGCGGACCGAAAATCGCATGTGTTCGCCGTTCGATGCGAACGCAAACATGCGAAAATCGCCGCGAATAGTTCTCCAGCGAACTGTTCGGGACATCACTAATTTGTAACCAATTTCAATGGAAGCTCCATAATAAAAATAAACTTTTTTTTGTTTACATATCAAACATTGTGAAATACACTATATGTGAGAAAGAGATGCAGTAGGGGTAACAGAGGAATAAATAGTGATGGTGAAGTGATTTTGTGGAAAAGATATAGAGGAGAACATTTGCTTAAAGGAACACAAAAGCCAACATATGTGATCTGCATCTTCAAATAAAAGATGAAAAAAACATGTTAAAAAAGTGTTTTAAACCCTTTAAGTGATAAAGTAAAAAAATCAAATGTCTGCATTTTTTAAAATATAGTGGTTTTCAACTATAAATGTATCTATGTATATACATATGAATAATATCATGTATTTTATTTTATTAGAGGTAGGGGGAACCACACAAAAAAAAAACTAATCAGGTCACTATCACTTTTTTATATATGGGGTGATTATATCACTTTAAAACAAGATAATCTGGTCACCCGGGCGGGTGATCATATCACACTATATTAAATTGCAAAATGCACTGTGGTAATCTATGGTAGGATTGTATCTTTAAAAAAAATATATGTGGACCACCTAAAGCTGCCTCTCTGAAGATAAGGTAACTTGTCTGTGCTGCTGGAAAGTGAAAATAATGTGACAAGTTAACTTGTCAGTAACAGTGGGAAGGTTAAAATGTAGATAAATTAATTGAGTTTTGAATACTTAATAATCTTGTGCAAGCTGGGTAAGGTAGTGTTGAATAACTTTTGTTATCTCTATATTAGTTGTTTTGTTAATTTTACCAGCTGTAAGGCATATTGAGCCAAAGTGCAGTGTTAAAAACTGAAATGTGGATTGATTACCCTAAATTCTCTTTCTAAGATATAACAGGAGAGGTTTAAAGCAAATATAATTGCTTTAAAAACATTTTTAAATAATTATTTCAGCTAAATAAAAAAATAATAACAAAAAGAGGGAAAGACTTGGGAACCAAACTCACAAGCTAGATTTTTAAGGCAAATGCATTTATTAGGCCAATTATAAGGCAAATATATATACACTAGCGACTTGCCCGTCAAAAAATGACGGTCAATAAAAGAAAGTGTTGAAATGCTGTTTGTCACACAATGTGAGTGTACTGTGTGCCTCAACTATATAGACCCCTATAACACACTAATGAACGCATGTAATAACACTATAAGTGCCATGAGGGTCATCCAGGACCCTCATGACCCAAAGTGTAAGCACTACACCAATTTAACCCGGTCACTTATGCGGTCTATCCAGACCCTCATAAGCCTCTATTTAACTCCATCAGTCCCATAAGGGTATATTATGACCATTATGGGCCTGTTACAACGCAACATTAACCACATAAGTGCCATGACGGTCCTCAAGGACCATCATGACACTAAGTATAAACACTACACTGCACTATACCCCCCAATAAAACATTAAATATCAATTAAACACCCTCTACACTAACCTATTAACGCCTACACTACCTACCCCCTAATAACCCCCACCACTCTAATTACAGAAATCAAAAAAACTAAAATCATCAAAAAGCAGAAATCTACATTACATGAAATAAAAAACTAAAATCACCAAAAATAAAAAATGTACATTACAGAACAAAAAAAAAACCTAAGTCACATAAAATAAAAAAAAGAACATTACAGAAAATAAAAAAATACATTACAACCCCCCCAGTACATTTAAAAAAAACTACACACCTATAATATACATATAATACATACAATACAATACAATACAATTAAATACAATACAATATACCCCTATCTAATATACATCCTCCTATGTAATATACATCCCACTATGTAATATACATCCCACTATGTAATGTAATATACGTCCCACTATCTAATATACAATACTATCTAATATACATCCCTCTATCTATCTATCTATCTATCTATCTATCTATCTATCTAATATACAATAAAAACTATCTGTATACTATACATCCCCCTATCTATCTATCTAATATACAATACATGCTATCTATATATAGCAACCCTAATTGTAAGCTACAATAAAATAATTAAGACCACTTACCTTTGAGATGTTTCTTCAGATCACCAACATAGGGTAAAAAAGATTTAAAAAAATAATACAACAAGTTTACATGAAATAACTAAACATTCTAAACATTCTAAATATTCTAAATATTATACTCACCTTTCCAGCATGTCCCGTTCCAGCATGTCACGTCCCAGCATGTCACGTCCCAGCATGTCACGTCCTCCTCCATGTTTGCCTCTGCGGCGCTGCTCCTGTTAAAAAAAAACATTACATTAGTACAGATACATAAACCTAAAACAAAGTGAAATAAACACAATCTACATTGTACTTACCTCCCCGCGATGTCTCCGGCCTCCTAGTGTTCTGCTCCGGAAGCATTCTGATTGGCTGAAAAGGCTGTCTATCAAATTCAGCCAATGAGAAGACCGCATTTGTGAACCAATGAAAAAGGTATACACCCCAAAATACCACGCTGATTGGATAACACACCAGTCAATCTTTGTTTGAACCAATCCTAAAGCTTTATTGCCATCAGCCAATCACAATGGAATATACCCCCACGTACAGATTGGTGAAGACATCTGCGCCTTCCCATTGGCTGTAACATTGATTGATATGAGAATGCGCAAATCCTTCACCAATCAGTACGTGGGGGTGTATTCCATTGTGATTGGCTATTGTCAGTGCAACCAATCAGAATGCGCAGATGCTCTAACCAATCACCCTGTGGGGGTGTATTCCATTGTGATTGGCTGAAGGCATCTGCGCCTTGTGATTGGCTTAAATAAAGATTGACAGGTGCATTATCCAATCAGAGTGGGATTTTAGAGTGTATCCCTTTCTGATTGGCTCACACATTGGCGCCTCCTGATTAGGTGAATTTGATAGACAGCGTTTTCAACCAATCAGAAGGCGCCATTGCCTATTTTCTTCCGGAAAAGTCTCCGGGAGCCTCATTAGCGTCGGGGATGTTGTGAGTGTGGGTGGATGTATGTATATATATATATATATTTTTTTTTATATACAGGGCGGGGCAGAATAGGATCCGGAGGAGGCCGGAGACTTCGCGGGGAGGTAAGTACAATGTAGATTATGTTTAGTTTTTTTTTTATGTATGTGTATTAATGTTATGTTTTTTTAACAGGTGCCGCTCAGAAGAAGGTTAAAAGAATAAGGACGGGACATGCCGGAAAGGTGAGTAGAATATTTAGAATGTATAGAATGTTTATTTATGTACTGTAAACGTCTTGCACTAATTTTTTTATTTTTTTCCCCGTAGGTGGCTGATCTGAATGGACATCTGCAAAGGGAAGTGGTCTTAATTATTTTATTTTAGCTTAGAATTAGATTATTTTATATGTAGATAGCATTTACTGTATGTTAGCTAGGGGTAGTGTTTTATATAGATAGCATAGAATGTATTGTATATTAAATTGTGGTATTTATTTAGAAAGATTAGGGGATTTATAGTATATAGATAGGATGTATATTAGATTATGGTATTTATTTAGATAGATTGTGTGATGTATATTAGATAGGGGTGTATTGTATTGTATTTAATTGTATGTATTTGTATTGTATTGCATTTGTATTGTATGTATTTCCTTTTCAGGTGTGTGATTTTTTTTTGTTTTCTGTAGTGAGGGGGGGGGGGGGGGTTGTAATGTTTTTTTTTATTTTCTGTAATGTTCCTTTATTTATTTTTTGTGACTTAGATTTTTTTTATTTTCTGTAATGTAGATTTTTTTTGTGAGTTAGGTTTTTTATTTTATGTAATGTAGATTTGGTTTTATTTTGTGACTTTAGGCTTTTTTATTTTCGGTAATTAGAGTGGTGGGGGTTATTAGGGGGTAGGTAGGTAGTGTAGGTGTTAATAGGTTAGTGTAGAGGGTGTTTAGTTGATATTTAATGTTTTATTGGGGGGGTATAGTGCAGTGTAGTGTTTATACTTAGTGTCATGATGGTCCTTGAGGACCATCATGGCACTTATGTGGTTAATGTAGTGTTGTAACAGGCCCATAA
Source organism: Discoglossus pictus (assembly GCA_027410445.1). Lineage (NCBI taxonomy): Eukaryota > Metazoa > Chordata > Amphibia > Anura > Alytidae > Discoglossus > Discoglossus pictus. The sequence continues at coordinate 207,633,183 of CM050163.1, forward strand.
TGGTCTTAATATACTCTTATGGGACTGATGGGGTTAAATAGAGGCTTATGAGGGTCTGTATGGACACCCATGAGTGAGGGGGTTAATGAAGTGCTTATGGGGGTCTGTATTGACCCCCATGAGTGACAGGCTTAATGAAGGGCTTATGGGGGTCTGTATTGACCCCCATGAGTGATAGGGTTAATGAAGTGCTTATGGGGGTCGGTATTGACCCCCATGAGTGACAGGGTTAATGAAGGGCTTATGGGGGTCTGTATTGACCCCCATGAGTGACAGGGTTAATTAGGGGTTTATGGGGGTCTGTATTGACCCCCATGATTGACAGGGTGATAGTGTATATTTGTTTTCTTTTATAACGGGTCCTTTAAGGACCTTTACAGTCCTTTAAGGACCTGTAACGCGTGAATTTTGAATTTTCATTGCAGCGGGTGTCCCAGATTGTGTGCAATTGGGACCCCCACTGCGATGGTTAATGTGGGGTTAATGCAGGTCTCCGAGCTTAGCTCGGATCCCCTGGGGTTAATGCGGGTTTCCGAGCTTATCTCGGATCCCTTCTTAGGTAAGTTGTACGTGGCTGGGCTGTGAGCCTCGTTTTCGTTTTTTTCGGCGGCCATTGTTTCTCTTGCTTAGGGGATTTTCGTGTGTCTGAACTCAGGAATTTTGACTTAAATGGAGGTGTAACTCCACTTTCAGAGGTCCTGGGTGCCCCCCCTTGCTATGGGTAAGCTTTTTATGTCGTTTGGTGTGTTTTCACTGTTTTTAGTTACGCGCAGTTTGGCCGTTATGGTCGTATTTTTAGTGCATGTGGGTGTTTGTTACGTTAAGGTTGGTTCCGAGGTAGGGTTTTTTTCTAAGTCGTGCGTGTGATGTGTTTAACGGCTCGCCTCGCCAGCAATGAGTGCCTTTGGCGCTCATTGCCTCTCAATGCCTAAGTGCTATGATTTTGCTATGCGAGGCTCGCCGGGCGATGAGCGCCTGCGGCGCTCATCGCTAAGTCATACGTACTACACAAACAGCGTAACGACAAATCGTAGTTGGACAATTATAATATGTGATGACAAAGTATGGTTGTAGAAATCAAAAAATCTAAAATAGAAACTTCATTATATATACAGTTTCTTGCAGTAGGACTTCAAAGACTATGAGCCAATTTCAAGCCTGCAACTCGATTTCTGTAGGCCATATGTCTGCGGGTGTGTTGCAGGCTACCGTTCATCTCTGATTGCGATGCTATTCAATTGAGCAAGAGCGTGAATTATGAACCAAAGCCTCAAGCCTGTAAACCCTGTTTTTCGCCAATAACGCATCAAGGTATCCTATCCGGTGAAGCTCACCAAAATCAGTCAAGGCCGTACGTTGCAATCCCATCACAGGTCAATTAACCAATAGGATGACATGGACCCAAATCAACCAAGTGGGAACAGGTTTAAAAGACTGCAAAAACTGTAATTATCTGACTATGCTGTAGCTGAGAATGTCAACACAGAGGTCTAGGCATTGGTGGGTTTTCCAGGATAGTTGGACACTGGCTATCAGGAAACCCTGCAAAATGAGTATCATACACAAGATCACACCCTTATATGCACACACATGAACCCCACACACATAGATAACTGATGTACAATAGCATTGTAAGATTTCTGATTCCTACTACAGATATATGGGGCATTAATTACCATGTAAATATTATAACATGTTATATTATCATCATATTATCATCCTAATTGTTATCAATGAAATGTCAGTACAATACCTGTAGTTAAAATGAATTCTGAATAGCAGTTGCCAATGCAGTTTGTGTTAGTGTTATGTTTGCTGTTTGTTCAAAGTTAATATAAAACAAAACAGTATAAATATCAATTGCAATTGTATATATTTTGTAATGAGTTACACTATCCCTATCTTCCCCATGTGACACTGCACCTTTTAAAGCTGTGTCGCTAAACAATCCAACTGCTTGGGAGCTATCCCCAGCATTAAACAAGCATAGGCGGATATAGACTCTGAGGGACTGTATGTGCGTGTCATGTACTAGCCTGTACCATGTCTCATAAGCATGCTTACACCCATTGCCGAGCATTGATCACAGATTGGTCACACACACTGCACAGCAGATTCAGATGAGCACGTATCCTAATGAACTGCAGATGGCACACCGCACCAGCTATAGATATAAATATATATATATATATATATATATATATATATATATATATATTGAAAGAGCCATGATCCCCAAGGATCATGATACAGCTCAATGTTTATCTGCAGGAAACAATCACCGCAGCCAATTTCAAGTGACCATGATGTCAGGGATATGGAAACACACAACAAACAATTGTCCAGAGAATCAATACTCAAGTACTATTGTCCTCTCATTTCAGCACCCAGAAGCCCACATGCCTACTCTCCAGCCTTTGGTTCCACAGGCTCCACCACCGCCGCAGCCAGAGCCTACAGCCTCCCCATCTCACCCCTTACCGCCAACGACAGCTGCTACACAGCCACCACAGTTGGATGTACCCCTCAATCCAACACCTCATGGCTGTGGTAGAGAGTGGAAGGGCGTGGTTCCAGAAGGTGTGGGCCTAGTGCTCAGAAAGAGGAAGTAGGTGTGAACATCCCCCAGGTCAGTGGTTGTCAAACCTCTCCCCAGGACCCACCACACAGACCATGATTTGGGTGAAACTCTGTGTGAATACACATGTGAAGCAATTTGAAGTTCCACCACCTGTTGAATACCTCTTTTATTGTTTCCTGTAACTCATGGACTGTCTGGTGTCTCCTGAGGAGAGGATTGAGAACAACAGCCCTAAGTCCTCATCCACACTCCACAATGAATACCAATGTTGATATACTAATGGCTGGCTACAGAGTATGTACACGTAAGGTTATGTTGAATATTCTGCAATTGATGTTCAATGTGGATTGCTGTTGAGATGACATGTTGAAGTCAATCAAAATAGTGTTCTGATTGATATCTTGTTCTTGTCTCTGTAGGTCTTAATAGCCCAATCCCAAGACCTCTTTCTGCTTCATATATTCTGCTAATCAATTTCTGATTATTCCTTAATATCTGACGACACACCGTGTGTGGATTAGGTCTGTATGACATTATCCATGATTATGTTCATCTGCTTAATTGAGCAGTTATAGACAAGTTGGAAGTTCTATGCACATGACTGGTTTCTCCAATTATATATATATATATATATATATATATATATATATATATATATATATATATATATATATATATATATATAAAGAAGAAAGAAGAAAAAGACACCAATTCAATTATTAGGCAAAACCCTTTAGAGACTGTATCAATCAAAGCAAAAAAAAACTCATTACTAAAAAATAAAATTTTATTAATAGACAGAAAAATGAAAATAAATAAAAAAGCAAATGTCCCACTCCAAATGACGTCAGAATAGTAAGACAAGCCTGTCCGTAATAAACCAATGTTTTGCATAAGCTTCTTCAGTACAACCTATACATGTAGTACTATATATTCAGAAATAGATTATATGCTGAATTACATCCACCAGACAGAATTGTAAAAGTATCTTCCTAGTGTTTAACAATAAGTTGAGGCAATAAAACTTTTAGCACTTGGGCGATGAGCGCAGAAGGCGAAGTGAGGCGAGCAGTGGAGGCAATGAAACACGCAGGACTTACCCTCCAAACACTTAGGAAATGGGGGATCGCCTTAGCCTGCAAGTAGCTGACGAACGCTGGACTTAGAAAAGAAAATTACAAAACGATACGAGATCGGAAAATACGAAGTTAACGGCCGAACCACGCAAAGCAAAAAACACGAAACACACACACAAAAATAAAAAAACTTAACACACAGCACGGGGGAACAGCCAGGACGTCTGGGAGTGAGGTGGAACGCAAATTTAAGTCGATTTTGCCGAATTTCGGCACTCAAAAATCGGCTAAGCAAGAAAAAAAATGTTGGACAAAAGAAATTTTTTAAATTAGGCTACACAATTCTGCACCGCGTAAAACACCAGCAACCACGTACCACTATCACCCAGGAACGTACGAGGTACAAAATACACTATTACAAAGGACGGCAAATGCTCGCGAACCGCGTAGCACATAGACAAATTACACTATTTTACAATCCTTACTTGCCACTAACAACATCTAATGTAGCGCTTTACACAAATAAACCAACGGAAGCCCTCGCGCACGCAGCCTATTTCTAATACACAGTTGGAACATTCATAAAACTATATCCTCAGGCCAGCAACAGTTCAACTGGATATTATATGCTGCAGGACAATAAAAAGCGTTCGTTACCTCTTCAGGCTATTGATTGTTACATATATTAATTAGAAAAGGGTAAACTATATTAATTTATTACTTAATTAATTAATTAATTAGTATTTAAAAAAATATAGAGAGGAGCCAAAGGACACGCGAGGAAAGGCTTGCAATGAGCGCCAAAGAACGAAGGTCCTTAGAGTATAAAAAGCTTAACATTGTGTGCCAAACAGCATTGCCATGGCTTCAAATTTTATTGACCGTCATTTTTTGATGGGCAAGTCGCTAGTTCAGTATATTGTATAAACTGCTAGTGATAATCTCAACATACATCTTAAGCAATGCCTAGATATACGCAACAAAGATAGTATTCCTTAAAAATAAAGCGACTGGTGCAATGACAAAAAAAAAACTACCACTAGAAATCTCTACATCCACTGGTGTGGCAATCTGTGGAGCCCAATGTTTGCTCCCTACCTAAGAAGGGGCATCTAACTATACTACTCTACTGATATAACAAAACTACAAAACTCCTAATAAATACAGTGGCTTGTGGGAATCTGCCACTTATCCCATAACCTGAACTGTGAAATACTAAGCTACAGAAGAAGCATATGCAAAACATTAGTTTATTAATGACAGACTTGTGTTACTATTCTGACGTCATTTGAAATGGGACATTTGTTTTTTCATTTATTTTTATTTTTCTGTTTTTAGTAAAATTAAATGTTTTAATAATGAGTTTTTTTTGCTTTGATTGATATGGTCACTAAGGGGTTTTGCCTAGTAGTTTAATTGGTGTCTTTTTCTTCTTTTGTTGATATTTTAATAGTTAATATGTTTGTATAAGGAATTGATAAAAGAGTATGTAGATGGCAATACAAGAATGCTACTTGCCTAATGTAATAGAGGAGAATAGGAGAACAAAGGAAATTAATGTACTAATTATCCTTCATTTGTAATGCGCCTACATATTCCTTAGCACTTAGCGTTAAGTACAAGAAAAAAGAAAATTAACATATAACACTATTAACATATAATCTCTTATTCTTTTGATGGCTTGTGGCGACATATCTCCTAACCCAGGCCCCTCACTTATCTCTACCTGATGTCAGCCATGCAGCTACATTAAAAATAACCAAAACACCATTAATTTAATACCCATCACTTGTCACAAACCATCTACTTTGCCCTTCTCCCGTTCCATCTGGAATGCAAGGTCTGTTTGCAGTAAACTTACCTTAATTCATGACCTTTTAATTTCCAACTTCCTCAATCAACTGGCTATCATGGAAACCTGGCTCACTCCATCAGACTCTGTCTCAACTGCTGCACTCTCAGATGGTGGCCTAGAACTGGGAACAGATAAAGTGGAGGTATGGGCATACTACTATCCCCTTGCTGCACTTTGCACTGCATACACCTGGTTCCCTCTGTCCAATTCTCATCTTTTGAAGTTCACACTATCCGCATCTTCTCTCCGATCTGTCTGCGAATAGCTGTGATCTATCACCCGCCCGGATCACCCTCTCAATTTCTGCATCACTTTGCCACCTGGCTCCCTCGATTTCTCTCCTCCAATATACCTTCACTCATTCTTGGCAATGTCAACATAGCCACTGATACACCCACCTCCCCAACAACTGCAAAATTACTTGCACTCACCTCTTCCTTTGGCCTCTCACAATGGACACATTCCCCAACTCACCATGATGGACCCCCCATCGACCTTATTTTTTACCAATCTCTGCACTATCTCCAACTTTGTCATCTCCCCACTTCCTCTATCTGACCACCACCTACTAACTTGCAACCTCACCTCACCTCCTACTCACCACACTTCTTCAATCTCTGCCACCAGAACCTGCAGAAACTTGCAAGCACTTAACCCGCAAAAACTTTCCAATGTGCTAAAACCCCTTTTTAGCCCCCTCACCACCCTTACCTGCTCTGACATTGCCTGTTCACAGTACAACATAACTCCAACCAACACCCATGACACTCTTGCCCCATAACCACAAGCAAACACCCTCGCTCTCATCCACAACCATGGCACACTACCCAGACACGCTATATACAGAGGTGCTCACCCACTGCAGAATGACTATGGAGGAATTAAGGCACTTCAGCAGACTTTCTCCACTACAAGTTTATCTTGTGCTCCTTCTTCTCTGCCCTCAATCTTGCCGAACAACACTACTTCTCATCACTAATATCAAACCTGTCCTCCAACCCCAAAAATTTGTTTGCTACATTCAACACCCTCCTCTGCCCACCCCCACCTCCTGCCCCTTCCTTTCTCATAGCTGATGACTTTGCCAGACATTTTAAAAATTAAATTTAAACCATCCAAAATAAACTCCCCTCCCAGCGTGGTCCTAACTTACCCTCCTCTCAACAAACTGGCAACACCCAGCCCTTACCATTTCCAAATGCCTTCTCCACTATGGACTCCTTTGACCCTGTAACTGAGGATGAAGTATCTACTTTACTATAAACCACTCAATTTACAACTTGTCCACATGATCCTATTTTATCACAGCTAATCCCTCCCCTCTCTCTCAGCTTTCACACATCTATTCAACCTCTCCCTAAACATGGGCAATTTTCCTTCCTTTTTAAAACATGCCATAATTACACCCATTCTTAAGAAGCCCTCATCTGATCCATCTTCTGCCTCTAACTATTGCCCTACCTCTCTACTTTCCCTGGCTTCAAAACTGATTGAGCGGGCTGTCAGCAATTGCCTCACTCAATTTAATTCCTCCAATTCCCTTCTTGACCCCTTCCAGTCTGGCTTTTAGGCTCAACACTCTGCAGAAACAGCCCTCACAAAAGTCACCAATGACTTGCTAACCACCAAATCAAAGGGTCACTTCTCTATTCTAATTCTCCTGGACCTCTCTGCTGCCTTCAATACAATTGACCACCCTCTTCTAATCCAAACTCCCTCGCTCTTTTGACATCCATAACACAGCTCTCTCATGGTTCACATCCTACCTAGAAGATCATCCATTTAGTGTCTCCTTCTCTGGCTCCTCTTCTTCATCTCTCCTTCTGTCTGTTGGCGTACCCCATGGTTTAGTCCTAGCTCCCTTCCTCTTCTCCATCTACATATCCTGCTTTGGTACTCTAATAAAATCCTTTGGTTTTCAGTATCATCTCTATGCAGGTGACACTCAAATCTACCTCTCTGCAACAGATCTACCCCCTCTCTTTTAGTTAAAGTTGCCAACTGCCTCTCTAGCATACACTTTTGGATGTCTGCCCGTCAACTCAAACTCAACATGTCTAAGACTGAACTCCCTATCTTTCCACCCTCTACTACAGCTTTCACTCCTCAAATATCTCTCTCACTGTTGACAATGCTATCATCACGCCCACCTCCCAAACCCATGGTCTTGGGATTCTACTGGACCCAGCCCTCTCTTTTATTCCTCACATACAATCAATAACAAAGTCTTGTCAGTTTCACCTAAATAAACATCTCCAAAATGTGTCACTATCACAGAAGTCACAGCTAAAATTCTAATACATTCTCTCATCATATCTCAACTTGACTACTGCAATTCCCTCCTTGCTGGCCTACCAAATCTCTTGTCTGTCTCCACTCCAATCCATAATGAAGACCTCCGCTAGACCCATCTTCCATACTAAACGCTCAGGAACTGCAGCTCCTCTCTGTCAATCACTCCACTGGCTTCCCATAGCCTCCAAAAACATGCCCTAACAACAACAGTGCACCTCCTTATATCTCTGCTCTTGTTTCAAAATACTCTCCCAACTGCCCTCTTCGCTCTGCTAATGACCTTCTTCTTTCCTCCTCTCTTATAACCTCCTCTCACTCCTGCATTCAAGACTTTTCTTGTGCTGCCCCTACTATCTGGAACTCCTTGCCTCCCTCCACTAGACTGTGTTCCAGCCTCAAACCCTTTTAAAAAATCACTAAAAAAACACCTGTTTAAAATCTTTTATCACATTCAGCCTTAATATGCACAATTGCACACTCCATGGCTTAATAACACTTACACCAATAATATACAATACAACACACAGACACCTCCACTTGATTGAACAAATTGCTTTCACACTATCATCTTGCATCTATCACCCTCTTGTATCACACCCAAACCATTTAGATTGTAAGTTTGTGAATTTTCAATCATGTGTCAGTGCTTTGAATGCAAGCACTATGTTCATTTGATTTTAAGCTCAAAAACATGGCCCTCCATTCTTTGTAATGTGTTAATTGCCATGTACTTGACCCCTGTATAGTGTTGGCGCTTTATAAATAAAGATAATAACAACAATAATAATAATAATAATAATAATAATAATGCTATTCATGAACATTTACATGTAAATCTATATACACATGTTGTGAAATATGAGATTAGTATGTCTTTAATTGATGTACATGTTATCAAACTATTACTCTTTAACTATCTTGTATGAATTCACTAATGAAATCTATATTTTTATATAAGATTTTCTTCTATTCTTATATGAAACATTTTCCGTTTATGTTTATTATAATGTAAATATGTTTGCATGTGAAATGTGTATTTCCATTCATCTCTTGATAAATCTGGGCAATAAAATGTATTTCTGGGCTTTAATGCAGTTTTGACTTACACATGTTGTATTGGAATTTTGATTTTGAAATTTGGCCCTAACTGACATTTTTAGCTTGATTCCTCTGGACTACAATATGATATACCCTTGTCAAGGATTAGTCAAAAGTTTGACCTGGTCCAAACCAGGACTTTATGTCCCTTTCTTCCAGACGTCAGTTATTAGGCTGTTGGTTGTTGTATGTTTTTTTTCTGATAGGCGCTTTTGCTGTTATTGTTTGGTCGGCGGTGGTCTGCTTTTTGCGCTTATTGCAAGGTTTTTTGTGCTATGAGCAGCGTTGGCGCTCGTTGTGAGTGGTGCGTTGAATGTCTTTTGTGTTTATTGTGATTTTTTGTGTGTAAATTAAATAATAATAAATGAATAAATGAATATCCTTTACCTATTTGGAAGTAATATATGCAGGAAGCATTGTGTTGAAGAGCTGACAATCTGTTTTGATGTTCCTGCAGCATACAATGTAGGGGCCCTATTAAATTCTCCCTCGTAGTTCTCTCGGTGCTCGCAAAAGGCAGTTTTCCTGCTGTTTGCGAGAACCGAATCTCTCGCAGCCTGCTTTACGATATGACTGCGAGAAAATGGCCGAGAATAGGCTCCGAGAGAGCTACGTAGCCTTAAATCTATGCACGAGTCTCGCATATCGTAAGAATCCCTACGTGGACAAAAAGTCCACGCAAGGGATCCGAAAGCCTCTACGTGCTGCCTCGGAACAGCCCGAGACAGCAGCGTGAGGCTCCCCCCTGCACCCTATACACATCCCCATGCTGCAGGGGTCTCTATCAGGACCCCTGCAGCACCCCCACATTAACCCCTTGCAGCGGGGGTCCCCGATCTGCATAGATCAGGCCCCCCGCTGCATTTAAAACTTTTAAATTCCCCGCCGCGGCTCCTTAAAGGGACCGCGGCACACTATTAGCCAATCCCGGCCGCGGCACTTAAAATTAACCCCCCTCTATGCTGGGGGTCCCCATCGGGACCCCCGAAGTGTCCCCACATAAACCCATTGCAGGGGGGGTCCCCGATCTGCATAGATCAGGCCCCCCGCTGCATTTAAAACTTTTAAATTCCCCGCCGCGGCTCCTTAAAGGGACCGCGGCACACTATTAGCCAATCCCGGCCGCGGCACTTAAAATTAACCCCCCTCTATGCTGGGGGTCCCCATCGGGACCCCCGAAGTGTCCCCATATAAACCCCCTGCAGCGGGGGGCCCCGATCGGCACCGATCGTGACCCTGCTGCAATTCAATTTTAAATTTCCCGCCTCGCGGGTCCTCAAAGGACCGTAAAGGTCCTGAAAGGACTCGCACTAAAAATAATAACCCCAGGCAACTATAATTACCCCATTAACTCATGATGGTCAATCCAGACCACCATAAGGCCTAAATTAACCCATTAACTCATGGTGGTCAATACAGACCACCATAAGACCTAAATTAACCCATTAACTCATGGTGGTCAATCCAGACCACCATAAGACCTAAATTAACCCATTAACTCATGATGGTCAATCCAGACCAGCATAAGGCCTAAATTAACCCATTAACTCATGGTGGTCAATCCAGACCACCATAAGACCTAAATTAACCCATTCACTCATGATGGTCAATCCAGACCACCATAAGGCCTAAATTAACCCATTAACTCATGGTGGTCAATCCAGACCAGCATAAGGCCTAAATTAACCCATTAACTCATGGTGGTCAATCCAGACCACCATAAGACCTAAATTAACCCATTCACTCATGATGGTCAATCCAGACCAGCATAAGGCCTAAATTAACCCATTAACTCATGATGGTCAATACAGACCAGCATAAGGCTCTATTTAACCCCATCAGTCCCATAAGGGTATATTATTACCATTATGGGCCTGTTACAACCCAACATTAACCACATAAGTGCCATGATGGTCCTCAAGGACCATCATGACACTAACTACAAACACTACACTATAACCCCCAATAAACCATTTAATCTAAACTAACCCCCCTCTACACTAATCTATTAACACTTACACTACCTACCTACACTACCTACCCCCTAATAAACCTCCCCAACACTCTAATTACAAAAAACAAAAAACCTACAGTACAAAAAACAAAAAAACCTACAGTACAGAAAACAAAAAAAAATTACAACCCCACCCCCCACTACAGAAAACAAAAAAATACATTACAACCCCACCCCCCACTACAGAAAATAAAAAAATTACACACCTGAAAAGGAAAGACAGATAAACACAATACAATACATACATATAATACATTAAATACATTACATACAATACATGACATTACATATAATATATTAAATATAATATATTACATATAATATATTACATATAATACATTACATACATTACATACAATACATGACATTACATATAATATATTAAATATAATATATTAAATATAATATATTACATATAATACATTACATACATTACATACAATACATGACATTACATATAATATATTAAATATAATATATTAAATATAATATATTACATATAATACATTACATACATTACATACAATACATGACATTACATATAATATATTAAATATAATATATTACATATAATACATTACATACATTACATACAATACATGACATTACATATAATATATTAAATATAATATATTAAATATAATATATTACATATAATACATTACATACATTACATACAATACATGACATTACATATAATATATTAAATATAATATATTAAATATAATATATTACATATAATACATTACATACATTACATACAATACATGACATTACATATAATATATTAAATATAATATATTAAATATAATATATTACATATAATACATTACATACATTACATACAATACATGACATTACATATAATATATTAAATATAATATATTACATATAATACATTACATATAGTCCTAATCAAATACCCCCTATCTATCTAACATACAATCTATTTAATTTAAAATAAATCCTAACTATATCAAATACATCCCCCTATCTATCTAATATACAAAAAATCCTAACTACATACACAGACCCTTATTCTAAAATAAAATAAAATAATTACAGTCCTAACTACATACACAGACCCTAATTCTAAGCTAAAATCAATAAATTAAGACCACTTACCTTTAAGATGTTGCTTCAGATCACTAACCTATGGGTCAAACAAAAAAAAAAATTAGTACAAAACATTAACATCAAATAAATAAACATTATATACATTCTACATATTCAACTCACCTTTACAGCATGTCCAGTCACTGTTAAGCTCTTCCGGCGCGGCCCTGTTAAAAAAAAAACACACAATACATCAATACATGAATACAATATATAAACAATAAATAAAATACACAAATAAACATCTAAATATACATTTAACTTACCTCCCCGCGATGTCCCCGGCCTTCTCTCCTTCCGCCCCGGCTGGGCCGCGGAACCATCCGCGCTCTAAAAAAAAAAAAGAAAAAAAACTAACGGAGGTCTGCACTGGCAGACCTCCCCGACGCTACTGAACCTCCCGGAGTCGTTTCCGGGAGGAAATTGGCATTGGCGGCTTGTGATTGGCTGAAAAAGCTGTCTATCAATTTCAGCCAATCAAAAGTCGTCAATGTGTGAGCCAATCAGGATGGGATACACCCCAATATCCCACCCTGATTGGCTAAAACACTTGTCTATCTTTATGGGAACCAATCACAACGCTCAGATGCCTTCAGCCAATCACTATGGGATACACCCCCACGGAGTGATTGGTAGAAGACATCTGCGCATCCTGATTGGCTCCTACATTGACGACTTTTGATTGGCTGACAGCTTTTTCAGCCAATCACAAGCCGCCAATGCCAATTTCCTCCCGGAAACGACTCCGGGAGGTTCAGTAGCGTCGGGGAGGTCTGCCAGTGCAGACCTCCGTTAGTTTTTTTTTTATTTTTTTTTAGAGCGCGGATGGTTCCGCGGCCCAGCCGGGGCTGAAGGAGAGAAGGCCGGGGACATCGCGGGGAGGTAAGTTAAATGTATATTTAGATGTTTATTTGTGTATTTTATTTATTGTTTATATATTGTATTCATGTATTCATGTATTGTGTTTTTTTTTTTTAACAGGGCCGCGCCGGAAGAGCTTAACAGTGACTGGACATGCTGTAAAGGTGAGTTGAATATGTAGAATGTATATAATGTTTATTTATTTGATGTTAATGTTTTGTACTAATTTTTTTTTTTGTTTGACCCATAGGTTAGTGATCTGAAGCAACATCTTAAAGGTAAGTGGTCTTAATTTATTGATTTTAGCTTAGAATTAGGGTCTGTGTATGTAGTTAGGACTGTAATTATTTTATTTTATTTTAGAATAAGGGTCTGTGTATGTAGTTAGGATTTTTTGTATATTAGATAGATAGGGGGATGTATTTGATATAGTTAGGATTTATTTTAAATTAAATAGATTGTATGTTAGATAGATAGGGGGTATTTGATTAGGACTATATGTAATATATTATATGTAATATATTATATTTAATATATTATATTTAATATATTATATGTAATGTCATGTATTGTATGTAATGTATGTAATGTATTATATGTAATATATTATATTTAATATATTATATTTAATATATTATATGTAATGTCATGTATTGTATGTAATGTATGTAATGTATTATATGTAATATATTATATTTAATATATTATATTTAATATATTATATGTAATGTCATGTATTGTATGTAATGTATGTAATGTATTATATGTATTATTGTATTGTGTTTATCTGTCTTTCCTTTTCAGGTGTGTAATTTTTTTTTGTTTTCTGTACTGTAGGTTTTTTTGTTTTTTGTACTGTAGGTTTTTTGTTTTTTGTAATTAGAGTGTTGGGGAGGTTTATTAGGGGGTAGGTAGTGTAGGTAGGTAGTGTAAGTGTTAATAGATTAGTGTAGAGGGGGGTTAGTTTAGATTAAATGGTTTATTGGGGGTTATAGTGTAGTGTTTGTAGTTAGTGTCATGATGGTCCTTGAGGACCATCATGGCACTTATGTGGTTAATGTTGGGTTGTAACAGGCCCATAATGGTAATAATATACCCTTATGGGACTGATGGGGTTAAATAGAGCCTTATGGTGGTCTGTATTGACCACCATGAGTTAATGGGTTAATTTAGGCCTTATGCTGGTCTGTATTGACCACCATGAGTTAATGGGTTAATTTAGGTCTTATGGTGGTCTGTATTGACCACCATGAGTTAATGGGTTAATTTAGGCCTTATGGTGGTCTGTATTGACCATCATGAGTTAATGGGTTAATTTAGGCCTTATGGTGGTCTGGATTGACCATCATGAGTTAATGGGTTAATTTAGGCCTTATGGTGGTCTGGATTGACCACCATGAGTTAATGGGTTAATTTAGGCCTTATGGTGGTCTGTATTGACCACCATGAGTTAATGGGTTAATTTAGGCCTTATGGTGGTCTGTATTGACCACCATGAGTTAATGGGTTAATTTAGGCCTTATGGTGGTCTGGATTGACCATCATGAGTTAATGGGTTAATTTAGGTCTTATGGTGGTCTGTATTGACCACCATGAGTTAATGGGTTAATTTAGGCCTTATGGTGGTCTGGATTGACCATCATGAGTTAATGGGGTAATTATAGTTGCCTGGGGTTATTATTTTTAGTGCGAGTCCTTTCAGGACCTTTACGGTCCTTTGAGGACCCGCGAGGCGGGAAATTTAAAATTGAATTGCAGCAGGGTCACGATCGGTGCCGATCGGGGCCCCCCGCTGCAGGGGGTTTATATGGGGACACTTCGGGGGTCCCGATGGGGACCCCCAGCATAGAGGGGGGTTAATTTTAAGTGCCGCGGCCGGGATTGGCTAATAGTGTGCCGCGGTCCCTTTAAGGAGCCGCGGCGGGGAATTTAAAAGTTTTAAATGCAGCGGGGGGCCTGATCTATGCAGATCGGGGACCCCCCCTGCAATGGGTTTATGTGGGGACACTTCGGGGGTCCCGATGGGGACCCCCAGCATAGAGGGGGGTTAATTTTAAGTGCCGCGGCCGGGATTGGCTAATAGTGTGCCGCGGCCCCTTTAAGGAGCCGCGGCGGGGAATTTAAAAGTTTTAAATGCAGCGGGGGCCTGATCAGTGCCGATCGGGGACCCCCGCTGCAAGGGGTTAATGTGTGGGGGCTGCGGGGGTTCCTATGGACCCCTGCAGCAAGGTGTTCATGTGAGGACACTTCGGGGGTCCCGACAGGGACCCCCGCATTGAGGGGGGGTTCATTTTAGGTGCCTGGGGGGGGTTTGGAGTACCCCCCACGGCAATGCTTATGTGGGGGACTGCCGCGGAGGTCCCTTTTAGGACCCCCGCAGCACTTGATGAGGAGTGGGAGCCTGCGATATCATCTCGCAGGCTGTCACTCCTCATGTACATTTACGCAGTGTAGATACGTACGGCCCTGCTGCGTAGCTCACACGTTGCTCGCAGCAGGGCTAATTTAATAGCATTGTAAGTTAGAGAAACTTTGCAGTACGTAGGGCTTAAGTAGAAGCCTCTTATTTACGAGGCTGGAATTTAATAGGGCCCTAGGTTTGCAGTGTTTTGGAGCTGAGGTCTAAGTGTCAGCAATGTGTGCAGTGTGTAGTGTAAATATACTGCGTGCGCGAGGAAAAGCCGTTAGGGTCGCTGTGTACTTCCGCATTGTGTAAGTTAGTGTTGTAAAATGGCGGTGAATGTGTGTGGTACGCAGCTGTGCTAAAAGTATATCTTGTACCTCGTACAGCTTTTTTGAAAAGCCATATGTGCTTGGTGGTGTTTTGCGTCTTTAGGGTCCTGTAGCCTCGTTTTCGTTTTTTTCGTGGCCATTTTTTTTCTCGCTTAGGGGATTTTCGGGTGTCTAAACTCAGGAGTTTTGACTTAAATTGAGGTTTAACTTGAGTTGCAGAAGTCCTGTGTGCCCCCCGTTGCATTGGGTATGTTTTTTATGTATTTTTTGTGTGTATTTACTGTATTTTTAATGTTTTCATGTGCGCACGGTCCGGCAGTTAAGGTCGTATTTGCGAGGTCGTAATGTTTTTTTTTCAAAGTCCCCGTCTTGTATTTTTTTTTGCTAAGTCCGTAAATTTTTCGTTCTAAATCCCGCGTCTCGGCTAAATCCCGCTAAAAGTGCTCCGGGTTTTACCGGGTCGCCTCGCTATGCGAGGCGAGTCGGCAATGAACGCCTTTGGCGCTCATTGCCTAAGTGCTACGGGTTAAACGGCTCACCTCGCTAAGTCGTACGGACTCGGCAAACAGCGTGACGACGACTCCCAGTTCGACTATTATAATATGTGATTATATTTATGATATACCCATCCTGTAGCTTACAAACTCATAATTAAGCTTTCAATTTTATGTATTCTATTCCTAAGTCTCCTTCACTATGCAAACTTTGTTCTCATGGTCTTCTGTATGCCACTGTATAACAATATTTATATGTGTACCCATAACACAAACACAAGTTCTGAACCTTGACTTAATTTTCATAAATACAATCAGACCTTGGTGAATTTTATAAAATTAGTGCCTATACTTGTTCTAGTCTCACTGATCTTCCCATGTATACATTATTTGTGTTCATTTTGCACTTTTTTCCTTCATAAATTATAAAGAAAATAGGGAAAGAGAAAAAAAAAAACACAGCAAGGTGCCAATAGAGTAAAACCAAATCTATATATTAGGCTATGTTTAAAAAGAACAGAAAATATTTTTAAAATGTGTATCACATTTATAGTTGTGAGCATGCAGCCTATTGTTTATGCTGCAGGCTCGCGCAGCGAGGGCCGCAGTTGCTTGCATGGAGCGCCAAAGGCGCTCCTTGCCAGCAACTGCGGACCTCGCAAAATTTACAGAGTTACTAAACAAAAATATGACACGCATTACGACCCATTACGAACTAGCAAAAACAGCCGGAAACCCACGCACATGAAAAACACAATAAATACACACAACAAATACATAAAAAACTTACCTATAGCAAGGGGGGGGCACCCAGGACCTCGAAAACTGAAGTTACACCTCAATTTAATTCCAACTAAAAGAGTTTAGACACCCGAAAATCCCCTAAGCGAGAGAAAAAATGGCCGCCGAAAAAAACAAAAACAAGGCTACAGCACTGTAAAGACGCAAAATACCACCAAACACCTACGGATTTTCCGAAAAAGACGTACGAGATCCAAAAACAAGGATGCAACCCGCGCGACCCGAAAAATATTAGAAACATAATAAATACACACAACAAACACATAAAAAGCTTACCCACAGCAAGGGGGGGCACCCAGGACCTCTGCAAGTGAAGTTACACCTCAATTAAAGTCCAAATTTCGGAGTTCAGACACCCAAAAATCCCCTAAGTGAGAGAAAAAATGGCCGCCGAACAAAATGAAAACAAGGCTAAAGGACCCGAAACACGCAAAACACCACCAAACACCTAAGGATTTCCTGAAAAAGTCGGACAACATCTGAAAACAAGGAAGCAAGATCAGCCACAGCCACATACCACACATTACGCGCCATTTTAGAACAGTAACTTATACAATCCGGAAGTACACAGATACCCTAACGGATTTGCCTCGCGTACGCACACTATCACACTACACACTGCACACACTCATGACACTTACACAGCAGCTCCACAGCACTGATGCTGCAGCAACATGAAAACAGATTGCCAGCTCTTCAACACATTGCTTCCTGCATATATTACTTCACAATAGGTAAAGTATATTAATTTCTTATTTTATTAATTATTGATTGCCATACCAAAAAAAAAACAACGCTGCTCATAGCACACAAACAACCAAGAGCCTCGCAATGAGCGCCGAAGGATCTTAAAACACCAATAAAATTATTTTCGCAAGCAAACAACATTACCTGCCTTACAATCTTATTGCCGTAATTTTTTGACGGGCAAGTCGCTAGTTAAATATATATGATAACTAAGTAACTTCACAATGTCAGCATAATCAGCAATGCACCTTATATAAATTTCCCATTAGATCAACAATGTTAATCATTGCTTTGTCCACAACTTCTTGACAACATTTCCTTTGTGGAATTTCTCAAACTGTCTAGTAGCAGATTTAAATTGTGTTTGGTTCCTGAGGATGCAATAACTACCAGTGCTGACACATGGTTCATCTACTGGTTATGTATTAAGCAATCATTGGAAACCAAGGAACGATGAACTATGTATAAATGAGTTATACATCAGCTAAATTCATAGGTAACAGTTTAAATCTAAGTTAAAGGACCACTGCAGTGTTAAATGAGAAGTGTGTAATGCTATTGCAAATCTCTGGCACATTGCTAAATAAATTAATGTGTACTATATTTTTTACATTGAATTTTGTTTTTGAAGCCTATCCCTCAGAAACTGTGATGCTCTGAAATTGTGATACTTTTTCAAATATAATTTGGTTTTAAGGGTATTTGAACTGCTATTACTCTCTTCCCTTGCCCAATTATTTTAGGTGTAATACCACTTTGGTTTTAATTTTCTGTTTTTTTATATTACCAAAAAGAAGTTACGTTTTAAACATACCAGTATGGATATTTAACAAGTGCTTGCTACTTTTCTGGGCAAGTTCCAGACTTTGCTCATGCACACCAGACAGCCAACTATTTCCTACTTTCACAAGGTCATGTGGTGTGTTTATTAGAAGATGCAGTATGGCGATTCACAGCTTGCTGCCTACCCATCTCACATAATGACATGCTTGAGTAATGGATAGAGTGAAAGAGGACAACATGGCAGCCGCCCTAGAAGTGAGCAGAGGAAGTGAGTCTTTAGAAAGTGGACAACTGTGGACTTGTTTTAGATTGTTCTCTGACACCAAAAAAATAGGTGTCAGCCATTACCATATCCTCATTTTACCATCTGAAGAACAAAGACAGGATAAAGAACCTGATACGCCTAGAAGATCCCCCATTATTATTCACACCTTAATGTTGTCATAACTAGACTACTACAAAAACTGCCCTTTGTTTAGGTTTGCCAGATAAAGAGCTACGACACTTGCAGTTGGTTCAGATTGGTTCAGCAAGATGAAGGACAAATCAACATTTTTCTTGCCACATAACAACTTTCCTCCATGCCCAATCCTGGTTCCCTACTTACATTTTAAGCTTGCCCTCACAAAGCTGTGCATGATCAAGGGCAAAGCTATCTGAAGGAGCTACTCAACACTAATGTTCCAGATCGTCCTCTGAGATGTGCAGTTGAAAATCTATAAACCATTCACAGAATCTCTTCACAAATCTCTGGTTCCTAAGCTTTCATCTATACAGCACCAAAAATATAAAACTCTATGATAACCTCCATCAAGGATAACCCATTCATGGATATTTCTATAGATAGATTGAAGATATCTATTCTTTCAAATAATTTGTAGCTCAAACATTTTCCTACTGAATGCTTTGATTGCATATTGAGAGAAAAGCTCTGTATAAAGTAATTATTATTATAATAACTGTTGCACCAGGTACACTTGTTGAACTGCACATATGGTTTTTTAAAAGGTCACTTGGCAAACACATTTGTGTGAGACAAATAAAAGGAATCTGCCCAGCTCTGCATGATCAAGGCCGAAGCTACATGATGGAGCTCCTTACTCTTTAAGTTTCAACTCATACGCTGAGATTTGCAAATGAAAATGTATGTAATCATACCTAAAATCTCTTCACAAACCTTTGGGTTTCAAGCTTTTATGCATACAGCACCAAGATTTTTTTACTTTTTACCACATCTTTTGAACTTTCTTGCCACATCAGAGATGCCCCTAACATACAGTGCCTTGCAAGTATTCAGCTCCTTGACTTTTTACCTATTGTGATACATTACAGCCTAAGTTCAATGTTTTGTTAATTTGAATTTTATGTGATGGATCAGAACACAATAGTCTAAGTTGGTAAAGTGAAATGAGAAAAATATATACATAAAAATTTTTTTAGAATTAGAAAACAGAAAATTGGCATGTGCGTATGTATTTACCCCCTTTGTTATGAAGCCCATAAAAAGCTCTGGTGCTACCAATTACCTTCAAAAATCACATAGTTAGTGAAATGATGTCCACCTATGTGCAATCTAAGTATCAAATGATCTGTCATTACATATACACACACCTATACACACCTTTTTTGAAAGCCCCCAGAGGCTGCAACACCTAAGCAAGAGGCACCACTAACCAAACACAGCCATGAAGCCCAAGGAACTGTCCAAACAAGTAAGGGACAATGTGCAAACCTGCCAAGAGACGGCCGCCCACCAAAACTCACGGACCGGGCAATGAGGGCATTAATCAGAGAGGCAGCACAGAGACCTAAGTTAACCCTGGAGGAGCTGCAGAGTTCCACAGCAGAGACTGGAGTATCTGTAAATAGGACGACAATAAGCTGTACTTTTCATAGAGTTGGGCTTTATGGCAGAGTGGCCAGAAGAAAGCCATTACTTTCAGCAAAAAACAAAATGGCATGTTTTGAGTTTATGAAAAGGCATTTTGGAGACTCCCAAAATGTATGGAGGAAGGTGCTCTGGTCTGATGAGACTAAAATAAAACTCTATGTCTGGCGCACACCCACATCACTCAAAGAACAGCATCTCCACAGTGAAACATGGTGGTGGCAGTATCATGCTGTGGGGATGTTCTTCAGCAGCCGGGACTGGGAAACTGGTCAGAGTGGAGGGAAAGATGGTGCTAAATACAGGGACGTTCTTGAGCAAAACCTGGACCACTCTGTGCATGATTTGAGGCTAGGAGGGAGGTTCACCTTCCAGCAGGACAATGACCCCAAACACACTGCTAAAGCAACACTTGAGCAGTTTAAGGGGAAACAAGTAAATGTGTTGGAATGGCCTAGTCAAAGTCCATACCTCAATCCAATAGAAAATCTGTGGTCACACTTAAAGATTTCTGTTCACAAGCACAAACCATCGACTTATTCAAAGCGACTTGGAGCTGGGATTGCCATAAAAGGTGGCTCTACAAAGTATTGACTTTAGGGGGTGAATAGTTATGCACATTGACTTTTTTTGTTGTTATTTTGTCCTATTTGTTGTTTGCTTCACAATAAAAAAAACAAAACATCTTCAAAGTTGTGGGCATGTTCTGTAAATGAAATGATGCAAATCCTCAAACAATCCATGTTAATTCCAGGCTGTGAGGCAACAAAACACGTAAAATGCCAAAGGGGGTGACGTTCTTTTCTAAGTGCTTTAAGTTCCTTCTGGAAGAAAAGCACTATATATTTTAATTATTTGTTTTATTATTAGTAGTATAATGTCAGAATAACATCTCTATAGTTGTTTTGTGGTAAGGCCGTTTACTTTTGCAATACAGGAATTATTAAAGTATTTGAACTAATCGTTAGTAATGAAAAGTAAACATTATCCCAGATCAGTGAGTTTGTCTGCCAAGTAATTTTTGGGGGAATTCCATCTGGATCATTTACATTATTTACCTTATATCAAGTGGTTGTAGATGTTTTCCTGTATTAGGCAAATGTTTGTTCAAAAGGATTTTGGTTTCAATTTCTTGTGCTATAATTACAAATTAATACTTTCATATGTGAGGGTTGAAATACCTGTTTCAGTACCTACATTTTACATTCATAATCAACCTTCCTAAACCATATAGAGGTTTATTTATTAAAGCGAGATAAAATCAGCTTAATAACCCAATATTCATGTTATCCATGAAACAAATGTATTAAAATCTCATAAATCTTGTCTTCTCCATCTAAAAAACATCTCCAGAATTTGTTACTATCTAACACAAGACACAACTAAAATCCTATTACACTCTCTCATCATCTCTCGACTAGACTACTGAAACTCGCTTCTTGTTGGCCTACCCTCCACCCGACTATCTCCACCTCAATCTATTATAAATGCCTCTGCTAGACTCATCTTCCGTACACAACGTTCAGTGTCTGCATCACCTCTCTGTCAATCGCTCCATTGGCTTCCCTTAGCATCAAGGAATTTTTTTTAAATCATGACCCTAACTTACAAAGCCCTCAATAATAATGCTCCCCCATTCATCTCTGCTCTCATTTCCAAATACTCCCCCACTCTTCGTTCTGCTAATGACCTTCTTCTTTCTACAACTCTTGTCACCTCCTCGCATTCCCACCCTCAGGACTTTTCTCGTGCTGACCCTAGTCTCTGGAACTCCTTGCCTCGCTCCATCAAAACATTTAAAACCTCACTTAAAACGCATCTCTTTAAAGAAGCGTATTACCTTCCACCCTAACACGCTTATCACCTCTCTCTTTCTCTTTTACCACTCACTATACCTTAGATTGTAAGCCTGCAAGTTTCTATCCTAAGTACTTTGGGAATGCACCATTGACATTGGATTCCTAGCTCAAAGACAGGGCCCTCCTTGCTTTGCTACATGTTAATTTGTATTTATCTTTGACTGAACTTAACTTATGTACAGCTCTACGGAATATGTTGGCGCATTATAAATGAACTATAATAATAATAATAAATAATAATAAATAGTTACATATGTTGTATACATTAACTTAAGAAATTGAGTTATTAAACCTTTTAACAGTGGTAGCTCATTGTCAGTACAGTTATTAAGAGTTCAAGACTTCTATTTTCATTAAGTTTTATTTTTTTAGATAAAGAAAATAAAATATAATTTACATGGGTAAGCTCAGTTGCTATGGAGACTGCTGAGACTCAGTCCCCTACTGGTATATGTATACAGGCTGTGAGTTACAAGCAATGCCCCCTCAGCAAATTGTACAGGATTCTTCCTTGTGGAAGCCATAAAATAGCTCCACTTCAGTAGCTAAGCCTTTAATTCAGCCTTTAGGAAGCTCTTTCAGGACCATCAAATAGATGCCTACGCGTTCCTGATTAAGGAAAAGGTGTGGATCTGAGCTAAGCCCGTTCTGATTAGTCAGCCTGGTTAAATGGATGAGCAATTTACCCCAACCCTTGTGTTGATAACAGTTATTTAATTATGATTTCTCCTATTATTTGTTTTTAGACTTGCTTTAAAAGTAAAATATATTTCTCACTATACCTTTGTTCTTCTCCTATTTTAAAGTTTCACCTTACACAAGTTACTCTTATAAAAAGAGATTTAGGAATAGATTTATAGAAGTTCAAAAATATATTTAAAAGTTACAGCCCTGCCTTTTTACTGGTGATTTAAGCTGCTCAAGAAGACAGAAAATTTGTTGTCACAGTTTACAAATGCAGGTGTGGTTTATTTTGAGTTTGAATTTGTTATTCAGCTTTTGTTTCCAATCAGTTCAACATTCCCCATAAACATGTAACAGTAACTGGAAAAGTAGACAAGTTCCACAACTATTACATAGATAGTTCATCATCTCTAGGTTTGCTCTTTAATGTTAGAACGTAAGTTTATGTGTACCTTTAAATGCCACTGGAGACAATTTTTGTATTTCTACACTTTTGAAGATCTACAACATGGAACAATCTGCTGTGATTTCGATGATAGTTTGATTTTGATGATTGTTATTATCAAAATTCCAAGTGTATACAAATAGTTACAAACAAGCAGCCTTATTAAATTGCGATTCGGTAAATTTAAAAGGGCTCTATTTAAGCACACAGCATATTTTTTTACAGAAGTGTTTAGTTAGTGAACTTCTATCCAAAAGCAAGGTCTTCACTAACTAAAAAATTCTGTTAAAAAAAATGCTGTGTGCTTAAATAGAGCCCTTTTAAATTTACAGAATCTTAATTTAATAAGGCTGAAGACTAACTAAACTAACTAAGACAGAAGCCTAACTAAGACAGAAATAGATATTAAAAAAAGAAATGGAGACCAATCTAATATACACTAGTCACTAACTGATATATATCACCATAACTGGTCACATGACCAAACTGAAGATTCAGGTTCCAGGTAGACCCCACTCCTTTTGCCTACTAAACTATAATGGAGTTCAGCCTTAGAATGAGGCACTGAACCCCTCTCAGAACGAGGGTGCCTAGTCGCATATTGTCATACCAAAATATCAACCAACAAAAAACAAACAAAGCAGCAGGATTTCTAATACTCTCAGCTACCGTAGCTAGATGTGGTGAGGCGCAGCACCTGAAAGCAATTGAGGGAGAAGACTGGGGCAGCTCATTTTAATACTTCCCAGCTCCTCACCAACTCCTTCCTCTTTATTCCCACTCTTGCCCATCAATACTTACACAAGGGGTCGCTTACCTTGCATGGTAGAGAGAGGTCACTGGTATCCTCCACCATTCATGTTCCACATTAATTCATTCTTTACCTTTCAGCCAATAAAGAATACCATATTTTGGATAAATTGGGCCACAGCCACCTTTCACAACCGTCAACATGACAGAACCACCATAACTGGTCACATGACCAACCTAAAGTTTCAGGAGCCAGCACTTTGCTGCCAGGTAGGACCCACAAGAATTGACAAGCAAGAGGCATCCTTTCACTTAGTAACCTAAAATGGACTAAGTTCAGCCCCAGAGAGGTGGCACTGTAGCCCTCCCAGAACCCAGGTCCCTGGTCGCTCCCCCTTATAGTTACATAGTTTTTTTTCTTCTTACTACTCTTTATTTATAAAGTGCCAGCATTTTTTGTAGTGCTATTTACAAAGTAGAATAGTAAGTACAGTGGGTATAAATTATAAGTACAGGTACAATACAATACAAATGTTATACAAAGAGCCAGACAGCAGCTTGGACTGTGACCCTAAATTAGATATTTTCATACCCAAGGTGGCTAGAAAAGGGCTAGAAAAGTTAATCTTCTTTTTCATTACTCTATATCTCTTTTTTTAATTTATTATTATTTATTGTAGTATATAACATATAAAAATAAAACATACAAAATAGCAAATCATCTGTTGATTTAAACATGATTTTATCATAAAAAGAAATATGCTATACAATAACCAAATTCATCCACACACACATCCACACCAGTTTACATTCCTTAAACCTTTAAGGGGAATCAAATGTATAATCCAGTTAAATAGTAGGACAATAGAAAGGCAAGAAGACAAAAACAAAAGCAAAAGGGGTAATTAAGAGGAAACTTATCCTAGGACAGTTCCAAAATCTACCATAACTTTCATCAACCCTGTTTTAAAGAGTCCCAAATTGACCATTTATTTTGTGCTTGTGATGTTAAACCAACCGACATAAAATGTCTCTCTAATTCCCTACAGCGATCAACTTTCCATAATACTTCATTCCATAGTGGGGGGTTTATTTGTTTCCATTTTGAGACAATACATAATTTAACAATTGTAAAAAGCTGAATCATTAAAGCTATTTCTGCTTTGTTATATTTGTCGGAAAAAAATGTGCAGTATTCCACTACTGGGGGCAGGGGTAATCCGTCTTTCTATTGAAGTCGAAACAAATTCATAACACTTTATCCATAGTGGTTTAAGGCAAGGGCAGTCCCACCATATATGGATCTGACTGCCGCTATACCCACATTCTCTCCAGCACCATTTATCATCACTCTTATGTGTAATCTAGTATAAGCTCATAGGGACCAAGTACCATTTATTTATCGTTTTAAACGTCGTTATCGTTTATCCCCCTCGATACATCCCTAACCAACTCCAAGGCGATAATAATAAACACTTTAGCTATCATATGTGAATGATCAGACTTTATTATATTTAATTTCCAGTCTTTCATAGTGTCGGTAGAATTTACACCTGATCCCAATGAAATTATAGTGTGCCTCATCTGTTCAAAAACAAGCCAATCATTTGTTTTAATTCCTAACCTTTCACTAATTTCGAAGAAGTTTGCCATCTTCCCATTTATAAACAAGTCTTTTATAGTTACAATCCCCTTCTCACTCCATGTTTTCAACCGTGGTATACTAAAATATTTAGCTACTACATCGATTGTGGTGATGTTACTTAGAAAAGGCAATATTTTATATGTATTATTTAATCTTTTCCATATTAGCAGAATATTCTTAACAATAAAGGAGTCTTTTTCTATATAACCTAACTGGGTAGTTCTGAATATATATTAAAGCTCTTAAGTTCTCATTTTTAACTGATGAGTTTTCTATCTGGTACCATGGATAATTATCCACAGGATATAACTGTTTTAGAGCATGTGTCAACAATACTGCATCTTGGTACAATCTTATCAGAGGATATGCGATCCCACCTTGGGTGAACCGACGTGCCATAATTTCTCTGTTCACTCTGATATGTTTTTTCAAATTAATACATTTATCAATAGTACTCTGTTTTTTTTTAACCCAGAAATTTGGCAGTTTACTTGGGATACATCTAAACATATAATTAACGGTAGTATCGCCATTTTAATACAAAAGATTCTCCCGGAAAAGGAAAGTTTCAACTCCTTCCAGCTCTCTGTAATCTCATTAATTTTATCATACACTTTCGTACAGTTGTGTGTTATCATTTGATTTACTTAATCTTTAAAGGTGATTCCCAAGTGTTTTATAGTAGTCCCATTTAAATTTATATTGTTTATGCAACCAGTTTCTATTTTTAATTGAGATATTAAAGATCATAGTTTTGTTTTTTTGAGCATTCAGTGTATAGTTAGATACTCGACCAAATTGTTCAATTATTCTCACTACGTATGGTAGAGAGTCCATCGGTCTGGACAAAGTCAATACTGTGTCGTCAACAAACATAGTAATCTTGTGCTCTCTCTCCCCCACCCTTATGCCCCCTACACCCCTAGAGCTCCTAATGGCTTCCGCCAACGGCTCCATGAGCAACGCAAACAGGATGGGGGAGAGAGGGCACCCTTGTCTTGTGCCGTTGCTAACTGAAAATTTATTCTTGAATATACATTGTAAGTAGGGGAAAAACAAGAGTAATTCCTTTGATTTGAATGTACTATTCTCAAAATATCAAACATATTATTATATTTTATTAATCTTGAAAAATATTGAGAGTTTTTCATTTATTGTGCTTTATTTTTTATTACTCTTTGAGATTTCCGATCAAGGTTAGGATTAATAATCAAATAAAGTCTCCTGCCATTATTACAGTGCCTTTTACAATTTGTTTTAACTTATTAAACATACGTTTAAGAAAGGGCAACTGCTTTTTATTTGGAGCATAAATATTGAGTATCGTGAATTTCTGCTCATTAACTATACCCATCCATAGAATGTATCTGCCATTAGGATCAATTTCAACAAATTCTTCCTTAATTGTCAATTTATTACCAAAAAAGATGGAGACCCCTCTAGAGTTTTTCTTAAACAAAGAACTATATCTAGGGTCAAATGTATTCTGTCCAAAATTATAAATTCTATTTTTCGCCCAATGGGTTTCCTGCAAAATAATTATCTCTGCCTTTTCCTGTTTAGTTAGTCTAACAATAGCACTTCTTTTATAAGGTGAATTAAAGCCCCTAACATTGAAACTCAAAAGATGTACTGCCATACTTCAGATACTTGCTATACAATCTGTTCCAATTTCCCTTGTTTTATTTTTTCCTACATCCCTATCTCCTTTTTTTCTTTTCCTTTTCTCAGACCTCTATAATTTCTTCTCACCACAAAATAGCTTTTCCCCAAAACATTTAAAAAAAACATTCATACTTCCTTTCATTCTAAAATACATATATTTCCCCGCTGAACTTTCCCTTGCTCTGCGCCAATGTAAAGAAATACTAGGTCATTTTTGCTTGAGGGAGGGACTTGTTTTTCTCTAACTAGTTCATAGGTATTCTTAATAAAACTTTTCCATCACGTGATTAATTATATGATTAATTATCACAAACCTAAGATATTTATGTATAAACAACCATAATTGGCCAATTTTTTATATATACTCCTATACTTTCTGTACAGTGTATTTGTGAAATTTTCTCTATCCATTTATCACCGTGTTATTATCAATCCCATATTACTTTTCCTTATCGCATCTAGTAATGTATTGTGAAACTTACTACAATCTTTCTTTCATCTTTTCACCTATTTCCCTTTCCTCCTTTACTCATTCTTTCACTTTATTAATCCTTTAAGGATTATTTAAATTTTACTGTGACACATAACTACTCCTAATCTATATTCCTATTGAATGTTAGAGCTTTATGACACCCTATGTTGAGCTTTTCACTTTTCACTTTTTTTCCGTTATAATTATACCCTTAGCTGAAACTTTTAGAACCAAAAAAACACATATCCCTGAATGAATTAAACTCAAAAAATGTATGCGAAAGACAACCAGTCAATAGTTATATCATAATATTTAAAATGTCCCATGTTATTTTAATTGCCATTCAGGTTTGGGTAAACGTAATCCTTGTGGGACTCTGTCTTCCTTATCTAATGGGAGATTCCAAGTCCTTAACAGCTCTTCTTTTGGGTCCACCGAGCTGATTTTATGCCATTGGGTGTCTTTCTGCACTATCAGTCCCCCTTGAGATAGCCATTTATATCTTACTCCTTCCGTCCTTAACGGTTGAGTAATTCTGACTATTCCTTCCTTCTGGAAAGTGTTACAGCCGATAGATCCGTGTAGATCTTAATATGTGGGAAAGGAGCCTCCAAGATCTTTGCTCTAAAACTGGCTTTTAATATAGCCTCGCTTGATGAAAGATGATGAAATTTGACTATAATATCTCTGGGGTTACTCGTATCAATAAAAGCAGGTTTGTTTTTGGTGTTTTTGGTTTCATTTTTCCTTCTAATTTTGGGGTGTATGACAGTAATGTATTATGATGCACGACCAACTTGTCATTTTAATTTCTAGATCAAGGGTTTTATTATTAACTTCTTTAATTGCCTTGGAGTTTTCCATTATCTGAGCTTTGAGGTCAGACAAAAAATTATTCAGAAAATCTTGGAAACGTTTCTCCGTCTTACATACCTTATGTAGGTCTTCAACCTGTGAGTCAGTATAATTATTCATAGAATTATCATATATCATTGTTGAATTTGAATCAG
The DNA here is from genome assembly GCA_027410445.1 of Discoglossus pictus. Classification (NCBI taxonomy): domain Eukaryota; kingdom Metazoa; phylum Chordata; class Amphibia; order Anura; family Alytidae; genus Discoglossus; species Discoglossus pictus. Next base: position 207,662,055 of record CM050163.1, read on the forward strand.
GAGTTTTCTCTCCCTGAGATGGTTCCATAAGTATAGCCTATTGGTCATAAAATTCTGTTGATTTTTGTGCATTATTCTTTTTTTCCTCTATTGTTGGATTTTCCAAGCACAGTCTTTTTAGGTTTAGACATTTTTTTGTTGTTCCCCAAACCAATAAGATCTGGAATACAAGGTATTTTCCCCAGTCAAGGTAGCGCAAAATCCTATGATTAGGAATTAGACTATGGTTATAATCTATTTTCTGGCACCTACCAAGGCCCCAAATAGAAAAACCATATACAATTCTTCAATAACTCCAAGGCAATTCTGGTTATAAGTTAACCCATCTAGGATAAAGTCATTTTCAACCACCATTAAGTTGGAAAAGAGTTTTGTTTTAATAGTTAATGCTACCACAAGTCCAATTCACACTTCCAATTGCTCGTCTTATATTATAGCAATTTTACTGAACCGAATACCTTGCCATCTATTAATATACACGTTTTTTACAGGACATATGTGTGCTTTAATCCCTTGATCAAATATATAAGATCAATGAAACCTTGAAATAATTTTGCCAACAACATAAGCCCTTTAAGGAACTTATATGGTTAATAACCTTTTGTACGAATGAATTACCTCAATGTAGTGGCAAATAGGATCCAAAGCAACAACTCTCAGGTTTATAACTGCTTATTCCAATTTGTCAGTTTAGTGAAGATTAAATTAATTTACCTATGTTCCTGAACTCTTTAACTCTCAGGAGTGGTTTATAACCATTTATTCAGTTGTCACAATTCCGTTTCACTTTTAATTAATTTATAAGAGGCATAAACCCTATGTATGTCCAGCTCCTTTCCCTGTAAATTTGCCAGCAGTTAGCATTAATCTGAACCCATTAAAAGTGACCTGGAATATTATTGAATATGAACTCATTGCATTGTATAGTTACAGTCCATAAACCAAAGTCTTAGAGTTCAAAAATGTGTAACTTTAATAGATCGTTAATCCTTAACGGATACTTAGCTTTAGTAGTCTTCCACCAAAATCATAGATGTCTCCTTGTAGATATCCAGAGGGCAGGTATTACTTCTGTATCCGAATAACTCCACTGGTCTTTAACCTTAGGGATTCCTGGCCCATATCGCACACTGCAAACTATGAATTGGCAATGGGTTAAGATGTTTTTAATCCCCCCGAAGATCTTAGCTGGGACACAGGACTCCAGGGTTATCTCCACACTGAAAAAAACTGAAACTTTGCCTTTTGTCTCAAAAGGGAAAAAAAATCCTCCCTGAACCCAGATACTGGCAGTCGGATTCCTCCCTGGATCAATACTCATTCTCTAATTAACCAGGATAACCCTGAATGCCTTTTTTATCTAAAAATATATCCACTCCCTTTTTAAAGTTATCTATCGAATACGCTGTCACTACCTCCTTTGGTAGAGAATTCCACCTTACTGTGAGGAACCCTTTTTCTTTTTTTAAAGGTGGTATTTTTTTACTTCTAACCTCAAAGGATGTCCTCTTGTCAGAAGAAAACCTCTTGGCACAAAAAGATCACTTGACAAAGCCTTATGTTTACCCTGGATGTATTTATATAAGGTAATCATATCTCCTCTTAGAGGCTTTTTTTCTAGAGAAAATAAGTTTAATTTAGTTAGTCCTTGTTCGTAACTTAGCCCCTCCATTCCCCTTATTAGTTTTGTTGCCCTTCTCTGTACTTCTTCAAGCTCTAAAATGTCCTTTTTATGAAGTGGTGCCCAAAATTGTACTCCCTATTCCAAATGAGGGCGTACTAGGGATTTTCATAGTGGCAGAATTATATTTGCTTCCATTGCTTCTATAGCCTTCTTAATACATGCTAATATTTTACTTGCCTGTGCAGATGCTGACTGACATTGAGCACTGTTACTTAGGAGTTTGTCCACGAGCACTCTGAAACACCTTTCGATATCTGCTACCCCGATATTTGCGCCTTTACGTCTATAAATTGCATGGCTATTTTTTCTTCCCAAATGCATAACTTTACATTATTCATATTAAATCTCCTCTGCCATTTAGATGTAGATTTCTCTAATCTATGGGGAAAGTACATACTGTATATACTCGAGTATAGACCGAGTTTTTCAGCCCTTTTTTAAGGCTGAAAAGGGCTCCCTCGGCTTATACTCGAGTCACCCGTGTATCTCCAACCCTGTGTCTCTCTTTCCCCCCTGTGTCTCTCCACCCCCATGTCTCTCTCCCCCCTGTGTCTTTCCACCCCTGTGTCTCTCTTCCCCCTGTGTCTCTCCACCCCGTGTCTCTCTTTCCCCCCGTGTCTCTCTCCACCCCCGTGGCTCTTTCCCTCCCTTATTATCCTCCTCATCCTCAATCCTCCATCCTCATCCTCAACCCCCCTCCTCAAACCCCCTTCCTCATCCTCAACCCCCGGAGGGGGGTTGAGGAGGGGGGATAAGGAGGGATGATGAGGAAGGGGTTGAGGATGAGGATGGGGGTTGAGGAGAGAGGTTGAGGAGGGGGGTTGAGGATGAGGAGGGAGGATGAGGAGGGAGGTTGAGGAAGGCGGTTGGGGATGAGGAGGGTGGTTGTGGATGATGAGGGGGGTTGAGGAGAGAGGTTGAGGAGGGGGGTTGAGGATGAGAATTGGTGTTGAGGATGAGGAGGGGGGTTGAGAAGGGTTGATGAGGAGGGAGGATGAGGAGGGGGGTTGAGGAGGCGGGTTGAGGAGGGTGATAAGGGAGGGGGAGGGAAAGAGACATGAGGGAGAGGGGGGAAAGAGACACAGGGAAGGGAGAAGGGGGAAGAGACACAGGGAAGGGAGAGGGGAGAAGAGACACAGGTGAGGGAGAGAAGGGGAAGAGACACAGGGGAGGGAGAGGGGGGAGAGCCACAGGGGAAGGAGGGGGGGAGACACAGGGGAGGGAGAGAGGGGAAAAGACACAGGGGAGAGAGAGGGGGGACACAAGAAAGGGGCACAGAGGGCACACAAGAGGGGGACATAGAGGGCACAAGAGGGACACAGGGGGCAGCACATTTGCCACCCTCGGCTTATACTCGAGTCACTAAGTTTTCCCAGTATTTTGTGGTAAAATAGGTGCCTCGGCTTATAATCGGGTCGGCTTATACTTGAGCACCACTTTAACAGCCGACCCGCGCAAACCTGAAAACATTACAAACACAATAAATACACACAAAAAAAAACATAAAAAACATACCCACACCAAGGTGGGGCACCCAGGACCTCTGCAAGTGAAGTTACACCTCCATTTAAGTACAAATTGCAGAGTTCAGAGACACGAATATACCCTAAGTGAGAGAAAAAATGGCAGCCGAAAAAAGCAAAAACGAGGCTACAGGACCCTAAACACGCAAAACACCACCAAGCACATACGCATTTTCACAAAACCCGTACGAGCTACAAGATACACCATTAGCAAGGACGCAAAATCATACACAGCCGCGTACCACATACACATTCGCCGCCTTTTTACAACACTTACACAATGCGTACACATCTAACCTAACGGCTTCCCCTCGCGCATGCTGCCTATTTACACTCCACACTGCACACATTGCCAACACTTACACCTCAGCTCTACAACAGTGCAAACCTACATTAGATGCTGCAGCAACATCAAAACAGATTGTCAGCTCTTCAGCATAATGCTTCCTGCATATAATACTTCCAAATAGGTAAAGTATATTCCTTTATTAATGTATTATTTATTTGATTACCATACACCAGACAGCATTAGCTCACTTACAATTTCATTGCCGTCATTTTTTGACGGGCAATATTCTAGTCCTTCACAAATCCATGCTGACTCCTACTTATAATCCTGTTCAAATAGATATATTATTGTATATTATCCCTTATTAACCCTTCTAAAAGCATACGTGAGGCTTACATGTTTATAATTCCCTGGATTTGTTCTTGCTCCCTTCTGAAATATAGGTATTGCATCTGCTTTGCTCCAGTCATCTGGTAGCTACCCTGTGTTGAATTAATCCTGACAAAAATAGATTTAATGGTTTGTCAATTACTGAACCCAGTTCCCTGGATGTATTCCATCAGGACCTGAGGCTTTATTAAAAAATTGTTTCCAACCTGGCTCACTCCACCTGACTCTGTCTCACCTGCTGCACTCTCATATGGTGACTTGGACTTTAGCCACACTCCTAGACCTGGGAACAAGCAAGATGGTGTGGGCATACTACTATCCTCTTGCTGCACTTTTTGCTGCATACCCCCGGTTCCCTCCCTTCAATTCTCATGTTTTGAAGTTCACACTACCTGCATCTTCTCTTCCATCCCTCTGCGAGTAGCTGTGATCTATCGCCTGCCTGGATCACCCTCTCAATTTCTGGATCACTTTGCCACCTGGCTCCCTCACTTTCTCTCCTCCAATATACCTTCACTCATTCTTGGCGATTTCAACATAGCCACTGACACACCTACCTCTCCAACAACTGCAAACTTACTTGCACTTAACTCTTCCCTTAGGCTCTCACTATTCCCCAACTCAACCTTATTTTTACCTTATTTGACCTTATTTTTTCCAATCTCCAACCTTGTCATCTCCCCACTTCCTCTATCTGACCACCACCTGCTAACTTGCAACCTCACGTCACCTACTGATCACAACCCTTCTTCAATCCCTGCTACCAGAACCCGCAGAAACCTGCAAGCACTTAACACACAACAACTTTCCAATGTGCTAAAACCCCTTCTCAGACCCCTCACCACCCTTACCTGCCCTGACATCTCCACTTCACAGTACAACAGGGCTCTAACCTCCACCCTTGAAACTCTTGCCCCCATAACCACAAGCAAACGTCCTCACTCTCATCTACAACCATGGCACACTACACAAACGTGCTATATACAGAGTTGCTCACACACTGCAGAATGGCTATGGAGGAAATCTCGCACTTTAGCAGACTTTCTCCATTACAAGTTAATCTTGCGCTCCTGCTTCTCTGCGTTCAATCTTGCCAAACAACACTACTTCTCATCACTAATATGAAACCTGTCTTTCAACCCCAAATGTTTGTTTGCTACATTCAACACCCTCCTCTGCCCACCACACCTCCTGTCTCACAGCTGATTACTTTGCCAGCCATTTTAAAAATAAAATTGAAACCATCTAAAATAAACTCTCCTCCCAGCTTGGCCCTAATTCACCATCCTCTCAAGAAACTGACAACACCCAGCCCAATGCTTCCTCCACTATGGACTCCTTTGACCCTGTAACCTAGGATGAAGTATCTAGTTTACTATCAGCCTCTAACCCTACTTGTCCACGTGAATCTATTACATCACAGCTAATCCCTCCCCTCTCTAGCACACTTTCCCCAACTCTTACACATCTATTTAACCTCTCTAAACACCGGCAAGTTTCTATCCTCTTTTAAACTTGCAATAATTACACCCATGGTTAAGAAGCCGTCATGTGACCAAGCTTTTGCCTCCAGCTTTTGCCCTATATCTCTACTTCCCCTGGCTTCAAAACTGCTTGAGTGGCTTGTCTACAATTGCCTCACTCAATTTCCTCCAATTCCCTTTTTGACCCCTTCCAATCTGGCTTCCGGGGCTCAACACGCTACAGAAACAGCCCTTACAAAAGTCCCCAATTACTTGCTAACCGCCAAATCAAAGGGTCGCTTCTCTATTCTATTTCTCCTGGAACCCTCTGCTGTCTTCAGTACAGTTGACCACTGTCTTCTAATCCAAACTCTCCATTTTTTTTAGTATCCATGACACAGCTCTCTCATGGTTCACATCGTACCTAGAAGATCATACATTTAGTGTCTCCTTCTCTGGCACCTCTTCTTCATCTCTCCCTCTGTCTGTTGGCATACCCCAAGGTTCTGTCCTAGACCCCCTCCTCTTCTCAATCTACACATCCGCCCTTGGTACCCTAATGAAATCCTTTGGATTTCCCTATCATCTCTATGTAGATGGTACTCAAATCTACCTCTCGGCACCAGATTGATCCCCCTCTCTTTTAGCTCAAGTTGCCAACTGCCTCCCTAGCATATCCTCCTGGATGTCTGTCTGTCAACTCAAACTCAACTGAACTCCTTATCTTTCCACCCTCTACTACAGCTTTCACTCCTCAAATATATTCAACTGCCCACCTCCCAAGCCCATTGTATTGGGGTTCTACTTGACACTTACCTATCTTTTATTCCTCACATACAATCAATAACAACATTTTGTCAGTTTCACCTAAAAAACATCTCCAAAATGTGTCACTATCTTACAAAAGACAAAGCTAAAATTCTAATACACTCTCTCATCATATCTCAACTCGACTACAGCAATTCACTCCTTGCTGGCTTCTCCATCTCCCTTCTGTCTCCACATCAATTTATAATGAACGCCTCCGCTAGACTCCATACTAAACGCTCAGTGTCTACAGCTCCTCTCTGTCAATCACTCCACTGACTTTCCATAGCCTCCAAATAAAATTTAAATTGTGACCCTAGCATATAGAGCCCTCAACAACCTCTGTTCTTATTGCAAAATACTCTCCCCCTTCGCTCTGCTAATGGCCTTCTTCAATTATTCCACTCTTATCACCTCCTCTCACTCCCGCCTTCAAGACTTTTCTCGAGCTGCCCCTACTATCTGGAACTCCTTGCCTCACTCCACTAGACTATCTTCCTGCCTCAAAACCTTTTAAAAAAATCACTAAAAACACACCTGTTTACAAAACATTATCATTTGTAGCCTTAATATGCACAACTGCACACTCCACAGCTTAATAACACTTACACCCACAATCTACAGTACAACACACAAGTGCCTCCACTTGACTTAACAAATTGCTCTCACACTGCCATCTTGCATCTGTCACCCTTTTGTATCCCACCTAAACCCTTTAGATTGTAAGTTTGTGAGTTTTCAATCTTGTGTCTGTACTTTGGAAACAAGCACAATGCACATTTGATTTTAGGCTCCTAAACAGGGCCCTTCATTCTTTGTAAGGTGTTCATTTTTATTAATTTTTTGCCATGTACTTAACACCTGTATAGTGCTACAGAATATGTTGGCACGTTACAAATAACGATAATAATAATAATGAATAACCTCTTTTGGATTTCTTCCTGTGTTAACCAATTATTTGGCGAAGGTAGTGGAGCCTCATTTTGTTGCAGCGTCCCAACCACCAGATCCTCTGTTGTATATAATAAAGCATTTATTTCGCTCATCTGCCTTTCCCTGCTCACTAATTATCAGATGGCCTGTTTCACACTGTTTCCTATAGCTTCCTTTCTGGCCTTCTTCCCATTAATATATTTAATACATATTTTAGGGTTAGTCTCACTCTTCTTTGCAACTAATTTTGCATTTTCTATTTTAGCCAGTCTAATAGCCCTTTTGCAAGCCTTGTTGATTTCCTTGTACTCATGAAAAATCTCCTTCCCCTCTTGTTTGTATAATTTAAATGCCTGTTTTTACTCCTTATCTTGATCTTTAAATCATTGTTAAGCCACATTGTCAAAACCCAGATTTAAGGGACTCAGTACATCCCAAATTCCCCTACTGTAGCTTATAGAAGCAATCTGCAGGTTGTAACTTTTATATTCTTCTCAGGACCCAACATTTAAGATCAAAGCATTAGTCATGGAGAAACAGGACAAATCAGACCAGCAACACCATTAGTTTAGTGTAGAGGCACTGATCATCTATTTTGGCAACAATGCAACATATTTAAATCATACAAAAAAACAATCTTCAAATTACTATGAGGTCAGGGTTATTAGCAGCCTACCCCCCACTGAGCTAAGGAGCCTGAAAGTCTAAGATTTCACCATTCTCTCTAGGGGTAATTAGAGAACCATTGTTTCCGTGTTTAGCACCTTACTTCTTCTGATCTATACATTCAGAGACTGACCCATGCTAGTAGGTAAACAAATTGCTAGATACATTTATGTCAGGAACATGGCAATATGAAGGTCTTTTTCCATTCTGCACTGGATTCCCTTATGGTCAGCATGCCTGTGTACCCCTTTGTATCCATAAGGTCACACACACATTGCTTTGTATAATACAAATCATTTAGTGGCCCCAACATTAATTATTGAGGCCTACCGTACATTAAATTACATTACATAACCATGATTCAGATACCAGGTTTCCCTGAAGGCATGACACACATTGGATGTAATTTACTCATTTTATTTTATTCCCACATGGTATATGGTGATAAGTATGTACAGTGGATATAAAAAGTCTACACACCCCTGTTAAAATGTCAGGTTTCTGTGCTGTAAAAAAATGAGACAACAATAAATCATTTCAGAACTTTTTCCACCTTTAATGTGACCTATAAACTGTACAACTCAATTGAAAAACAAACTGAAATCTTTTAGGTGGAGGGAAGAAAAAAGAAAATAAAAATAACGTGGTTGCATAAGTATGCACACCCTCTAATAACTGGGGATGTAGCTGTGTTCACAATTAAGCAATCACATTCCAAATCATGTTAAATAGGAGTCAGCATACACCTGCCATCATTTAAAGTGCCTATGATTAACCCCAAATAAAGTTAAGTTGCTCTAGTTGGTCTTTCCTGAAATTTTCTTAGTCGCATCCCACAGCAAAAGCCATGGTCCACAGAGAGCTTCCAAAGCATCAGAGGGGTCTCATTGTTAAAAGATATCAGTCAGGAGAAGGGTACAAAATTATTTCCAAGGCATTAGATATACCATGGAACACAGTGAAGACAGTCATCATCAAGTGGAGAAAATATGGCACAACAGTTACACTACCAAGAACTGGAGCTCCCTTCAAAACTGATGAACAGACAAGAAGTAAACTGGTCTGGGAGGCTACCAAGAGGCCTACAGCAACATTAAAGGAGCTGCAGGAATATCTGGCAAGTACTGGCTGTGTGGTACATGTGACAACAATCTCCTGTATTCTTCATATGTCTGGGCTATGGGGTAGAGTGGCAAGACGAAAGCCTTTTCTTACGAAGAAAAACATCCAAGCTAGGCTACATTTTGCAAAAACACATCTGATGTCTCCCAAAAGCATGTGGGAAAAGGTGTTATGGTCTGATGAAACCAAGGTTGAACTTTTTGGCCATAATTCCAAAAGATATGTTTGGCGTAAAAACAACACTGCACATCACCAAAAGAACACCATATCCACGGTGAAGCATGGTGGTGGCAGCATCATGCTTTGGGGCTGTTTTTCTTCAGCTGGAACTTGGGCCTTAGTTAAAATAGAGGGAATTATGAACAGTTCCAAATACCAGTCAATATTGGCACAAAACCTTCAGGCTTCTGCTAGAAAGCTGAACATGAAGAGGAACTTCATCTTTCAGCATGACAACGACCCAAAGCATACATCCAAATCAACAAAGGAATGTCTTCACCAGAAGAAGATTTTGGAATGGTTTAGTTTTGGAATGGCCCAGCCAGAGCCCAGACCTGAATCAGATTGAAAATCTGTAGGGTGATCTGAAGAGGGCTGTGCACAGGAGATGCCCTCGCAATCTGACAGATTTGGAGTGTTTTTGCAAAGAAAAGTGGGCAAATCTTGCCAAGTCAAAATGTGCCATGCTGATAGACTCATACCCAAAAAGACTGAGTGCTATAATAATAACAAAAGGTGCTTCAACAAAGTATTAGTTTAAGGGTGTGCATACTTATGCAACCATATTATTTTATTTTTATATTTTTTCTTCCCTCTACCTAAAAGATTTCAGTTTGTTTTTCAATTGAGTTGTACAGTTTATAGGTCACATTAAAGGTGGAAAAAGTTATTTATCTTTGTCTCATTCTTTTACAGCACAGAACCCTGACATTTTAACAGGGGTGTGTAGACTTTTTATATCCACTGTATATATAGTAAGGATTCAAATATTGTCCATTTATATTCAGTATTTTTTCTTTTTGCTGCGCTTAAAATCTGCCATTTTAAAATCAAGAGGTTTTTTTTGGCCCCTTACAGTTTTTTTTTTATACAATATCAAATGAAACTGTGTGGTGATCACTGTTTCCCAAAGGTTGCCCTATTTCAACATTTGATACCATATCTGTATTATTTGTGATAACTAAATTCATGATAGCCTAATTTCTAGTAGGTTCTTGTATATCCTGGGCCAGATAATGGTCTCTGAGTGTACTCAAGAACCTGCTCCCCTTAGCTGAACTGCTGGTCTTATTTTATAGTTAAAGTCTCCCATTAATAAAACTTGACCATGCTTAGCTGCATTTCCAATCTGTAACAATAATTGCATTTCCTCACTTTTAATGATAGTTGGGAGTTTATTGCATACTCCAACCAATATTCTTTTGGAAATTACTGCTCCTCTATTTAACTCTACCCAGAAGGAATCAACATTATCGCTAGTTCCAGCATGAATATTTTCTTTTACTATATGCTTAAATTCAGACTTAGCATACAGACAAATCCCTCCTCCTCCTGCTATATCATTGCCCCTATCTTTCCTAAAGAGGTTATAACCATACAGATGAAAAGTCCAGTTATGAGATTCATCCAGCTATGTTTCAGTAATGCCTATTAAATCCCCTTTTCTCATTAACTGCTAAGAATTCTAACTCACCCATTTTTGCTGTAAAGCTTCTGGCATTAACAAGCGTTTGCCTTATGTTTTACTTTTGAAGTGCCTGCAACTATACTTGAGTTACTTAGCAATACCTCCCTATTGACTATACTAACTCTTCTGTCTTCTCCACTCACTTGACTATTTCATTCATTCCTTACCGCCTCTACACTTTCTACCCTATTACTTCTACCTAGTCGCTCCCCACCACCTACTAGTTTAAAAACTCCTCCAGCCTTTCTACCATCCAACCCCTATCGCAAAAGCTCCCTCATCATTAAGGTGCAATCCATCCCTGCTATAGAGATTGTACCAATATGAGAAGTCAGCCCAATGCTCCAAAAACCCAAACCCATCACTAGTGCACCTTACTAGCCTCCTGGCTGTAAAACGGTAACCAGTAGCAAATCACCATCACCTAGCATGAAATTCTCTCTTCACGTCTGAACCTAACACAGACCTAATTCCTTCTTGCAGGATAAGTATAAAAAGCCTTAACCCCATGTTTCTTAATAAAGGAAATCATTGTTCTATTAACCTTTTTTCTACAATTCTCTAATGTTCCTACATCCCAATTTGAACACCAGTGGCACTGCTGCACCATATCTGACATTACCTGAGGAATCCTTGCAAAGAATTTGCTTTAAGTCACTATACATACATTTAATAAAAAATGTAATGGGTACAAACCCAAATCATTACTCACAACTTTAAAAGGCCCTTAGGTCTCTCCTCCGCCTATCATTTTGCCTAATAAATGTATGAGTGATAGTGATGTCGCGAACATAAAATTTTCGGTTCGCGAACCGCAAACGCGAATTGCCGCAAATGTTCGCGAACCGGCGAACCCGGCAAACCGCCATAGACTTCAATGGGCAGGCGGATTTTAAAACCCACAGGGACTCTTTCTGGCCACAATAGTGATGGAAAAGTTGTTTTAAGGGGTCTAACACCTGGACTGTGGCATGCCGGAGGGGGATCCATGTCAAAACTCCCACGGAAAATTACATAGTTGATGCAGAGTCTGGTTTTAATCCATAAAGGGCATAAATAACCTAACATCCCCCTCCATCATCATCCTCCCCTGTATCTCTTTACCCCCTCCCTCATCATCCTCCCCTGTGTCTCTTCCCCCCTCCATCATCATCCTCCTGTGTCTATTTCCCCCTCCCTCATCATCCTCCCCTCTCCCTCATCATCCTCCCCCCTCCCTCATCATCCTCCTATGTGTCTGTTTCCCCCCTCCCTCATCATCCTCCCCTGTGTCTCTTTTCCCCCTCTCTCATCATCTTCCCCTGTGTCTCTTCCCCCCTCACTCATCATCCTCCCCTGTGTCTCTTTCCCCCTTCCTCATCACCCTCCCCTGTATCTCTTTACCCCCTCCCTCATCATACTCCCCTGTGTCTGTTTCCCCCCTCCCTCATCATCCTCCCCTGTGTCTCTTCCCCCCTCCCTCATCATCCTCCCCCCTCCCTTGATGATAAGGGGGGGAAGAGACACAGGGATAAGTGTGAGGGGTGTTAGGGTAAGGGGTGTTAGGGATAAGGGTGAGGGGGTTAGGTGTTAGGGTGAGGGGTGTTAGGGATAAGTGTGAGGGGTGTTAGGGTGAGGGGTGTTAGGGATAAGTGTAAAGGGTGTTAGGGTGAGGCATGTTAGGAATAAGTGTGAGGGGTGTTAGGTCTTAGCGATAAGTGTGAGAATGTTAGGGTTAGGTTGATGGGTGTTATGGATACGTGTGAGGGGTGTTAGGGTTAGGGTTAGGGTAAGGGGTGTTAGGGATAAGTGTGAGGTGGTATTAGGGTTAGGTGTTAGAGTGAGGGGTATTAGGGATAAGTGTAAGGGGTGTTAGGGTTAGGGTTAGGGTAAGGGGTGTTAGGGATAAGTGTGATGGGTGATAGGGTAAGGGATGTTAGGGTTAGGTGTTAGGGTAAGGGCTGTTAGGGATACATGTGAGGGGGTATTAGGGTTAGGTGTTAGGGTGAGGGGTGTTAGGGATAAGTGTGATGGGTGTTAGGGTAAGGGATGTTAGGGTTAGGTGTTAGGGTAAGGGCTGTTAGTGATAAGTGTGAGGTGGTATTAGGGTTAGGTGTTAGGGTGAGGGGTGTTAGGGATAAGTGTAAGGGGTGTTAGGGTGAGGCATGTTAGGAATACGTGTGAGGGGTGTTAGGTCTTAGGGATAAGTGTGAGGGGTTTTAGGGTTAGGTGTTAGGTGTTAGGTTGATGGGTGTTATGGATAAGTGTGAGGGGTGTTAGGGTTAGGGCAAGTGGTGTTAGGGATAAGTGTGAGGGGTGTTAGGGTTAGGTGTTAGGGTGAAGGGTGTTAGGGATAAGTGTGATGGGTGTTAGGGTAAGGGATGTTAGGGTTAGGTGTTAGGGTAAGGGCTGTTAGTGATAAGTGTGAGGTGGTATTAGGGTTAGGTGTTAGGGTGAGGGGTGTTAGGGATAAGTGTGGGGGGTGTTAGGGTGAGGGATGTTAGGGTTAGGTGTTAGGGTAAGGGCAGTTAGTGATAAGTGTGAGGTGGTATTAGGGTTAGGTGTTAGGGTGAGGGGTGTTAGGGATAAGTGTAAGGGGTGTTAGGTTGAGGCATGTTAGGAATAAGTGTGAGGGGTGTTGGGTCTTAGGGATAAGTGTGAGGGGTGTTAGGGTTAGGTGTTAGGGTGAGGGGTGTTAGGGATAAGTGTGATGGGTGTTAGGGTAAGGGATGTTAGGGTTAGGTGTTAGGGTAAGGGCTTTTAGTGATAAGTGTGAGGTGGTATTAGGGCTAGGTGTTAGGGTGAGGGGTGTTAGGGATAAGTGTAGGGGGTGTTAGGGTGAGGGATGTTAGGGTTAGGTGTTAGGGTAAGGGCTGTTAGTGATAAGTGTGAGGTGGTATTAGGGTTAGGTGTTAGGGTGAAAGGTGTTAGGGATAAGTGTAAGGGGTGTTAGGTTGAGGCATGTTAGGAATAAGTGTGAGGGGTGTTGGGTCTTAGGGATAAGTGTGAGGGGTTTTAGGGTTAGGTGTTAGGTTGATGGGTGTTATGGATAAGTGTGTGGGGTGTTAGGGTTAGGGCGAGGGGTGTTAGGGATAAGTGTGAGGGGTGTTAGGGTTAGGTGTTAGGGTGAGGGGTGTTAGGGATAAGTGTGATGGGTGTTAGGGTAAGGGATGTTAGGGTTAGGTGTTAGGGTAAGGGCTGTTAGTGATAAGTGTGAGGTGGTATTAGGGTTAGGTGTTAGGGTGAGGGTGAGGGTTGTTAGGGATAAGTGTGGGGGCTGTTAGGGTGAGGGATGTTAGGGTAAGGGCTGTTAGTGATAAGTGTGAGGTGGTATTAGGGTTAGGTGTTAGGGTGAGGGGTGTTAGGGATAAGTGTGGGGGGTGTTAGGGTGAGGGATGTTAGGGTTAGGTGTTAGGGTAAGGGCAGTTAGTGATAAGTGTGAGGTGGTATTAGGGTTAGGTGTTAGGGTGAGGGGTGTTAGGGATAAGTGTAAGGGGTGTTAGGTTGAGGCATGTTAGGAATAAGTGTGAGGGGTGTTGGGTCTTAGGGATAAGTGTGAGGGGTGTTAGGGTTAGGTGTTAGGGTGAGGGGTGTTAGGGATAAGTGTGATGGGTGTTAGGGTAAGGGATGTTAGGGTTAGGTGTTAGGGTAAGGGCTTTTAGTGATAAGTGTGAGGTGGTATTAGGGCTAGGTGTTAGGGTGAGGGGTGTTAGGGATAAGTGTAGGGGGTGTTAGGGTGAGGGATGTTAGGTTTAGGTGTTAGGGTAAGGGCTGTTAGTGATAAGTGTGAGGTGGTATTAGGGTTAGGTGTTAGGGTGAAAGGTGTTAGGGATAAGTGTAAGGGGTGTTAGGTTGAGGCATGTTAGGAATAAGTGTGAGGGGTGTTGGGTCTTAGGGATAAGTGTGAGGGGTTTTAGGGTTAGGTGTTAGGTTGATGGGTGTTATGGATAAGTGTGTGGGGTGTTAGGGTTAGGGCGAGGGGTGTTAGGGATAAGTGTGAGGGGTGTTAGGGTTAGGTGTTAGGGTGAGGGGTGTTAGGGATAAGTGTGATGGGTGTTAGGGTAAGGGATGTTAGGGTTAGGTGTTAGGGTAAGGGCTGTTAGTGATAAGTGTGAGGTGGTATTAGGGTTAGGTGTTAGGGTGAGGGTGAGGGTTGTTAGGGATAAGTGTGGGGGCTGTTAGGGTGAGGGATGTTAGGGTTAGGTGTTAGGGATAAGTGTGAGGGGTGTTAGGGTTGGGTGCTAAGGTGAAGGGAGGATGATGATAAGGGGGGGAAGAGACACAGGGGTGTCCTTGCAGCAGAGATCAAAAGAGTCCTTCAGGACTGTATTGCACACTGTGTTCAGTAGCTAGCTATGGTTTTCCCTATTGAATCAGTATCACCTACACTCAACCTCCTCTCTGTAGGACTGCAAGTCAGTTATGATTCCAAAATGGCTGCTGTCCATGAGGTTAAAGGGTCTGGATGGCAGGGTATGATGCTGATTGGCTGGAATGTGTCTGCTGACTGTGAGGTGCAGGGTCAAAGTTTGCTCAATGATAAAGAATAGGGGGCGGATCGAACATCGCATATGTTCGCAGTTCGCCGCGAACGCGAACATGCTATGTTCGACAGGAACAGTCCGCGGCGAACTATTCGCGACATCTCTAATGAGTGACCGAACACTCATACACACTTGTAGGCAGCTGTACATATAATACATAGGAGAAAGAAGATTAAAGATTATCAATCAAGTAAAAGGGAAAGACTCCCACCTTCAAATAATAAAACTCAGACCGATCAGTAGCGGCTGGTGAACTTTCAAGTTCCAAACTTGGCCCCTCCTCTTCCACAGACCCCACCCATTTTTACCCCTCCTGATGTCATATTGACCTTTATATGCCCCATATGCCCCGCCCAATGACCTTATACTTGCCCCACTCATTGAAATAGACTCCACTTACTGATTTCTTAAATACTGTTAAAAAATACTAGAATCTTGGTATTCAGGCAAATAATAACATCTCTCTCTTCTGCATGAATGCATTGACACTCACCAACAGTTGACTCTCCTTCTCAGGTTGTCTTCAGGTGTAGTAGTCAAAAAAAGTCACCAGCCGCAGAGTGTTTGGACCTGGGGGTGATTTAAAACAAGCAAACAAATCAGAGAGTGCAAGACCCAAACTGTACTTTTAAAACACTTATAAAACCAAGCAAGACTATCTAGGTCCCAACCATACCTAAAAAAAACATTTTATACAAAGCGGGACTATGTAGGCCCCAACCGTAACAACAAAAAAATATATTATGTCAAGCGGGACTATATAGATCACAATAGGACCTTAAAAACCCACAGTACACCAAACAGGACTATATAGGCCCAAACCATACCTAAGAAACCTTAAAATACCAAGCCAGACTATATAGGCCCCAACCGGACCTTAAAAACCCACATTACACCAATCAGGACTATATAGGCCCAAACCGTACCTAAAAAACGTAAAATACCAAGCGGAACAATATAGGCCATAACCATGCCATGGGTGTATATATACATATATACCGTATTGGTCTGAACATAAGCCGCACCCGCATATAAGCTGCACCCGTAAAGCTCAAGTGGAAAAAATAGAAAAAAGATAGTACTCAAATATACTGTAAGCCGCACCTGTAAAATTGGAGAGAAAAAGACTCTCAAAGTGATCAGCCATTGCAAGAAACAGGCTTTCTAATTAGCACTCTAGCTTTTTCTGCAGGTTATAGGCTTTACATGATGTTAGAATCACTAAAACCGTAAATTGCTATTCAATACCGCAGTCTCAAGCACGAAAATCACCACCCTTAACTCGCAATCGCGCAAATCGGCCGTAATTTTGCATTCACGGATAGAAGCCGCACACGTAATAAGCAAGGTACGCAAATTGGCAATGATTTTTTTTTACGGTCGCGAATATAAGCCGCACCCGTAACTCGCAAGCTCAAAAATCGGAAAAAAGGTGCGGCTTATATTCGGACCAATACGGTATATATATAGGATGGGCGTTAACCACAGGGATTTTTATAACAAAAGGTTCAGCAACACATAGATTTATGATGCAGGAGACTCATAAACAAGGGTCCAGAAGTAGTAATTAGAGATGTCGCGAATAGTTCGCCGGCGGACTGTTTCCAGCAAACATAGCATGTTCACGTTCGCGGCGAACTGCGAACATATGCGATATTCGACCCGCCCCCTATACTTTATCATTGAGCAAACTTTGACCCTGCATGTCACAGTCAGCAGACACATTCCAGCCAATCAGCAGCATACACTCCCTTCCAGAGCCTTCTACCTCATGGACAGCAGCCATTTTGGAATCATAACTAACTTGCAGTCTTACTGAGAGGAGGCTGAGTGTAGGTGATACTGCATCAATAGGGAAAACCATAGCTAGGCTACTGTACACAGTGTGCAATACAGTCCTGAAGGACTCTTTTGATCTCTGCTGCAAGGACACCCCTGTGTCTCTTCCCCCCCTTATCATCATCCTCCCCTCACCTTAGCACCCAACCCTAACACCCCTCACACTTATCCATAACACCCATCAAACTAACACCTAAACCTAACACCCCTCACACTTATCCCTAAGACCTAACACCCCTCACACTTATTCCTAACATGCCTCACCCTAACACCCCTTACACTTATCCTTAACACCCCTTACCCTAACCCTAACACCCCTCACACTTATCCCTAACACCCCTCACCCTAACACCTAACCCTAACACCCCTCACACTTATCCCTAACACCCCTCACCCTAACCCTAACACCCCTCACACTTATCCCTAACACCCCTCACCCTAACACCTAACCCTAAAACCCCCTTACACTTATCCCTAACAGCCCTTACCCTAACACCTAACCCTAACATCCCTAAGACCTTATACCCCTCACACTTATTCCTAACATGCCTCACCCTAACACCTCTTACACTTATCCTTAACACCCCTTACCCTAACCCTAACACCCCTCACACTTATCCCTAACACCCCTCACCCTAACACCTAACCCTAACACCCCTCACACTTATCCCTAACACCCCTTACCCTAACCCTAACACCCCTCACACTTATCCATAACACCCATGAACCTAACACCTAACCCTAACATTCTCACACTTATCCCTAAGACCTAACACCCCTCACACTTATTCCTAACATGCCTGACCCTAACACCCCTCACACTTAGTCCTAACACCCCTCACCCTAACACTTAACCCCATCACCCTTATCCCTAACACCCCTTACCCTAACACCCCTCACACTTATCCCTGTGTCTCCCCCCCCCTTATCATCAAGGGAGGGGGGAGAATGATGAGGGAGGGGTCAAGAGACACAGGGGAGGATGATGAGGGAGGGGGGAATCAGACACAGGGGAGGATGATGAGGGAGGGGGTAAAGAGATACAGGGGAGGGTGATGAGGAAGGGGGAAAGAGACACAGGGGAGGATGATGAGGGAGGGGGGAAGAGACACAGGGGAAGATGATGAGGGAGAGGGAAAAGAGACTCAGGGGAGGATGATGAGGGAGGGGGGAAAGAGACACAGGGGAGGATGATGATAAAGGGGGGAAGAGACACAGGGGAGGATGATGAGGGAGGGGGTAAAGAGATACAGGGGAGGATGATGAGGGAGGTGGGAGGATGATGAAAGAGGGGGGATGAGGCACAGGGGAGGGTGATGAGGAAGGGGGGAAAGAGACACAGGGGAGGATGATGAGGGAGGGGGTAAAGAGATACAGGGGAGGATGATGAGGAAGGGGGGAAAGAGACACAAGGGGGGATGATTAGGGAGGGCGGGGAAGAGACACAGGGGAAGATGATGAGGGAGGGGGGAAAGAGACAAAGGGGAGGATGATGAGGGAGGGGGAAAGAGACACAGGGGAGGATGATGATGGAGGGGGGAAGAGACACAGGGGAGGATGATGAGGGAGAGGGCAAGAGACACAGGGGAGGATGATGAGGGAGGGGGTAAAGAGATACAGGGGAGGATGATGATGGAGGGGGATGTTAGTTTATTTATGCCCTTTATGGATTAAAACCAAACTCTGCATCAACTATGTAATTTTCCGTGGGAGTTTTGACATGGATCCCCCTCCGGCATGCCACAGTCCAGGTGTTAGTCCCCTTAAAACAACTTTTCCATCACTATTGCGGCCAGAAAGAGTCCCTGTGGGTTTTAAAATCCGTCTGCCCATTGAAGTCTATGGCGGTTCGCCAGGTTCGCCGGTTCGCGAACATTTGCGGCGGTTCGCGTTTTTATGTTTGCGACATCACTAGTAGTAATTAACTTTAAGAAAAAGAAAAGAAAAATCTACATAAACGTTCTTACTAAACTTTCAGGAACACCCTGACTACACCCAGGCAGCTTCTCTGTTCCAAAGAAATATAATTCACAAAGAAAAAAATTAATCCTGTCGTACTACTTCCAGTGGAGGTTAGCAGGGTTTGCCTTTTCCCGGAGTCTTGTGTCTTTTTGGAGAGCAAGCACATCAGTCTCCTGAATTTGGTAATATAAGTATTGCCACCTTGTGGATAGGATACAAACAGTCTCTGATATATGTGGTATAGTGCCACCTTGTGGCCTGGATTCCGACCCACCCCAGGGACCCTTGTAACAAGTACCAAAGGTACTATAAAAGACAAAGTCTTGCGAAGCCCAACAGTCTCTTCCCTGGGGGTAATAAAGAACAAAAGGAGTTTCTGACCTTTCAGTAATGTAGTCGGCTTCACAGGTGGCTTCATTCTGCAGCACAGGTCCTCAGCAGATTGGACATGTTTCCAATAGCAGCTTCCTTGGTTTGCCTCTAACACTGATTCCAGAAGGCGCCCCCCAAAAATGATCAATCACTTTAATATTGTAT
Organism: Discoglossus pictus; assembly: GCA_027410445.1. NCBI lineage: Eukaryota > Metazoa > Chordata > Amphibia > Anura > Alytidae > Discoglossus > Discoglossus pictus. The sequence continues at coordinate 207,681,480 of CM050163.1, forward strand.
TTTAAATTTATATAGATAGTACAATTTAATGATATCTGTATATCAGCTTTCATGTCTTCTTTTTTATGTTTTTGTTAAAAATATTCATCTATCACTTTAAATTAACCATTTGTGTGCCTTCCCCCTTGCCTGGTGTCTCTCCCTAGTTAGTGCTGCACTGCTAGATCATATTACTGTGACTTTTAATTGATTCTGATACAATTGTATCAATTTTCTGGACTGACAGCTTGCAGCATCAACCAATCAATGCTGCAGGCTGTCTGGTTGATATGTTGCTGTGAACATCCCCTCTGACCGTTCCATCTGAACGTCCCCAAGCCTATGAGGCTTATTGTTATGATATGACATCAGGAAGGTTTTATAAAGCCAATTATCTCAAACACTCCCCACTCAGTACCCGCTTTTTTTACTGACTGGATTCTTCCGTGCTGATCTCATCAACCAAGTAAGTTTGCACAGGCAGTGATACTGGAGTGGGTTGTCAGTTCCTTCTCCAGTGGAACAGACTCGGATTAGAACCCATTTAAATAGTTGTGTTCGCACAGAGTTCCTATACAGGGAAGGGAGAGGGTGGGGGAGAGACACAAAGGGGGAGAGGAGGGGGGGGGGGAGACACAGGGAAGGGGGAGAAGGGGTGAAGAGACACAGAGGAAGGAGGGAAGAGACACAGAGGAGGTGGGAGAGGGGGAAGAGACACAGAGGAAGGGGGAGAGGCTTGCAATGAGCGCCAAAGGAACTGATTGCAAGGCCCCTGATGAGCACCAAAGGTGCTCATCGCAAGGCCAGTAAAGTAGAGGGGGGGAGGTAGAAGGGGGAGAGGCTTGCAGTGAATGCGCAAAAGGCGCTCATTGCGAGGCAAGTGTTGAGTGCCAAAGGCCAGTAAAGTAGAAGGGGGGGGTAGAGGGGTAGAGGGGTAGAGGGGGGGAGAGGCTTGCAATGGTCCCGCTTGGTGTAATGTGGGTTTTTAAGGTCCGGTTTAAGCCTATATGGTCCCGCTTGGTGTAATGTGTGTTTTTAAGGTCCGGTTTGGGCCTATATGGTCCCGCTTGGTGTAATGTGTGTTTTTAAGGTCCGGTTGGGGCCTATATGATACCGCTTGGTGTAATGTCGGTTTTCATAGTTCGGTTTGGGTCTATATAATCCCCCTTGCTATTTTACGTTTTTTAACGGTCCAGTTGGGGCCTATATGGTCCCGCTTGGTGTAATGTGGGTATTTATGGCCCGGTTGGGGACTACATGGTCTGGCTTGGTATTTTAAGTACGGTTGGAGCCCATATGGTTCCTCTGGGTGTAATGTGGGTTTTTATGGTCCGGATGGGGCCTATATAGTTCCACTTGGTATTTTAAGGTTTTAAAGGTCCGGTTGAGGCCTATATGGTCCCGCTTGTTGTAATATGGGTTTTTAAGGTGCGGTTAGGCCTATATGGTCCTGCTTGGTGTAATGTGGGTTTTTAAGGTCCGGTTGGGGTCGATATGGTCCTGCTATGTGTAATGTGGGTTTTTATGGTCCGCTTGGGGACTATATGGTCCCACTTGGTATTTTAAGTATTTTTTAGGTATGGTTGGGGCCTATATGGTCCCGCTTGGTATTTTAAGGTTTTAAAGGTCCAGTTAAGGCATATATGGTCCTGCTGGGTGTAATGAGGGTTTTTAAGGTCCAGTTTGGGCCTATATGGTCCCACTTGGTATTTTAAGGTTTTAAAGGTCCAGTTGGGGCCTATATGGTCCTGCTTGGTGTAATGTGGGGTTTGAGGTCAGGTTTGGGCCTATATGGTCCCACTTGGTGTAATGTGGGATTTTAAGGTCAGGTTTGGGCCTATATGGTCCCACTTGGTGTAATGTGGGATTTTAAGGTCCGGCTGGGGCCATGTGGTCCTGCTTTGTGTAATGTGGGTTTTTAGGCCTATATGGTCCTGCTTGGTGTAATGTGGGTTTTTGAGGTCAGGTTTGGGCCTATATGGTACCACTTGGTGTAATGTGTGATTTTAAGGTCCGGTTTGGGACTATATGGTCCCGCTTGGTATTTTAAGGTTTTAAAGGTCCAGTTGGGGCCTATATGGTCCTGCTTGGTGTAATGTGGGTTTTTAAGGTCCGGTGTGGGCCTATATGTTCCCGCTTGGTATTTTAAGGTTTTAAAGGTCTGATTGGGGCCTATATGGTCCTGCTTGGTGTAATGTGGGTTTTTGAGGTCAGGTTTGGGCCTATATGGTCCCACTTGGTGTAATGTGGGATTTTAAGGTCCGTTTGGGGTAATATGGTCCTGCTTGGTGTAATGTGGGTTTTTAAGGTTCGGTTTGGGCCTATCTAGTCCCGCTTGGTTGGGGCCTATTTAGTCCCGCTTGGTGTAATCTGGGTTTTTAAGGACCGGTTAGGGCCTATATAGTCCCTATTGGTATTTTAAGTAGTTTTTAGGTACAGTTTTAACCTATATAGTCCTGATTGGTGTAATGTGGGTTTTTAAGTTCTGGTTGGGGCCTACATAGTCCCGCTTGTTATTTTAAGGTTTTTTAGGTATGGTTGGGGCCTAGATAGTCTTGCTTGGTTTCATAAGTGTTTTTAAGTACGGTTGGGGTGTTGCACTCTGACTTGTTTGCTTGTTTTATATCATGCCTAGGTCCAAACACTCTATTTTGGACTACTACACTTGAAGACACCCCGAGAAGGAGAGTCAACTGTTGGTGAGTGTCATTACATTAATGCAGAAGATACATTTTATTATTTGCCTGAATCCCAAGATTCTAGAATTTTTTAACAATATAAAAAATTAAGTAGGTGGCGTCTATATTATTGGTCGGGGCAATATGAGGTCATTAGGCGGGGCATATGTAGGTCAATATGACAACAGGGGAAGGGTTTAAAAATGGGTGGAGTCTGTGTAAGGGGAGGGGCCAAGTCTTGCTCTGGCACCCCTCCAACTTGAAAGTTCATCAGCTGTCACTTCACATATATATATATATATATATATATATATATATATACACTCACCAAAATGGAGCCCTAACCCTCTAACCCTCTATGCCCTAACCCTCTATGCCCTAACCTTCTAACCCTAACCCTCTTACCATTTAACCCTAACCCTCTAACACTGACCCACTAACCCTCTAACCCTAACCCTTTAATCTTCTAACCTTCTAACCCTCTATGCCCTAACCCTCTATGCCCTAACCCTCTATGCCCTAACCCTCTATGCCCTAACCCTCTATGCCCTAACCCTCTATGCCCTAACCCTCTATGCCCTAACCCTCTATGCCCTAACCCCCTAATACCCTAACTCTCGAACTCTAGCCCTCTAACCCCCTAACCCTATAACCCTAACTCTCTAGCCCTAACCCCCTAATCCCATAATCCCCTAATCCTCTAACCTTAACCCGCTAACTCTCTAAACCTAACCCCCTAGCCCTAACCCTCTAGCCCTCTAACCCTAAACGCCTAACCCGATAACCCTCTAACCTTAGCCCTCTAACCCTAGCCCTCTAACCCTAACCCTCAAACCTAATCCCCTAACCCAAACCCTCTAACCCTAACCCCCTAAGCCTTTAACCCAAAACCCCTAACCATCTAACTCAAACCCCTAACCCTCTAACCCTTTATACCCTAACCCTCTATGCCCTAACCTTAACCCCCTAAACCTTACCATCTAACCTTAACCCCCTAACCCTCTATGCCCTACACTACCCCATCAACTATACCCCCTCTCCATCCCCTGTGTCTCTTCCCCCTTTGTTCTACCTTATCTTCCTCCTACTCGAAGCAGATCAAGGTAAGAGAGTTGAAAGGGGGGGGGCATTCTAGGGAGAGGGGATGGGTCATTGTATGGAAATGGGGGGGGATAAGGGGGAAAGAATGGGGGGAAGAGGGAAAAGGGGGGAGGAGAAGGATTAGGGCACATGGAGGAGGAAGATAAGGGGAGAAAGGGAGGAAGGGGGAGGCAGAAAGGGAGAAAGGGGAAAGGGGAAAGGTGGGAGGGGGGAGAGGCCTATTGCATCTAGTCTTTTAACTTTTGCCAGTGCGCAGTGACACTCATATCTAGTGGAACCGTAGTGTGCAGTGAAATCAAACAACCTTTTTTTTACTGTAATCGATTGAATATCAGTAGCCTGCCTAAAGACGTGTGTGAGGCCTATTGCATCTAGTCTGCCAACTTTTGCTAGTGCGCAGTGTCACTCATATCTAGTGCCACCGTAGTGTGCAGTGAAATCAAACAACCCTTTTTTTTACTGTAATCGATTGAATATCAGTAGCCTGCCTAAAGGCGTGTGTTTGAGGCCTATTGCATCTAGTCTGCCAACTTTTGCCAGTGCGCAGTGTCACTCATATCTAGTGCCACCGTAGTGTGCAGTGAAATCAAACAACCCTTTTTTTTACTGTAATCGATTGAATATCAGTAGCCTCCCTAAAGGCGTGTGTTTGAGGCCTATTGCATCTAGTCTGCCAACTTTTGCCAGTGCGCAGTGACACTCATATCTGGTGTCACCGTAGCTTGCACGCATAGTACCACTAATCGTAAAAAAAATGACAGGCAGAGGCAGGCCACCCCACAGGGGCCGTCGTGGTCGTGATGCTGTGATTCCCTTTGGCCCTAGAATAATGCCCAGTTTTCAGAGGCAACGTACCCTGAACTTGAACAGTTCTGAGGACATGGTTGACTGGCTAACACAGGACACCCAATCTTCTGCAGCTTCCGCTTGGAACCTAGACGCACCATCCTCCTCCAGCTTAGCTTCGGACAACTCTCAAGTTACCACTCGCCCGCCTGCCGCCACCACCAACAGTAGCACCACAGCTGCTTCACTTGATCCGTCAGCAGAGTTATTTACACACATGGACGTACGGTCTGATGATGATGATGATGTTTTACCCGGTGCTGCTTCCTTTGTTGAGTTGTCAGATACAAGTGAAGCGATGCTTCCATGGATGTCACGTGAGTGCCGGCTATAAGAGAAGAAGAACAGGAGGAAAGTTCAGATGGGGAGACAGAGAGGAGGAAGAGACGAGTTGGAAGCACCGGGAGGTCGTTGAAAGTAGCTAGTGGCACAGTCGGACAGCATGCATCGGCACCCGGGGTCAGCCAGACAGCACGCTAGTCAACACATGCTTTTGCCACGACCAGAATGCCGTCATTGCAGAGCTCAGCAGTGTGGCAATTTTTTCATGTGTCTGCCTGTGACAACAGTGATGCCATTTGGAACCTGTGCGAAAAGAAACTGAGTTGTGGGAAGTCCAACACCCACCTAGGTACAACTTCTTTGCGAAGGCACTTGATGTCACATCACAAACGCCTATGTGATCAACACATCAGTACAAGCAGAAGACAAAGTCAAAGCCACCATCCTCCTCCTGGTCCAGCATCTTCAGCCACGTCAACCACTGCTGCCCTGCTTGCCCCCTCTCAACCATCCACCACTCTGTGTCTCGCCCTGAGCAGTCCCTGCTCATCTGCCCACAGTCAGGTGTCTGTCAAGGACATGTTTGAGAGTAAGAATGTCACAAAGTCACCCCCTTGCTCGACAACTGACAGCTGGCTTGTCTGAACTCTTAGCCCGCCAGCTTTTACCATACAAGCTGGTGGAGTCTGAGGCGTTCAAAAAATTTGTAGCTATTGGGACACCGCAGTGGAAGTTACCCGGACGAAATTTCTTTGCACAAAAGGCAATCCCCAACCTGTACTTGATTGTGCAAAAGGAAGTAATGGCATCTCTGGCACACAGTGTTGGGGCAAGGGTCCATCTAACCATGGATACCTGGTCTGCAAAGCATGGTCAGGGCAGGTATATCAGCTACACTGCGCATTGGGTAAACCTGGTGACGGCTGCCAAGCATGGAATACGTGGCTCTGCAGAGGAGTTGGTGACACCGCCACGACTTGCAGGCAGGCCTGCTGCCACCTCCTCTACTCCTCTACTCCTCCTATTCCATCCTCTTCCATAACCTCCTCGGCTGAGTCGTCTTCTGCTGCTGCTATGTCTTGCTCCACATCAACGGCACCCCCCCCCCCCAGCTCCACAGGTACTATTCCACATCCCGGATACGGCAGTGTCATGCCGTTTTTAGGATTGACTTCCCTGAAAGCAGAGAGTCACACCGGACCAGCACTCCTGTCCGCCCTGAACGCACAGGTGGATCAGTGGCTGACTCCGCACCAACTGGAGATCGGCAAAGCGGTTTGTGACAACGGAAGAAATTTGTTGGCGGCATTGAATTTGGTCAAGTTGACACATGTGCCGTGCATGGCACATGTGTGTAATCAGATTGTACAACGCTTAGTGCATAAGCACCCAGGCTTACAGGACGTCCTGAAGCAGGCCAGGAACGTGTGTGCCCATTTCAGGCATTCCTACACGGCCATGGCGCACTTTACAGATATCCAGCGGCGAAACATGCCAGCGAGGCGCTTGATTTTAGACAGCCCGACACGTTGGAATTCAACACTCCTAATGTTCGACCGCCTGCTCCAACAAGAAAAAGCAATTAACGAGTATTTGTATGACCGGGGTGCTAGGACAGCCTCTGCGGAGCTGGGGATTTTTTTGCCACGTTACTGGACGCTCATGCGCAATGCCTGTAGGCTCATGCGTCCTTTTGAGGAGGTGACAAACCTGGTCAGTCGCACCCAGGGCACCATCAGCGACATCATACCATTTGTTTTCTTCCTGGAGCGTGCCCTGCGAAGAGTGCTGGATCAGGCTGTAGATGAGCATGAAGAGGAAGAGTTGTGGTCACCATCACCGCCAGAAACAGCCTTATCAGCATCGCTTGCTGGACCTGCGGCAACTCTGGAAGAGGATTGTGAGGAAGAGTAGTCAGAGGAGGAATGTGGCTTTGAGGAGGAGGAGGAAGACCAACCACAACAGGCATCCCAGGGTGCTCGTTGTCACCTGTCCGGTACCATTGGTGTTGTACGTGGCTGGGGGAAGAACATACCTTCAGTGAGGACAAGGAACAGGACATGACTAGCTCGGCATCCAACCTTGTGCAAATGGGGTCTTTCATGCTGTCGTGCCTGTTGAGGGACCCTCGTATAAAAAGGATGAAGGAGAACGACCTGTACTGGGTGTCCACGCTACTAGACCCCAGGTATAAGCAGAAAGTGCCTGAAATGTTACCAAATTACCACAAGTCGGAAAGGATTCAGCACTACCAAATAAAATTAAAAAGTATGCTTTACACAGAGTTTAAGGGTGATGTCACAGCACAAAGGCAATCTAACAGCGGAAGAGGTGAACATAATCCTCCTCCTCCCACGACCACGCCGGCAAGGAGAGGACGCTTTACAGACGTGTTGTTGATGGAGGACATGCAGAGCTTTTTAAGTCCTATGCATCGCCACAGCCCTTCGGGGTCCACCCTCAGAGAACGACTCGACCATCAGGTAACAGACTACCTCGCCATAACTACAGATATCGACACTATGAGGAGCGATGAACCCCTTGACTACTGGGTGTGCACGCTTGCCCTGTGGCCTGAGCTATCCCAATTTGCCATAGAACTTCTGTCCTGCCCCGCTTCAAGTGTCCTGTCAGAAAGGACCTTCAGTGCAGCAGGAGGTTTTGTCACTGATAAGAGAAGTCGCCTAGGTCAAAAAAGTCTAGATTACCTCACCTTTATTAAGATGAATGAGGGATGGATCCCGAAGGAACTGACAGTGGGCGATACATTCGATTAAAAAAGGCCTGATAGATGAGCTGCCTTGAGCTAATAATGGTCCACACGCTGCTGTATTTTATCCCTGAATGCCGGATGACATGCGTGACTTATCCGCCACCAACTAGGGTTCAAGACGCAATGTTTTAGGGCACTTTCTGCCTGGCAAACTAACATCAATTTTTCTGTTCGCTGCAACAATACCAAATTTTTGCATTTAAATTATTTTATTTTAGAAGGCGTACAGCATGTAATGAAAAATAAAGCATTTTTGAACAGTCTTGCATAACAGTTTTGCAAAAATACATATTTACAATAGAGACATTTTGTGAAAGTTAGCAGGCTATTCCTTCTTATTTTTACTTTTTAGGTTAATCATTTTTCTTATTTTTTACTGTGATTGCAATTAAAGAGATACCTAAAACATTGTAAAACAGACAATAGTAAAGCGTATATATGCAGGAAACACCAAAGTCCTATTAGCTATCATCCCTGCAGCAGTATTAGCTTATTATTTACAATATCTAACCTGGGCAATCACCCTTGGGTTACCCTAGGGCAAGCTTCAGTAAGCGACCTCTCCTTTCCTGGGATTATTTTGCCGCCGGTTGCTTCTGAAGGGTCTCCAGGGTCCCCCCACTCCGGTCCTTCCCCCAGTGTCACTTCAACTAGTAACAAATGTTTTATATTTGTAAAGCGACCCAATGATCCCCCTTGATAGAGGTTTATCTTTACAAATTTTGGAGAACCAATTTAAGACCTGTGTCCCCTGTTTCTGGGTCAGGGAGTTTGTGAAATGCCTAAGCCTACAGTAATTGTAATGTTCTGACAGCGGTAGCTCATGCTTGTCCCTCAGTTCCTCATAGGTGAGCATCTGGCCCTTTACTAACCAGTCTCTCAGTCTATCTAGTTTCCTTGACCTCCACCAGTGTTGTGATGTTGTGCTCATGTGTTTCCGGGCCTGAGGGTGGTCAAGAATTGGGGTCATTTGGGTGGATCTAGGGAACAAACCCGTGTATTTCTTGACCCATTTCCAGTATGATAGTGAGTGTCTGATTAGGGGGTTTGGCAAGTTTTTAAGGCTCTGAGGCAATTCTGATAGCCAAGCCACCTTGTCCCAGGTTAAGGGCCTTAAAGTGTGGTTCTCTAAATACACACAGGCCGGTTGATGACATATAGAATGTGCTATTGGGAGGAAAGATAGGTGACGTAACAGGTATTACACTGATAGGAATGAATAGTACAACTTAATACACCACTCCTATCTGGTGGCACCTTGGATTGCACTTGCAGTGCCCCAAATTTGAAGTAGGAGGTCCGACCAAGCATCTTTTTCCATCTCCCTGTTCCAAAAATCCATGCCATATACACGTCCCCTAATAGTGGACGTAACAGGGATTAAACCAATAGGAATAGTACTACTTAACAGTACACACCTTATAATAACGCAGACAGAGGCAACGAGTATAATCTTCCATGCTGTGCAGTGGAAGCCCCCAGACTCTGACCTGTGTATAATATTCCATGCTGGGCAGTGGAAGCCCCCAGACTCTGACCTGTGTATAATATTCCATGCTGGGCAGTGGAAGCCCCCAGACTCTGACCTGTGTATAATATTCCATGCTGTGCAGTGGAAGCCCCCAGACTCTGACCTGTGTATAATATTCCATGCTGTGCAGTGGAAGCCCCCAGACTCTGACCTGTGTATAATATTCCATGCTGTGCAGTGGAAGCCCCCAGACTCTGACCTGTGTATAATATTCATGCTGGGCAGTGGAAGCCCCCAGACTCTGACCTGTGTATAATATTCCATGTTGGGCAGTGGAAGCCCCCAGTCTCTGACCTGTGTATAATCTTCCATGCTGGGCAGTGGAAGCCCCCAGACTCTGGGAGTCTGAAGAAGAGGAGTCAGAGGAGGAAGGTGGCTTTGAGGAGGTGGAAGACCAAACACAGCAGACGTCCCAGGGGGCTTGTTGTCACCTTTCAGGGACCCTTGGTGGCTGGGTGGAGGAAGAGACCTTCAATGACATCAGTGAGGACAAGGAACGGGACATGGCTAGCTTGGTATCCAACCTTGTGCAAATGGAAGTTTGCGGTTGTGCAAAGGGACTGTTTGCGGTTGTTTGCGGTGCATTAAACGGAGAGATTGGTCTGTTACTGTGAAGCGGGTGTAACCCTTACACTACCTGATCGATACAACATCATACCTGATGTTTTAAAGCATGTTATTCCAAACAATTTAGGAACGATAGGTGATTTATATCCTTTATGGCTTAAAACCAGACTCTGCATCAACTATGTAATTTTCCGTGTTAGTTTTGCCATGGATCACCCTCCGGCATGCCACAGTCCAGGTGTTAGTCCCCTTGAAACAACTTTTCCATCACTATTGTGGCCAGAAAGAGTCCCAGTGGGTTTTAAAATTCGCCTTTCCATTGAAGTCTATGGCGGTTCGCCCGTTCATGAACATTTGATTGAAGATCGCGTCCGATGTTCACAAACCGAAAATTTGTTGTTCGCGACATCACTACTAAACAACTTTCCAAACATACACATCTCATTGCCGTCATTTTTTGACGGGCAAGTCGCTAGTCTATTCATAATTTGAGGTGCTGGTTTAAGTTAAATGTGAAATAGCTTCTTATCAGGATATAAATAGTCCATCCACCCCTATTACAGTACCTCCATCTCCTTACTTGATGTTGTTTATTGAGTTATTCAGTCAAAGTATTTGGTTCCAGCGAGTTTCTTTGTGTGGATTTCAGGCCTTCAGTGTGGTACCTGCTACAGTGTAATCAGTAGTAGTAGTAGGCCTCTGAAGATATTCTCTTCAAGCCACAAGGAAATTAATCTCTCCAGTGGAAGATAGTTTAGTTATTCATCTGGACCCACATTATTTGTTGTATATCATTTTAAAAGCCAATGTTCAGTTATTTTCCTTTCAATTTCTGCTGGAGCTCAAGTGAAACACTGCTGCTCTCACTAAATGACAAAAAGAGCATGTTTTAAACAGTTCACAAGTTATTTTTTTCATGAAAAATGATTTATTAAAAAATGTTTAAACTTCCTACAAACTAACAGAAAGCCCAGATAGCCTGTAGATCAGATTGGCTGGCAGAGGTCAAGCCCCACAAGCAGTTAAACTTCTGAATACATGTTTTTTGTGCTCCAATATGTTTATTGGGGAAAAAAAACGCTATGACACATTATCAACTTCTGATGCAACAAAGAAAAACATCTTTCTATGTCCCTGTCACAATCTGCTACTTCCATTGCACTTGGTAAGAACCTGGTTCAAACCTATCCAGCAGAATTGTGCGGTCCTTTTATACCTCTGATAGCAGAAGATGGGCCAAACACAAGTACCATGCCCAGGAGCATGCTTCAACAGACCAGGAAATCAGGAACACCATATAATCCATTAGAATTAGGATCAATTCACAGACTGACAATTACACCTTGTTTACGTAAGTCCAAAGAACTGACACACCTTTATTTAGACTGTCACATTTATACAGTTTTCTAGTCACTTGCTGGCCAATCACCACAACCCATACTCCTTAAGTAAACAGAATAAGCAATAGCCTGCCCCTGGTTCAGTGGGAGACCCTGTACATCAAGTGATGTCAGATTCTCTCTACAGTAGATAACTGCTCAAGGGCCCCTATCTGGTAATGAAGTTAGAATTTCTCCTTGATGTTGGAAACCATCTGTCTCTGTGCCTGTGTGATCTAACTTAGATATGTGGACAAGTATCTTCTGAAGATTAACCTAGCTCTCAAGGACCCACCAGACAATAGCAGTTGATGGCACTTAAGCTTGTTGTATTTGTTCAGGTGGGGCTGGGTGAGTCAGCACAAAGCTAACAGTGTATGAACTCCCTGTTACTGTCCATGTAAGTCATTATGGTACCTCATAGCTCTCTTGTCCCTGAGAAACCCATATTCACACTGTAACACAATCATTATACACACAATACAAATATAATTTTAAAAACATAAGCAATACAAAATACATAACTATAACAATAAACAGTGTAACTTCCGGTCAGTCCAGGCCCAGGCCATAGTGTAAAACAGTCCAGTCAGGCCCTGGGCATGACAGTCACTTTAAAGATCTAGTAGAGATGGTGATGCTGAATATCCCGGATATTAAAATTTTGGCAGATTTTATGTTTCTAGATGCCTTCTTTTCAAAATGCTAGATGTCATCTGAGAAATTCTGTTAGCTGCATTTTGCTGAAACTCCATGCTGGGTGAGGCAGGAACAGAGAGAAGTCAGAAGCCTGGAATTGGCAAAACAGACCAAGAAGCAGGAGGTTTGCAAAAATAGATTCCACCAAACCTCTTCAGAAATGTAAATGCACCTCTCATACATAAATTCCTAAAAATGTATCATGAGTGCCTCCAGGGTTCAGCAGCCCTGGCTTAAATATGCACTTGTCAAATATAATTTTTCATTGTATACTGACCCTTTAACTGCAGCATTTGATCTTTTATGTTGCCTTGATAGACTGTGCTAATAAAATAACAATAAAAACTGCCTTAATTAAGCGTTATTCTTTAAAAATCCTATTCAATGATTTATAAAAAACAATATTGAATATTAAAATACCTTCCAAAGACTAAAGAATCAGGCATCAGTTGCACTGTTAGACTCCATCCTTTTAAAAACATTAAAGAGGGGTGGGGGTTCTAGCTGAAAATCAGTTCCAGAAGGCTTTAAGAATAAAATGATTGAATAAGAGATCAGACATTCATTCATAGGCTGTCTCCGTGAACAAACTCATTGTCTAGGAAAACTACTGTCTCCAACCAACCTGGAGCATTGTGAGTATACAACGTAAGCTTGACAATGTAGCATTGCCTGCCCGCTAGAGATACCTCCTCCTTTCTTTTTCACCTTACAGTGGATGAACCCCAGCAGCAGCAGAATATGATCTTTTGAAGTTTAAGAGTGAATATTACTTTTTTTAAATCATTGAACATGAATTTATTAGTGATAAATGTCTAATTTTATAAGTTAGCTGCTGTTTCTAGGTCAATTAATGCTTGGACCATTATTCTGATTGCCCATTTTACCAGCAATCTACATCTGTAGTGGGTTGTATATTCATGGCTGTTCAGCTTCATCTTGGAAATCCATAGTACCTTCATCTTTGATGAATGCCAATTCTGTCAAACCAAAAATCATTACAATTTATCACCATCAAAAAAAGAAGAGCCAAGAACAGTAGGGGTCAGGAGTTACATAACAAAACTATATCTTGCCAATCCTGAGTTGAAAAGTGTCACCCCAAAATATTACGCTATTGTAATTAATTCATTATAAGTGTCATTTGTGAATACAGCACATCTATTGTGCCATGTATTTTTTATAAACTTGATATATTTTATTTCAAGACATAAAATGTTAAAATAACTAAATAAACCTACTAGAGAGTACTTGCCAAAGATAAAATGAGATACCAAAACATGACGCTTTGTATTCTTGACCCTTAAAAGATTGCACACTGTGGTACAAGAAACACGTCAACTCTTACGAGAAAATCTGTAGGAAATTCCCACTGTGCGATAAATACTGGCTGGAATGTGAACTTGAAAATGCTGTCCTGTCACCATGGATTCTGCTGATTGCTCCGTATGTTTAATCTCAAGTCTCAGGTCTTTGTGAGTTTAGGCATGAGATGTACAATGTTGTTTACTTTACTTATTTGCTGGCATTGAGGTCATTCCATTTAAGAAAAGAGAATAGTTATTCTGTTTGTAAAAACAGTGTTATGGAATACAAGTACGGTAATTTCTGTTTCTTCTGGAAGTCATTTTAAACTGAATCAATTATACATATATTAATTATAATGATTTACATATGGTTAAATGTCTTTACAGCTTTTTGACTTAAACACTTTAGTCTACGGGAAAGCTTCACTCAAGCTGCTCATCTTGTCATGCTTTTAAAGTGATACTGCAAATCTTGTCATGCTTTTATGGTGACCACCAATTTTTTTTGTAATGCATGTGAACATGTGAAGATTACAAAACTAACACTATGGCAATTCAAACAACTCATATGTTTTTTGTTTTTTTAATAATATCCCTTTACCTATTGTGACTTCAACTTTCCTCACCAATTATTAACAGGAACTTCTTCTGTCCTTCTTTGTTTAATTTAGTATGCACAGACAACCAGTCTTTTTTTCCGCAGGCAGTGAGAAATAGCAGCATACACATATAATCGTGATCTTACCCAGCCTATTCTAAAACACAACTTTTATATCTGTCCTCTTAAGCATCTAAATTAATATGGCACCTGTGTTCTTGCTTATCTCGAAGTTTTTATTAAAACAAGTATATTGTAACTGCAGACTATCTGCAGAATATTACTAGTCAATACGGCGAATAAGTTATGTGTGTTCTTGTGTGGAGTGATATAAATATTATATCAATCACTAAATGTATGTGCATATAAGAAATCATTAACACATAGGTAAAATATAGAGTAAATATGCATAGAGGTAAGTCACTTCTTTTTGGTTCACAATTCAGACATCTATACATTCTCCCTTGAAGATCTTTAAAGATCTATAAATTCTCCCTTGAAGATCTTTTAAGGACCTGTTAGCCATACCTGTTTCATCTAGCAGTAACCTGCTCTGAATTATGACCTGCCTATCCTTACAAAATGAGCATGCAGTCAATATAAACACTATGAGCCTCATTCAATTTGCCAAATTTGAGATACAGAGGCCCGTAAGTAAGCTCACAGTGAAATTTGCTATTCAATTGGCGTCTTTTTGCGGGCTTGGATCAGGTTACGAGTTACGAGCTTGAAAAAATGTTGGCCATCTAACTCGTAACTTACACCATCCAGAAGCCTTTGATGTGTCACTTTCACAGGGTGAAAATCGCTATTCAATTGCTCCAGTTCCCCAAGCTCGCAAATGTATCCACACTCATAAACTGCAAATGGAGAAGAAAATCCTACATGTATTAGAGAGGACCTGCAAAGGGGTTAAACACCAATTTGTAGCAATGTAACTGCAAATAAAAGATCAATCCTGCACTGCAAAATAAAAGATCAATCCCGCACAACTGCAGGAAATAAGTTTAATTTTATGTGTAATTTTAGGGTTAAATGGTTTTGGGTATCAATGAGATAATACATATCAGGCCACCCATCTGGACTAAAACAGTATTGGCATTCATTTTCATAATTCTTCATTTTCAAAGTTGTGCGAGCCTGATCGTAATCCGGACCCCCGAACCTGATTGACTGACACGTAACCTCCATGTTTTGCTGCCGTAATTATGACAGTCTCATTTATTATTGGCTGATTCGAAATGGGTGGTTACTGGTTTGCTGAATTGATATGGTTCCCGCCCACAACTGCTCCAATCCAGTGCATGGTTTACGGAGCTGGCTTCAGGGTCGCAACTTGCGACCTGGAGCAATTGAATAGCCTCGCAAACGGAGTCCAACAACTCAATTGCGGACATAGCTGTCTGCGATAGAGTTACAGGCTTGGAATTGAATGTGGCCCTATGACTATGGGTGTAAACACGACAACAATAGGATGTGGAGAAAAGCTTTGCCTTTTCTACCTCTGCCTCCACAATTAAAAAGTTTATCTTACATGTGTGATCCTTTCAACAATGTGTCACATCCGTATCTGTATGATGTTCCCTAATACAATAGAAGAATAGATATCTGCATCTGCTAATCGACTTCCCAAACTTGCAATGTGTAATGGTCTGTTAGAAATTGTATCCCATTTAACATTTCAGTAGCAGTACCAATTCTTCCAAGCAGTGTGTCATATCATGCCCTTCTTTGTCTCCTATAACTACTCGTTCGACCTTCCTAACTCCCCTATCTTCCTGTGCTGTCTAACCCAAATCCATTCTCTCTCTCTTTCTTTCAGTGCAATTTCACTCTGGTTTAAGGCCTACTACATCTGTGAGATACTCAGAACTGCATTCACAACACCTCAGCAGTGCAAATTCACTCTGGTTTAAGGCCTACTACATCTGTGAGATACTCAGAACTGCATTCACAACACCTCAGCAGTGCAAATTCACTCTGGTTTAAGGCCTACTACATCTGTGAGATACTCAGAACTGCATTCACAACACCTCAGCAGGTATGGAGGAGACTATGGAAACTGCGCCATCCCTGGAGCCAATATGTTTATTAATATCACTACTGTATGCATATTATTATATCTTGGCAGATAGAAATATTTCTGACTTTGTTTTCAATTTTTAACTGTTTACTATACCCTGCTTTGCTGTCCCCACCTTCCCCCCATCCTTCCCCCATTTATGGCTGGCATAATTACCTCAAATCTCCTCCCCCCTCCTCAAATACCTTCATTCTATGGTCTCTCTCCCATTCCTTCCTAACTCCCCTATCTTCCTGTACTGTCTGACCCAAATCCATTCTCTCTCTCTTTCAGTGCAAATTCACTCTGGTTTAAGGCCTACTACATCTGTGAGATACTCAGAACTGCATTCACAACACCTCAGCAGTGCAAATTCACTCTGGTTTAAGGCCTACTACATCTGTGAGATACTCAGAACTGCATTCACAACACCTCAGCAGTGCAAATTCACTCTGGTTTAAGGCCTACTACATCTGTGAGATAATCAGAACTGCATTCACAACACCTCAGCAGTGCAAATTCACTCTGGTTTAAGGCCTACTACATCTGTGAGATACTCAGAACTGCATTCACAACACCTCAGCAGGTATGGAGGAGACTATGGAAACTGTGCCATCCCTTGAGCCAACATGTTTATTAATATCACTACTGTATGCATATTATTATATCTTGGCAGATATAAATATTTCTGACTTTGTTTTCAATTTTTTTTTTTTTTTCAAACATCTTTTTATTAAATGGAGTTTGCGTCAGAACAGAAGTGGATTAATACATTTCAACCATTGGTGAGCAAATATATGCAATGTTCATAGTAGCCATACTTATTGCATCATATTTATCTAGTACAGATAGGAATTCCTTTATAATTTTTGTGCTTGGAATTGTACCACATTGCTTAACATCACCTAGATATCCTTTGGTGTTCTCCAAATTTATTTATTTTTTTTCCTTTTATATTGTCTTCTAACATTTTATTCTTTACACAAGTTAAAACAAAAATACAATCAATTATCAACTGGGGAGAGAGGAGGGTGGGAGAAAGGGTAGGTGGGGAAATAGCACACTCACCGTCTCGAGTAACACTGGTCGCAAGAAGGCTCTGGGGCCCCATCCGTCGCCCCCGCGGCCCTCCGGCCCATCCCCACCCCGAGGCTGGGGTCTGAGCTAAACTGTGGCACTATGTGGGGAGTCCAGCCAGGGAGACCAGATATCCAGAAAGCTGGGATAGCTGTGTTGCATGTAATGTGTCAATTTTTAATTAATCATTATAAAGTTTATCCTGGTAATGACATCATTTAGATTTAGTGTAGGGGTTCTCCAGTGTCTGGCAATAGTATGCTTAGTGGCTAAAGTAAAATACTGTAAGAGTGCATTACACTTGGGGGATATGTTCTCTGCCTTCCCTCCTAACAGGCAAACCTCTATTGTGGGTGTTAGTGGGCTATGTATTAGTTGTGAAAATAGTTGGAACACATTCCCCCAGAGAGCTTGTGCCTTTATGCAGTGCCACCAAATGTGGCTAAAATCTCCTGTAGCTTGGCAGCCCTAAAGCAAAGTCTATTTATCGTCGGGTTTATTTGGTGCATTCTGGATGGGGTGAGATAGGTTCTGTGGAGGACTTTGATTGAGACCTCTAGTAGGCTATGGGTAAGTGAGCCCTTGGTCAGATTTCGGCTAATCCTATGCCAAGTTTCTATAGTCAGTTCCCTGCCTAGGTCTTGTTCCCAGTGTGCCATACAGGCGGGTTTCTGTTTTTGTTTGGTATTGTTAAAGCTGGAATACAAGAGACCCAGGGTGCCTCTAGAGTTGGGAATATTCTTACAAATTGTTGATAGCCAGCACTGTTTTGGTGGGCCCCAGTCTTTTGTCAGGGATTCTAACCAATGTCGGATTTTCCTATAATTCCATAGTTCCCCTGTTGGTATGTTAAAGTTAGTTACCAGTTGTTCGTGATTTACCACTCTATCGTCATGATACCACGCCCCTATTCTGTTAAGGTCACTAGAGAGCCACCACCTTTTTGAGATTGAGCTCAAGGTCGTCTCAAAGTCTGGGAAGGATTTTATAGAAGTCATAGGGGTGATTGGTGGCGCTAGTTGGTGTTTGGTACAAGCCCAGGTCCACACCGATGCCGTGAGTTTGATCATCGGGTTGGTGAGGTACTTTTTGTTTTTGATTTTATGAATCCCCGGGTCCCAGATCAGCGTGTCCCAGGAGTGGGGTCTAAGTTCCCAGTTCTCCATAAAGACCCATATGGGTTGATGTGTCTTTGTGTGGGTTAGTGGCAGGAAGGCCAACTGGGCTGCTTTGTAGTAAAGCCTGAGATTTGGGCAGGATAATCCCCCTTGGTTTTTGTGCTTATACATCATCTGCCTAGCAATCCGCGGGGCTTTATTGCTCCAAATAAATTTAAATATTATATTCTGCAATCTGTCTAGATCTTTGAGATCTAGCGGTAGGGGAAGGGTCCTGAAAAGGTACAATATTTTGGGCAGAATATTCATCTTGATGTCCGTGATGCTTCCCGTCCATGATATGTTTAGCTTTGACCAGCTTTGTATATTCTTTGTTAATTTCTGAAGCAATGGGGGGTAGTTTGCTTTGTATATTCCCGCTACCCTCCTTGTAATATGAACCCCTAGATATTTGATTGATGTTTTTGGCCAGGAAAAGTTATAAGTCCTTTGCAATTCTGTAAGATCTGTCAATGGTATTCCTACATCTAAGGCCTCGGTTTTCTCCAGGTTCATTTTTAGCCCCGATATCTCCCCAAAGTCACGTAATACCGTCAGCAAGGCCGGGATCGAGCTCTTGGGGTATGTCAGAGTGCATAGGAGGTCATCCGCAAACAGGGAGCATTTGAGGTCTTGGAGGCCGATTCTCAGGCCCCTTATGTTTGCGGTGCATCTGATTTTTTGGGCCAAAGGTTCCATGCCAGCGCAAAGAGTAATGGAGACAGGGGGCACCCCTGTCTTGTTCCTCTCCGTATGTCTATAGTCTCCCTGTTTGGCCCTGGTAGTTTTTAGAGCCGCCTGGGGCAGATGATAATAAGAGCGTAGCAGATTTATGAAGCGTCCTTTGAAGCCAAATTTGGCCAGTGTCGCGTGTAAGTAGGGCCACTCTACCATGTCAAAGGCCTTTTCAATTTCAAGGGCCAAGACACAAAGCGGGATACCATCCCTTTGCGCCAGATGTAGTACATTTAAAGTTCGTCTAAGATTGTCTGCTGCTTGTCTGAATGGGATAAAGCCCGTCTGGTCTTTCTGTACTAGTTCCGGTAGGAACTTGGAGATCCTGTCCACCATTATCTTTGCTAGCATCTTAACATCGCCGTTTAGGAGGGATATTGGGTGGTAGTTTTTGGCCTCCAGGGGGTTCCTGCCCTCCTTAGGGAACACCACCAAGTCAGCCCTATTGAGTTCAGGTGGCATGGCTTCTCCATTCAGAATGGAGTTGAAAAGCCTGCATAGATAGGGGGCTAGAAGCCCAGCATATGTTTTATAGTAGGAGTTTGGGAACCCATCTGGGCCCGGGGCTTTACCTAATTTGAGATTTTCAATAGCTCTGAGTACCTCCTCTATTGATATGTCAGAGTTAAGCATGCTTATGTCCTGTTCCGTGGCCTTGGGTAGATCTAAAGATGTCAGATAGGATTGGGTCGCATCTGGGCCTTGTAGGATAGTTGCAGCATAGATTTTTTGATAGAAAGCCGCAAAGGTCTGTTTAATTTCTGTTTGGCTTACTGAGGGATACCCATTTGCGGTGTTAAGCTTTAAAACTTTTTGCTGAAGGGGTCTAGGGTTCAGTCTCCTAGCTAGAAGGGAGCTAGGTTTGTTCGCCTTCGTATAGTATAGGTGGGTGGTGCGCCTCAGTGCTTTGTCTGTCCGCATTGAGAGAGCATTGTCGAATTCCAGTCTACATCTATCTATTTGATGTCTTGTTTGAGGAGAGGGGTTAGTCTGGTTATGTCTCTCTAGTCTTTGGAGTTCTTTTCTGATCTCTGTTTCCCTCTGCAGGCATTGCTTCTTAAAGGCCGAAGCAAGCTTAATATAGGTGCCACGTATATACGCCTTATGTGCAGTCCAGATCCAGCCCATCCCTACGTCTGTAGTGTCATTGATGTCAAAGTATAGTCGTAGGTCTTTCTCTACTTGGCTATTGAATGTGGGGTTGTGTAGTAAAATTTCATTTAGCCTCCAGATAAAAGGGCTTTTCTGGGTCCTGCCAAAGTCTATTGTCAGGGTCACCGCCGAATGATCCGACCATGGGCATACATTAATTTTGGCTGATCTAGTCATATCAAAAATTGGCGCGCTTACTAGTATTGTATCGATTCGGGAATAAGATCCATGTACATGCGAGTAGTGAGTATATTCCCGTCTGGTTGGGTGATGCCCTCTCCAGGCGTCCACTAAGCCTATAGCTTTTAATAATCTCTTAATTTGTTAAATTTTATTTGTGTACCGACCACAGTCTAGGCCCCTAGATCGATCTAAGAGAGAATCTAATGTCAGATTGAGGTCTCCCCCTATTATCAGTTTTTCATGGGCGTTAGATTCAAGTACTCTCAGGATTTTTAAAAGAGTTTTGTGTGGAGATGTCGTCTGGGCATAAATGGATACTAGCGTCAGCTCTGAACCTAGAATTGTGCCGGATAGAATTATGTAGTGTCCCTCTTTGTCAATTATTTTAGAGGTGATCTGGAATGGAAAATTGCGGTGTATTAGTATTGATGTCCCCGCTTTTCTGGTGGGTTGCGTAGCTGAGTAATAGTTTGGGTATTCTTTATCCAAGAATGAGGGGATTTTGTGTTGGGCAAAATGTGTTTCCTGCAAGAACAGGACAGAAGGCTTTATATGCTTGTAATAAAGGAAAGCTTTTCTCCTTTTGTACTGTGAATTGAACCCTTTTACATTGTGTGTGGTAAAAGCGTATTCTACACTGGCCATCGGGTAAGTCTGAGTATGTGTTGTTGAGAGCCTGTCAACTCACCCCATGTCCCGGATTGTGCAGGAGGGACCAGAGAGCCAGGGAGCACCAGAAGGAGCCTCCAGGCCCTGTTGCAGGCCAATGTCTTCTCATGCCGTATAGAGCGCGCTGGGGTGGGAGGGGAAGGGAAAAAAGAAAGTTCATAAACAACATTAACCGTAATACATATACACTTACTCCTATGCCAGTCAAAAATTCTGGCATCTGTCGGGGGTAGGACTATGGGAGGCAATCGTCCTATAATCCCCCGTTGGAGGGGTATATATAAGGAACCCATTACATAAAAGTAGTTCCTTGTAGCCACTGAGGGGCAACTCATTTAGATCTAACTATAGAGTCTAATAGTCTGGTAAGAGATGAAGGGAAAGTGTCATGGTCTTATCTATAACAGCTAGTTGGCCTTCTACACTCTCTTGGATTATGATAAGGTTTTGGAAGGTTCTTTTTTTGTTTATGTCACCCTACGTTTCTGATTCGAGTGGTAACGTGCCTCAAATTTTAGGTTTTCAGTGGGCCTCTATTTCCCCCAGTGTCGTCTTCTTTTGGTTTGGGTGGTTCCCTGCTAGTTCATCAATGGGGGCTTCAGTATGGTAGTAAAAAGAGCTCTTGTGAGGCATGCCTTTATGTTATGTCCTCTGTAGGGGGGGTAATAGGTCTCTAATTTTCAAGTGGGTAGCCATCTTTCCCTGTTTACTTCGTCTCTTGTTAAAAGAAAAAAAAAAAAGGCTTCCCATCGACTCTTGCCTTAGTGTTTAAGTTTGGTGAGTGTCAGTGTTGTCTTCCTTTCAAGTCTAGTTATGGGAAGTTTTGTAGCTATATTCTCAGGCTAAGACATTTGTAAGAAACAGTAACAACCAGCAATGACTTTTGAACTGTGCTTAAAATGACAAAAGATAAATCTTATACAAATTAGCCTTAAATTCAACAACAAATCATGAATGATTAAACCCTTTGTAAATGAGTCCGATTGGTATGGTACTTCAGGTAGCTCTAAGGGCGCCTTCAGTTATCTGCCCAGTTCTATTAGTGGACTTGTGGCTCGTAGGCATTTCCCGCGAATTTGGGGAAGAGCTCTGATTGCCTTTATTCTGTACTTTAGTCCACTGTTTGGTGGGCGCAGTAATATTGTTTCGTCTGTGATCCCTCTCTGCGTTGTTCGGTGGATTAGGTGCAAGTCCGATAGTAGTGAGGTGAGAGCGGCATTCCTCCAGGGAGCGGGCTGAGTACATCTTGCCCTTATGTTGAAAAGATACCACAAATGGAAATCCCCATCTATATGGGATTTTATGTGTGTTCAGAATCTCTAGGGCTGGCTTCATTTCCCTGCGCCTGGTCAGTGTGATCGGAGAAAGATCTGCGAACAGCAGTATTGTTGCATTGTCTGGGCCCCTGATGTTTTGCTTTTTTCTGGCTGCCGCCAGGATCAGGTCCCTGGCTTGTTGTCTCAGGAATCTAATGATCACATCTTTCGGTACGTCTGGGTTTCTGTGTGCCCCTAGAGCTCTGTGGGCCCTCTCTATCTCCCATACTGACTCTGGTATTTCCGGAATAATGCCCTTGATGGTGTCTTTCAGGTAAGGCTTCAGGTCTTGTACTGCCTTCGGAATCCCTCTCAGTCTTAAATTATGGCGGCGCGACCTGTTTTCTAGGTCCTCAAATTTATCTTCGAGGGTTTCCACTCTGGAGTAGGTCTGCGAGTGTAGCGCTCTGTCCCTCTCCTGGGCTTCAGCAATCTGGTCTACCTTTTCTTCCAGAAGGTGGGTTCTCTGACCCAGGTCATTTATGTCCTTTCTGATAGCATTCACAGTCTTTTCAGTATATGCCTGGAACATTCGTTCTATCAGGGCTATGGATCTCGGTGAGAGGTCCATGTTGCTTTGGGTTGCACCCAGGTCCTCCTGGTCCTCAGAGTTGTCTGAGTGCTCTGAGTTCGCTTCTTGGGCGGTTTCTGGGGTTTTAAAATGATCTGTGATCCTTCTGGTTGCAGTGCCTTTTTTGCATTTCCCCATGTTGAAGCCCAAGGATTAAAGTTACTATTGCGTGGGCAGTCTGTGGCTGACGGTCAGTAGCAGTTGCTGAGGGATCAAAGTGGTGGTGCAGATAAATGAATGGGTTTAATGCAAATCACATTTTAGTCATGGTCTTTGGTTGCTTGTGGTCTATCGTGCATGGCTTTTAGAGAGTTGACCCCTCATTTGTGACGCAGGGGGCGGTCAGGGATTTCTCGCCATTTCAAGGTTTACGTATAGTGGTTCTGTTTGCAGTCTCTGTTTTTTTGTGTTGAGTGCCACCTGTGTTTTGTCTTGGGCAGGGTCCCTCCTTTAGGGAGTGATTGAGGGGCTTTTCTATGCAGGGTAGATTGTAGAGTAAACCCTTCCTCTTTACTGATCTATGTTTCCACTTTTACCTTTGTGTAATACCCCTGCTTGACAGTTGGAGTGCTTTGGGGAATAGTGTTGAATCGTTTCTGTCCACTAGGTGTCAGTGAGCCTCCATTCTCTGTCTGCCACTTGCATAGAGTCAGTGTTACATATGCCAGTTTCTCACATATGGGGCCCTGATTTGCAGGGCTGTCAGAATAAAGGTAAGAAGGATGCAATCCAGCCTTATCTGTTGGTGTGTAAGTTGAATAGTGAGTCTTTATAATTCCAGTTTTCTCAAAGGTTTAAGTACCCTAAGTTCAGTGTGGGGTTTCCTTGTTTTTACATGTTTGTTAAAGATAGCAGGCTAGTTAGATGAGGGGTGTATTATAAACAGTGTTGTTTTATACTTGTGGAGGAGATGGGGTTAGGACTGACATGTATCCCTTTTGCATGCACAGTCCTGTCCTATGCCCCTAAAATGGCCGCCTCAGAGCTCTTTTTTGCAGGAGTGACACTCCAACAGCAAGGGCCTCTCTGAGCCCCCTAATGCAGGTAAAGATATAGCCACCCTCTATCTTCCTGCTTCTTTCCTCCAGCCCCACCAGTACTCACTTTACAGTTGGGTCTCCAGGCATAGGGTCACAGGGTTAATGGGTAAAGCTCCTGAGGTGATCCTGTGCATACACAGGGGCCTGGGCCTCCACCTCAGACCTTGCCTCATGCAAATCCAAGATGGCCGCCACCCGATCTTGGGGTCTCTGTAGCTTCCACTGCCTCCTGTGTTGCTCTGACCAGGCCCTGCTGCAGTGTTGCAGTTTCTGGCAAAGGGTGCCTGTAGCAGGCGCAGGGCCTCTGAAGCTCTCACCTCCCGGTAAGTCCCTGCAGGAAGGCAGTCTTCTAGTGAGCTGGCCGGGTGCAGGTTTCTCTGCAGCTGTGCCTCCAGGGGTATCTTTTGAGGGTCCCACGGGGGAAATAGGTCCCCCCTCCTCTTCCCCCAGTTGTTTTCAGGGTATGCAGTTTAGTTATGATAACTAGGGCAATTTATAAGCCCACTTTTAGTGCTTTAAGCAGGAGCTCACACTAAACACGTCTAGCTCCAGCATACAGAAGCTCCACCCTCCGTTTTCAATTTTTAACTGTTTCCTATACCCTGCTTTGCTGTCCCCACCTTCCCCCCATCCTTCCTCCATTTATGGCTGGCATAATTACCTCAAATCTCCTCCACCCTCCTCAAATACCTTAATTCTATGGTCTCTCTCCCATTCCTTCCTAACTCCACTATCTTCCTGTACTGTCTGACCCAAATCCATTCTCTCTCTCTTTCTTTCAGTGCAAATTCACTCTGGTTTAAGGCCTACTACATCTGTGAGATACTCAGAACTGCATTCACAACACCTCAGCAGTGCAAATTCACTCTGGTTTAAGGCCTACTACATCTGTGAGATACTCAGAACTGCATTCACAACACCTCAGCAGGTATGGAGGAGACTATGGAAACTGCGCAGTCTCAACTTAAGACTTGCACAATGATCTGTTCATTGTAATGTCCCATAATGACGTATAGAGTTGCCACTTATGTAGTCCAAACTGTACACTGGTAGCTATATGTCTGTCTCCGCAGAGGTCACTCAGAGAAACCTAAGCATCTGGCCATAAATGTAAGCTCTGTAGTGATGTCATGCATTTAGTTTATGCAACTGGGAGAAGACTAAAGACTGGATACATAGTACTGCTAGATAATCAGGTATTTTGTGAGGTTGGGGATATGGGCAATCCATGGTTTCATTATTTCCCTCCTCATCACCATTTAGCTTTATATTACTAATCTCAATATTGTTCCGAGATTAGATATACTTATATACTTATATATTGGCAATATTCTACACTATCTTCCCAATCTCAATTGCCAGAATTAATAGGGAACTATCCCAGTTACTCTTATCTCCAGCTAGGTGCTATACTTATGATAGTCACTTAATATATATTGTCTTTTTGGTACAATATTTTATATCTTTTATATTATGTCTATATTTTAATTGGTTGTGTATTGATATATTTAAAGGTTTAAAATGAAGCATACATTTTATCTTAATTTAGTTGTGGTATTGGTCTCTCTACCCCCCGTGTCTCTCTACCCCCCGTGTCTCTCTACCCCCCGTGTCTCTCTACCCCCCGTGTCTCTTTATCTCCCCCCTCCTCATCCTCAACCCCCCATCATTCTAACCCCCCCCCCTCATTCTAAACCCCCCCCCCTCATTCTACCCCTCTAAATACCCCCCCCCCCTCTCCCTTTCCCCTCACTTACCTGCATCTGAAGATTCTGCTCCGGCCTCCGCTCCTTCCGGCGTCTTTACGTGGCGAGCATGTGCTGTCACGGCATTAGCATATACCGGGTGCCTTGACGTCACAAGCACGAACGTCAAGACGCCGGAAGGAGCGGAGGCCGGAGCAGAAGCTTCAGATGCAGGTAAGTGAGGGGAAAGGGGCGGTATTTAGAGGGGTAGAATGAGGAGGGGGGTTAGAATGAGGAGGTGGGGGTTGAGGATGAGGAGGGAGGATGAGGAGGGAGGATGAGGAGGGAGGATGAGGAGGGAGGATGAGGAGGGAGGATGAGGAGGGAGGATGAGGAGGGAGGATGAGGAGGGAGGATGAGGAGGGAGGATGAGGAGGGAGGATGAGGAGGGAGGATGAGGAGGGAGGATGAGGAGGGAGGATGAGGAGGGAGGTTGAGGTTGAGGAGGGAGGTTGAGGTTGAGGAGGGAGGTTGAGGTTGAGGAGGGAGGTTGAGGTTGAGGAGGGAGGTTGAGGTTGAGGAGGGAGGTTGAGGTTGAGGAGGGAGGTTGAGGTTGAGGAGGGAGGTTGAGGATGGGGGGTTGAGGTTGAGGAGGGGATTGAGGATGGGGGGGTTGAGGTTGAGGAGGGGATTGAGGATGGGGGGGTTGAGGTTGAGGAGGGGGTTGAGGATGGGGGGGTTGAGGTTGAGGATGAGGAGGGAGGTTGAGGATGAGGAGGGAGGTTACATAGTTACATAGTAATTAAGGTTGAAAAAAGACTTTCAGTCCATCAAGTTCAACCTGTTAGGATCTCCTCTGATCTGCAATATGCGGATTAGTTATTAATTAATTTGTTGATTAAATAATTATTAATAGTATAGGATTGGAGGATGAATAAAGAGTTAGTCCCTCAAGTTCAACCTTTTTAGATCTCTATTGATCTTTTTAATGTGCACTATTTATTATTAATTGTTAATTATTAATTGATCCAGAGGAAGGCAAACAGAAAAAAAAACCATTGAAACTTTTCCAATTGTCTCATAAGGGAAAAAAAGCAAAATTCCTTCCTGACCCCAGAAACTGGCGATCAAATTTCTCCCGGGATCAATATTCCTTCGCTAGTTATCTAGGATAGCCTTGAATGCCCTCTTTATTCAAAAATATATCTAACCCCTTTTTGAAGTTGTCTATCGAATTCGCTGTCACCACCTCCTTTGGTAGAGAATTCCACAGTTTAACCACTCTAACTGTGAAGAACCCTTTTCTTTGTTTAAGGTGAAATCTTTTTTCCTCTAACCTCCAAGGGTGTCCTCTTGTCAGTTGAAAATCTCTTGCTACAAAAAGTTGACTTGACAAAGCCTTATATTGACCCTGAATGTATTTAAATAAGGTAATTATATCCCCTCGTAGACGCCTTTTTTCTAGCGAAAATAAGTTTAATTTGGTTAGTCTTTCTTCATAACTAAGCCCCTCCATTCCCCTTATTAGTTTTGTAGCCCTTCTCTGTACTTTTTCCAGCTCTAAAATGTCTGTTTTATGAAGTGGTGCCCAAAATTGTACTCCATATTCCAAATGAGGGTGTACTAGGGATTTGTATAGTGGCAGAATTATATTTGCTTCCCTTGCTTCTATACCCTTCCTAATACATGCTAATATTTTACTTGCCTTTGCAGCTGCTTCTTGGCTTTGAGTTCTGTTACCTAGGAGGTTGTCTACAAGCACTCCCAAATCCCTTTCAATATCTGATACACCAAGATTTGCTCCATTAAGATTATAGATTGCATGGCTATTTTTCCTTCCCAAATGTATAACCTTGCATTTATTTGTATTAAATCTCATCTGCCATTTAGCTGCCCATTTCTCTAATCTATGCAAATCCCTTTGTAGGGAAAGTACATCATTATCTGATTTTATTACTTTGCACAACTTAGTGTCATCAGCAAAAATGGAGACACTACTTTCGAGTCCTATTTCTATATCATTATAAAAATATGTTAAAAAGGAGAGGACCTAATACTGAACCTTGAGGAACCCCACTTATCACATTAGACCAATCGGAGTATGTTCCATTCACAACAACCCTTTGCTTCCTGTCTTTTAGCCAGCTCTCGATCCATGAGCAGATATTTACTGCAATTCCTGTATCCCTTAGTTTACTCACTAGTCTTGCATGTGGCACTGTATCAAATGCCTTTGAAAAATCTAAAAAGACTACATCTACTGAGTTGCCCTGATCCAAGTTCCTACTAACCTCCTCATAAAAACTAATTAGATTGGTCTGACACGACCTATCCTTCATAAATTCGTGTTGACTGCTACCTACGATCTTGTTCAAATAGACATATTCTTGTATTCTGTCCCTTACTAACCCTTCTAAAAGCTTCCCAACTACAGAAGTGAGGCTCACTGGTCTATAATTCCCCGGATTTGCTCTAGATCCCTTCTTAAATATAGGTATCACTTCTGCTTTTCTCCAGTCATCCGGTAGAGACCCTGTAGTGAGTGAGTCTTGAAAGATTAGATATAATGGTTTGGCTATTACAGAATCCAGCTCCCTCAGTACCATTGGATGTATTCCATCAGGACCTGGGGCTTTATTAACATTTATTTTCTCCAATCTCTTTTGGATTTCTTCCAGCGTTAACCAATTATTTAGTGAAGGTAGTGTAGCCCCATTATGTTGTGGTGTCCCAACCACTGGTACCTCCCTTGTGTATACCGACGTAAAGAACCTATTTAGCTCATCTGCCTTTTCCTGGTCACTAATTATCAGATGGACTGTGTCACATTGTAATGTTCCTATAGCTTCCTTCCTGGCCTTCTTCCCATTAATATATTTAAAAAATATTTTAGAGTTAGTCTTACTTTCCATTGCAACTGACTTCTCATTTTCTATTTTAGCCAGTCTAATAGCCCTTTTGCAAGCCTTGTTGATTTCCTTATAGTCACATAAAGCTGCCTCAGTTCCCTCCTTTTATAATTTAAACGCATGTTTCTTTTTCCTCATCATGATCTTTAAGTCATTGTTAAGCGACATGGGATATGATTTACTCCTATTCATTGTATTTCCACATGGTACATGCTGATGAGTATGTTTGTTTATTTAGTAAGGATTTGAATGTTGTCCATTTATTTTCAGTATTTTTCCCTATAAGTTCTTTGTCCCAGTCTATATGTAGTATTGCTGCCCGTAGCCCATTAAAGTTAGCCCTTTTAAAATTTAGAGTTTTTGTTGGCCCCTTACAACTCTGTTTTTTTGTATTCAATCCCAAATGATACTGTGTTGTGATCACTGTTCCCCAAGGGTTCCCCTATTTTAACATTTGATATTATATCAATATTACTTGTGATGACTAAATCCAAGATGGCCCCATTTCTAGTAGGTTCTTGTATTACTTGGGCCAGATAATGATCCCTGAGTGTACTCAAGAACCTGCTCCCCTTAGCTGAGCTGCTGGTCTCATTTATCCAGTTTATTTCAGGGTAATTCAAGTTTCCCATTATTAGAACTTGCCCATGCTTAGCTGCATTTCCAATCTGTAACAATAATTGTATTTCCTCACTTTCAGCTATATTTGGGGGTTTATAGCATACTCCCACCAATATGCATTTAGAATTAGCTCCTCCACTATTTAGCTCAAACCACAAAGATTCAATGATGCCGTTAGTGCCAGCATAGATATCTTCTCTGACTATAGGCTTAAATTCAGGCTTAACATAAAGACAGATCCCTCCTCCTCTTTTACCATTTCCCCTATCTTTCCTAAATAGGTTATAACCATCCAGATTAACAGTCCAGTCATGAGATTCATCCCACCATGTTTCAGTAATGCCTATTAAGCCTCATTTTTCTTGTACTGCTAATATTTCTAGCTCGTCCATTTTCCCAGGCAAACTTCTTGCGTTAGCAAGCATACACTTTATGTTGCCATGGCTCTGCCGTTGTGAAGGGCTTGCCACTGTATTTGAGGCCCCTATTAATAATTCCCTACTGTCTATTGTAACCCTCCCCCCTTCACCTCCCTCATGGGTAACTAATTCATCCCTTTCCCTCTCTACCCTATTTACCCCAATACTTCTATATAGTCCCTCCCCCCCACCTACAAGTTTAAAAACTCCCATAGCCGTTCTACCATCCTATTCCCTAGCACAAAAGCTCCCTCATCACTAAGGTGCAATCCATCCCTATAGAGATTGTACCCAAGTAAGAAGTCAGCCCAGTGCTCTAAAAACCCAAAACCCTCTGCACTGCACCACTTTTTTAGGTTGAGGATGAGGAGGGGGTTGAGGATGAGGAGGGGGTTGAGGATGAGGAGGTGGTTGAGGATGAGGAGGTGGTTGAGGATGAGGAGGGGGTTGAGGATGAGGAGGGGGTTGAGGATGAGGAGGGGGTTGAGGATGAGGAGGGGGTTGAGGATGAGAAGGCGGTTGAGGATGAGGAGGGGGTTGAGGATGAGGAGGGGGTTGAGGATGAGGAGGGGGTTGAGGATGAGGAGGGGGTTGAGGATGAGGAGGGGGTTGAGGATGAGGAGGGGGTTGAGGTTGAGGATGGAGGTTGAGGATGGAGGTTGAGGATGGAGGTTGAGGATGGAGGTTGAGGATGGAGAGGGAGGATGAGGAGGGAGGATGAGGATGAGGAGGGAGGATGAGGAGGGAGGTTGAGGAGGGAGGACAAGGAGGGGGTTGAGGATGAGGAGGAGGGTTGAGGAGGGGGGTTTAGGAGGGGGGGTTTAGAATGAGGGGGTTGAGTAGGGAGGTTGAGGATGAGGAGGGGGTTGAGGATGGGGGGGGTTGAGGATGAGGAGTGAGGTTGAGGACAGGGGGTTGAGGATGGGGGGGTTGAGGTTGAGGAGGGAGGTTGAGGAGGGGGTTGAGGATGGGGGGGTTGAGGTTGAGGACGGGGGTGGAGGAGGGAGGTTGAGGAGGGAGGTTGAGGAGGGAGGATGAGGTTGAGGATGAGGAGGGAAGTTGAGGAGAGAGGTTGAGGAGGGAGTTTGAGGATGAGGAGGGGGTTGAGGATGGGGGGGGTTAAGGAGGGGGTTGAGGATGAGGAGGGGGTTGAGGATGAGGAGGGGGTTGAGGATGAGGAGGGGGGATGAGGAGGGAGTTGAGGATGAGGCGGGAGTTGAGGATGAGGCGGGAGTTGAGGATGAGGCGGGGGGTTGAGGATGAGGCGGGGGGTTGAGGATGAGGCGGGGGGTTGAGGATGAGGAGGGAGGTTGAGGATGAGGAGGGGGTTGAGGAGGGGGCTTGAGGAGGGGGGGCTTAGGATGAGGGGGTTGAGTAGGGAGGTTGATGATGAGGAGGGAGGATGAGGATGAGGACTGGGGTGGAGGAGGGAGGTTGAGAATGAGGAGGGGGGAAGAGACACAGGGAAGGGAGAGGGGGGAAGAGACACAGGGAAGGGAGAGGGGGGAAGAGACACAGGGAAGGGAGAGGGGGGAAGAGACACAGGGAAGGGAGAGGGGGGAGGAGACACAGGGAAGGGAGAGGGGGGAAGAGACACAGGAAGGGAGAGGGGGGAAGAGACACAGGGAAGGGAGAGGGGGGAAGAGACACAGGGAAGGGAGAGGGGGGAAGAGACACGGGGAGAGAGGGGGACACAGAGGGCACAAGAGGGACACAGGGGGCAGCACATTTCCCACCCTTGGCTTATACTCGAGTCACTCATTTTACCCAGTATTTTGTGGTAAAATAGGTGCCTCGGCTTATACTCGGGTCGGCTTATACTCGAGTATATACAGTATATTGCTTTTTACTTATAGACTGATATTGGTTATGCTTTAACCATTAATTTTGGTTGTGACCAAAAAAACTATTTGTGTTAACATACTATTTGATATTAGATGTAGTATTTCAGGAAAAGTGGCTGTCCTTGTGGATTGACAGAAGAGGTGGATGCCCTTGACCTTCCTTCTAAATGTCGACACCAATGCTACTCCAAAGCCATCCTTTACTACAATACAAAAATAAAAGAGCAGCATAATTAATTTTAAAATACCACTGGCAACCCTTCTTGGCTCCTAAGTGTCCCTTACATTGTTTGGCTTACAATGAACAGTGTGTTAGGGAATTTTTCTTTGTGTTGTATGTTCCAAATGTTTCTCTTTTCCTTCAGTCTAAATAAACAGATCATCCTTATACTGGAGTAATAAAGCTCAGGGTGCAAAACCTCCAGGACCCTAATCATCATAATGTTTCAAATGTTAGCCAAAATTCAACAAGTATCAAAAAGGTTTCTTTTAAATGTTAACAAGATATTAACTTCAGCATTTCATTTAATCAGTAACCCCTTAATTTATGTACTTAATTTATGTACTTATCTGTATCCACTATTACTCATGTAGGCATGGTCTTCCTTCTTGCCTTAGAATAGCAATACAAATATTCTACAGCTGCAAGTACATATAATTATATAAATAAAACAGTTATTATTTACTATCATCACCTCTTAAAAAAACCTCTTCAACCTTTCCATTGTAACTATCACATTTCCCTCTCCCTTCAGACAATTATTACACCAATCCTAATGAAACCCTCTCTTGATCATCTATGCTTTGTAACTGCCGCTGTATTTTGTTGCTTTTTTATGCCTCCAAAGACTAGTCTGTATCAATCTAACCCATTTTCATAAAAATCCTTACTTGACCCTCTGTAATGTAGTTTCTGTGTACCACACTCTGCTGAGAAAGCACTTGTGAAAACTAAAGCAAAATGGCAGGTTGATGAAACCTGGTAACCTGTGTTTTAGCACTTGGATCTACTGTATATCTGTAAGTGCACTGAAAGAGAATTCCCTGACCTGCTGTTCTCTCTCCAGCACTTCAGTATTTTCTGTAACACTCTTATATCTCTAAAGCTAGTACAGAAAGAAAAATTAACCCTCATGCTTGAACTTTACTTAGCAGTACACATTTCTTTACAAAAAAAAACCTGTTTTTTTTACATCAGTAACTTTCAAACATTTACAGCTTTTCCCACAGCAAGCTAGCTGCCCTCCCTCAAAGTCCTACGCCTTCCTTACAAGAGCATGAATACCATTATGTGCAGCCTGAACAAAATAAACATCTAGCATGCAAAATAACTCCTCAACCCCTGCTCCAATATCCAACATGCACAAAATGAATATTTAGTTATGTGAACAGCATGTGCGATTTAACTCAGATCACTTAAATAAAAGGGTAGACAGGGGAACACAACTTATTTTCCTCTAGTCCTCTTTACCTACAGCATCACATATTATAGTTGTCAAACTGTGAGTCGTCGTCACTAGTGATGGTCCGGACAGTTCGCCGGAGAACTATTTGCAGCGATTTTCGCATGTTCGCGTTCGCAATGAACGGCGAACATATGCGCTTTTCGGTCCGCCCCCTATTCTTTATCATTGAGGAAATTTTGACCCTGCACCTTACAGTCAGCAGACACATTCCAGCCAATCAGCAGCATACACTCCCTTCCAGAGCCTTCCATCTGAATGACAGCCTCCATTTTAGAATCATTCTGTAGCTGCATTAGTTGAGAGAGGACATATATTCTACCTGCTGTTGATTTAATAGGGAAATAGATAGCCAGGCTGTGTATTTAGCTTTCACTACACACCTGAAGGACTCATTTGATATCTGCTGCAAGGACAGCAACCCAAAAAGCCCTTTTTAGGGCTAGAACATCATTTATTTTATTTTATTATTTTTTTCTGCTCATTTAATAGGGAAATAGATAGTCAGGCTGTGTATTTAGCTTTCACTACACACCTGAAGGACTCCTTTGATATCTGCTGCAAGGACAGCAACCCAAAAAGCCCTTTTTATTTTATTTTATTATTTTTTTCTGTGTAATCTAATTGCATATGCCTGCCTGCCTGCTAGCGTGTGTGTGAGGCCTATTACATCTACTCTGCCAACTTTTGCCAGTGCACAGTGACACTCATATCTAGTGCAACCGTAGTGTGCAGTGAAATAAAACAACCCTTTTTTTACTGTAATCGATTGAATATCAGTTGCCTGCCTACAGGCGTGTGTGTGAGGAGTATTGCATCTAGTCTGCCAACTTTTGCCAGTGCACAGTGACACTCATAGTTACATAGTTACATAGTAATTAAGGTTGAAAAAGGACTTTCAGTCCATCAAGTTCAACCTGTTAAGATCTCCTCTGATTTGCAATATGCGGAATAGTTATTTATTTTAATTATTGATTAAATAATTATTAATAGTATAGTATTGGAGGATGAATAAAGAGTTAGTCCATCAAGTTCAACCTTTTTAGATCTCTATTGATCTTTTTAATGTGGACTATTTATTATTATTTGTTAATTGTTATTTGATCCAGAGGAAGGCAAACAGAAAAAAAAAAAACCCATTTAAAGTTTGCCAGTTGTCTCATAAGGGGAAAAAAAGCAAAATTCCTTCCTGACCCCAAAAACTGGCGATCAAATTTCTCCCTGGATCAATATTCCTTTGCTCGTTATCTAGGATAGCCTTAAATGCCCTCTTTATTCAAAAATATATTTAACCCCTTTTTGAAGTTGTCTATCGAATTCGCTGTCACCACCTCCTTTGGTAGAGAATTCCACAGTTTAACCACCCTAACTATGAAGAACCCTTTTCTTTGTTTAAGGTGAAATCTTTTTTCCTCTAACCTCAAAGGATGTCCTCTTGTCAGTTGAAAATCTCTTGCTACAAAAAGTTCACTTGACAAAGCCTTATATTGACCCTGGATGTATTTATATAACGTAATCATATCTCTTCTTAGACGCCTTTTTTCTAGCGAAAATAAGTTTAATTTTGTTAGTCTTTCTTCATAACTTAGCCCCTCCATTCTCCTTATTAGTTTTGTAGCCCTTCTGTGTACCTTTTCCAGCTCTAAAATGTCTTTTTTATGAGGTTGTGCCCAAAATTGTACTCCATATTCCAAATGAGGACGTACTAGAGATTTGTATAGTGGCAGAATTAAAGTCAGGTCCATAAATATTGGGACATCGACACAATTCTAAACTCTGGAATGTGTGAGGCCTATTGCATCTAGTCTGCCAACTTTTGCCAGTGCACAGTGACACTCATATCTGGTGCAACCGTAGTGTGCAGTGAAATATTTTTTTTTTTTTTTTTTACTGTAATCAATTGAATATCAGTTGCCTGCCTACAGGCGTGTGTGTGAGGCCTATTGCATCTAGTCTGCCAACTTTTGCCAGTGCACAGTGACACTCATATCTAGTGCAACCGTAGTGTGCAGTGAAATTTTTTTTTTTTTTTTTTTTTACTGTAATCGATTGAATATCAGTAGCCTGCCTACAGGCGTGTGTGTGAGGCCTATTGCATCTAGTCTGCCAACTTTTGCCAGTGCGCAGTGACACTCATATCTAGTGCAACCGTAGTGTGCAGTGAAATAAAACAACCCTTTTTTTACTGTAATCGATTGAATATCAGTAGCCTGCCTACAGGCGTGTGTGTGAGGCCTATTGCATCTAGTCTGCCAACTTTTGCCAGTGCGCAGTGACACTCATATCTAGTGCAACCGTAGTGTGCAGTGAAATAAAACAACCCTTTTTTTACTGTAATCGATTGAATATCAGTAGCCTGCCTACAGCAGTGTGTGTGAGGCCTATTGCATCTAGTCTGCCAACTTTTGCCAGTGCGCAGTGACACTCATATCTAGTGCAACCGTAGTGTGCAGTGAAATAAAACAACCCTTTTTTACTGTAATCGATTGAATATCAGTTGCCTGCCTACAGGCCTGTGTGTGAGGTCTATTGCATCTAGATTTCAGAGGCAACGTACCCTGAACTTGAACAGTTTTGAAGACATGGTTGACTGGCTAACACAGGACACCCAATCTTCTACAGTTTCCGCTCAGAACTAGACGCACCATCCTTTTCCAGCTTAGCTTCCGGCACCGCTCCAGTTACCACTCGCCCGCCTGCCGCCACCACCAACACTAGCACCACAGCCGCTTCACTTGATCCGTCAGCAGAGTTATTTACACATCCGATGGAAGAAATGAGTGATGCACAAACATTAGTGCCAGAGGATGTAGATAACAGGGATATGTCCCAGTCAGGCAGCATTACACACATGGATGTACGGTCTGATGATGATGATGATAATGTTGTACCCGGTGCTGCTTCCTTTGTTAATTTGTCAAAAACAAGTGAAGCAGTTGATGATGACGATGCGTCCGTGGATGTCACGTGGGTGCCCGCTATAAGAGAAGAAGAACAGGAGGAAAGTTCAGATGGGGATACAGAGAGGAGAAGGAGACGAGTTGGAAGCAGCGGGAGGTCGTCGAAAGTAGCTAGTGGCACAGTCGGACAGCATGCATCGGCACCCGGGGACAGACAGACAGCACGCCAGTCAACGCATGCTTTTGCCACCACCAGAATGCCGTCATTGCAGAGCTCAGCAGTGTGGCAATTTTTTCGTGTGTCTGCCTGTGACAACAGTGATGCCATTTGCAACCTGTGTGAAAAGAAACTGAGTCGTGGGAAGTCCAACACCCACCTAAGTACAACTTCTTTGCGAAGGCACATGATGTCACATCACAAACGCCTATGGAATCAACACATGAGTACAAGCAGCACATAAAGTCAAAGCCGCCAGCCTCCTCCTGGTCCAGCATCTTCAGCCACGTCAACCACTGCTGCCCTGCTTGCCCCCTCTCAACCATCCGCCACTCCGTGTCTCGCCCTGAGCAGTCCCTGCTCATCTGCCCACAGTCAGGTGTCTGTCAAGGACATGTTTGAGCGTAAGAATGTCACAAAGTCACCCCCTTGCCCGGCAACTGACAGCTGGCTTGTCTGAACTCTTAGCCCACCAGCTTTTACCATACAAGCTGGTGGAGTCTGAGGCGTTCAAAAAATTTGTAGCTATTGGGACACCGCAGTGGAAGGTACCCGGCCGAAATTTCTTTGCACAAAAGGCAATCCCCAACCTGTACTCGATTGTGCAAAAGGAAGTAATGGCATCTCTGGCACACAGTGTTGGGGCAAGGGTCCATCTGACGGATATCTGTTCTGCAAAGCATGGTCAGGGCAGGTATATCACCTACACTGCGCATTGGGTAAACCTGGTGACGTCTGCCAAGCATGGAATACGTGGCTCTGCAGAGGAGTTGGTGACACCCTCACGACTTGCAGGCGGGCCTGCTGTCACCTCCTCCTACTCCATCCTCTTCCATAACCTCCTCAGCTGAGTCCTCTTCTGCTGCAGCTATGTCTTGCTCCACATCAACGGCACCCCCCCAGCTCCACAGGTACTATTCCACATCCCGGATACGGCAGTGTCACGCCGTCTTGGGGTTGACTCCTGTCAACTCCTCTCCACCCTGAACGCACAGGTGGATCAGTGGCTGACTCCGCACCAACTGGTCAGGCGTTCCTACACAGCCATGGCTTCACATTACAGATATCCAGCGGCGAAACAACATGATTTTAGACAGCCCGATACGTTGGAATTCAACACTCCTACTGTTCGACCTCCTGCTCCAAAAAGAAAAGGCCGTTAACGAGTATTTGTATGACCGGGGTGCTAGGACAGCCTCTGCGGAGCTGGGGATTTTTTTGCAACGTTACTGGACGCTCATGCGCAATGCCTGTAGGCTCATGCGTCCTTTTGAGGAGGTGACAAACCTGGTCAGTCGCACCCAGGGCACCATCAGCGACATCATACCATTTGTTTTCTTCCTGGAGCGTGCCCTGCGAAGAGTGCTGGATCAGGCCGTAGATGAGCTTGAAGAGGAAGAGGAAGAGTTGTGGTCACCATCACCGCCAGAAACAGCCTTATCAGCATCGCTTGCTGGACCTGCAGCAATGCTGGAAGAGGATTGTGAGGAAGAGTAGTCAGAGGAGGAATGTGGCTTTGAGGAGGCGGAGGAAGACCAACCACAACAGGCATCCCAGGGTGCTCGTTGTCACCTATCTGGTACCAGTGGTGTTGTACGTGGCTGGGGAGAAGAACATATCTTCAGTGAGAACACTGAGGACGAGGAACGGGACATGACTAGCTTGGCATCCAACCTTGTGCAAATGGTGTCTTTCATGCTGTCGTGCCTGTTGAGGGACCCTCGTATAAAAAGGATGAAGGAGAACAACCTGTACTGGGTGTCCACGCTACTAGACCCCCGGTATAAACAGAAAGTGCCTGAAATGTTACTGAATTACCACAAGTCGGAAAGGATGCAGCACTACCAAAATAAATTAAAAAGTATGCTTTACGCAGCGTTTAAGGGTGATGTCACAGCACAAAGGCAATCTAACAGCGGAAGAGGTGAACATAATCCTCCTCCTCCCAAGACCACGCCGGCAAGGAGAGGACGCTTTATAGACGTGTTGTTGATGGAGGACATGCAGAGCTTTTTAAGTCCTATGCATCGCCACAGCCCTTCGGGGTCCACCCTCAAAGAACGACTCGACCGTCAGGTAACAGACTACCTCGCCATAACTACAGATATCGACACTATGAGGAGCGATGTACCCCTTGACTACTGGGTGTGCACGCTTGCCCTGTGGCCTGAGCTATCCCAATTTGCCATAGAACTTCTGTCCTGCCCCGCTTCAAGTGTCCTGTCAGAAAGGACCTTTAGTGCAGCAGGAGGTTTTGTCACTGATAAGAGAAGTCGCCTAGGTCAAAAAAGTCTAGATTACTTCACCTTTATTAAGATGAATGAGGGATGGATCCCGAAGGGACTGACAGTGGGCAATACATTCGATTAAAAAAGTCCTGATAGATGAGCTGCCTTGAGCTAATAATGGTCCACACGCTGCTGTATTTTATCCCTGAATGCCGGATGACTTGCGTGACTTATACGCCACCATCTAGGGTTCAGGCGCAATGTTTTAGGGCACTTTCTGCCTGGCAAACTAACATCAATTTTTCTGGTCGCTGCAACAATACCTAATTTTTGCATTTAAATTCTTTTATTGTCAGAAGGCGTACAGCATGTAATGAAAAATAAAGCATTTTTGAACAGTCTTGCATAACAGTTTTGCAAAAGTACATATTTACAATAAAGACATTTTGTGAAAGTTAGCTGGTTATTCCTTCTTATTTTTGCTTTTTAGGTTAATAATTTTTCTTATTTTTTACTGTGATTGCAATTTAAGAGATACCTAAAACATGGTAAAACAGACAATGGTAAAGAGTATATCTGCAGGGAACACCAAAGTCCAATTAGCTATCATCCCTCCAGCAGTATTAGCTTATTATTTACAATATCTAACCTGGGCAATCACCCTTGGGTTACCCTAGGGCAGGCTTCAGTGAGCGACCTCTCCTTTCCTGGGATGATTTTGCCGCCGGTTGCTTCTGAAGGGTCTCCAGGGCTCCCCCACTTCGGTCCTTCCCCCATTGTCGCTTCAACCAGTAACAAATGTTTTATATTTGTAAAGCGACCCAATGATCCCCTTTGATAGAGGTTTATCTTTACAAATTTTGGAGAACCAATTTAAGACCGGTGTCCCCTGTTTCTGGGTCAGGGAGTGTGTGAAATGCCTCAGCCTACAGTAATTGTAATGTTCTGACAGCGGTAGCTCATGCTTGTCCCTCAGTTCCTCATAGGTGAGCATCTGGCCCTTTACTAACCGGTCTCCCAGTCTATCTAGTTTCCTTGACCTCCACCAGTGTTGTGATGTTGTGCTCATGTGTTTCGGGGCCTGAGGGTGGTCAAGAATTGGGGTCATTTGGGTGGATCCAGGGAACAAACCTGTGCGTTTCTTGGCCCATTTCCAGTATGATAGTGAGTGTCTGATTAGGGTGTTTGGCGAGTTTTTAAGGCACTGAGGCAATTCTGATAGCCAAGCCACCTTGTCCCAGGTTAAGGGCCTTAAAGTGTGGTTCTCTAAATACACACAGGCCGGTTGATGACATATAGAATGTGCTATTGGGAGGAAAGATAGGTGACGGAACAGGTATTAAACTGATAGGAATGAGTAGTACAACTTAATACACCACTCCTATCTGGTGGCACCTTAGATTGCACGTGCAGTGCCCCAAATTCGAAGTAGGTGGTCCGACCAAGCATCTTTTTCCATCTCCCTGTTCCACAAATCCATGCCATATACACGTCCCCTGATAGGTGACGTAACAGGTATTACACTGATAGGAATGAGTAGTACAACTTAATATACCACTCCGATCTGGTGGCACCTTAGATTGCACGTGCAGTGCCCCAAATTCGAAGTAGGAGGTCCGACCAAGCATCTTTTTCCATCTCCCTGTTCCAAAAATCCATGCCATATACACGTCCCCTAATAGTGGACGTAACAGGGATTAAACCGATAGGAATAGTACTACTTAACAGTACACACCTTATAATAATGCAGACAGAGGCAACGCAAAGAGAGGAGTCTGAAGAAGAGGAGTTAGAGGAGGAAGGTGGCTTTGAGGAGGTGGAAGACCAAACACAGCAGGCGTCCCAGGGGGCTTGTTGTCACCTTTCGGGGACCCTTGGTGGCTGGAGGAAGAGACCTTCAATGACATCAGTGAGGACAAGGAACGGGACATGGCTAGCTTGGTATCCAACCTTGTGCAAATGGGGAGTTTGCGGTTGTGCAAAGGGACTGTTTGCGGTTGTTTGCGGTGCATTAAACGGAGAGATTGGTCTGTTACTGTGAAGCGGGTGTAACCCTTACACTACATGATCGATACAACATCATACCTGATGTTTTAAAGCATGTTATTCCAAACAATTTAGGAATGTTAGGTGATTTATGCCCTTTATGGCTTAAAACCAGACTCTGCATCAACTATGTAATTTTCCGTGGGAGTTTTGCCATGGATCCCCCTCCGGCATGCCACAGTCCAGGTGTTAGTCCCCTTGAAACAACTTTCCCATCACTATTGTGGCCAGAAAGAGTCCCTGTGGGTTCTGAAATTCGTCTGCCCATTAAAGTCTATGGCGGTTCGTCGATGTTCGTCCGTTCGCGAACATTTGATGGAATTCGCATCCGCGGTTCGCGAACTGAAAATTTGTTGTACGCGACATCACTAGTAGACAATAGTAGGCTTCACAAACAGTGCAAAACCAAACTCAGGCAAGAAAGCATTATCCTGTGTAGTTTACACATAAGGGAATCAGTACAAGGAAAGGGGTTATATATAAGAAATACTGAAAGTGTAAAAACAGTTTTATTATTTATTTTAATGAAATCCACATAAGCTATTTGCATATAATAGTTTATAAATTAAATACTTTACATTATTTTACTTAATAAAACATACTGCCCATTATCATGGTTTTTCTTAAATTATCATAAACATAAACTACAATATAGAAACTTCAATATGTTATTGAATTCATAACATTAAATACAAATTCAGTATTGATTTATTAACATCCACCTCTGACAAGATTTAGATATTTAGATGTTGTTGTGTTATTAGTAAACATTTCCAATTTTTGTTCTATTTAGTATGATGAAATACTTTTGCCATAATTTTTAAATATGTAGACAATCCCACCATCATTAGATCCGAATTAAACTTT
Organism: Discoglossus pictus; assembly: GCA_027410445.1. Classification (NCBI taxonomy): domain Eukaryota; kingdom Metazoa; phylum Chordata; class Amphibia; order Anura; family Alytidae; genus Discoglossus; species Discoglossus pictus. The sequence continues at coordinate 207,722,381 of CM050163.1, forward strand.
TTCAGTTCAAAAAGATTAACTGCTTTTTTAATTTTCAAATGTAACCCATCTTTATATAAAACAAAGATATAAGGTAATTAGAAAATTAAGTACTCCATTGTCCTCTAAGAGCAAGAGAGTGAGAAAAAGGTTTTGGTGATGATTGCAAGAGATCACGACCAGCTCTTACTTTCATTTCTTCAAATGTATTGTTCTTTGATTAAGAATTTTTTATGTGGAGTCTATTGTGCAGATGAGAAAAAGCTAGAAATAAACTGAAAAGTCACATGCTAAAACCTGCTTTGATATTGAATTGGGTTGAATTTGTTATGATTGAACTAACCATAGTGAGTCTCCTTTTAAATTTTCATAATACTTCACTATGAATTCAGGACCCATCTATCAAATGTTATTGCCTATAGTAAAATCGATAATGTTGTAGCAATAAAATCACACTCATTTACCACATGACAAACTCTTACTCTTTTCCTGAATTCCTATCTCCCACCGGTAAGGCACATCCTGAAGGACAGAGATAGATGGGAAGAAATAATAAAGTAGATAAAAGAATGTGCAGAGGATTTCAGTCGGGAGGATTAATGAAAGTAGTGAATTTAGAAAATAGCAAATGGCTTTCACAAATTTGAGTAATTTGTATTCTACCTAATGCAAGTTCTTATTATCTTTGGCTCTGTATCAAGCAGCTAAAATCTTGTATGCTAAAAAAGCCTCAAGCCATTTGTATATCTGTATTATTATTTATTTAAAATGTCCCTCTATGTTATTGCTATGAATTGTTGTTATATGTAGAATGAGAGCTTAGTTACTGCAATGTAACTAAGAAAAACGCAGAACCTTGCGACAAGGTTGATGACTTGCCCTCTCTGGCCAGTGATGAGAAAAGCAAGATATAGGAATCAAAGTAGCAACAAGCATTCTCACACAAATTGCACATGTTCCCCAATCAATTAAGTACAGGACAGATCCAGAAAGCAAGCGGGACCCCTAACACTTCTATATGCTTATTATTAAATCGTTCACCTGAGACTTCATAAACTCTGCACAGCATGCCTTCAATCTTTCCCAGCATCAGAGTCTTCTCTAGGAAATCCTGTCTTTTCATGATAAAGCCAAAGTATTTGATCTTTAGCCTCATGGTCAAACCTTCCAGTGAACAGTTTGGCTTGATTTCCTGTAGTATTGACTGATTGGATTTTATTGCAGTCCAAGGGGCTCTAAGCAGTTTTCTCCAACTCCACAATTCAAAGGCAACAATTCTTCGGTGCTCACCCCTCTTTATTCTTTATGCCCCAGATCCAATAGTCTATGAGTTAGAGGTAAATGTTTTCTGGAACTCTTGTTTTCTCTATTATCCAGCAGAGATTGGCAATGTGATCTCTTGTGTCTTTGTCTATGTGAAACCCAACTTGCACATCTGATTGTTCTTGGCCCATATATTATTGGAGCATAGCTTGCAGTATCTTAAAAGTTACTTGCTGCCAAATGAGTGCAGTTGTTCAATACTTGGAGCACTATTTCTCACTGACTCTGTTTGGCACGGGAACATAGACTGACCTTCTCCAGTCCACTGGCCACAGCTCAGTTTTCCAAGTAAATACATATATACAGTATATCACAAAAGTGAGTACACCCCTCACATTTTTGTAAATATTTTATTATATCTTTTCATGTGACAACACTGAAGAAATGACGCACTGCTACAATGTAAAGTAGTACGTGTACAGCCTGTATAACAGTGTAAATTTGCTGTCCCCTCAAAATAACTCAACACAAGTGAGTATACCCCTAAGTGGAAATGTCCAAATTAGGTACAATTAGCAATTACCAGGTCTCAGGTGTGAATGGGAAGCAGGTGTGTTCCATTTGGTGTTATTGCTCTCACACTCTTTCATGCTGGTCACTGGAAGTTCAACACTGGTCATTGGAAGTTCAGCACCTCATGGCAAAGAACTCTCTGATAATCTGAAAAAAAGAATTGTTGCTCTACATAAAGATGGCCTAGGCTATAAGAAGATTGCCAAGGCCCTGAAACTGAGCTGCAGCTCGGTGGGCAAGACCATACAGCGGTTTCACAGGACAGGTTCCAATCAGAACAGGCCTCGTCATGGTCGACCAAAGAAGTTGAGTGCACGTGCTCAGCGTCATATCCAGAGGTTGTCTTTGGGAAATAGACGTGGGAGTGCTGGCAGCATTGCTGCAGAGGTTGAAGGGGTGGGGGCTAAGCCTGTCAGTGTTCAGACCATAAGCTGCACACTGTATCAAATTGGTCTGCATGGCATCCCAGAAGGAAGCCTCTCCTAAAGATTATGCACAAGAAAGCCCGCAAACAGTTTGCTGAAGACAAGCAGACTAAGGAGATGGATTACTGGAACCATGTCCTGTGGTCAGATGAGACCAAGATTAACTTATTTGGTTCAGATGGTGTCAAGCGTGTGTGGTGGCAGACAGGTGAGGAGTACAAGTGTGTCTTGCCTACAGTCAAGCATGGTGGTGGGAGTGTCATGGTCTGGGCCTACATGAGTGCGGCCGGAATTGGGGAGCTACAGTTCATTGAGGGAACCATGCATGCCAACATGTACCGTGACATACTGAAGTAGAGCATGATCCCCTCTCTTCGGAGACTGGGCTGCAGGGCAGTATTCCAACATGATAACGACCCCAATCACACATCCAAGACAACCACTGCCTTACTAAAGAAGCTGAAGGTAAAGGTGATGGACTGGCCAAGCATGTCTTCAGACCTAAACCCTATTGAGTATCGGTGGAGCATCCTCAAACGGAGGGTGGGAGAGTGCAAGGTCTCTAACATCCACCATTTCATCATGTTGGAGTGGAAGAGGACTCCAGTGGCAACCTGTGAAGCTCTGGTGAACTCAATGCCCAAGAGGTTTAAGGCAGTGCTGGAAAATAATGGTGGCCACACAAAATATTGACACTTTGAGCCCAATTTGTACATTTCCACTTAGGGATGTACTCACTTTTGCTGCCAACAGTTTTAGACATTATTAGCTGTGTGTTGAGTTATTTTGAGAGGACAGCAAATTTACGCTGCTATACAGGCTGTACACTTATTACTTTACATTGTAGCAGAGTGTCATTTCTTCAGTGTTGTCACATGAAAAGATATAATAAAATATTTACAAAAATGTGTGCAGTGTACTCACTTTTGTGAGATACTATATGTATATATATAAAAGTATTATATACTGTATATAGGAAAAGTATTTTATCCCCCTGCTGATTTTGAACATTTGTCCACTGACAAAGAAATGATCAGTCTATAATTTTAATGGTAGGTGTATTTTAACAGTAAGGGACAAAATAACAAAAAAACAAACAAGAAAAAGGCATGTCAAAAAAGTTAAAAATTGATTTGCAGGTCAATGAGGGAAATAAGTATTTGACCCGTTTAACTTAGTACTTGGTGTCAAGACCCCTGTTGGCAATCACAGAGGTCAGACGTTTCTTGTAGTTGGCCACCAGGTTTGCACACATCTCAGGAGATATTTTGTCCCACTCCTCTTTGCAGATCCTCTCTAAGTCATTAAAGGTTTTGAGGCTGATGTCTGGCAGCTCGAACCTTCAGCTCCCTCCACAGATGTTCTATGAAATTAAGGTCTGAAGACTGGCTAGGCCACTCCAGGACCTTAATGTCCTTTTTCTTAAGCCTTTCCTTTTTTGCCTTGGCTGTGTGTTTTTGGTCATTGTCATGCTGGAATACCCATCCACGACCCATTTTCAATGCCCTGTCTGAGGCAAAGGAGATTTTCACCCAAGATTTGATGGTACTTGGCCCCGTCCATTGTTTCTTTGTTGCGGTGCTGTTGTCCTGTCCCCAAAGCATAATGTTTCCACCTCCATGTTTGACAGTGGGGTTGGTGTTCTTGGGGTTATAGGCAGCATTCCTCCTTCTCCAAACACGTTGAGTTGATGCCAAAGAGCTCGATTTTGGTCTCATCTGACCACAACACTTTCACCCAGTACTCCTCTGAATCATTCAGATGTTAATTGGCATACTTCAGATGGGCCTTTACATGTGCTTTCTTGAGCAGGAGGACCTTGCGGGTGCTGCAGGATTTCAGTCCTTCACGCCGTAGTGTGTTACCAATTGTTTTCTTGGTGACATGGTCCCAGCTGCCTTGAGATCATTAACAAGATCCTCCTGTGTAGTTCTCATTATCATTGCAACTCCACGAGGTGAGATCTTGCATGGAGCATCAGACCGAGGGAGGCTGACAGTTATTTTGTGTTTCTTCCATTTGCCAATAATCGAACCAGCTGTTGGCACCTTCTCCCCAAGCTGTTTGGCGATGATCTTGTAACCCATTCCAGCCTTGTGTAGGTCTACAATCTTGTCCCTGACATACTTGGACAGCTCTTTGGTCTTGGCCATGGTGGAGAGTTTGGAATCTGCTTGATTGATTGCTTTTGTGGACAAAGAAAAGGGTTCTTCACAGTTAGGGTGGTTAAACTGTGGAATTCTCTACCAAAGGAGGTGGTAACAGCAAATTCGATAGACAACTTCAAAAAAGGGTTAGATATATTTTTGAATAAAGAGGACATTCAAGGCTATCCCAGATAACTAGCGAAGGAATATTGATCCAGGGAGAAATTTGATCGCCAGTTTCTGGGTCAGAGGGAATTTTGCTTTTTTTCCCCTTATGAGACAATTGGCAAAGTTTCAATGGTTTTTTTTTTCTGTTTGCCTTCCTCTGGATCAATTAACAATTAATAATAAATAGTGCACATTAAAAAGATCAATAGAGATCTAAAAAGGTTGAACTTGAGGGACTAACTCTTTATTCATCCTCCAATACTATACTATTAATAATTATTTAATCAACAAATAAATTAATAACTAATCTGCATATTGCAGATCAGAGGAGATCTTAACAGGTTGAACTTGATGGACTGAAAGTCTTTTTTCAACCTTAATTACTATGGGCCTCATTCTATTAACGGCCGTAAGAGATGCGGGGCCGCAAGGACCGGCCGCAAGCTTTTCTGCTATTCTATTCCCCTCCGGCCGGGGATTCCGGCAGGCTTGCGGCCGGCGCCATGCTATCCCTTGCGGCCGCACGAGCCGGAGGAAAGCCTTTGATCTAAAACGGCCGCAAGAGTTTCGGCCGCAAGAAAAGCCCGGTTGCTATTCTATTGCTCCGGGAACCCTCTCTGCAAGGCTAAAAGCGAGCCGCAGCTTACTTGCAGGAAAAAGGTCCCGCTAGCACCAATTAAGCACATTATAAAGCAGAAATAAAGGCATCCTGCACTCTGAGGAGACTATAAAGTGATTGTAGGTGTTAGCAAAAAATAGCACAACCATTCCCCCTATACTCAAATCCGTAAAAAAAATTTTTTTATATATGTCAAATATCTATGTAAAAAGTCCAGAGTGCTTGGAGCACCTCAGACCCGGCCACGCTGCGGCCGGAAAATAAACCGTTAATGTAAACTCGGATTTGGGCTGATGTGCAAGCTTGAGAGTGGGTTACTATTAATCCTCATGTCCCCCAATATGATCCCTAGCATTTACAGAGCTTTACGGTGCTGTCTTGAATTTATTTTTGACTTTAAAGATTTCTGAGCTTACGGTCGGTTGCAAGATATACGGCCGGCCGTAAGAGGAGATACTTGCGGGGCCGTTTAATAGAATTGCGAGGTAACGGAACCCCCGCAAGGAATCGCAGCCTTGCGGCCGTTTTATGGCCGATAATAGAATGAGGCCCTATGTAACTATGTAAGGTGTATTTTATACAGGTAACGAGCTGAGATTGGGAGCATTCTCTTAAAGGGAGTGCTTCTAATCTCAGCTCTTTACCTGTATAAAAGACACCTCGGAGCCAGAAATCTTGCTGGTCCTTAAAGCGTGTAGATGCTGGTACTTCATGACCCATTATCAAGCCAGTAGGTGACTGCTATCAAGTGCCAGAATGTGGCACTGTGGATTACATCTTTAAAGATTTTAAATCAATGAGGATCTGATCCAAAAAGTAATTTGGTTATATTTTTCAGTATCAAAAAATGAAAAATGGTACATAAAATAAATGTATCTAATTTAATTGTAAATGTTATATATTATTTTTCTTTTTTATGATGAATTACTCACGATCCATAACTGTGTTACATTGTTAGTTAATATTCTTTGAACATGCTCATACAAGTAAGTGTTTTACGATATGTAAAATCTCAGGGTACAGTAAATAATTACTAACAAACCCTGAAAAAGTCAGTACCAAACTTCTTGTAGCAGAAGGTAAAAATAAACAATTATATTTTGACAATGTGTTTTAATCATTTATCATCAAAATATTTAATAAGAGGCTTGTACTGTTTAGCAATCGTTTACTGAAAAGCCTCTACTTAGAAGGATTTATTTATCCAACTAAGGCTCATTACAAAATCTGTTCTTCAGATTTTGTGAATCGCCTTTGGGACCTTAATTCATGTAGTTAGCTCACTGGATTGATGCCCAGCTGTTCGTTTACATAAACAGTTGATGTAACTTATCTGTTTGCTAGAATAAATATATTACAAAGATATAGCCTGGGTTATTGTACCTTCTGATGTGACGTAAACCTAATATTAAATTGCATGGGAATTTTGCAAGTAGTAATAACCTTATTTGCATAATGCAACACAATGTTGAGTAACTCAGGTAGAAGAAAGAGAGTTGAATATTACACTAACTATAGGTTTATTTCATAAAATTATTTTCAGCAATAAAGTCAAATGAAATATCACAAATAATAGTTGTCGTATTGCGAGTTGTCATCACACAATGTTAAATAATAAGGGCTTGCACATACTCAATGAGTGCCGTAGGCGCACATCGTGAGGCCCGCACAACTTTGATACAATGAGCGCTCAGTGTCCTTTCAGGGTCCCTCGAAGGGTCATCTGTCCCGTCAGAGTTGTAATTTGCCCAAGGACGCTCAACCCATGAAGGATGGAAAGAGATTGAAAGCGCACATGGCTATGCCCGCTATGAGTGCTGAAGGTCGTAAGACTTTGACGCTTATAGCGAGGCAGGCAAGACTTTGAAAAAAATTACAGCTTTTGCAACCACGTAACTCGGAAGACAGCCCAAAAACGCCAAATAATTTAAAAAATTACTTAAAACCTCAAACACAGCTCAGGGGGAGAGCCAGGGAACCTGTGAAGGAGGTTGAAAGATAACTTGAGGCTTAATTGACGTTTTACAAAGATCACAAATTGGCTATGTGAAGAAAAAAATGGCAGCCGTAAAAACGTAAATGCTTTCAAAGAGGATCAAAACAAGGCCGAAGCCCATAACACTTAACTGAACAATTCCAGGCACGCAGTACTTTGAAAATACAAGCAATGTCGCTCATGAGAACCGCAAGACTTTGATAATAAAAACAACGGTGCTCAGCGCGAGGCACGCAAAACTTAAGCAGAGAAAGAGAGGAGAAAGACACAGGCGAGGGAGAGGGGGGAGAGGGTGGAAAGATGTACAGGGGGGAAAGGGGGGAAAGGGACACATGGGAGGGAAATAAGGGGGAGGGAAAGGAAGGGTGAGGATGGGAGAGAGGGGGAAACAGACACATGGAAGAGAGACGGGGGAAACAGACACAGGGGTCAGAGAGTGGGGAGAGGTTCGTGAAGAGCGCTGAAGGTACGACGTCTGCAATGCATTGCAGGGCTCACGATGAGCACCAATGGTGCTTATTGCAAGGCATGAAAGTGACGGGTTGGCCGCGGCCTGCATTGATTGGCGAAAAGTAGACGTGGGGGAGGCTCGCAATGTGTGGTAAAAAGCATTGCCAGCCTTAAAATTTTATTGCCAACATTTTTAGCGGGCAAGTCGCTAGTTTAACTTATATTATCCAAACACAGTGCCAAAGATACACCATGTTATCATATTTTGTTGGATGTCTTGCTGTAGAGGAAAATGGAGAGTGGGTAGTGATTGCTTGGTATTTTATAATAAGTTATGCTAAATACAAAAGAAATGTCAAACAGTCACTATCCTTAATTTACACAACTGGTAATCTACTCTTGCAATGACAACCATATTATGGAGATTTTTCTTCTTAAGTTGTTGATGCAGAGTAGCCTATCCCAAAATATTGGCCAGGTGAAATCATCTGTATGCTTTCTCTAGACCAAGGTTTTACCTTGTGTACAGGCCTGAGGAACCACTGGCACATTATTTAGAATTTAGTAAAGGGTTAGGAAAGCAGTGAAAAGATACAACGCATGGCTTTGTGGTAACTAAGTCTACTTTATTGACAGCAATAAATAAAAGGGCTGCAAAAAATATTGGGTTTCCATTCTTCTGGTAAGGGGTGCAGATATAAATTATGAGTTAGTTTACAGTCATTTAAATTAATAATAGACAATAGCCATATAAAGCATAAGAACACTAAAGGTTTAAACAGTTATTGTGACATGTTTATCAAAAATAATATTATAAGCAAAGGATGCTGTTCTCCATTTTTGTTAATGCTGTATTTTTCCTTGTTTTTTTATCCCTGTATTGCGCTACGGAATATGTTGGCAAGTTACAAATAAAAGCTAATAATAAAAATAATAATAATGATAGCGTCTTCATCAGAAATCTTATGGACCAGTACAAACATAATAGCCATGCCTCCCTCAAAGCAATGCACACCCATTTCCCACCCTCCACACCTAGCTATTATGTTATCTGCCCATATAGCAGTGAATCATCTTCATTGTTTCCCTTTTTTCTAGGAAAATATTGAGGAGTGAACAAATATCTAACACTTAAGAGCCAGAAAGGCTGTTGTTCAATGGTAAACTATTATCTAGTGTTAGTGAGTGCAGGTAGTAGCTAATCCTAGAAGTCTCAGGTAAAAACTACTATACCTGCATTTCATTGTATTATTTCATTCTTCACAAGTTTTTTTTTTATCACATTGGGTGTTTTTACAAATTTGTATTATATATTATACTATATTTTCATTCTCTAACACACAAGATATACACAAACATCCTGCACCTACATTATTTAATGTGTAACATAAGTGCTCAAATGCAAGTGCAGAAAAGAGAATACAGGACAAATATGTAGGCCTTTTATTATTATTATTGTTTTTAAGTGGGCAAGCATCAGTAGTTAATGGTACTTAAGTTTGCAAAGTAAATGCATGATGTATATAACAGTAAAACATTTTTGTTCTCAAGAAAAACAAAAACATCTAAACCAAATCTGATTATCTTAAAAAATGTTGCTACTACCAAGCATTGGTATGCACATATTTCAAGGAAGCAACGATTTATTTGGGGAAAAAGTCAAAAACTTTATATTTTATGAAACATAATGTTTGTTGTTAGTCGTTTAGTAGGGGTTCAAGTCTCACTGACCCTATGGATGCCAGCACATTTGAGCTCCATCAGAAGCTTCAATCATCTCATCTATCCATCTCTGACTGTGCCATCCTCTTCTTCGTGTGCCTTCAATCTTTCCCAGCATCAAAGTCTTCTCTAGGGAATCCTGTCTTCTCATAACAGTGCTTTATTTCCTTAAAATTATGTTTCCATCTGGAAGGATGTATAAGAACCAACAGCTCAGTGTTAAGTTAACTGTCTATTTATTAAAATACCTGATGACATGAAAAGTATAGGAAATACATGCACTTATATAAAGTAAAATTAAATGCATTACTAAATACTAAGCCAAATATACTATCAATGTTTTTAAGAACAATGAGTCTCTTTTAACAAACTAGAAAACTAAATCTATAGAGGAATTGTTGGAAGGGTTTGCAAATCTGTATATTGATACCACACACACAAGTCAGCAAAGCACAATCATTCTAAAGAGATACTGTTCCATCAGGGGGTCCACTCAACAATGGACTCTTGTGAAGCAATTAGATAGTTTATTTGCACTAGAGTACAGGTCTGGCTGGCACAAAGAAGCTATAGAGTTTCAAAGTATTGGACAGGAAGCAGGACAGGCAAAGGGCAATCAGGTAGCTGGAATAATTCATAGGATCACAAACAAATGGATGGTGCAAGTAGGGAGACAGAATTGTATTTGAGGTCACAATTCAAGGTCACAATAAAAAAAAGGACAAGCTAGCTAGTCAAACATACATAGACTAGTATCCTCTGATACAAAGAGCATTGCTTAGAAACAGATGCCTAGGCTGGCTAATCTTTAACGATCTTCATTCTCCTTGGGATGACACACTCTGCATCATTAGCATAATATGTCTCTCATGATAAATAGCACAAAGAGGTCACCCAGAGATGATACAACTCATGCTAGTAACAAAATCGCAACACTCAGGAGTGGTACAGGGGGGGTGCAAGAACCACTTGGATGCAAGAAATATCTATTATTATTTTAAAAAATGTGCTTACAGCACACACTGAGAAATTATTATTATATTTCATAGGCTTCTTCCTTTATTCTAAAAATATTATAGCCTCAGTACTACTTAAGTTAGAGCAACAGCAGCTTGACACATAATGGTTACGTTTTCACCCATTTTGCATAAACATTCATGTTTATTGTAGGATTGGGGGCTGGAGTCATAACAATGTCTTTAATGGGCCAGTTAATTCAGTACAACTTGGAACACACCACTGTAAAATTCTCATAAAACCAGGTTGAAATACGTTTTGAATTTTTTAAATACAGTCTTTTTTCAAAGATAATTTTATATATGAAATCTTTGTTTACATGAGACCCTGACATTCCCCCAGACAAAGCCACAACAGCAGCTGCATGCAGAGAGCTTAAGCACAAAGAGAGTTAACTCTTCACAAATTCATCTGTGCAGGGAAAGGCCTGCTGGATTCAGCTAAAAATGACAGCTGGGGGTTAAAATGTCCTGCTACATTCCTGAAGTTCAGAGAAAAAACATAAATCTTTTGCTCACCTGGCGGTGATGGAATGTGTTGTTAATCATGGAAGAGTCAGGAGTGTATTTGTAAACAGACCTAAGACTGCAGGTTTTTAAGAAGTTATTTGTGTAATAAAAAAAAAAAACAATAGATAATTTTAACATAGAATCTGTGCTCTTTCACACCACAAAGAACACTTATAGTGAGGTAAATGGGCCCTTTAAGAGTGAGAGCAAGTTCTAGTTCTGCCAGTTGTAGTGGAAATGGGTAATATTAGGGGCTCAACCTGAACATTTCATAGATTGCAGCAGTGAGTTGATACATATAGCACCTTACATAAGTATTCAACTCACTGTGAAATGAATTTTGATTGTCACTGATCCATGCATATGTAAGGCGGGCATTATTCAGAGAAGCAAACATGAAGGAACTGAAAGAGTTGGAGAGATTCACAAGTTTAGATGGTAGAAACCATTAATGGGGGAATTATAACCTGGATGCCCCACAAAATTAGGCTTCATGGAAAAGCAAGAAAAAGAAAGTCATTGATGTTAGCTTACAATTCCCTCCCTATTTTAATAACCAATAAGAGAAGGGAAACACTTGAAGTAGACCATATTCTGTTTGTGCTGACATCCAACCTATCAGAATAGAAGAAGATAGAACCCGTGTATGGAGAATTATGCCACACTGTGTCAGCCTAAAATAAGCAGGGGACTCTAGGGTTCAACCTTTAATGTATCAATTTGTAGTTTGATATAATGACTATGAAATGCTACATAAATACTCCACAACTCAATTCACTTGTGAGATATTATGATATCAACTAATATCTGTCAGATTGTTGTTGCTAATATAGTTATCTACAGAAACCAATCGGTAGACTAAATTACAGTGAATTATACAAAGCCCGGTCATAGTAAAAAGAAGGTGTAATAGCTATTAAAGTAAGCTAGAAAAAATGTCTAACTATGAAAGGCTGAATCTGCTAAGAAAGCCCAGATTAATTAAATGTAGGCATTTCCATCTCACCACTAAGATATTATCTAAAGATGCTAAATCTAACATCAGAGTACAAAGTATGTAGTGTGCAGAGCAAGTGCTCGACTTAGCGAGTGACATCATCAGGCGTTGACATACACAAGTAACTATGGTCTGAGCGGTTTTGCTGTTGGCTTCCAATGGAGGTTGATAGGAACTATTAAAAGGTATGTGGTTTAATATGATGGCTATGTTAAACTGGTATCTCTTTTTAACCTTCAGGTCACAGGGACACGGAAGTATCAGGTAGGTATAAGAAGACAACCAGGATCATCTTATTTCACGAGCAGTCTACAAAGAAACATATTTTGTAGATATGGCTTTTGGGTCAACTATCTTACCTACTAATCCTACATAATATCATAATTACTCATAAAGAACAAATAAATAGCTATGTTATAGCAACATTACAATGAAAAAAAAGAATGAATCCAAAATATAATGACGTGCCAAAATAATAGTGAGAAACGTATAAGGTTCTCCCAGTCACCACTGATAATTAATATAGGTACTTCTAAATTGTATTTGTTTCATTACTTCTTCCTTTTACTCAGCACGTGTTTAGTAATTTCACAATAGAGTTTCTTATGCTTTCAAAAGATACTAGTGAGTGCCAAATAAATCTAGGGCTAGTACCAACACAAACACACCTTGTCTTATTTCTGAATGCATGCATCCTGGGTTTGGTCCTATTCTACATACAGTGTGTCCTTTTAGAAATATGACACATTAGTCTGTAACATCTTCAATACATTGTTCTTGGATATATCTCATAACATACTATTCTCAAATTGACAAACGTGTGGCACTCCTTCAGAGATATTACATACTTCTGCATTAGTTTGGCTTCTAAAAGGATATATTACAATGATAAAACAAAAGTTTTTTTTTATTTCTACACAGTAATTCACAAATAAAGCAATAAATTGCATAACGCATGACCCATTAAAGTAACAGAAACAAGATTTTTTTTACTTACACCGAAATAGGCTCCAAGAATATTTTATTTATTATCAAGGCTGATGTGAGGGCAGGTCATTTTCATGTCTGTACTAAAAGTACCAAATGGAGGTAAGAGGATCCCAAGCTCATGTTACTATTACTCAACTAGTTAAAAGATGTAGGCAGACATTTGATGACCAAAACCTTTTCTATGTAATAAGATAGTTCTGTTCGACCCTGGTTTGTGTTTATTTCATCCCTCTAACCCAAAATACAAAGTCGAGGGGCATGGAGGAGACCTGGGAAATCAATCAACTCTCCTAAAGTCAGGTCACTAAAGTCCCCTTTTTAACAATTCTAGGCAAAGATTGCTCAGATGCCCTCTCCCATGGAACACACACACACTACATGAGATCAGAAGGCAAGCTATGTATATGTAACACCTCACATTTTTGTAAATATTTTATTATATTTTTTCATGTGACAACACTGAAGAAATGACACTCTGCTACAATGTAAAGTAGTAAGTGTACAGCCTGTATAACAGTGTAAATTTTCTGTCCCCTCAAATAACTCAACACACAGCCATTAATGTCTAAACCGTTGGCAACAAAAGTGAGTACACCAGTAAGTGGAAATGTCCAAATTGGGCAAAAAAGTGTCAATATTTTGGTGTGGCCACCATTATTTTCCAGCACTGCCTTAACCTTCATGGTCATGGAGTTAATCAGATATATATATATATACTAGCGAATTGCCCGTCAAAAAATGACGGCAATGAAATTGTAAGGTAGCTAATGCTGTTTGGTGTATAATAAATATGTACTACATTACTAAATGAATATACTGTACCTATTTTGAAGCATGTGATGAAGAGCTGGCAATGTGTGTTGATGTTTGCTGCAGCATTAGTGGTGTGGAGCTGCTGTGTAAGAATGCTGAATGTGTGCACTGTGTTGGTATGTCGTTTGTGGCGTTTTGCGAGTTTCTTGTGGTGTTTTGCGAGTTTAGAGTGCTGTAGCCTCGTTTTGCGTTTTGTTCGGCGGACATTTTTTCTCTCGCTTAGATTTTTTTTTAGTCTCTAAACTCTTTTATTTGTAGTAAAAATCGAGGTCTAAGTTGCATTTTTGAGGTCCTGGGTGCTCCCTCTTAATGTAGGTAATGTTTTTATGTATGTGCTGTGTGTATGTATTGTGTTTTTACATTTTGTAATGTTCGCGAGTTGCGTCCGAGTGTTTGCGAGGCCGTAATGTGTGTGAACGTGTGTCGTATGTTGTTTGCGAGTGTCGTAATGTGTGTGTCGTGCTGTTTGGGTTGCGACGTGAAGTTTGCGAGGGTCGCAGGTGCTGGCCTATGGAGCGCCTACGGCGCTCCATGCCAGCAACTGAGGCCCTCGCTTCGCGAGGGTCCTCAGTTGCTGGCAAGGAGCGCCTTTGGCGCTCCATGCCAGCAACTGAGACCCTCGGGCAGTGCCCTCGCTTCGCGAGGGCCTTGGCTCGCTGCGCGAGCCCGCAGCGTTAGCAACAACTCGTACGCTCACAACTATATATGTGATTGCCGGGTCAGTTCACTGCCAGAAGACATGCTGCGGGGGGTAAAGATGAACAGGCAGCTCATCGTATCACAATATGAAGTAAGGACGGAGGGGGATAGGGATTGGAGAGGGGGGAAGTGAGGAGGTTAAGGGGGGAAGGAGGAGAATGATCAGGGGGAGAAGGAGGAGGAAGAGGAGGATGATAAGGGGGGTCAAGGAAAGATGATAAGGGGGGATTTGGGTGTCAAGGGAGGATGATTAGGGGGGCAATGGAGGATAATAAGGGGGAAGGAGAGAGGAGGAGAAGGGGAAAGGGAGGAGAAAGGGAGGAGGAGGTTTATGGGGATAGGAGGAGGAGGTTATGGGGAAGAGGAGGATGATAAGGGGGAAGGAGGAGGATGATAAGGGGGAAGGGAGGAGGATAAGGGTGGAAAGGGAGGATAAGAGGAAAGGGAGGAGAAGGATAAGGGGGAATGGGGGGTCAAGGGAGGATGATAAGGGGTCAATGTAGGATGATCAGGGGGAAGGAGAGAGGAGGAGAAGGGGGGGAAGGGAGGAGAAAGGGGAATTGGAGGAGGAGGTTATTGGGGGAGGAGGAGGATAAGGGGGAAGGGAGGAGGATAAGAGGGGAAAGGGAGGATAAGGGGGAAGGGGGGAAAGGGGGGAGTAGGAGGAAGGAAGATGATGATAAGGGGAAGGAGGAGGAGGATGATAAGGAGGGAGGAGGATAAGAGGGAAAAGAAGAAGGGGGATAAGGTGGGAAAGGAGGAGGGGAAGGGAGAAAGTTATGTGATTGGAGAGAGGGCAAGTGAGGAGGAGGATAAGGGGGGAAGAGGGAAAGGGAGGAGAAGGATAGGGGGGAAGGAGGAAAGGGAGGAGGATAAGTGGGAAAGGGGTTGTATGATTATGTCAGTATTTTTTATATACTGCTTTAACATTCTGACATAATCATACCGCCAGGAGAGTTAAAAGGGTTGCTTTAATATTTAGAAAAGTGATTTGATCTAATAGGATGTATTTGGGTCATTGCATAAAGTTTAAACAATGTATTTTTGCTAGAAGCAGGCCCAAGGGTATGCTAATATTATATAAAGTTACTTCAGTCCCTTATGGGACAAAGGATAATTTATGACCTATTGACATGTTGGTGTCTTTCAGAGTGTGGCACTGGGGGAGCGGGAGAGAAGGGTTCAGTTTATGCAATAAATGATATTGCTTTACAACCCCCTAAGAGCGGCCAGGCATAAATTATCTCTGGCCTCAGGCTGCTCGTAAAATTGATAAGAGTTCAGACCTTGGAATCTGGGGCAGAGGAAGATCTGACCTTCCTCACTTAATGACAGCAGAAAATCTCAGATCGGGATATATCTCAGAGAAGGAATGTTGGGAGGTTGGTAAGCCGTAGTAACAGGGGAGGACATTATGTGGGGGAAGTTATTTTTTGTGTTATAATATTTCTTTGAAGAGTGAAGCAGCCATGAAATTGTCCAGTAATTTAGTAATTTAGTAATTATTAATCCATATATATTACATAGATTAATAATGAGTATTGCAATACAATTTGATACCTTTTGTATTGGACAAACGTCTTATTTATAATGACGAGCTTTCGAGAGGCTTAACCGCCCTTTATCAAGTCTCAAGCAATACTACATGAGATGGAACCCTCAGTTTGAATAATAACAGCAGATGCAGATAGACTGGAGACAGCATCTGACATCATCAGGTAAATACATATATGGGGAATAAACACAAACATAGCAAAGGAAACATTATACACATATTATATACACATATACATCAATATATACATGAAAAAGTAGAGCACTGTAGTCCACGGTGATATCTTTCCTTTGGACAAACACCTCACTAAGAGTGATAAGTCTGTTATAGTATAAGAAGAAAAAAAATCACATGAAATTCTGATAATATGTTAGAAAGCCCAGAGTCTATATTAAGTCCTATGTTTTTTAGAGTTGAAGAATGTGATCATCTTTATTTCAAATGCTTTTCTCTCTTGGATGCTTTTACATTTTCCTCTGAGTATTTTGCCTTTTAAGTTTTGGATGGAGTGATCATTCTGGCTAAAATGGTGTCCTACTGGGATACAATTAACTGTCTTCATTATGTTTTCTTATTGAATGCCTGTGTAAATTCATTCTTAAATGCATTTTTTGCCCGGGTTTCCCAATGTAACAGCCTGTGTGACATAAAGTAACATTGTATTCATAATAAACCACATTTGACGATGTACATGAATATGATCCTTTGATGGTATAGGTTTTGTTTGTTATGTGTGGCTGTATCATCATTACAAATGTGTTGGCATAATTTACAGACACGTTTGTTACAAGGTTTAGTTCCATTTTTGTATTCAGTTGTTCATTGGCCATTTTTCTGCTGACAAGTTTGGTGGTTGCTTAAATGCAAGGATGGGAGGTTTTGGGAATATATATTTTAATTCAGTATCTTCAATTAGTAATGGTTGTTAATCTTTGATTATTTTCCGAATTTTCTCTAAAATTGGATGGTATGTGGTCACTAAAGTTATACGTGAAGTAGTTTCTTTTGTTTTGTAGTGTTAATAGGTTTATCGGGGTATTTTGATGGCAGTGGTTATTTTTTGGGTAACAATACAGGGTTTGTAACCCTTTGTTTGAAAGATTCAGACAGTATTTTTACATTTTTATCACGGTCTCCAGTGTTTGAGCAAATCCGATGGTATCTAATAGTTTGCTTAGGATGATGGCTTGTTTGGTGTGGGAGGGATGGAAACTGGAGGTGTGAGAAAAAATAAACTGTTCAGTCTGACTCCGAGAGTTGGATATTCTAACAAAAGGAATGCCTGCCTGTGTCTGATGTTATGATTAATCCTAATCAATGGGATGTAACAGAGTTATTATTTTTAGTAAGCAGTAACTTTGGGGCTGAATTTGCAACCTGGGGGGTCCCTGAGTTCTCCAAAGAGTTTTTTTTTGGCTGGGGTCTTGAACACAAAAAATTGCACAACCTAGAGGGAGAAAAATTAGATGCAAGTGGCCTCTCAAATCTAGGACGTAACATGTGTGTTTGGTGAAATTGTTTTTCTGGCTTTCTGGGAAGTAGTCTTTCTAGTTCATTTTACAAAAATATTTTTCTAGCTTGAAATGGGTGCTTGAAATTAGTTTCTGTGGAAGTCTTAAAGATTATTACACAAATCCCACGTGTCTGGTGAAAGTTTTATTTCTGGCTATCTGGGAAGTAGCCATTCGTTTTGCAAAATATTGTATTCTGGCTTGGAACCGGTACTTGAAACTAGCTTCCCTAAATGTTTTAAGGTTTATTACATGAATCCCAACTCGCATACGTCTGATGAAATTAGTATTTCTGGCTATCTGGGACATAGCCGTTCCAGCTGATTTGGCAAAATATTGTATTCTGACCCAGAACGGGTACTTGAAAATAGCTTCTGTGGAATTTTTGAATATTATTACATGAATCCAATCTAGTCATGTGTGTCTGATGGATTTTGTATTTCTGGTCATCTGGAGTGTACTTGTTGTAGCTCAATTTATGTAAACAAAAAAAAACAAAATAGAGGTGCTCAATCAGAGAACAAACAAACCTGTAATAGGTTAGCTCTGTGGACATGATAACCATCTCTGAGAGCAACCTCTTTAGCTCACTTGTGCCCTTCACAGGGAGAAATATCCTGTAGTATCTCAGTCTGTTCCCACTCACTAGAGTGGTCCAGACCCGAAATACCAGGCAATTCTGCCCTGAACAGGAGAAATAGCAAACCCCAGACGTACTCCCTAAGGCACAGTGAGCAAGGGGTCCACGCCTGGATTCATTTGAATAAACCAAAAAAAAACAAAATAGAGGTGCTCAATCAGATAACAAACTAACTGGTAAAGTCATATTCTGGTGGTGTTAAGGGGTTAAAAAGCATGCTATCAGATGATTTTGGCTATTATATATTGTTCTAAATTAAATTTAACACATCCAAATAAGATTAGCATGAATTTCTTTTATAATGAGTGTGTTCTTGGCTTGTGTTCTTGCTGTTTAAGGTGGTAATTTGGTTTTAAAGCATCAATAAAGTATAATATTGAATTGATTTTGGTTCTTAAATATTGTTCTCAAGACTATGTAACACATTACAATGATTATAGGACCAATTTATTTTATAAAGGGCCTCTTCCGGCTTTTAAACATTCAAGATTTATTAAAAGAGAATTATGTCATGAGTTAAATATCACATTGAAAATAACAAGTAGTTGTTAAACTGATGTTTGATAATAAATTATTCAGTTCACATTTTTTTCTATTTCTTTTTTCCTATTAAATTGTTTCAAGGATAGTATGTAAATTTAGTTTAACCCGTGTAATTAAGAAAAAGTAGCGTTTTTTACTTTGTCCATTTAAAATCATTCTCCATGAGGTTACTGTTTCAATACAAATTAGTTACTCTGTTCAGCTGTTGTACCAGTCAGCAGCAAATGCAACCACCCATCAACTCACCCACCATACCCATCTTCCACCACTCTCTCTCATGCTTCTATCCAGAAGCAAGGTCTTCACTAACTAAAAACTTCTGTAAAAATATGCTATGTGCTTATATAGTGCCCCATTCAATTGGCCAAATCGCAATTGAATGAGCCCTTAGATTAGTACATGATTTGACAAACATTTGTTCTTGAACTGCAGTGGTCCTTTAAAGGAACTTTGTCACCCCAAAGTTGTTATTTTTACGTTCTTAAAGAGTAACGAAATCTGCCTATATATTTTATTAGCCATTTTTTCTTAAAGTAAAGCATTGTTTGAGCTGCATTAAATCACAAATGATCAGCTCCTAAATATTAATAAGCAGCTTTGATGTGGTGGTGCAACCAATTACCTTCAGAAGTCACATAATTGGTGAAATTATGTCCACCTGTGTGCAATCTAAGTGTCACATGATCTGTCATGTACATATACACAACTTTTTTGAAAAACACCTAAGCAAGAGGCACCACTAATAAAATACTGTCATGAAGACCAAGGAACTCTCCAAACAAGTAAGGGACAATGTTGTTGAGAAGTACAAGTCAGGGTTAGGTTAAAAAAAAAATATCCGAATCTTTGATGATCCCCAGGAGCACCATCAAATCTATCATAACCAAATGGAAAGAACATGGGCACAACAGCAGACCTGCCAAGAGACGGCCGCCCCCAACACAACTCACGGACCGGGGCAAGGGAGGGAGCTAATCAGAGAGGCAGCACAGAGACCTAAGGTAACCCTGGAGGAGCTGCAGAGTTCCACAGCAGAGACTGGAGTATCTGTACATAGGTCGACAATAAGCTGTACTCTCCATAGAGTTGGGCTTTATAGCAGAGTGGTCAGAAAAAAGCCATCACTTTTCAGCAAAAAACAAAATGGCACATTTTGAGTTTACGAAAAGGCATGTAAGAGAACTCCCCAAAATGTATGGAGGAAGGTACTCTGGTCTGATTAGACTGAAATTGAACTTTTCGGCCATCAAAGAAAGCGCTATGTCTGTCGCAAACCCAACACATCACATAACCCAAAGAACACCATCCCCACAGTGCAACATGGTGGTGGCCAGCATGCTGTGGGACTGGGAAACTGGTCAGAGTTGAGGGAAAGATGGATGGTGCTAAATAAAGGGATATTCTTGAGCAAAACCTGTACCACTCTGTGCATGATTTGAGTCTAGGACGGAGGTTCACCTTCCTGCAGGACAATGACCCCAAACACACTGTGAAAACAACACTTGAGTGGTTTAAGGGGAAACATGTAAATGTGTTGGAATGGCCTAGTCAAAGCCCAGACCTCAATCCAATAGAAAAGCTGTGGTCAGACTTAAAGATTGCGGTTCACAAGCGCAAACCATCCAACTTGAAGGAGCTGGAGCAGTTTTGCAAAGAGGAATGGGCACAAATCCCAGTGGTAAGCTATGGCAAGCTCAAAGAGACTTATCCAAAGTGACTTGGAGCTTTAAATTGCTGCAAAAGGTGGCTATACAATGTATTGACTTTAGGGGGGTGAATAGTTATGCACAGTGACTTTTTCTGTTATTTTGTCCTATTTGTTGTTTGCTTCACAATTAAAAAAAAAAAAAAAAAACATCTTCAAAGTTGTGGGCATGTTCTGTAAATTAAATGATGCAAATCTCAAACAATCCATGTTAATTCCCGGTTGTGAGCAACAAAACACGAAAAAAATGCCAAGGGGGTGAATACTTTTGGCAAGGCACTGTATGTCTCAGGAATAATTAGGGTAGAGAACAATAGCTAATATAACGTATTGACTGTTTTTCACACTCTTTAAAATTAAACCAACTTATTGTAGGGGGTTACAATGTCATTGTAATTAATCTGCCTCCTTCTCTTTGAACTTAAAATGCTCTTGTGCACTGACATGTTTGTTTCAGTCTCATTTGCAGGAATATTTTCCAAACATTTTATTTTGCAAAATCTAATAGAGCAGACCAGCTAATAACACTATGGTAGGGCTTATTAGGATTGGATGATGGCATGTTTGATAAAGACTAATATTGAATAATACGGATTACAGACTAGTATTAAATAGCATCCTTTGTACTATTAGTCACAGATGCTTGTGGTTGATATTATTGCAAAATAATTGAAAAGAACCCACAGGAAAATATGGCAAAACCGCTCCTGTGAAATATTTCCCTTGTATAAACCTTAACATGAATAAATCATGTTGTCTCATTGTTCTGTCACATAATCATCGCAAAACAATGCAGGTTGTTTTAAGGGTAAAAATAAAACCTGTCAAATAAATATCAAACATTGCAAGATATTTGCCCTATTGGTTGTAGAAAAAGTGAACTTGTTTCAGTTAATATTAATAGTTCAAACACTTTTTTCATAAATAAGTTTTGTGCCTTTCAAAATAATCATTTAGTCAAAACTGATGAACTTGAACTCTAAACCTGCCCTTAAAAGACAGAAAAAAAATCTATTTTTATAAGCAGACTTGATAATAGGCAAAACACACATATACAAAAAAAATACAGTCTATTATTTATTAAAAGGAAGTGAAGGTTCCCTGGTTTAAATATTAAAATAAACAAAATAAGTGTTTATTCGCATTATAAAACATAATTTTGCTAACAATTGTTTAAGAGCTCTGTTTTTCTCACTGAAACAGGTCTTTGAAAAGGTTCTCCCCCTGTAGCTCATGTACAATGTTTCTCTAGTACTAGGTATCTTCTAGCCAATGACAGGCTGTTTTCTCAGCAGCAATTCATTGTATGCATGAACTACAGGGGGCAATCATTGCAAGGACTGTTTGAAAGGTTTCAGTGAATAAAAACAGAGCTCTTAAACACGTATTAATAAAATTATGTTTAAATATGCAAACACTTAGTATTACATATAATAGTTGTCAAACTACGAATCATCATCACGCTTTGCGAGCTTGCAAATGGCTTCCCCTCGCACAACGCAGCCTATTTACACTACACACTGCACACATTGCTGACACTTACACAACAGTGCAAACCTACATTGTATGCTGCAGGAATATCAAAACGATTCTCAGCTCTTCAGCACAATGCTTCCTGCATATATTACTTAGAAATAGGTAAAGTATATTAATTTATTAATTTATTATTTCATTGGCATACAAAAATACATATTCACAAAAAAAAAAAAAACGTATCACAATAAACACAAAAGACATTCACTGCGCACCTCACAACCAATGCCAACACTGCTCATACCACACAATATGCACCAGACAGCCTCGCAAAGAGCGCCCGAAGCCTCGCAAAGAGCGCCGAAGGCGCTCAGTGCTAGCCTTGCAATGAGCGCCGACGGTCCTCACGTAAAAAACGGTTTACATTATGTCTCAAACAGCATTCCCTGGCTTACAATTTCATGCCCGTCTATTTTTTGACGGTCAATTCGCTAGTCACATATAATAGTTGTCAAACTGCGAGACATCGTCACGCTTTGGGAGGTGCGTAGGATCTGGCGGCGCTCATCGATTGCGAGCCTCGCGATATAGGTATGAGCCCACTGCAGCGTAAGGCAGACACAAACCATGTAGTGTTGAATGTGCAGTATAGTGTCCTTTTCTATCACGGACCACATCTCAGCACCATGTTGCAGATGATTGTTGAGAGACACTAACAGCCTTATTAATTGCGAATCGGCAAATTGAAATGGGCTTTATTTAAGCACAGAGCATATTTTTTTACAGAAGTTTTTAGTTAGTGAACTTCTATCCAAAAGCAAGGTCTTCACTAACTTAAAACTTCTGTAAACAAAATATGCTATGTGCTTATATAGAGCCCTATTCAATTGGCCGAATCACAATTTAATAAGGCTGTAATTGGTTAGTACGAGACTCACGTGCAGATAATGTTTGCTTATTTTCAGGGCTTTTAAGCACTTCTTAATAGTACATAAAAGTAAAAAAGATACACATGTATGTCATATACCTAATATAACCCAAATACATTCCATATCTCTCAGTGCTGGGTAAAATATTTGCAAAGCTTCAAAACTAAGGCCTCATTCAATTGCGATTTGGCCAATGAATAGGGCTCTATACAAGCACAGAGCATATTTTCTTTACAGAAGTTTTTAGTTAGTGAAGACCTTGCTTTTGGATAGAAATTCACTAACTAAAAAACTTCTGTAAAACAATATGCTATGTGCTTATATAGAGCCCTATTCTATTGGCCAAATCATATTTGAATGAGGCCCTTAGTGTACATTAAACATCAGTTTAACATTCGGAAATTAGAGAAACCCAAACTAAAAGCATTTTAAAGCATGCTATATAATTAACAACAATCAAAACACACCCAAAAAAAACACACTGGTTACTAAGGGCTTATTTAGGTTTTGTGCTGCTCTAGGCAATTCAGATTTGTGAATATCAAGCCCCCCACCCATGCTCTACTTGCAGCATCTTCTTTCCCCTTTCTATATCTCAAATCATAAGTTTATGTGTTTTCTGTACCGTATGTACTCAAGTATAAGCCAAGTTTTCAGCCCTTTTTTTAAGGCTAAAAAGGGGCCCCTCGGCTTATACTCGAGTCATCCCCCCCCCCCCCCCCCCCCCGTGTCTCTCTAAACCCCCCCGTGTCTCTTTTCCCTCCCCCCTCCTCATCCTCAACCCCCCCCTCATTCTATCCACTCTAAATACCCCCTCCTCTCCTTTCCCCTCACTTATCTGCATCTGAAGCTTCTGCTCCGGCCTCTGCTCCTTCGGGGTCTTGACGTGGAGCGCATGTGCCGTCACGTCATTAGCATATACCGGGTACCAGCAACCGGTATATGCTAATGACGTGACATCACACGCGCGCCACGTCAGGCGCCGAAGGAGTGGAGGCCGGAGCAGAAGCTTCAGATGCAGGTAAGTGAGGGGAAATGGAAGGGGGTGGTGGTATTTAGAGGGGTAGAATGGGGAGGGGGGATTTAGAATGAGGAAGGGGGGGTTGAGGATGAGGAAGGAGGATAAGGAGGGAAGTTGAGGATGAGGAGTGGGGTTGAGGAGGGAGGTTGAGAATGAGGAGGGGGGGAAGAGAACACCGGGAAGGGAGAGGGGGGGGAAGAGACACCGGGAAGGGAGAGGGGGGGGAAGAGACACCGGGAAGGGAGAGGGGGGGGAAGAGACCACCGGGAAGGGAGAGGGGGGGGGAAGAGACACCGGGAAGGGAGAGGGGGGGGGAGAGACACCGGGAAGGGAGAGGGGGGGGGAGAGACACCAGGAAGGGAGAGGGGGGGGGGAAGAGACACCGGGAAGGGAGAGGGGGGGGGGAGAGACACCGGGAAGGGAGAGGGGGGGGGGGAAGAGACACCGGGAAGGGAGAGGGGGGGGGGGAAAGAGACACCGGGAAGGGAGAGGGGGGGGAGAAAGAGACACCGGAAGGGAGTGGGGGGGGGGAAAGAGACACCGGGGAAGGGAGAGGGGGGGGGGAAAGAGACACCGGGAAAGGGAGGGGGGGGGGGAAGAGACACCGGGAAGGGAGAGAGGGGGGGGGGAAAGAGACACCGGGAAGGGAGAGGGGGGGGGAAAGAGACACCGGGAAGGGACAGGGGGGGGGGAAAAGACACCGGGAAGGGAGAGGGGGGGGAGAGACACCGGGAAGGGAGGGGGGGGGCTAAGAGACACCAGGAAGGGAGAGGGGGGGGGGAAGAGACACCGGGAAGGGAGAGGGGGGGTGGAAGAGACACAGGGAAGGGAGAGGGGGGGAAGAGACACCGGGAAGGGAGAGGGGGGGGGGAAAGAGACACCGGGGATTGAGAGGGGGGACACAAGAAAAGGGCACACAAGAGGGGGACTTGAGTCACTCATTTTACCCAGTATTTTGTGGTAAAATAGGTGCCTCAGCTTATACTTGGGTCGGCTTATACTCGAGTATATACGGTATATATATATATATATATATATATATATATATATATATATATATATAATGTCAGAAATATGTCTGCATATAGACAATTCTGTGCATATAAAAACTTATTTCACTGTACTGTACTGCAGTGCATCTTCAGGCAGCATGGTGTCCCCCTAATATGGCCTGCCCTAGGCCTTGGACTTGTGGGCCCTAGACAGAAATACACACCTGCTGGTTTATCCAAAACACTAAAATAAAGGTTAACTCACTTACCATTGCAAAAACAGAAAGAACTCCTTGCTAATATGAACTAAAAATAAAAACAGAATCACTGGCATATGTAGTACCAGTTCAAAAGTAATGCCAAGGTTATCGACCATAAGCATGTGTGTATATTTTTGCATGGGGAGAAGAGCTTGCAATGTATTTTAAGCCTTGAAACGTAGCAATCTACACGCTTACAGCCTTGCTATGAGTATGGAGAGCTTGCAGTTTAGCTAGACGATTTATAATCTGTTATGCCTTCAAATCTGGCAAAGATAGTTTATAATCTGTCACAGGAAATAAAAAATGACAATAGATTTTTGCAATCTGTCATAGGCCTAGCAGTTTTTTCTTTTCAAATGAAGGTACTGTAGCACAATAAACTAATTCACGTGTATAATTGTCCTGAGGCCTTGTTCCTGTCAGCCTATGAACAGTAATATTGCTATATAAGTTACCATTATCTGCCACTCTACCAGTAATAAAGGAAATAATTATGTATGCAGTATGAACCATGAATTGCATTCATGCAGACACGTATTTACCTTATATGGGCCCAACCATGTTGTTGTTACTTGGGCAGCGCAGGCCTAAATCTTTGCTCAGTATATGCAAACCCTTGTTTATCGTGTATATCATGCCACTTTAAAGCAGGTTGTAAGTATTTGCTGTTAGCACAGCTGTATTGGGTGCTAAGATTATAGGCATCCATTAATTTGCGCAAATGTTAGTTACTGGAGCCCGTAATGTAGCCCGTATAATTGCTATTAAATTACACGGGCTACATTACGGGTTCCAGTAACTAACAATTTGCGGGTTACAGGCTGAAAATCCCTACGTTTGTCAAAAGTGTAACTCCAACCCATCTAAGCCTTTGATCTTTCAAGCCCGTAAATGTTACAATCGCAAATTGCTATTCAATTGCTACAATTCCTCAAGCCTGCAAATGTTTTCACTCCCGTAAATGGCAAATGTAGTAGAAAATCCCACAAATACCAGATGCGCAAGGGGGTTAAACACCTGATAGTAGCACTGTAAATGCAAATCCAAAAACCAATACTGCACTTTAAAACAAGACAACAGTCTCAAGCTCGCAAATCTGCAATAAAAAAATTATATATTTTTTACGTTTAATTTCTTTG
Organism: Discoglossus pictus; assembly: GCA_027410445.1. Classification (NCBI taxonomy): domain Eukaryota; kingdom Metazoa; phylum Chordata; class Amphibia; order Anura; family Alytidae; genus Discoglossus; species Discoglossus pictus. The sequence goes on from CM050163.1 coordinate 207,748,519, forward strand.
TCATACCAATCTCAGTAATCAAGGATTTAATATATATCAAGCCAACCATATGGACTAGAAAAGTATCGTCATTCATTTTTATTATTTTGTACATTGCCGGATTGCCAGTCTGATCTAATATCAGACCTTTGAACACTAATTCATTGACATGTAACCTCCAAGTTTTACTGATGTCATGATGACAGTCTCATTTACTATTGGCTGTTTCTAAATCGGTAATTATGGCCTTGCTTGATTGATCATGATCATGCTCTGAAATGCTACTTACGGGTGCATGGTTTACGGTTTAGGCTTTCGGCCCGGTAGCTGTGGGTTTGATCAACTGAATCGCTCTGTAACTGTTGAAAATCTCAAGCCTGCAGACTTACGACCGGTATGAAGTCAACTGCGGGCTTGCAATTGAATGGAGGCCATAGTATATCAATAAATAATAAATGTAGACTACATTATTAAATTATTTTCCTAAAAATTCATAATGTTCATGGTAAGCATTTTGAACCTGAATATATATATATATATATATACAGTATATATTCAGGTTCAAAATGTTTACCCTGAACACTATGAATTTTTATGTAAATAATTTAATAATGTAAATAATATACACCTGCTTTCTTTTGAGAAACTGCTATTGCAGCCCTTAGCAGATCCAACAATAACTTTGTGAATCTTGCCCACTGACAGATAAAATGTAAAAAAAAAGTAATAAGCAATTTTTGGCAATAATCATCCGCAATAAGAGAACAAACTATGCTTGGTGGGTGGATCAGAAATACTAACTGACAGGGAAACATTGTAAACTTCAACAAAAAAAAATACACTTTTCCAAAAACACAATTCACAAAAGTACTTTTTATTACCTACAGTTTTAAATAATACCATATTTGGAAACTCTACAGTTCCCCTTCAATCATTCAGATGGTGTGCTGGGGTGCATATATTTTTCAGAAAATAGGGAGGACTTACTAAGTACTTTTATATTTGAGAACAGTTGAGAAGATCTGACATAATGTGAAATGGCCTGTTTTTTTCCAATAGGGAGTAGTACATAGTAATTCAGAACAATGTGAGATACTTAAATCAGAGGGGGAATTTACTGAAAAGACATGCTTTATGACATAATCTACTGTGGCATATGGCCCATTTAGTAAATCACAGGCTTTATAATTAGGTCTGCGATGACGCACAATGAGGCAAGGCAATGCAGAATGCATCCAACCCCAATTTACCCCTTTAAACATTGGGAACCCTATTACATAACTATTATTATAATGTCAGGCATGTGCAATTTAACGCTCTGTGCATTGGCTCATGCACAATAATGATTGGCAAAGATTTACTGGTTAGCACTACATCAATAATGATGTAGAATAATAATAAACCCAGCAAAATCATAACATGCTTGTGCAGTGTCATTAGTGCTACATAATAATAAAAGAGTAATATCACTCAACGCTACCAACTACCAGCTATATCTATATTCTTTCACCTATATCTACTGATGTAAGCTCCTTCTTGTACCACTTTGTGCTCTGGGAATGGGGCCATTAAACCCATGTGGACCCTATAGATTACTATGGTGCCTCTAACTATAACCATGGAGAGTCCTTATGGAGCCCCATGGTACCTAACATTGACCCCACTACCATAGGGGTCCCTGTGGATTCCTATGGTACCCTAACTACTACTACAGGAGTCCTTATGGTCCCCATGGCACCTAACCTTAACCCCTTTACCATGGGAAGCCCCATTGGAGGATAGAGACCCCCATGGTCCCCATGGTTATAGATGTTATATAGTTAGCAGATTATGTTCTATGTGAACAGGTCCATATAGGTAATATAATTTTTTTTAAATAGAAAAAATACTGCTATCACCGGGTTGAAACACATAAAGCTGAATATTAGCATTGCAGGTAGTTGAAAGCAGGTGTGTATAGTAAATTAGAGCAACTTGGGTTTTCCCATAAAACTACTCAACACTCCCATTAAACAAGATAACTTGCTATAGGCCCATATTGAGCTAGCTGTTACATGGGAGAAGGCCTTTAGTAAATAGCACAATCGCAGGTTACAGCAGCTATGATACCTGCGTATGCACCCATGTTGCTTTACTAGATTTTATTGAATTATTTATAAGTTTTCTTAGGCACTCTCCTCGACCATTAAGTAAATGACGTGGGTCCCTTTATCACCGGTGTTAGTGGAAGAGATCAATCTCAACATGCATCAGTGCACTGTAATTGCTTCTTGTTCCAACGCCCAACTCTCAGGCGATGTCACATGATGTCACTTGAGCACTTTCAATGTACATGTCAAGCAAAAATACCCCCGCCCATTAAAAAAAATAAATTAAATATTATATTCTATTATGGTTATCATTTAGCACCATCACATACAGTATAATGTGGCTCAAACCAGTGTGATTGCTTAGCATATGAGTCTCTATGTCATAATTACAATAAACAAAACTGATTTTTCACAGAGTATAATACAGTAAATATTAATCCCAGGAGTCTTATAGTTTAAACCTGACATTCATAGATTCACTAACTAGCATATGAAAGGTAGAAATACTTCCTCATATCATTTCCAAAGGAAAATCCCATCCTAAAAATTGAGTATAGTTTGTGGTAATCTCCTGTGTTACTCAAGACAACAATTCTCTCCTATTGTTCACTCACATTTTATGTGGTTTAGAAGATTAACATTTACTATTTCCCTGTTTCATTTGTAGGCAACCACAGATTTAATGACCCCTGCAGGATCCATTAGCACTCAGTACAGCATAACCTTAACAGGGTAACCCACTAAAATAAAGAGGCAGACAACAATATGGGGAAAAACACGGGCCACAGCTTTATTGACTAACACCTTTATACATTACCTAATGGAAGAGGGAGGAGCCCGGCCAGCGGAAGTAACCTCCTGCCCCTTGACCCGCGTCCATGTGGCCCACTTATTCGTCACTGTACCATGCCCCTGAGGTAGGAGGCACAAAGCCTTTTGTTACATACTGAGCCAGGCAACTACCCCATCCACCGCTGCGCGAACAACAAACACATGTAGTTAAACTTTTTACCAAATACACCCAGAAATAAAGTTACCAACACACAGAGCAAATACAGAACCATAACATACAATATCGAACAAATCCTATAAAATTACAATAATCATTTATTTTCTCCATACTTTCTTTTCCATATATATATATATATATATATATATATATATATTTATATATTTATTTATTTATTTATTTATTTACAGAACAAACCACAACCAAACCATAAAATTCCCAAACCTAACATCCTGGGAGGGTGGGTGGGGATCACCGCGATGAAGGGCCGCCGAGTGAGGTAAAATGGCCCGAACGTAACGCGCCCGTCACCCACGTCACTGCGCCGGCCCCCCAGCGCCATCGAGGAAGCGCACCCAGACTCCGACGGGTCATAGCACACTTCTGGCTACCCAGGGAGCCTGGGCCGCCCTCCGCTGTCCACCAGATTCCTCCTACTTATTTTGTTTCTTGTTTCAGATTGAGGTATATAAAGCACCTCACATTGTATTCTACAGAATTTATTTATTTAAATGTTACTTTTCACAAGAGCAGGAATAATAAAGTTACCTTGCTTATTTTAATATACCATATTTCTTTTTATATGTTTAAGCATTTACAAATATCAAAGCATTTATCAAAAAAAGAAAAAAATGCCAATCATATACGGTATATGTCCTTTAATGTAATGAGCATCTATGTGGACTCAAAATAATATACCCCAATAATATGCTGTCAAATACATAGACATGACAAATTACAATTAAATAACTTTATTGAAACATCATAATAAAATTAGAAAAATGTATGATTAAAAATTAAAATAAGCGCCAGGGAAGAGCTACAGTATAATAGTACAAATATACGGCTGAAGATAATATCAAAGATCAAAATAAGAATTCTCTGATTGTATATAGTCAGTGAACCTTATAAGATGAGAAACCAAATAGATAATAATAATGTAATCAAATTGAACTTTATTAATTTAACATGCAAACTCACACAAAGGGGGTATGAAATAAACACAGGTTCTGAGTACTGGGGATATAAGATTCAGTGTATAATAAAGCAATCAAATTAAACGTTATTAAAAAAACAGCTGAAGATAATAGCAAAGATCAAAATTTGAATTATCTGATTGTATATGGTCAGTGAACCTTATAAGACGGGAAACCAATTAGATAATAATAATGTAATCAAATTGAACTTTATTAATTAAACATACAAACCCACTCAAAGGGGGTATGAAAATAACCACATAGGTTTTGATTTTTGGTGATATTATGATTCAGTGTATAATATTTTTAATTGTGTTAGGTTCTCCTGAAATAACTGAAATTGATAGTCACACAGACCATCAGTTGTTTATGTAAAATAATATTGCACCCTTAATTGTCACCCATATCCACAACATAGAAGCATAGTGTGATAACAAGCTCACCTACCTGGAAAAATACTGATCCCTTTATTACATTTTCACTGTGGTTGGATGGATTGATGCTCACACAGACTAACCACTTATCCAGATTGTACTTTCTCAAATGAACATACAAGCTCACACAAAGATTGTATAATAATAATAATCACTCAGGTTCTAACTGCTAATGGACCATTGATTCGATTTATGATAATATCCGTTCTAATAAGTTCTACTAATGGTAGCTGAAGCTTATGATCACATATCATATTTAAAGTGTTAAGTTAAATCCGTGATTGTCACATAAACTCAAAAAAAAATGGACGTGGTGATAATCCCCTAATAGAAACATCACTGAACAGAATCCAAACTTTTTGATCTCTTGGACTTTTGGGTTAAAAGTGAATGTAACGAATAAATCACATTGGATAAAGGAACTTAAAATCAAATCTAAGTTTTTCCCCTCTCCAACTATATGTTCCCAAGTGAAGATTTTTTTAAAAAATTGGTGATATATGGCGTGAACAAACTTCAACCCAAAAATGCATCTAACGTAAATTATCAAGAATATAAATTCCAATTGGAGATACAGAAGTGGGATTATATAGTAGTAAAGCCTTCTGATAAAGGGGGCAAATTAGTACTATGGCCCACTGCTGTGTACATTGAATAAGCTATGAGACAACTGTCAAACGAGAACTGCTACAAATAACTTCTGGGTAATCCTACTGAGGATTATATTAACTAATATATGATCAATGAAGCTAAAACCTGTAAAATGGTTAGTCTAAAGGAATACAATTTCCTCAAAGTCTCTGAATCCAGAGTAATGTAGAAGAGGGAAGTCGTCTTCTCTGAAGTAAATAACAAATACACGGACAATGTCTTGTTATGACTTCCTTATATATTCCTTATTTTGTGGAACTGTAGTGCAGATTCATTCTCAGAATGTATACACATAAGACCTCATTCAAATGTGATTTGGCCAATTGAATAGGGCTCTATATATGCACAGCTTATTATTTACAGTATTTTTTAGTTAGTGAAGTTATGCTATGTGCTTATTTACAGCCCTATTCAATTGGCCGAATCACATGAGGCCCATACTGAATAAAAACAATTTGAATTTAAAGTTGATTACCTTAATGCTCAAGCTGTCTGTCATAACTCAAGTTGGCCACTAGTTGTGCTTACCAGGAGGGACTGGATTACAGTAGCAGCCATCTTACCGTGGACGTGGCCCAAGTTAATCTATGTCATATTGGTGGTGCACCAAGTGCCCTCCTGAGACTAATATACTCCCCAAACAACGATATCCAGGGGAGTAACAGTTCAGGGGTTACAGACCCTGAGACTAAGTTAATAAAACAGGGGAGACAATAGGGCTAAGAGGACACATAACATACCCGTAATAAAGTACTATTCCACATAAGCGGGTTATGATTATGTGCGCCTTTACGCATTGGCTAGTAAAATCTGTTAACCTGACCATGATAAAGGAATGGGGAGTGAAGCAGCCATATTGTACTGGGGGTAGCCATCTCTTTACATATTGCGACACATAAGGAGGTCAACCATCTGGTCTCCCAGGTTATCACCCAGGTAAACACACTGGAGTGATAACGGTCAGAACAAAGGGGTCTTTCCAGACATTGAGGCACCTCTCAGGGGCATATCTGACAGGGTTTCCTGGCCTTCACTTGAGGGGCTAACTATCCATCTGGGAGATGTACACAGGTCGCCAGTCAATCTTCAAATAAGCCCCTTAGCCACGCCCAGGGGGCCGCCTTTGGGGACAAGGCTGGCCGTTCCCAGGGATTTCCCTTAGCCCATTGACCAGGACTAATAGGAAGTCTCAGAGACCAGTTACTATGGGTCAGCATATGTACAGGAGGGCGTCCCTAAAGGTTAGCCACCATCAGGTTTTTGATGATGACTGCATATAACCTGTCCAATGTAAAATAAAGGTCTCTGAATTTTTTCCATCATGATTATGGTGTTGGTGTGAATTATTGTCCAAGCTAGCAGTCTGCTACAGTAATGTCTGATCCAGACTTACTGTAGATCTCCAGAAGCATCTCTGGGCACTGCTAATGATTGGGAGAGCCCTGCCAGGGCTGGCTGCATCCATCATTCGGTCCAGAGTCATCCCAACAGAGCTATTCCTCAATAAATAGGGGTAGGGAGTGCCTTTCATATTTCACTCAAAGAGCAGGTCATGGCACTGTTGACTTTCTGGATGTCAAAAAAAGCAGGGATGCTGACGGTGTTGTACATTCTGATTTGTTCAAGAAATCCACTGCAACCAACAGCTTATTACATTTTGACAGCTTTCATCCTCTGGTCACTGAAAAAGCTATACCCATTGGAGAATTCCTACAACTTAGAAGAAATTGCTCTAATCTTTAAGATACAGTGCCTTGCAAAAGTATTCACCCCTTGACTTTTTACCTATTTTTTTACATTGCAGCCTTAAGTGCAATGTTTTGTTAATCTGAATTTTATGTGATGGATCAGAACACAATAGTCTAAGTTGGTGAAGTGAAATGAGAAAATTGTCATGTGCGTATGTATTCACCCCCTTTGTTATGAAGCCCATAAAAAACTCTGGTGCAACCAATTACCTTCAGAGATCACATAATTAGTGAAATTATGTCCACCTGTGTGCAATCTAAGTGTGACATGAACTGTTATTACATATACACACCTTTTTTTAAAGGCCCCAGAGGCTGCAACACCTAAACAAGAGGCACCACTAACCAAACACTGCCATGGAGACCAAGGCACTCTCCAAACAAGTAAGTGACAATGTTGTTGAAAAGGACAAGTCAGGGTTAGGTTAAAAAAATATATCAAAATCTTTGATGATCCCCAGGAGCACCATCAAATCTTTCATAACCAAATGGAAAGAACATGGCACAACAGCAAACATGCCAAGAGACGGCCGGCCACCAGAACTCATGGACCAAGCAAGGAGGGCAATAATCAGAGAGGCAGCACAAAGACATAAGGTAACCCTGGAGGAGCTGCAGAGTTCCACAGCAGAGACTGGAGTATCTGTACATAGGACGACAATAAGCCATACGCTCCATAGAGTTGGGCTTTATGGCAGAGTAGCCAGAAGAAAGCCATTACTTTCAGCAAAAAACAAAATGGCACTTTTTGAGTTTGAGAAAAGGTATGTGATTAGACTAAAATGTAACTTTTCGGCCATCAAAGAAAACGCTATGTCTGGCGCAAACCTAACACATCACATCACTCAAAGAACACCATCCCCACAGTGAAACATGGTGGTGGCAGCATCATGCTGTGGGGATGTTTTACAGCAGCCGGGACTGGGAAACTGGTCAGAGTTGAGGGAAAGATGGATGGTGCAAAATACAGGGATATTCTTGAGCAGAACCTGTACCACTCTGTGCGTTATTTAAGGCTTGGACGGAGGTTCATCTTCCAGCAGGACAATGACCCCAAACACACTGCTAAAGCAACACTTGAGTGGGTTAAGGGGAAACATGTAAATGTGTTGGAATGGACTAGTCAAAGTCCAGACTTCAATCCAATAGAAAATCTGTGGTCAGACCTAAAGATTTCTGTTCACAAGTGCAAACCATCCAACTTGAAGGAGCTGGAGCAGTTTAGCAAGGAGGAATGGATAAAAGTCCCAGTGGTTAGATGTGACAAGCTTATAGAGACTTATCCAAAGCGACTTGGAGCCTCAATTAGATCCACCATTATAAGATTAGAGCAAACATTATATGAATTGTCATTCGTGCTGACCCTAAACTCACTGATATTGGTGCATCTTATGTGAGGCTTGCTAACCTCAACAATAGATGTCTCAGTCTGGGGAGTGAGGTCTGGATCCGTGTGTGTACACTGAAGCACTAAGACAGTTTCTATTATTTGTTTTCTATCTTTAATTGTAAAAGTATCCCTGTAACAATTGATATATTGGATATTGACCTATTGAGACACTAAACATCGGGCCATCTGGATTAAAAACACCAAGCAACATAAGGACGACAGGACAATATCTGTGACATCTCATATATAACGTGAATTGATATCATATTGAATGTGAGTATACTGGTTTTAATTATTTGCTATAATAAACCTTGATGTACATATTTCACGATTGGTTTGGTTTTGCGCTTGTCCCTCCCACCCCTCTTCTTGTTTTTTTGGCTTTGTGGACAGTACTTGTCTGGAGGAAGCGGCATCGCAACCAGGATTGAATTTATTGGAGGATACTCTTTAATTACACCTGGGACTATTCTGGACACAACCGGGAAGAAGAAATGACACTATATTGAGAACTATATCATTCCAAAGTGAGACAATTTGCATTTAATTTCCATCACTTTCCCGCATAGTGGGTTTATTTGGTGTGACAATTAAATAACCTCAGATTAATATCCACTTTGCTTTTCTCTATCTATACCCATCACTGCACGAGCCAACTTTATATATTCAATTGCACCATCCTCTTGATATCACTTGTGGAGCGCTATAGACATAGCAATCAACCCTTTTAGGAAGTTGCTTTTACTTTGTTTTGCTTTACTTTGTTAATTTGTTTACACGACTTGGAGCTGTGATTGCCGCAAAAGGTGGCTCTACAAAGTATTGACTTTAGGGGGGTGAATAGTTATGCACATTGACTTTTTCTGTTATTTTGTCCTATTTGTTGTTTGCTTCACAATAATAATTAAAAAAAACATCCTCAAAGTTGTGGGCATGTCCAGTAAATTAAATGATGCAATTCCTCAAACAATCCATGTTAATTCCAGATTGTGAGGCAAGAAAACACGAAAAATGCTAAGGGGGGTGAATACTTTCGCAAGGCGCTGTACAGTACAATAGAATGCAGTGTTTTTTGAACGCCCATTCTCAGTGACCACCAACAGTTCACATTTTAGGTATAAATCCTTGTTTGAGCACAGGCTCATCAGCTGGTTAAACACAATTACTGTTCCTATGGTCACCTGTGCTCAAGCATGGATTTACCTAAAATGTGAACTTTTGGTGGTCCCTGAGGACTGGAGTTGAAAAACACTGATCTAATGAACTTAGGGCTAGGCTCAAGGAAAGAAGATACATCGGGAGATAGATAAAAAAAAGCCTTTCACAGGGCATTGCATGTTAACAGAGAAGATTTACTCATTCCTAAAACCATTCCTGAAATTGCTACCACTCAATTTATAGGAATATTCAGTCCACAATGGAAAGAGACCACACAGATTCTGATCAAACATCTGGATGTACAAAAGACAGATACCACCTTGAAAGAACATCTAGAAGACTAAATTCAAGTAAGCTGGCATAAGCCTCCAACCATCAGGGACATGGAGGTTTCTAGTCATTTCCTGAGGAGAAAGAACAAATCCAGTCATACATTTCTAGCTAAAAGAACATTCAGATGAGGTCATTTTAAATCTTGTCCTCACATTACCTATGTTCAGAGTGTACAAGAATGATCTGGCAAAATACACACCATTAATCACTTCTTTGGGTATGACCAGCCGCGAGCTTAGTACAAGACTTGACAAACATTTGAGCAATATTAGAAAGAGACAAAATTAACTTTCTAAGGGTAAAACCCTTACTACTGTTTCAAGGCATTTTCTTATATTTCATCAGTCCAAGCAGATATTGAAATAATGGGTTCTCCAATAGATTGGGGTGGCAAAATTGCTTTCTTAGAGCTGAAGCAAATTGATATTATTGCTGGATACCGTTGCCCCTAAGAGCCTCAATGAAGCCATCAACTTTAGTTTCTATTTCTAATAAGATTATTGGTGTGAATTTATATTACGTACCTTTTAGCAGGATTCAGTTGGTTACTTTTAATTAATGAAACTGTTTTTCCATTTCTCTCATTCTTTGGAAAGGATGCACCATTTAACTGAAATATTTTATATTTAAATTATTCAGATATATGTCACTTAATGTTCATGTCTCTTGGAAATGCTATTTTCATCATATACTTAATTGATACCATAAAAATGTTGTCCAGTTTCAAATAAGACGTACTTCCATTTGAGATACATTACTTGTTACGTATTATCCATCTCAAATAACAACTATATTGACTGCAGGATAAGTTAATATGGTGAATCAGTAAGTTAGTTTATTTGGTTGTTTATATAATTTTCTTTTTACTTTCAATTAGATTATTATTATGCACTTAATTTTTTGTACAATAATTTCACAGTAAATAATCTATTTTGAAGATATTTAATTTCACCTTTAGTAGGGTATCAAATTCTATGTTTGAAAATATATTTGATTGGCTGCGTTATCACTAGCTGCACTTAGTTCATATTTTTATGGCATGGACCTTATATAATACCTGTATGGTACAATTTAATTACATTTTAGATTCAATTTGTTTGGATATTAATATTTATGTGCCATCAGGTAGAAAGATACACATTCACTTTTAAACCACCTTTGGGTAGTTATTGCACTTAGTTCATATTCTTATGCTATAGATTTTATTTGATTCCTGTATGATACAATTTTACTACATTCTATATTAGATTTTTTGGGCATGGATACATGTGCCATCACACAGAAATGCATACATTCAATTTTAAACCACCTTTGGTTGGCTATTTACTTATTTCTTCACCTCACTTTTATATGTTATATTTACTTCACGTGAATAGCTATGGTAATTTATTTTTTCTTCATATTTTAATTTTTTGTTTATTTATTTGTCTATTTATTTGTCTATTTTTTCCAATTTTTATTATTTTTTATTTCAGTTTATTCTGTTTATTTTTTATTGTTCTTTTATTCTACGATTTTTTATGTTTTTCTAGTACACTTTAGTATATGATTTTGATTTTGTGCATCTATAAACTGTAAATTTTTGACTTAGTTCAGATATCTGGGTATCTTTTTCTTGAATACTTACATTATATGGCTCAAGTAGTTCTTGCCTTACGATTTAAAACAGGTTGCTCTTCAGTATTTAGTGCATTAAAGGCATATCCAAATTTCCTGGGTTATTAGATTTTTGATCTCTTTATGCCAAAAGCATTACTTATGTAGGCAGCATGTTTCAAAAAACATAATATTTGTATTGATATCTAAAAATCCCTCTAGTGATTATGTTGACACCCCCATCTACACAAGCCCCACTGATCCCCCCCCCCCCCCCAATCATCATGCAGCATTAGGGGAGCAATTTTTAACTAATTACACACCTTATTTGCCTTCCTCAGCCAATACAAGAGCACTGATGTCAGCCCTGCTGAGATGTACTTCCTGTTGCAGCCTGCTCTCTGCCTGTGCTGCCCACGCTCTTTACCACAGACACACTACATATCCTAGGCTGCTTTGCAGCGTAAACAGGAACCCCAGAGGTTTACTGAAATGTATCAGCTGCAGTGCTTTCTTCTGATTGGCCAAAACAATTATTTTAATTTTATGATAATTTAGCCTGGGTTTGGAGGGGGTGTTAACTCTAATTTTCAGAAATGAAAATACATTTTGCTAACTTCAAGGTAAGTGTTTAAATGTTTATCTTTGGTATTTTTTCATGCAATTTTTGTTTCATACTCTATTAATTCTCCTCTATCAGATGCATTCATAATCCAGCAAACTTAGATGTGCCTTTAATAATGAAGATTGTATTAATAACTTTGGCTACACTTTCATTACCTGTTTTTTATAAATAGGCAGGATTTGGGAGCCTCTTGCCTCCGTCTAAGTAGTTAAAAAATGAGCGTCAGTTGCTATACTATATTCACACAATAGTGACCTCATGTGGCAGGGAATACAAGCACTCTGATCATTAGCTAGAATCTTAAAGTGATTAGATAGATTCTTGAGCTTTACTCCCTATATATTAGCTTTCAAGATCATACAATTATATTCACAGGAGTTTAGTTACAATACTGAGCAAAGTGAAGGATTTGAGGGATATTATATAGTGCTGATTAGTGATGTCGCGAACATCAAATTTTCGGTTCGCGAACAGCGGACCCAAACTTCCATCAAATGTTCGCGAACGGGCGAACCCGGCGAACCGCCATAGACTTCAAGGGGCAGGTGAATTTCAAAACCCACAGGGACTCTTTCTGGCCACAATAGTGATGGAAAAGTTGTTTCAAGAGGACTAACACCTGGACTGTGGCATGCCGGAGGGGGATCCATGGCAAAACTCCCACGGAAAATTACATAGTAGATGCAGAGTCTGGTTTTAAGCCATAAAGGGCATAAATCACCTAACATTCCTAAATTGTTTGGAATAACATGCTTTAAAGCATCAGGTATGATGTTGTATCGATCAGGTAGTGTAAGGGCTACACCGGCTTCACAGTAACAGACCAATCTCCACGTTTAATGCACCGCAAACAACCGCAAACAGTCCCTTTGCACAACCGCAAACTCCCCATTTGCACATGGTTGGATACCAAGCTAGCCATGTCCCGTTCCTTGTCCTCACTGATGTCAATGAAGGTCTCTTCCTCCACCCAGCCACCAAGGGTCCCCGAAAGGTGACAACAAGCCCCCTGCTGTGTTTGGTCTTTCACCTCCTCAAAGCCACCTTCCTCCTCTGACTCCTCTTCTTCAGACTCCCAGAGTCTGGGGGCTTCCACTGCCCAGCATGGAAGATTATACACAGGTCAGAGTCTGGGGGCTTCCACTGTCCAGCATGGAAGATTATACACAGGTCAGAGTCTGGGGGCTTCCACTGCCCAGCATGGAAGATTATACACAGGTCAGAGTCTGGGGGCTTCCACTGCACAGCATGGAAGATTATACACAGGTCAGAGTCTGGGGGCCTCCACTGCCCAGCATGGAAGATTATACACAGGTCAGAGTCTGGGGGCTTCCACTGCACAGCATGGAAGATTATACGCGTTGCCTCTGTCTGCGTTATTATAAGGTGTGTACTGTTAAGTAGTACTATTCCTATCGATTTAATCCCTTTTACGTCCACTATCAGGGGACGTGTATATGGCATGGATTTTTGGAAGTGGGAGATGGAAAAAGATGCTTGGTCGGTCCTCCCGCTTCAAATTTGGGGCACTGCGCGTGCAATCTAAGGTGCCACCAGATATGAGTGTCACTATGCACTGGCAAAAGTTGGCAGAGTAGATGCAATAGGTTTCACACACACGCCTGTAGGCAGGCAATTGCTATTCAATCTATTACAGTCAAAAAAGTATTGTTTTATGTCACTGAGCACAATATAAGCTGTGAGCCTGACACAGGCAGGCAACTGAAATTAGATTACAGGAAAAAAATGGTTGTTTTCAATGTATGTTACACCACCAGGTATGAGTATTGAAAATAAGCACAATATAAGCTGTTAGGTGTTAGCCTGTCACACACACACGCTGGCAGGCACGCATAGATTACACAAAAAAAATTATAAAATAAAATAAATGATGTTCAAAAGTTTCCTCAATGATAACGTATAGGGGGCGAACTGAAAAGCGCATGTGTTCGCCGTTCGCAGCGGACGCGAACATGCTAAAATCGCCGCGAATAGTTCTCCAGCGAACTGTTCGGGACATCACTAGTGCTGATATAAAAAGTAAGGGGCATGTTATAAAATGCTGATACAAGCACAAAACACTGGTATGTTTTTAAATGCTGATATATTTATAATGTATAGGGCTTATAGATCATAGTTATTGACGTTAGAATTTTAAAAAGGGAACTCTGCAAATTGTACCTGTTTTTATTAACAACAATTCTTCATCATTTGTTTATTAAGGAGGGAAAATCATGAAAATCATTTTATGGTAACATTTTGGTAAACCATCATGGTTCTAAATAATAAAAAGAGAAAATAATGAACAGACACTGAGAACAGAGAAAAACCTCTCAATTGCACAAGTTATTTGAAGAGGGGAGGGTGCCAAACAAAGAATGGATTTGCTCTGATAGATTAAGCTACCTCAGTAGATTATCTAGTGAACACACCTGAAAAGATACCCACTTTTGTTGTCCAAATAAATAAAGGAATTAATAAGATAAGCAAATGATTTGGTTTGACTGTTAAGATAAGCAATACCAACAATAGAGGTGCCCATGCAGAGAACGAACTATGCAACTATGCAAATGATCTTTAGGGCTTTGTCTACCTAAGGGTGATAGGGGGACTCCAAATGTGGACCCGCTACACCCTACTGCAGTTTGCTTTTTCGCCTGTTCAGGGTAGCAATACCTGGTGTTATGGGACTGGATCACACTATTGGATGAGACCTGACTGATATACTACAGGATATTTCTCCCTGTGAAAGGCATAAGTGAGCTCACAGAGTGGATGACCATATCAATAGAACTACTTATTAAGGATAGTTTGTTCTCTGCCTGAGCACTTATATAGCTGATATTGACTGTTAAGACAAGAAATAAATCTTTCTGTAATATTTAATCTAGTATTGCAAATATTTTGGTGTTCATATAAAAGGAAAATCCTTATGCATTCAATCATTTATTATGAAAAGTATAACATATACATAATTATCTTACTATAAGATATGTAATCTTATTGTACTAGTGAGTATGTGGTGAGTCTGTGTGAACACTAATTTATTTGACCACAGTAAAAGTCTAATACAATGTCTAGTATGTTTTTTAGCCTGTACTCACCATTCAGGATTTGTGTGATTACCACCACATAGAGATGTCGCGGACACATGCGCTTTTGGGTTTGCCCCCTATTCTTTATCATTGAGGAAACTTTGACCCTGCACCTCACAGTCAGCAGACACATTCCAGCCAAACAGCAGCATACACTCCCTTCCAGAGCCTTCCATCTGAAGGACAGCATACCTTTTAGAATCATTCTGAAGCTGCATTCGTTGTGAGAGGACAGATAGTGTAGCTGCTGGAGATTTAATAGGGAAATAGATAGCCAGGCTGTGTATTTAGCTTCCACTACAGACCTGAAGGACTCATCTGATATCTGCTGCAAGGACAGCAACCCAAAAAGCCCTTTTTAGGGCTAGAACATCATTTATTTTATTTTTTATTTTTTTTCTGTGTAATCTAATTGCATATGCCTGCCTGCCAGCGTGTGTGTGTGACAGGCTAACACCTAACAGCTTATATTGTGCTTATTTTCACTACTCATACCTGGTGGTGTACCATACATTGAAAACAACCATTTTTTTTCCTGTAATCTTATTTCAGTTGCCTGCCTGTGTCAGGCTCACAGCTAATATTCTGCTCTGTTTCACCAGCCATAGTTGGTGTACCATACATTGAAAAAAAACAACCCTTTTTTCCTTTAATCTAATTTCAGTTGCCTGCCTGTGTCAGGCTCACAGCTTATATTGTGCTCAGTGAAATAAAACAACACTTTTTTGACTGTAATAGATTGAATAGCAATTGCCTGCCTACAGGCGTGTGTGTGAAGCCTATTGCATCTACTCTGCCAACTTTTGCCAGTGCACAGTGATACGTCATATTTGGTGCAACCGTAGTGTACAGTGACATAAAACATAAAACTGTAATCAATTGAATATCAGTTGCCTGCCTACAGGCGTGTGTGTGAGGCCTACAGCGCCTACTCTGCCAACTTTTGCCAGTGCACAGTGACACTCAATCTGGTGGCACCTTAGATTGCACGCGCAGTGCCCCAAATTTGAAGTAGGAGGTCCGACCAAGCATCTTTTTCCATCTCCCTGTTCCAAAAATCAATGCCATATACACGTCCCCTAATAGTGGACGTAACAGGGATTAAACCGATAGGAATAGTACTACTTAACAGTACACACCTTATAATAACACAGACAGAGGCAACGCAGAGAGAGGAGTCTGAAGAAGAGGAGTCAGAGGAGGAAGGTGGAGGTGGAAGACCAAACACAGCAGGCGTCCCAGGGGGCTTGTTGTCACCTTTCGGGGGCCCTTGGGGGCTGGGTGGAGGAAGAGACCTTCAATGACATCAGTGAGGACAAGGAACGGGACATGGCTAGCTTGGTATCCAACCTTGTGCAAATGGGGAGTTTGCGGTTGTGCAAAGGGACTGTTTGCGGTTGTTTGCGGTGCATTAAACGGGGATATTGGTCTGTTACTGTGAAGCGGGTGTAACCCTTACACTACCTGATCGATACAACATCATACCTGACGTTTTAAAGCATGTTATTCCAAACAATTTAGGAATGTTAGGTGATTTATTCCCTTTATGGCTTAAAACCAGACTCTGCATCAACTATGTAATTTTCCGTGGGAGGTTTGCCATGGATCCCCCTCCGGCATGTCACAGTCCAGGTGTTAGTCCCCTTGAAATAACTTTCCCATCACTATTGTGGCCAGAAAGAGTCCCTGTGGGTTTTGAAATTCGCCTGCCCATTGAAGTCTATGGCGGTTCGCCGGGTTGGCCCGTTCGCGAACATTTGATGGAAGTTCGCGTCCGCTGTTCGCGAAACAAAAATTTGATGTTCGCGACATCACTACCACCACATCCATTTGTTGTGGGTTGATCTGACAATAACGGATTTAATATTACCCTTTAAATATGATTAGTGGGTCTGTGTCATCATTAGCTTCAGCTATGAACAGAAAACTTATTAGAACAGATATACATTTTTCAAATTTTATTATAATGTTTCAATAAAGTTTTCATTTGTATTGTCTATTTATGTGACAGCATATTATTGGGGTATATTGTTTTGAGTCCCGCTAGCTTATCATTACATTAGAGGACCTATACATTATTTTTCTTTTAAACTTGAACGTCTACGTTAGGTATGTATTTCCCAAATATAATTGGAATCATTTAAGATTCTGTCAAAATTTGGTTTTATGACAACATGGGATTATGGTTGTACTTATACCCGTTTTTTGAATTATTCAAATCATGCCATTGGTATAATTAACCATTTCAATTCTTGTGAAGCATTTACAAGTATCCCGTAAACATTAAAATTATATATATATAAATGTTAGCAGTAATTGGGTGTTTATTTCCAATTCTAATGCATTTTAATAAATTTCCCATGGAAAAGCTTACCATTAGTCTCAGTTGACAACTATGATTTTTTTTTTAAATGTATGCACTGCAATGCAGTTTAGTCCCGTTGAATATTATGGATAGGTACCAGCTTAGTTGCTTCTAAAAGATCTAGATGGTAATTAGCAGTTAGGAGGAATCCAGTCATTATGATGGGTCGCTATGGTCTCGAAAGGCAGTGATAAACTTAGAGGCATCATAGCCTTTTACAATATTAAAAGGCTGTGATGCCTCTAAGTTTTATGTGTAGGATAAGAGCGTGTTTAACTAAAATATTAGCCATAATCACGTCACAGTATTCATTAAAGCATTTTTCTGCTGTCCATTCACTAAGATGTAACCAAAATCCAAAGCACACATTTAAAAAAAAAAATTTTTAAATACACAATTTTAAACACTTTATGAATATGTAGATTTTTTAGCTATATCTGTTATACACAGCGTCATGTACTAGTTACATAACAATATAGATTTGACATCAGATAAAAACATAAAATACCTAACTAGTCTACCATTCTATCTACCTAAAAATTGAACTTAAGTAGCCTATAGGATGGCCTTATTCATATCCAAGACATGCTGGAATTCTTCTGCTGTTGCTTCTGCAGGAAGGCATACCCATGTATCTAATACTAGTGGGTTAACACATTACCCTTCAATCTTCAACCACCCATCTTCAATCCTTGACCTCTGTTGATTTGGTACTTCCCTCCTGATCTTTATTAAATCAATTAGTATATTTGAAAAAAATCTGTTTAAGATTAGGATGTTTTATGAAAGTAATTCTTATAAAACATGAAAAGCTGTCAAGAACTCTGAGGTACAAATAGAATAGGCACACAGAATAAAGGAGCCGCACAAACAACACTATTTAGCATTATATTATCTTGTTACTGGAGTGACAGCATTTCTTTGGTTTATGAATCTTGGTAGAAACCACAACATTGAAATAATTATAATTCTCTTTCGGTGAAAATAGAATTTACCTGATTGACAATAAACATATGTATAGCAGAGAAGAACTAAAATTACAATTACATTAAAATGTGTCTGCTCTTGACTAAATTCTCCTCCATGCAGATCATAGTCCAAGTGCAACTGCAGTTAATACCACACAAAGGACACAAGTTGGTGGAGATTTAGTGAGTGGATCACATATCTCATTTGAAAATGTTATTAATTGTAAATACGGTGATAGATGCTGCTATTGTGATTTGAGATAGACTGTTTATCATTTTAATTAATCTCCTCCCTAGATGTACATAATTTTAACACCTGTTTGTTAGGTAGCTTGTTATTAAAATAATAGCGATATTAGAAATATGCTTTCATATATTAAAAATGGGTTTTTCAATATTAATAACATAGACATTGGTAGGTATTTGTCAGAAGTAGCTACAGGACTATTTCTATTTTAAGAAAAAAGACACTTGTGAAATATGTACCAAAACTAAACTTTAGGAGCTATGTAAGCCATTTTATAAAAACTTTTGGGGGGTGGGGGGGGGGGTTGAACTTTTCAAACTCTTTTTATGGGTACAAAAATATGTTTTGTGTTTGTGGTATCACTTTGTGGGAGCTGTATCATATTAGTGTGTCTATAGCTATCAGTGTGAGGAGGGTGGGGATGGAGGGTACAATGAAAAGTATATCATCAACTTCCTATTCACAGGCCCAGAAACACGCAGGTTGCCTCAATTAATGCAAGAACTGCTCTCAAGATATATTAACGCCCCACTTACAAGTGCAACATCCACCTAGGTATCATGGAATCCTCTAAGGTCCAGCAGAAACAATTGATTACAAATGAGCTTCTGTAATTTTCAAACTTTTTCTAACTTAAGTTATCAAAGATAAAAAAAATTTCATTGTACCTCATATGCCACCTATTTATCTACTTTCTAAGCTACTTACATTTGAGTTGGAGGTAAAATATACATAAAACAACAAAAACATTTATTTTCTTACAAGACAGAAGAACCTGTAAATAGAATTCTGAATGGTTTTATTTTAAGGCTGCCAGGAACTAAAAACAGGATAGATGCAAAATTTTACTGATTTTATTTGAACAAATAATGGGCAAATAATGCATTTACATGTTTTAGAATTTACATGTATGGTCCATAAGCCAATTCATGTAATGGATATGTTTGATTAGCTTCAAACTGACTTAGTAGCACACCCAAACCGCAAGGAACTTTGAGCTTTTCTCAGTAACCTCCAAGTTTCACTCATGCACCTGACAGGAGATTATTTCCTCAATTATAAACAAGCCACTGCATGAGAAAATGATATAAAGTAATTTGTGGTAAACACTTCACAAGTAACGAATTGTCTGGATTAATTAAAGTGTAAAGTGTAGGGAGTGTGAAATCTTGTGTTACATTGAGCTTACTGTGCTCCAGTTTGTTAGAGTTTCTGCTTCAATGAAGGAGGATTTGCATCTATGACCTTTTTTGAAGACTTCAGTGGAAAGACAATATTTAGGGCCAAAAGGTTCTCCAATATTGATATTGATCTGGTTTGGTCAGGAACTTGGCATTTCTTGAACTGTTCCCAATTATAGTTGTTGTTAACGTGTGGGTTGATCAACTGAAGGATCAGCATGTAGTCTTCCACTGTGATAACTTGGCTGCGGTGATGGCTATAAACTATCTCTCCGCATATTCTTTACCAGTTCTGTATCTCCTCCAGTGTTTAATGTAGACCTGTTTGCAACAGAACATCTTGTGTAGAGCGATTCATGTGCCAGGGTGTCAGGTATTGCTGACGTGCTATCAAGAAGCCAATGGAAACATTTTAGGGTACTTGCACCCAGGACATGCTTAAAACTGACATATTGGCCAGAACAGTTATGGGGTTTAGGTGCTCCACCTTGAATATCGGTGGCTGGAAGTCCTTGTTGGGAGCAGAATGAGATGTGGAACTCCTTAATTTCACGTTGATCTGGATAAGCTGTTGCCAAAGATTTAAGGTTGATCACTACTTATTTTGGTCAGTGCCAGGAGCTGTACTGTGTGCTGGGGCCAGGTTGCTACCTTTCCCTCTTCCCCATGTTTTTATATAAAGTTGACTTAGCTTCTGCGCTATAAAGGGGGGTTGACAAGTTTAAAGAATCTTACAGTTCAAACAGGGTTGGAGTTAAAACATTCTTTTGCTTCTTTTCCCTGCAGGGTCCGTACCAAGAACTGTATGGATAATTGGCCTTTCATATATTTATTGGGCTCGTAGGAAGGCGGCAGTTATAGAAAATGGTCTCCAGATGGGTTTTGCCAAAAAGGAATTGATTATTAAATGGTTTGGGAGACTATAGTAAGGGAAGTGGTGCAATGTGCAGTCACTCCTGTAGATTTGTTGATAATTCATGCATGGGAAACAACATTATGTCCCTTAAGGAATTAATTGAATGAATGAAAAGGGATGTGGATAAGCTTTATTATTTATTGCCAGACATGGGTATAATATGGTCTAAAATGGTTCCTCGCCTTCAGCTGCGCCCCCTTTTGACAACACTTTTATGGATAAGCCCTGAAAGAAGGTAAATAAGTTTATGGAAAGCCATGTCTGTAAACTGGAGGGGTTTATCGACTAGACATTCAGATTTGGTGGGCCCTAAAACAGATTGTTTTTATCTAAATGACGGGGTGCATCTAAACAAATTCGGCCCCCATTTATTTAACTTTTGTCCTAAGGGATGGGATTGTCATGGTCATAGCTTCCTTATGAGTGGGCTTGGAATCAGAGGAGGGTTGTTAAGTTACTATTAAAGTTGACTTAGTAGCAAACCTGAACCACAAGGAAGTTAGAGCTTCTCTCAGTAACCACTAAGTTTCACTTATGCACCTGACATGAGATTATTTCCTCAATTAAAAACAAGCCACAAGCCATTTGTGGTAACATCTTCACATGTAAAGAATGGTCTAGATTCACTAAAGGGTAAAGTCATGTTGCATCAAAGCTTACTGTACTTATAAGGATCTCACCAATGTTTTTATATCTTTTATATAGCATAGTCACTATGTAATAAGTAGTATTACATCTATAAATATACCTTAGCAGCTTGCAGTAAAATACAATTATACCTACTGAATTGATATTCTGCAAATAAACAAGTATGTTATAGTGGGTAGGAAAGTTTCTGAAATACCCTTTGCTGTATACAGTGTGGAAATAAAAATGTGCTGACTAGATCTCCATGTCCCGAGCATGCAAAAAGACTGCTACTACGGTTACTGGGTAGGGAGGGATATGCAAATGAAACCCAAAGTATATCACCATTGTGCCTAGCGACCACTTAATATGGGAATCCATTTTGGATAATATGCACTGCTGTCAGCCAGTCTTCAGAATACGGGTTGAAACCCACTTACCAAAAGTACCGTACTTTCAGCAATATATGGGGCTCATCAGTGCGAGGTTGATTCTGCAGCTGCCAGATGAAGCTGGGGAGAGTTCCCTGACCAGACACTATGGGCTCTATTCCATGGCGCCTGTAAGAATTCTCGGAAAGCTGTCTGGCAGCTGTGGGACTATTGAAAATCTAATTTTGGAGGTATTCCATAGCTCTTGGAAATAAGAATCTCATAAAATGTACTGACTCACACCAAGGGGGTTGCGTTCATAAAGTGCCCTCATGATATTCTGAGTCTGAATCTCAGTAGTCTCCATAGCAATGCTATGGAAGGGTACCCACAAAGGGACCCCATTCGTAGGGGATTATGATTAGATGCAGGGATCTCCATGGGTATATTATACCATGGGGATCCTGTGGTATGTTGGATAATTGTAGGCTCCTTACTTTACTATACCATGGTTGTATATTGGAAACCCCATGATATAGGGGTTAGTTTTAGATATTATAGGAGACCATAATAATTGCTGTGGTGTAGGGGTTAATTTTTATTGCTATGTGGGTCTATAAGATCCACCATGGTATAAAGGTTAATTTTAGTTGCCATGGGAGTCAATGAGTGCCGCCATGGTTATAGTATAGTACACAATAAGTGCCCTCATCTTAACAGATATCTGTAGGAAAACAGGTGTCCTGACTTCCTTAGAATATGTACTTGTGTTACGAATGGCTATTTCTTTCTATTCTTTATTATTCTACATTATTATTGTACATTAGATTCACCTTGGTGATGTTTTTTTCTTCTATTCTATTAAGAGATCACGCAGCATATATATGATCTAATATTATTTAGCGTTACAAGAATACACTTCCTCTTCCCTCGCGGCCACCTCACTCTTTCAGAATAGAGTTTAGGGTTTTGTTATAATGAAGAACATTGTTTGATAGTTGCAAAACTAGTGTAGCTTTGTTCTCTTAAAAAAAAAAAAGACTTTGACACCACTTTGTGAATCTGAGCCAATTTTGTTGCTATTATTAATGTATTATACATTGTATTTACAGTAGGTAGTATTAGTCAGCTTTATTGGCAGTTTCACTTTTTTTTATTTCTAAGTACAAATGTAATCTTTAAAAAGCAGAGCTTTATTGAATTTGCATGTAGTAGAATGACCTTTAGGCAAAGTTACAGAAATCTGTCATAATTATTTCAATTATTTCTTGAGGATTATGATTCATGGATTATCACACACAGAGAAAATAACTATCTGTGCCTCTGCTTGACTGGTTCACTGCAACATTGCAATGGTATTTTAATTTAAGCTATAACAATTTTGCTATATAAAAAAATGCCATGTTAGATAAATATGCCATTTGTAGTTATTTTCTTTTAAATTTAGATCACTATATATGTATAAATGGCACTATTTAAGGAGAGCTACATGAAGTCTCAATATAATTTATTCTTGATTACTTTACTTAACTTGTTGCACCTGCATTTGATTATTTTCTTTTATGTAATTTTTCTTAAAGATAGTTCAATTAGTTTTATTATCATGATATATTCTAAGGACCACAAGTCATTCAATATTGAGAGAGAATACCATTTAATTTTATGTTTTTATACATTTGTGTAAACGTGGTGTTATATATAAACTGTATAAGATTCATAAGGTGTACAGTATTCCTTTTTTGTCAGTTTTGTTTCTTAGATTTAATTGACATGTACTATATATGCATTGTTGCAATATATTCAAATCAAAAGCCAAGATCACAGTTGCTCATATAAAAATATTTTATCATCGAAAGACAATACAATACAAAAAAAATAAACCATTAAACATATTCAACATAAAACACATTTACAACAGATAAATTATTATTTACATTGATAATACATATCAAATACTTTATAACCCCCAAAAAATATTTTACAATATAAATATTTAGGGCTAATCTGTAAACAGAGAAAAGTTACCAAACACTACAATGTGTTTAAATTATTTTACAATTCTGTGTATATTTTTTACACAATTATTTTACATGGCTCAGACTTAAACAGCCTTATTAAATTGTGATTTGGCCAATTGAATAAGGCTCTATATAAGCACAGAGCATATTTATTTTACAGAAGTTTTTAATTAGTGAACTTCTATCCAAAAGCAAGGTCTTCACTAACTAAAAACTTCTGTAAAAAAAAAAAATGCTCTGTGCTTATATAGAGCCCTTTAGATTTGGCCGAATCACAATATAATAAGGCTGTAAATTTCTGAAAAGGAAAAGATAAAGGGATGTAAATAACTATACTTAATAAGGGGTAAGTAAAGTATAAAGATAATACTTGCAATGTGACCATATTAAACTTCTTCTATGGCATTTGACATGTTTTGTAGAAACTAGTTAGGCTTTTACAGTAGCTCTAATGATGTGTCTTTGGCAGTTTTGTCCAACAGGTGACCTATGGGTTAGGCGCTTTCTGTATCCATGGTTTACTAGGGAGATTGTCCTCACAAACCTAACATTGTTAATATAAAACACTTTGGACAGTTTATATATTCTTGATATTATATATACATTCCAAAGTATTTAGTTATTTAATATTCATATTTATACACAGTAAATAAACAGTACATTGTTGTTCACATTTGAATATCTATAACAAGTAAAAAAAAAATTATTACCTGCTCAGAATTCTGAGAAATACAATCATTGCATTGCATTCTGGGAAACTGGGCACATATGCCTGCTGTATTAAACAATCCCAAGATGGATAATGCACAAGTCAGGAACCCTACCCGCAGACAACTGTTTCAAGGTTATACACACAAACATATATACACATATGATTTTGCATTCTATACAGAAGAAACAGCTGCTTATTTTCAAGTCTTTCAACTATCTTATCGAAGTTTGTATTTTTCTGTCAGTTACTGTTTGGGCAGTTGCTTGTCTTTCTTAGTCTTGGAGCTGCAAAACAGGAAAAACATTATACTGGGTGTAGTACACAATATAGGAGGCAGTATCTGTTTTTGATTTTAATGCTTATTCAAGTCAATGGATTTTAAATCGTCACTTTAGCGGTCTTAGAAATGGATGTCTAAATAATAATTTGTTAAGACTTGATAAAAAAAAAAACTTTATTAAACCTATACTGTGCATTTAAACATGTAATTACAAATTTTTTATGCTTCCCTAGGCAATATGAGCTTCAGATTTCCACCCCCTGAATGAAATATTGTGTCTGGAGTGGACTCGCCCAGGGAGAAGTGCCAAATGGAGAAACCACTTTCTGAAAGACACATTAGTAACAGGGGGCATGGTAACATGAGCTGCTAGCCATGAACAAACACAGCTTCTAGTCACCACCCAATATTATACTACAGATGTGGTCAATCAATAGCCTCATGAGAGACTTCACTCCAGTCACAATACTTCACACAAGGTCCATAGAGATCAGGAGTTTATATAGCCCAGGGACATAATTAAAATATAGTCATGAATTGTTTTTAAAAGTACATATACGTTTAATAAATGTATTTTACTTGACAAGCTCTGTCTAATAATTCTTTAGAGAGTTCTTTATAGGGAGGTGCTTTTAAGCTAGATTGGCTGAATAACCACCAATATAGCTTCTATTAGAAATTATCTATTAGATATTTTTAATGTGTTTGGAAAGTTTTTGTTTTTTGCAAAGTAACACATTGACAAAAGAATGTCTCTGGAGCTAGAACCCCCCCCCCCCCCCCCCCCCCTATCCAAAATCACATATTTTGTAAAGTTTGGATTACTGGTGTTATTTTAAGTTATATAAGCAACAATTTACAGAATTGTTTTCTTATGTGGTGTCCATCAGCATAGACAATGTTGTGACTTCTCTAAATGGGTTAATTATATGTATAATTATTAAGGTTTTATTAACATGGTGAAACTGTAAGTAGAAACATTTGTAACATTAAAAGTCAGTTTGTTTCTGTATGTTATTTTCAATGACAAAACTTGAATATGGGTAAAATCTATTTTTTTTTACTTTTATATGCAATTATTTAGTACTTTGTTGTATACTATATCTACATTTTCACTTTAGATTTTATGATCCATTCTA
This sequence comes from Discoglossus pictus, assembly GCA_027410445.1. Taxonomy (NCBI): domain Eukaryota; kingdom Metazoa; phylum Chordata; class Amphibia; order Anura; family Alytidae; genus Discoglossus; species Discoglossus pictus. The sequence continues at coordinate 207,774,428 of CM050163.1, forward strand.
CTTACTTTTCAAAAATTCTGTTGATGATCTTCTGAACCCAGGGAGCAGTAGGTTCTAAGCATACTTCTGAACCAGTTTTTAAAGTCACTCTGTAGATTAAAACACAAAAATATGTTAAAAAGCTTTTCGGAAATACAGACTAATTCAAATATTTTACTTTTTAATAATGTTCACTTAGTCACAGAGGGGAAATGAATAAGTGTCACAGTGGCTGTGGTTTGCACCCCTGTATTTTTTTATTGCCATCACAGTCATTCCCACCTCATTGCAGCTTAGCAAATACCTTTGTTAGATCCATTTCAGGGGATTAATCAGGTTAGGAAAAAACAAATCACCCTCTAATAAGATAATGGGGGAATTTACTTAGCATCTCAAGTGCATCTAACATGCATCCCTTGGTTTACTATGCACTATTTCCTATGGGGAAAACTGAGATCACAGTATTTCTCACCTCATCTCAGGTGAGAAGATGCTTAGTAAATTCCCACAAATATTGAATGTATTAATTAAAAATTAAAGTGTCTTTTATTATGTTTTACTTTTTAAAAACATTAAACCCATTATCAATTACTTCAATAAAAGTATGCATGTACAGTAAGTTACCATGACAGAGGGCATTATAATAAAACTCTATTTGCAGTATTTCAACAAATACTCACATTACTTCAACATTCTCACAACTTGCTCCTTTGGGAAACAGCTGTACAGTCTGGAAATGTTTAGGGTGAATGAAAGAGGAGTGAGTCTTCACACACAAGCATCTGAGCTCTGTAACTCTTGCAAGTGACATTCCTGTAAAAAGAGAAAAAAATATATAAAAATTAATCAGACTTACAATGCATGTATTAATTCAGAGTTACTGAAGTCATCATACATGCCCTGCGACATTAGATAAAGAGTGGGACAAGTGTTTTCTTTTTTTTTTCTTTTTATTGATGTTAAATTCATGGAGTTATGGTCAATAGAAGTCACGGGATTTCAGTCTTTTGCCTCTGCCTGAATGAGTAATGAGCTTTAAATCACACGGTTGTAATGAATTTTAATGAGAATCAGGTACTCTAATAGTAGTGTAAAAGTTAAGCAAATAGTTGTAAGCTGAGGAGTTGAGGGTCCCTGCATTAATTCTTTACAAAGCATACATTTTTTTTTTTGTTGGTTAAAAATCAGAAATGTTGTTTAGGTTATATAATAGTACAAATGTTATATTTTGTGTTGATTTAAGATAATTATTTGGACTTTGTGAACTAATTATTTGATACAAATACTTAGTTCAACTAATGAAATCAGGTAATTTATTATATGACCTAACTAACATAATTCGAAATGGAAAAATACAGATTTGACATAAACTTGAACCATAGAGCTTTCACTGGATATATATCTTCAGTTGTCCTTTATCAGTGAGATGGAAACTCTGCACAATTAGCTTTTTTCACTTTTATTTTATTTCAATTCTAATTTATTCATTTAGCAAGTAGATAGAAGAAAAATAAAAGTGATATAGTAGATTGTATAGTGAATTGGCACATAAAAAATCAAAAAAGAAAAATAACACTTAAAAAATATGCTTCTCAAAATATTAAATAAAGCTGATGTTCTAAAGCAGTTATAATGTAGAGTTTATATTTCTGCTTGGGAAAAATATTACCTTCTGTCATTACTGCACATGTCAGGCAAACAGCAAGAAAAGTTAGAATATTTTTCTTGGTTTCCATGGTAACACACAAGCTTCCTTTATTTCTGCTGCTGGTTACGCTATAGTGACAATCCTTGTCTTTAGCTTTTTCTGTCTGCAACAGTTGTCTGTGATCACTTTTATATGCTGGGTCATAACTGGAACTTCCCGAGTAACTGGAATTTCCAGAGCCTCCAAGACCCTTCTTGTCATATCCTCTTTAATATTGTACATTTACATAGTTACGCAGTAATTAAGGTTGAAAAAATACTTTTAATGCATCAAGTTAATTTCTTTTAGATTTTCTCTGATCCTTGTAATATTAATTGTTAATTGATCCAGAAGAAGGCTTGAGATAGTCATTGTATCTTCTTTATTATTACTATTCTATACTTATAATAACATTTGGGGCATTCCCAGTATAAGAATGGACAGAAAAGGAAAATGGATTCAAATCCACAACAATATGATTAACATCACTAGTCACTCTACCAAAAGAGCAGAGGATTTTTCAAATGTTAAAAAACACAGATGGGGGAATCCTAAAAAGAAAATGGAGGTGACCAGGTGCACGATTGCCTAAATAGGTAATACATTTAAAGTTTGTTTTTATTTTTTTACCTTATTAAATAGTTTTCCCCATGTGTTTAAAATATCATAATAAAAGTATTGGATTACAGTGAATCTTTTTAAGGAACTCATAACTATTCAGTTTTTGATAGTTTCAATTATTTCTCCCCACATGACATGATTAAAATTTGATTAAAATGTGTGGTCTCTGAGAATCAATTGCACGTAAGTTAGATATTTTCTAACTTTATTGGAGATTCATTATGCATCTTAAGTGGCTGAGATGATGGGTAAAATTACTAAGCATCTCAAGTGGCTGAAATAAGGGGGATTTACTAAGCATCCTAAGAGGGTAAGATGAGGAATTTAAGTTTCTTAAGTTTTCATCCCTTGATTTACTATGTTCTATTCCATATAGGGAACATTGATTACAGCTTGTTCAAACACTGAACAAATAAAGCAGAAGGGTACGCCTAAGTTGTGCATCCCTGTATTTACTATGCACTATTTCTTATGGGGAAAATTGAGCTCACAGCCCTTCTCATCTTAGCCACAGAAGATGCTTAGTAGTGTGTGATGATTTCTTTATATATTTTCCAAAAAACATATAGGTAGACATGTTTGCTCCAGTAGTAGTCTAGTGGTACTTGATAGAGCAGAGCAGACGATTTGGTAACCATTAGTACATCACAAAGTAAAAGCATGCAAAACCGTAATTTAATGATAAATGCTTCACAAGCTGTGATGAAACTGGCACTTTGAAAAAAGCTCTACAGGATTGTCCAAAAATTATGGGAAGAAATGTACTTGATAATAGAAACACTCACAAGGATTCCCTATCCCTAGAAAACCAGAAGAGGCATTTTTAGGACTATGAATATCAAATATATTAAAAGACACACAACTCCTAATAAATCAAATATTCTTAGCTACTAGAAGTGTCATAGCTAAAAAAGCAAGAATTCCTACAATAGAAGCGATAAAAATAAAAATTCAATATATGCACACGATTTGTATGATGTCAGGAGACATAGATGAGAACATTAGAAAATGGCCATCTTGCTGGGACAAATGGACCTTGAAAATTAACAAGAATAAATACAGCTATAACACAGAACCTAGCTAACTATGAAAAGAGAAATTTTACAAGATCACAAAAAAACTTCTTAATTTATTCTCCTATCCCTTTCCTCCCCATTTTTGTTTGGTTTGTTTATTTGACTGGTTTTGTTTGTTCACTCTGATACAGTATTTTAGATATTTAATTGAATTATATGAAAAAAATAAATATGGAAATATATCATAGCTATAAAAAAATGTTTATAATGTTTTGATTTATCGCTGTTAAATAGCAAAAATATTTCTATATTGATGTATATTTGTTAAACAGTTAATTATTTGGATGTCTCTATTGTTACAATAAAAATATATAAAAAAAATGTTAATGCAAAAAATAGTGCTTTATAAATCAATGGATGCACATATTATCCACTTGAGATGCTTAGTAAATCCCCCCACCGTCTGGAAGTCTGGCATTACAGCTTGGCAAGTCCCATGGTGTAGTGTGGTGATGTCTCATGCTATACTGTATATGTAACAACTAACCAACTGTCAAGCTGGGCAGCAATCACATGACCCATGTGATCTGGCAAGATGCAATACTTTACCAATTTAGTAAAACACCCACAGCATCTGTAACAACCTTTAAAAGGGAAAAAGTCATATGGTATATTCCACAGTTAAATTTATCTTCAAACATTGAATTAATATAACGAGAAGTAAAACATTGTTAGATAATTTTAAATACAATCTCATTATGTAACGAGAAATCATTATTTTGAAGTGGATGTTCCTCTTTAATAAGAAAGAGCAAAACTGTATGTACACGTGTACTTGGTGTATTACAATTCTTGGATTAATTTTGGAATTCAAAAATATTTCTTTCACATGTTTATTCATCTTAAATGAAAATCCATTCAAAGCTATGATATATTAGAAGATGATATGTGTCATGATTTTAGCGTATTTTACATGAATATTTAATATATATCCACGAGGCACCTTTGGCGCTCATTGTGAGCCTTTCCACCCGCCTACTGTATGGGCCGCTCATTGCAGGTATCGTTAACCTGCAAGTTTTGTGCTTGGGAATCCCATGTGTCTCTTTCCACCATCTCCCCCCTGCCCCTTCCCTGTGTCTTTCTCCTCGATGTGTCTGCTGAATGTTTGCGTGTTATGCGCTGACTGCCGTTGGTTTTATTTTCAAAGTCCCCCGTGCCTGGCATTGTTGGTGTAATTGTTACTGTCTTCGCCGTCATGTATTCTCTAAGTCCCGTGTGCCTGCCTTTGTTCAGCTTCGTTTTCATCCAGTTTAAGAATTTTTATGTTTTTCAATCATCATTTTTTTCCTCGCTTAGCCAATTTTGAATTGACGAAAAAGGACAAATATGGCTAAGTTACATGATTGGCTCGCAGTTGCGACCCTTGCAGCCTAAGGCTCTCAGTGCAATGAGCACCTTCATTGCAGCCTGAATCGTGTGTGCATCAACGGCTCGCCTCGATTTGCGAGGGACGTAAAAGCGTGATCAACATGCGCGTGTCAGAGGCTCGTCTCACTTCGTGAGGCTCGCAGTCGACGGCTTGCTTCGCTTCGCGAGGGACGCAAGTGCATGACCAACATTGCAAACATTACCCAACATCGCAAGATCCACAACCAAATATGTGATACTGGATTTATAATTTGCACCTATGCAGGATTTGAGTGGTGCATATATTGAAAGGTATAACATCTTCCTAAAAACTTACAGTTGACGAATATCTGCCTTGGTCAAAGTCATTACCTGATAAAAATACACTATGCAATTTATATAAATCCAAGATACTTTTGTTTTCTTGCCCCAATATGTACACAAAAATGAACATGCACTGTTTACAGACAATACTGAAGGTGTGGCATTCCTTGAGTGGCAAATTTCCTAGAAACCGGGAGAAAATGTTGCTGCTGCATATACATAGGAAGTAGAACATAGTAAATCAAAAATGCACATGAGATGCATTTGAGATGGTGATTAAATTGTCACCTATATTTGTGAGCATAAAGTTCAAGAAACATAAGTTTAATTTAAAACCTCATGGGTATTTTTTTTTTAAATAGCACATTAGTATGGTACGTATTCAATTTTCTCTTTCAACGCCTACTATAAATGACATGATTGCCCCTAACACCTATGGTGAGCAGTTACCCTACCTACAATGGGCCTCATTCAGTTGCGATTTGGCCAATTGAATAGGGCTCTATATAAGCACATAGCATTTTTTTTACAGAAGTTTCTAGTTAGTGAACTTCTATCCAAAAGCAAGGTCTTCACTAACTAAAAACTTCTGTAAAAGAAATCTGCTCTGTGCTTATATAGAGCCCTATTCAATTGGCCAAATCGCAATTGAATGAGGCCCAATGTTAGTATTCTCCTTAGCGGGATGTGTAATGTCAAACTAATAAAAAATCCCTGTAAAGAAGCATAAAAAGTCAATCATTAGTGAATTCCATGAATGTTTTAAAAAAGCAATTTTCTAAATATGTTTTGAACTATAAAATTACTTTTTTTTTTTTACAGTATTTCAGTCTGCATATTTTGTAATAACTGTTCTATTAAATATTTTCAGCATAACCTATTAAATGGACACATCAGAGGTCCCAGTTATGGTAGGAAAGTTAAACAAATATGAATATTTGCTATTGGAAGTTAATAACATTATAACTTACCGTAATAATACAAAACCAGCTTTGAATTTACTAAATGTTGTCTATCAGTCAATGCAAAAGATCCTCCCATTAGTACATATTTTCCTCATTATTGATGATTGTCTTCATGATTAAAGATTTTCGGTTACATATAGCTTTTATAGTGTTAGTCAGTGAATAGCCAACCTATGTTGATTAAACAGAAGTCATATGCAAAATGAATCCATTCATATACGCATGAGTAAATTAGATACTGAAAACGAGACCACTTTGTGTGGGAGAATTTCTTGAAAAAGGTGACAGCAACATTCTTATTCATTTCTATAACTAAACAATGTTTTCAATATTTTGCAATTGCAAACATTCATATTTTATTAGGACTTTACCATCAGACCATAACAGGGATCTCTGCTGTGGCCCTTTATGTATAAGATGGCTCTATATCTAACTCGATGCTTATAGTTGGCTGTTTTCTCTACAAGGCCCAGTAAATCCTTGCTATTATCTATATTATTCCTGGAAATCTGATGACAGCTACACCTCTCTGTTATCTAATTCAGTAGTATATGCTCCAGATTCAACCCACGTTTACTCTGTATCTGCTCTAGTGATTCACACGTCACTGACTGGTTTATTTGTTCTGGTTTTGAAAAAAATATTTTATGTAAAATTCTAAATATATATATACTTGCGACTTGCCCATCAAAAATGACGGCAATAACATTTGAAGCTATGGCAATGCTGTTTGCCACACAATGTACGGCTTTTGCTCCTCTGAGGACCTTCGGCGCTCAGTGCTCCTACTGGGGGAATTTTTCTAAGCATCTCAAGTGGCTTAGATGTACATCCCTGTATTAACTATGCAATATTTACAATGGTGAAAAATTGCTAATGCAGCCATGGGAGTAGGAGCTGAAAAAAATCTGGGAGAATAATTCAACTCTACTCCAAGGATAGGAAGCAGAAGTGGATCTACCATCAGTGCACCGGTGCAATGAAACAGGGCCCTGCTCTATGGGTTTGCATTGCTGCAGTGCCCCTCAAAAACGTTTTTTTACATTTCTTTGTTTAAATGCCCCTGCCCCTCTGCAATATAATTAAATTTTATATATACATATGGTGGGCTAAGAGTGATAGAAGCCCACCACCGTACAAAGTACAGTGGTACGAATAATGAATAGTACATTAGTGATTCTATTTGAATGTCTAAAAATAAGTTGATGAAAACTTATTTCCTGCTCAAATTTCTCAGAAATACAGTATATGCAGTTCAGTCTGGGAAAACTGGGCGGGACATGCAAATGAGGCCACATAATGCACCATCACTCTGTCAATCCAAACCATTTTAAACATGGCTCCTTTTAGGCATAAGTTTACTGTATTTCACAGTTTTAGGCATAGCAACAGATGGATTTTTCACAAACCAGGTCACTTAACCACATACAGTACTGTTTAACGGTTACTGCCGATCCTCAGTATGGTGTGAGTGCCTGGTTTGTATGGTGATTGTTGTAGAGAGTAGTTCCATACAGCAATTGTTTCACATATGGTGGGCTAAGAGTGATAGAAGCCCTCCACCGTACAAAGTACAGTAGTACAAATAAGGAATAGTACATTAGTGATTCTATTTGAATGTCTAAATATAAGTTGATGAAAACTTATTTCCTGATCAAATTTCTCAGGAATACAGTATATGCACTGCAGTCTGGGAAAACTGGGCGGGACATGCAAATGAGGCCACATAATGCCCTATCACTCTGTCAATCCAAACCATTTTAAACATGGCTCCTTTTAAGCATATCCTTACTGTATTTCACAGTTTTAGGCATAGCAACTGATGGATTTTTCACAAACCAGGTCACTTAACCACATACAGTACTGTTTCATGGTTACTGCCGATCCTCAGTATGGTGCGAGTGCTCGGTTTGTGTGGTGATTGTTGTAGAGAGTAGTTCTATACAGCAATTGTTTCACAATTATATATATATATATAAATATTTAAATACAAACACATATATAATATATATAGATATATAAAAAAAAAAATATATACATATATATATATATATATCACATATAATAGTTGTCAAACTACGAATCGTTGTCATGCTTTGCAAGCTCGCAAAGCGAGGGAGGCAGTTTGCGGAAGGTGGAGGCTCTTACATCGGCTACCATGAGCCGATGACTCATTGCAGGCCGCAAATGTGGATCCTCGCAAAGCGAGGGGCCGCATTTGCGGAGGTGGATGCTCAAAGGCGCCTCACAAGCGGTTACAAACACCCACACAAGCGGCACTTTACCAAAAATACAACCTGACGCACATTTACGGACTTAGCAGACAAAAATACAAGATGCAGGACTTAGAAAAAAAAACATTACGACTCGCAAAAATACGAACTTAACGGCCGAACCGCGCTCAACGGAAAACAGTCAAAACACAATAAATACACACAAAAAACACATAAAAGTCTTACCCACAGAAAGGGGGGGGCACCCAGGACCTCTGCAAGTGAAGTTACACCTCCATTTAAGTCCAAATTCACGAGTTTAGACACCCGAAAATCCCCTAAGCGAGAGAAAAAATGGCTGCCAAAAAAAAAACGAAAACGAGGCTACAGGACCCTAAATACGCAAAACAGCACCAAGCACATACAGCTTTTCCAAAAAGCCGTACGAGGTAAAGATACACTTCTACTAAGCAAGGAAAATCATACACACCAACTTTATATATATATATATATATATATATATATAATATATATATATATATATATATTATGTATTTTATATACCTATATATATTATATATGTGTGTGTATTTAAATATTTATAAATATGTATATATATATATATATATATATTTATATATTTAAATACACACACATATATAATATATATAGATATATAAAATACATTATATATATATATATATATATATATATATATATATATATATATATATATATATATATATATATAAATATAAATTATGGGTCAAAGCTTTCATGAGAAATACATACTGCTCCATAGCACTGGCCCCCTAGGGTCCAAATCTGGTAATGTTAAGTTTAATTTTGCTGTTTTTATGTCCCCTATTCTTTTAATCTGAGGGGGATTTGTCCCCCTAATCCCCACAGTTCCTACTCACCACATCTAGCCCACTTAGTGAATTTCCCTCCTCGTTAGGGTTGTGTTGTATGTACAACACTAGCTATGATCATCATCAAAATGTTCTGTAAGAATTTTTTTTTCTTCACTAATCATTAAGCAGGTGTCCAATAATATGATGCAGTGCCTATTCCTATAGTTACAACTAATTGTATGTGTAACTGTATTTATAAGTGTATATTTATCACAAATTAATGGTTTTGTTCAAATCAAACATTAGTAATATGTTTAAAACTCTCCTGATTCTTCATATATTTTGTTGTTGTTTATTCATTCAGTCGTGTTTGACTCTCCATGACTCTATGGACTGCAATACGTCAGCACATCTGTCAGTCAGTACCCCGCTGAGATGCATAAAGCTCATGTTTATTGCTTCAATTATCCATCTTTTCATCTCCAACTCAGCCATCAGTGTCTTCTCTTGGAAATCCTGTCTTCTCATTATATGGCCAAAATATTTGAGCTTTAGCCTCATGACCAAACCTTCCAGTGAACAGTTTGTCTTTATTTCTTCTTGTAGTAAAAGGGACTCTAAGCAGTTTTATGGCCCAGTTATTTACGGCCCAGTTATTTACATCCATGTGTTACTACTGGTAATACCATTGTTCTAACTATGCAGACCTATGTTGAAAGAGATATATCTTTACTTTTAAAAGTTCATGCAGACTTGCCATAGCTTTTCTCTCCAGAAGCAAAAGTATTTTAATTATTATTATTATTATTATTATTAACCCCCTCATTCATTTGTATTAGTGTTTAACCACTTTCCTGCTATGGATAGATAGATAGATAGATAGATAGATAGATAGATAGATAGATAGATAGATAGATAGATAGATAGATAGATAGATAGATAGATGAGAGGATGTTAGGGCTAGTGTCGTGTGTTGCTTTTCTATTTTGAGTACTGATATTGAGAATAAGAGTCTCCTACGGGTATACTTTAGGCAGGTTGCAAGCACACATTAGTGCTAGAGAGCTACATGGAAATATCAGTAAATCTTAGCTGCACAGAGGTGTTTGGAAGATCTCCTGTAGCAATGTATCGGCCTTGCTTGAGTTCTATGGAAGTCATGAAATCAAGCTCATAGTCACTGGCTAGAAATGTTTGGGCATAAACCTACTTGCCTCGTTCTGTCAGAGACCGTCGTCTTGTTTAAAAACCTTCAATTAACAACTAATCTGCATATTGCAGATCAGAGGAGATTTTAAAAGGTTGAACTTGATGGCCTAAAAGTCTTTTTTAAACTTCAATTACTATGTAACTATGTAAAAAACACATTTTTTTAAAGAAGCTTATCACCTTCAGCCTTACAGCCTTATTACATAGATATTTTGCCAATTCAATAGGGCTCTATATAAGCAAATAGCATATTTTTTTACTAAAGTTTTTAGTTAGTGAAGATCTTGCTTTTGGATAGAAGTTCACTAACTAAAAACATCTGTAAAAAAATGCTATGTGCTTTTATAGAGCCCTATTCAATTGGCCACATCATAATTTAATAAGGCTGCTAATAAGCACACACTGCATACCTTAACAAATGGCTCACACACAATATACAGTGCAACACACAGCCACCTCCACTTACAGCAGCCTACTGCCTAATTCACTGCCATCTTGCATCTGCCACCCTCCTGACTCACACTCCACCATTCATTTCTAGATTGTAAGCTCATCAACCTATCTCATGACCCATTTGTATCATATTTTGGCCTTAGTTTTATTTCAATTTGCCTTAGAATTTTCTATACCTTTGTAATTTCCTAACTGTACCAATGTACTTTATTCTACTTTGTAAATAATATATTAATATAAATTATGCTTGTCTGCTTTGTGTTGTTATTTTCTTATTACTTTGTATCACTTCATATGGATCTGGTTTTACTTTACTATGTAAACGCCTCTGTAACATAAAGATCTGTTTAATAACTTTTACATTTATTGTGATTAATCACATATTATAATTGTCAAACTGCGTGTTAGGTGATGAGCGCTCATCGCTTGCGAGCCTCGCAAAGTGAGGCGAGCATTTAAAGCGTAGCACTTAGGAGATGAGTACCGAAGGGGTTCATTGCTGCGAGGCGAGCTGTTAACGCGTAGCACTTAGGCAATGAGCGTTGAAGGCGCTCATCGCCTGCGAGCCTTGCATAGCGAGTCGAGTTGTTAAGGCACTAAAACTTGCAGCACAAAGGCAATGAGCGCCAAAGACAATGAAACACGCGGGACTTAGCCACCAAACACTCAGTAAACACGGGATTGCCTTAGCCTCCAAGCACTTGACAAACGCGGGACTTAGAAAAAAATATTACAAGACGCAGGACTTTGAAAAAAAAAAATAAGAGATAGCAAAACTACGAGGTTAACGGCCAAACCGCGAAAATCAAAAAAACACAAAGAAAATAAAAAAAAATACAACAAAAACATCAAACACACAACTGGGGAACAGCCAGGATGTCTGGGAGTGAGGTGAAACGCAAATTTCAAGCGATTTTGCTGACTTTCGCCACTCGAAAATCTCCTAAGCGAGAAAAAAAATGGGCACTAAAGAAAATGAAAATGAGGCTACACGACCCCAGAACGCGCAAAACACCGCCAAACACGTAGTACTTTCACACAGGAAAATACGAGGTACAAAATACACTATTACAAATGACGGAAAATGCTAGCGAGCCGCGTAACACATTAATAACATTACGAATCTACAACGGCGCTTTACACAACTACACCAACGGATTTCCCTCGCGCACGCAGCCTATTTCTAATGCACAGTTGAGACATTCATTACACTTTATCATCAGAGCACCAACACTCAAACTGTACATTGTATGCCGATGGAAAATACAAACAGATTGTTAGCCCATCAGGCTATTGATTGCTGGATATATTACTTACACATAGGTAAAGTATATTAATTTATTCAAGAACTAATTAATTCATTATTAGTTAACTAAATATAGATAAATATATATCTCTATTTCTGATGAGTGACGAAGGTGCTCAGAGGAGCAAAAGTAGAAGCGAGACTCGCAATGAGCGCCAAAGGTCCTCAGACTACAAAAAGGTTTATATTGTGTGTCAAACAGCATTCCCATGGCTTCAAATTTTATTGCCCCGCCAGTTTATATTTTGTGACAAAGCTTACATTAAAGATAACTGCTTCCTCGTCATATTTAAGATGAAGGTTTTACATAGAGATATCTTACTAAGTTATCTCATTGGTTTTAATGCACTATTTGCTTTTGGGAAAATTGAGATCACCATCCTTCACACCACCGCAGGGGGGATTTACTAAGCGTCTGAAGTGGCTGAGATATGATGAGAAGGGATCTTAGTTTTTCCCATTGCAAATAGGGCATAACAAATACAGGGATGCCCATCTCAGCCACTTTAGTTGCTTAATAAATTCCCCCATACAGGCTAATGAATAAATCACAGTGTTGGGGGGGGGGGGGGGGGGGGGGGGGGTTACTGAGAGACTGTGATATAATATAGAGATGCACATCAGAGCCCTGTGATAGTTTAGTAAATACCTTCCATTGTCTGGCACAAAGTGTGAGCCTAAAGATGCAAGATGCAATGCAAGGTTTCTCACAAACGTTCAACTTTAGTTTAATAAAATGTAATTTATGTAGACATCTACAGCTTTATTAAATTGCGATTTGGTCAATTTAAATGGGCTCTATTTAAGCACACAGCATATTTTTTTTACATAAGTTTTTAGTTTGTGAACTTCTATCCAAAAGCAAGGTCTTCACTAACTAAAAACTTCTGTAAAAAAATATGCTATGTGCTTAAATAGAGCCCTTTTCAATTTACAGAATCACAATTTAATAAGCCTGCTAGTTACCTTATTATTTTCTCTCATTTATATTGTGCCACCACATTGCATAGTGCAGGGGAGCTGCTAAAAATTTTGCCCTTTATTATTGTATTTAATGTATTTATTTAAATTATCTTGTTATGTCTTTATGTGTCAAATTTGTATGGAGGGATCTATACATTTTTCTATAGTAACTCATTGGAATGTTCATTTATTCTTATTACTGTTGTGAAGGAATGTTTTTTTTATTGTTTTATTCCTGTATGATATTAAAATGATTTTTTTTCCTTTCTGGATCACCTTGTTGTGGTGAAGTGGCTTGTGTACCTCAATGAAGCTGTGAGCTCTAGCATGTAGAGACTCTCAAGATGAGCAGGTCATAGCAGATAGATCAGAAAAATCTTGGTACATTGGAGAAGGAACTGGTAACCCTGTTCAGTATCTTTTCCATAAAAACCTTATGGATGAGCACAACCAGACACAAGATGTGCCTGGCGTGATAATGTCCATGGTGTCGCGGAGAGTCAGACACGACTGAACACACACACAAAATGTTGTTGTTACTTTTGTTTTTGCTGTTTTGTTATTTAAAATATACATGTCATTCATGAGGTGTCCCATATTCATTAATTGTGGTTTTGTTCCTTAGTTCATGTTTACATGGGTATGTAGTAGCATGTTCAAAATAAAAACCAAGATCAAATTTTTTAAATTATGAAACATATTTTAATAAATAAAAAGCAATAGAAAATGATAAATGCCATCCAATGGCAATAAAATAGTTATTATCCAACACAACTGCATAAGAAAATAGCAACTATTGCATTATTTTAATACATTACATTAATACATTAACAATATAACATCATCACAAAATAATTTAAAATAATAAATATTAAAATTATCGTCTGAAAATAAATGATAACTTTTCCTTCATTAGTTTCCAATACTATAAATAATGGTTTGACCACAATTATTTAACACTGTATAGGTATAAAATATCAGCACAGAAAAAGACACAGGAATGGAAAGAACTACAGCAATAAAGGGTAAGAATAGTATAAAAATATACTATGTGATGTGCTTACAATATAGCAGATTCAAGTTTCTTCCAGGACATTTCAAATGTTTTAAAGAACTTAGTTAAGCTTTTAGCAATATCGTTTTGGTTATCACAGCAACCATTTAACAAGCATAATGTTGTTCTGTGAATATGACAGAACTACATTAACTAGGCTGATGACCGTACCAATATTACATATAATATACTGCAAATATTTTTACAGCACATTATATATCATTATATAATTTAGTCCAGTTTTCAAGTTGAGCATTGAAAGCTCAAACATAAATATATTAATAGATATTAAAAATAATTTAATGTAGTAAGAGCTAGCTGCTTTCTTTATGTTGATCGAAGATGGTCCTCTTCTGGCACTTGATGTACGAGCAGCTGTTTATTGGAAGTTTACTTTGTCTTGGAGCTGGAGAAACAAGAAAAGATTGCATTTAGTACACTATACATTATGTAATGTGTGGTTTTGATGTCAGGGGAATTGATTGTCAATGTGTTTAATGATATGGAAAACAGAGAAAATTATTTTGATGCTAATAGTTCTATAGAATTATAGTGCTTGCTGGGAGAAAAATCAATAATTTGTCATAAACGCCAAAAATTATTTGCAAAAAAAATGTTTTTCCTTTCAGTTAAGGAGATGGGTTATGCTAACAAAATAAAAATATTGGATGTATTAATAAATATAGTAAAATCATAAAAACTAAAATGAATTGTAAGTTTGTAATAAATCCTGTCTAGCATTTTACTTTATTAATTTATTAATACAGTTTTGAATTTGTAGGATAGGATTATATTGTCATAATTGTCATAAATTAGATATACACTTTTAATTTGGATATGTATTATTCATTTCAGTCTGTGATTTGGATCTAGTATGCTTACCTTTCAAGTATTCTGTTGATGATCTTTTGAACCCAGGGAGCAGTAGGTTCTAAACATATTTCTTTTCCATTTTTTAGAGTCACTCTATAGGATAAAATATAAAAAATATGTTAAAATATAACATAAATATTTAAAAAAAGCAATTAGAAGTAAGTTAGCCATTAATAAAATTAATGCAGATTTTAAATATTATCATTTTAATCTTGGTTATAAAAATGTTCAACCCCAGTAGTTCTCTTCTTCATAACATACAAACAGGTCAAGATTTAGGGATCTCACTACTTAAACTCAAGCATGACGGTCCAAACGCCACTTCCTGACTTGTTGAAGCAGAAACAGATAGATCCTTAAATTTTGACTGTCCTGATGACCCATGAAAAACAGTGGGCTGCATTTATATAAATTACCATACTAAAACCCATATACATGCATCATTAGTAATATAAAAGCAAATACTCACATCACTTCAACATTTTCACAGCTTGGGCCTTTGGGTATCAGCTCTACATTTTTGAAATGTACAGGATGGATGAATGCAGATGATGTTGCCACACACCGGCACCTAAGCTCAGAAAATCTGGCCAGCGTCATACCTGTAAAAAATAGAAGATTGATTTAAAATCAGTATTTCCTATGTAATAGGCATAATTAGATCTATAACTAACATCGCAGAGCATTTAAGATAATAATATTAAATAGACATTCTGAAGAGCTATATGATAAATTAATAATAACAAATATTGCTCATTATATTAAATAAATCAAGCTTTGGTAAAAACAAGCATTTGATATCTTATTGGCTTTAAGAAAAAATGCTTACCTTCTGTCATTGCTGCACACATGAGGCAGAGAGCCAGGAAAGTTAGAATATTTGTCTTGGTTTCCATGGTAATGCACACGCTTCCTTGATTTCTGCTACTTGTAGAGCTGTTGTGAGCACTCAGGTCTTTAGCTAGTTCTGTTCTGAAGAGCAGTCACAGATCTCTTTTATACTCTGTGTCTCCCAGCAGGCTGCCTGAATTACGCAACAGGAATTTCCAGAGCCTGCAAGGACCCTCCTTGTTCAAACTGAGTCACGTCCTCTTTTAACACATCTGTCACGAAGTCTATGAATTTAATCATAATTTCATTTTATTTTCTACATATTTTTGTAATAAAATAAATAAAAAAACATGATTAATTACAACAGTTCTTAAATAATTGATTCATAAAATATAGTTCTTGTGTTTTACTGCTTCTTATTGTTGTAAAGGATCATTTGTGTTAAGACAATGGTAGCATGGGAAAGCCCAGATTTTGGGAAACTTCCCAAAACACGTGCCTGAACAAACATCCAGGGAAATTGTTCTTCTATGAAGGGGGGCGTCTCATAGATGGATTATTTCAAGGAGTTTTTGTATGCCTTAGAGGAAAAATTATATACTTTATATATGAGCAATACATTCTTATTAAACAAATTTGCATACTTGATTTTTAGTGTTTATATTAAGCACAGATATATAGATTACAAATACACATATATACGTATATATATATATATATTTTTTTTATATGTGCATACTTGTTGATTAATACTGCTTGTGTTTAATACAGATATACGTCACACACATATATATTTATATACACACACACATATATACTCTATACATATATTTGTATGTGTGTGTTTTTATTTTATATGTATAATGCATTTCTATTAAACAAATTTGCCTACTTCTCGATTAATGCTGTTTGTGTTTTCTATAAAGTATTCTGTTTTAGAACTCATATATAACAGATACCTATATACTAAGACTTAGATTATTGAAATAGATACACACACATATAACAATATAGATTATGATAATACACATTACACACACATATATACATGATTATTTTATGTGTATAATGTATTCTCATTAAACACATTGGCATACTTGTTCGTTGATACTGTTAGTGTTTCCTATAAATGATAATGTTTTAAAACTCATATAGAACAGATACCTAGAAAGACTTACATTATTTAAAAATGTACACACATACAAATATATATTTATATAATATTGATACACATTACACACACGTTTGTTTTTATTTTATTTGTTAAACACATTCCTATTAAATAAATGTGCATACTTGTTGATTAATAGTGACTGTGTTTAATACAGCTATATCACACACATATACAGCTATACATCACACACATATATATATGCATGTCTTTATTTTATATAATATATATAATATATATAATATCATTAAACAAATGTACAGACTTGTTGATTCATACTGTTTGTGTTTTCTATAAATTATTCTGTGTTTATAATGATGATATATATATATATATATATATATATATATATAAATATATATATATGTGTGTGTCTGTATGTATGTATTGTGCACATAAAAGTAATAGTATATTTGTGCTCACATTTGGACATCTTAAAATAAGTTGAAAACATGTTTTCTGCTCAGAATCTCAATAATACAGCACTCTGGAAAGCTCTTAAACACAATGCCACTTTATACACGGCTCCTTTTAGCACGTCTGACATTTTATATATATAGTAAAAATCATCCAGTTTTTTTAATTTTGCAATTAAAATCTTTAAAATATTCTTAAACATATTAAAATTAGTTAAATACATTAATACAAGTCATTAGAATTAAGAACTGACTGTACAATGCAGATCCAAAGTTCAGTGTTTCTAATACAAATCAATGATGCAAGATGTTTTTATATAGTTAAATCAGTATATATCTAATAAAGTATTAGATCTTCTTTTCATTAATTAAGTAGCTAAATGTAATGCCTATAACTAGATACATGTCTAAGATATTCAATAATGTATATGTATTTGGATAATAATTTATAGATACATGAAGATATATATTCTGTCCTATAAACTAATGAAAATTTTTCACAAATTATAATTAAATATTCACTAATATCAATATCTATTCAAAATAGGCTAATAACATGTATTGCACTTGTAAGAATTAAAAAACAACATTTATATTCCTTATATGAATAAAAACATGAACTTGATGTATAAAAAAAAAAACATGCAAATAAATTGAAGTACTGACCCAGTAAGAAAAACTGAATTAGCCAGAAAGTACAAAAAAATCTAGACCCAGGACACATATCAGTAAACAGGATGCATCCCATATATAAATAAATATTGACTGTGCTAAAACTAAACGGTTACATCAAGACTAGGATTATAGATAGAATATAGAAGCAAGCCTTGATAGACTTCTATAATGTATAAAGTTAGAAGCCAATAAACAAGCTAAATGGTACTATAGCACCTCTGGGTTTCTGACACATAATCATATACTTTTTATCAATAAACTGCTTAAAGGATCAGACACAAAAACTTCACAGTTAAATGTCTTCCACCTTTGGTACACCTCTGATACACTGACAAATAGGATGCTAAACATGTACAAGATACATGGGAATGCTCAATCAGACATGCCAGCAAGAACACTAAAATTTATTTTACCCTCTCTGTCTCTCTCTCTATCTTTTCCCTTCTTTCTGTGTCTTTCTCTCTCTCATATATATATCACATATTATAGTTGTCAAACTGCGAGGTGGAGGCTCCCATGTCAGCCTCAATGAGGTGAAGGCTTATTGTAGGCCGCAAATGCGGACCCTTGCAAAGCATTTGCGGAGGTGGAGGCTCGATGCTGCCTTAGGCTCGTTAAAAAATAACCCAGAAAAGTGGGACTTTAAAAAAAAAAAAAAAACAGCCACAGGACTTAGAAAAAAACAATTAACGTGGAATGAGGAAATACAGAAAAAAATTATGACCCGCGTAACTTAAAAAAAAAAAGAATATGAGGTGGCAAAAATACGAAGTTAACGGCCGAACCACGTACATCCACAAACAAGAAAAGCACAACAACATAAAATACCACATAAAACAAACATCACACACAGCACTGGGGGACAGCCAGGACGTCTGGGAGTGAGGTTGTATGCTAATTTAAGACGCATTTAAGAAATTTCGGCACTTGAAAATCGGCTAAGCGAGAAAAAAAATGGTGGCCGAAAAAAATGAAGATGAGGCTAAAGGACACAGAGCCGCGAAAATAACCGCCAGGCACGTAGAAGTTACCCAGGAATGTAGCAGATACACAATATACCATTACAATAGACGGAAAATGCAGGAAAATCCAAATAGATTGTTAGCTCTTCAGGATATTGATTGCTGCATATTAAATATAGATAGGTAAAGTATATTCATTTATTAATTCATATTACTTTATTAATTCACTGTTTATTTATTTTTGCCCATTTTACACTGTACTTATATATCTGTGTTCGCGATGAGTGCCATAGCTGATCGTTGCAAAGCTGGACAATTGAAGTACATGAGGGGTTAGGCTCACAATTAGTGCCAAAGGTCCACAGAGGAGCAAAAGCCTTACATTGTGTGGCAAACAGCATTGCCATGGCTTAAAATGTTATTGCCCCGTCATTTTTTATGGGCAAGTCGCTAGTATATATATATATATATATATATATATATAAATATATATATATATATATATATATATATAGTAATTTTGTAATTATTAATATATATATATATATATATATATATATATACCGTATATACTCGAGTATAAGCCGACCCGAATATAAGCCGAGGCATCTAATTTTACCACAGAAAACTGGGAAAACGTATTGACTCGAGTATAAGCCTAGGGTGGGAAATGCAGCAACTACTGATATATTTCAAAAATAAAAATAGATACCAATAAAATAACATTAATTGAGGCATCAGTAGGTTAAATGTTTTTGAATATTTATTTCAAAGACAAACAGTAAACTAGCTGTGTAAGTGGAAAATAGGGTCAACAAAAACATATATTATGAGCCCTAAGACCCCCTCATCCTCCTCCCCTCTCATCCTCCTCCTTTCCCACTTAACCTCCTTCCCCTCATCCTCCTCCTTCCCCCCCCTCATCCTCCTCTTCCCCCTCATCCTCCTCCTTTCCCCCTCATCCTCCCCCCCTCATCCTCCTGCTTCACCCCTCATTCTTCTCTTCCCCCTCATCCTCCTCTTCCCCCTCATGCCCCTCTTCCCCCCATCCTCCCCTTCCCCTTTCCCCATCATACTCCTCTTCCCCCCTTCCCCATCATCCTCCTCTTCCCCTCTTCCCCTCTCACCCTCCTCTACCCCCTTCCCTTCTGCCCCTCCTCCCCTCTCCCCCTCCCCTACCCCTCCCCTCCCCCTCCTCTTCCCCTCCTCTTCCCCCCTCATCCTCCTCATCCCCCCTCATCCTTCTCTTCCCACTTATCCTCCTCTCATCCTCCTCTTCTCGCCTCACACACTCGTCCCCCCTTATCCCCTCTTCCCCCATCCTCCTCTTCCCCCCTTCCCCATCATCCTCCTCTTTCCCCCTTCCCCTCTCACCCTCATCTTCCCCCCATTCCCCATCATCCTCCTCTTCTGCCCTTCCCCATCATCCTCCTCTTCCCCCTTCCCCTCTCACCCTCATCTTCCCCCCTTCCCCCCTCATGCTCCTCCCCCTCCTCCCCTCCCCCTCTTCTTGCCCTCCTTTTCCCCCCTCATCCTCCTCTTCCCCACCTCATCCTTCTCTTCCCCCCTCATTCTCTTCTCCCCCCTCATCTTCCTCCCTCCTCTTCCCACCGTATCCTCCCTCCTTCCCCCCTCTCACCTCTTCTCTGTAGTCTCTTAGCATATGCCGGTTCCAGAGATAGGCATAAGAAGTGCTGCGGGGCTCCGATCAGCAGTAGGAGCTGATCGGAGGCTACAGAGAAGAGGTGAGAGTGGGGAAGGAGGAAGGGGGAAGTGGGAAGGGGCAATGGGGAAGGAGGAAGGGGGAGGGGGAAGGAGGGAGGAGGAGGATGGAGAAGAGGAGGGAGGAGGAGGATGAGAAAGAGGACAATGGGGAGGAGGAAGGAAGAGGAATGGTGTGCTGAGGGGACCCTCACTCGAGTATAAGCCAAGGGGGGGGGGGGGGGGGTTCAGCATAAAACGATATATACGGTATATATCTATCTATATATATATATATATATATATATATATATATATATATAGATTAATAATGAGTATTCCAGTATATTATGATACCTTTTGTATTGTACAAATGTCTTTTATAGTGACAAGCTTTTGAGAAGTTCAATCTCTTTTATCAAGTCTCAAGCAATGCTAACAACAGATGGAACCCTCAGTTTGAATAACAACAGCGATACAGATAGAGTGGAGACAGCATCTGACATCATCAGGTAAATACATATATGGGGAATAAACACAATATAGTAAAGGAAACATATACACGTATTACATACACACTAGCGGCTTGCCCGTCAAAAATGACAGCAGTAAAATTTGAAGCCTGGCAATGGTGTTTGCCACACATTGCCAGCCTCTTCCCCCCTCTAACCTGCCTGCCGTGCGATGAGTGACAAGCATGTTATGGTATAACTAGCGACTTGCCAGTCAAAAATGACAGCATGATAGTGTTTTATAAATTGTGTCTCTCCCCCCTTCTCCCTCCCCTGTGTCTTTTCCCCCCCTTCCCTGTGTCTCTCCCCCCCTCTCCCTCCCCTATGTCTTCTTTCCCCCCTCCCCTGTGTCTCCTTCCCCCCTCCTCTGTGTCTCCTTCCCCCCTTTCCCTCCCCGTTTTTCCTTTCCCCCTTTCGCTCCCCTGCCTTCTTTTCCCCTCTCCCTCATCTCCCCCCTCTCCCTCCACTTTCTCCCCTCCCCCCTCCCCTGTGTCCTCCCCCCTCTTTCTCCCCTGTGTCCCTCCTTCCCTGCTCCCCTGTGTCTCTTACCCTCCCCGCTCCCCCTCCCCTTTGTCTCTTACCCTCTCTCCCTCACCTGTGCCTATGGGTCTTATCGCGAGCACTGCAATAAGCACATTCGGCACTCATTGTGCATACGCAGGGGCGTAATTTTTAACATGGAGTGATGACAACTCTCAATTACGACAACTATAATTTGTGATAAGAAAAAATCACATGAAATTGTGTTAATGTGTTAGAAAACCCAAATCCATATTAAGTCCTGTATTTTTAGTGTTGAAGAATGTGATCATCTTAATTTCAAATGATTTTCTCTCTTGGATGTTTTTTAAATTTTCCTCTGAGTATTTTGACTTTTAAGTTTTGGATGGAGGGATCATTCTGGCTAAAATGGTGTCCCACTGGGCTACAATAACTGTCTTCATTATGCTTTCTTATTGAATGGCTATGTAAATTCATCCTTAAATGCATTTTTTGGCTGATTTCTCCAATGTAACAGCCTGTGTCACATAAGGTACATTGTATTATATAAACCACATTATACAAAACAAAAGAAACTACTTCACGTATACCTCTAGTGACTACATATTATCCAATTAGAGAAAATACGGAAAATAATCAAAGATTTACAACCATTACTAACCAAAGATACTGCATTAAAAAATATATTCCCCAATGCTCCCATCCTTGCATTTAAGCAACCACCAAACCTGAAAAAAAAAACTTGTCAGCAGAAAATTGGCCAATGAACAACTGAATATAAAAAATGGAAAAAACATGCCTGTAAATTATGTCAACACATTTGTAATGATGACATAACCACACATAACAAGAAGACATATAACATCAAAGGATCGTATTCATGTTCATCATCCAATGTGGTATATTTAATACAATATACCTTATGTGACACAGGCTGTTACATTGGAGAAACCAGCCAAAAAAATGCATTTAAGGATGAATTTACATAGACATTCAATAAGAATGCATAATGAAGATAGCCCAGTGGGACACCCTTTTAGACAAAATGATCACTCCATCCAAAACTTAAAAGTTAAAATACTCAGAGGAAAATGTAAAAACATCCAAGAGAGAAAAACATTTGAAATAAAGACGATCACATTCTTCAACACTAAAAATACAGGACTTAATATGGACTTGGGTTTTCTAACACATTATCACAATTTCATGTGATTTTATCTTATTATACCATAACAGACTGGCACTCTTAGTGAGATGTTTGTCCAACAGGAAATACATCACTGTGGAATACAGTGCTCTGTTTTTTTCATGTATATCGTATTGTATATGTGTATATAGTATGTGTATATATGTTTCCTTTCCTATGTTGTGTTTATTCCCCATATATGTATTTACCTGATGATGTCAGATACTGCCTCTACTCTATCTGCAGTTATTATTCAAACTGAGGATTCCATCTCATGTTAGTATTGCTTCAGACTTGATAAAGAGAGGTTAAACATCTCAAAAGCTTGTCAATATACATAACGCATTTGTCCAATACAAAAGGTATCATATTATACTGCAATACTCATTATTAATATATATATATATATATATATATATATATATATATATATATATATATATATATATATATATATATATATATATATATAGGCCCTTATTCAATTGCACTTTGGCCATTTCAATAGGGGTCTAAATAAGCACATAACATATTTTTTTTAAATAAGTTTTTAGTTAGTGAAAGCTTTGTTTTTGGATAGTTTTGAATATGTTATGTGCTTATTTAGAACCCTATTCAATTGGCCAAATCACAATTGAATGAGGCCCATAGAGATTAATAATTACTAAATTACTAGATTACTGGATATTCATGGCTGTTTCACTCTGCAATTATATATATATATATATATATATATATATATATATATATATATATATATATATTAATTTACTTGTTTCTTTAAATAAGACTTATTTTGTATAATTTATTAGGGTAACTCCTTTCTCTTTCACCATGGTAATGTTATTTTGTACTTTGTACTGATTTCTATTGTTATGTATAGCAAATGTTTTAAATAATTGTATCATTATACTCTTTGTATAGATTGGCAGGAGTATCAGGAATCAATTAACGTTTTCAGATGATGCAATGGGGTCTGTCCACTGTAAAAGCTGTTTCCTCCATATAAAATCACGCACACTTTTTTTAGAAAAGCTCTTTGTAGTTCCTAAAAAGCTTAATGATTATCTGACATTCTCCAAACCGGTGCCATGGGATGGATTGGAATTGCTTTTGTTTGTTTTAAGAGATTATCATTATTTTAGAAATTACTCAAACTTAAAGTTAATATCATCTTACATGAGAAGTATGATATAACTAGTAGAGGCTATTAATGTAGATTTCTAATATGATTTATTCACACAAAGTATTCAGCACCCGACCATCGCTGTCATCAGGGTACTGGGAACTGTGCTCTGATGACGCTCTGCGCTCCAGCCTGCATCCCATCTGTCACAGAGGCTTCTCATGCGAGAGTGCTCCCATCTCATATTTACTGGACCTGCTAGCTGGAGGCTGCCAAGGCCAAGATAAGGGTCTGACAGTGTGCCATGTGGGACTGGCATGTGTCACTAGGAGCATATTGTATGTAATGTCACTGTCATTGTGTGCATGTGTCACTAGGAGCATGTTGCATTGCATGTTTATCACTACATGTCACTGTCATTATTTGCATGTGTGATAAACATGCAATGCAACATGCTCCTAGTGACACATGAAACAATCCCTGGCCCATATGGCACACTGTCAGACCCTTATCTTGCCAAGCAGGTCCAGTAAATATGAGATGGGGGCGCTTGTGCATGAGAAGCCTCTGTGGCAGATGGGATGCAGGCTGGAGCGCCATCAGAGCGCAATTTATGGCGCCCTAATGACGGCGCACTGTCAGACCCTTACCTTGCCAAGCAGGTCCAGTCAATATGAGATGGGGGGGGGGGGGATCGAGGCTCGCGCATGAGAAGCCGAAACACGTCTGGGGTTTGCTGTTTCTCTCAGGGTAGAATTGCCTGGTATTTCAGGGCTGGGTCAGTCTTTTGAGTGAGACCAGACTGATATATTACAGGATATTTCCTACTTCAGGTATTGTCCGTTCTCAGATTGAGCATCTCTAATTTCGTTGTTGTGTATGCAAATGACCCTTAGGGGGAACCAGACATTGACTTCTTGCTCACTGTGCCTTAGGCAGTAAAGCTGCACCTCACTGATGAGGCCCACAGAGGCCAAAATGCGTCTTGCTGTTTCTCCTGTTCAGGGTAGAAATGCCTGGTATTTCGGGACTGGGTCACTCTTTTGAGTGAGAACAGACTGATATACTTCAGGATATTTCTCCCTGTGAAGGACACAAGTGAGCTAAAAGAGGTTGCTCTCTGAGTCCCTCATTCAATTGCGATTTGGCCAATTGAATTGTGCTCTAAATAAGCACATGACATATTTTTTTTAAATAAGTTTTTAGTTAGTGAAAACCTTGCTTTTGGATAGATGTTTACTAACTGAAAACTTCTTTAAAAAAATATGTTATGTGCTTATTTAGACCCCTATTCAATTGGCCAAATTGCAATTGAATGAGGGCCTGAGTAGGTAACCAGCAGCCTTATTAAATTGCAGTTCGGCAAATTCTAAAGGGCTCTATATAAGCACACAGCATATTTTTTTACAGAAGTTCTTAGTTAGTGAAGACCTTGCTTTTGGATAGAAGTTCACAAACTAAAAACTTCTGTAAAAAAATATGCTATGTGCTTAAATAGAGCCCTTTTAAATTTCCAGAATCACAATTAATAAGGCTGTAAGCTTCCAAAAGCATTTTCACAGCTGGAATTAAAGGAGTATTTACTAAAGTATCACAGGTGCATACGTAAATGGGATAGCCCATGTTAACCTGCGATCCAGCATCACAGGCTCTTGTATGGTTTATTTACTGCTTTAAATGTGAGATTAATGCGGCTATTCACAAGACATTGCAAAAAGGGTGTTTCAATGACTGTGTTAAGGTGTGTTATGGGCGTGTTATGTAAAAAAGTTCTCAGAATTTACTAAAGACAAATCTAGCTTTTAACTACCTGTGATGCTGATATTCATGTGTAAAATTAATGTTTATTCGTTTTTCTTTTTAATAATTTCAAGATATGTCTGTCAGACTTTAATTATAAACTTAAGTGACCCTGATGAGAATGAAAGGGCATATATGTTATTATATGTCACTAATGTGTCTGGAGGGGAAATGAAGTCCCCTGCTGCAAATAACAATTCAGCATTGGAACATTAGAACTATGAACCAAGGCAAACTGGACATGGTCAAGCATGAGATGGCAAGATTAAACGTTAACATCCTGGGAATTAGTGAACTCAAATAGACTGGAATGGAATATTTCATATCAGACAACCACAGACCTTCTGCTGTGGTCAAGAATCCATCAGAAGAAATGAACTAGCCTCATAATCAATCAAAGGGTGGCCAAAGCACTGCTCGGTTACAACCTAATAAATGACTCAACCCATAGATGCTAAAGAGACTGAAGATGAGGATATTTAATAACTCATCTGGATTGCTACCTTGTTGTGCTGGAGGGACCTGTGTACCTCCATTAAGTTAAAAGCTAGATTTGTCTTTAGTAAATTCTGAGAACTTTTTTACATAACACGCCCATAACACACCTTAACACAGTCATTGAAACACCCTTTTTGCAATGTCTTGTGAATAGCCGCATTAATCTCACATTTAAAGCAGTAAATAAACCGTACAAGAGCCTGTGATGCTGGATCGCAGGTTAACATGGGCTATCCCATCCACGTATGCACCTGTGATACTTTAGTAAATACTCCTTTAATTCCAGATGTGAAAATGCTTTTGGAAGCTTACAGCCTTATTAATTGTGATTCTGGAAATTTAAAAGGGCTCTATTTAAGCCAATAGCATATTTTTTTACAGAAGTTTTTAGTTAGTGAGCTTCTATCCAAAAGCAAGGTTTTCACGAACTAAAAACCTCCGTAAAAAATATATGCTATGTGCTTATATAGAGCCCTTTAGAATTTGCCAAATTGCAATTTAATAAGGCTGCAGACCTATAGGACAAACCTACTTCAGGTATTATCCCTTCTTAGATTGAGCACCTCTGATTTCGTTGTTGGTATGGTATAAGTTAAAACCATAGTTAATAACAAGTACTTTGTAATTTATGTTATATGTTAATGGATGAATATTAGTAACACAATTTTAGATTTGTGTTTAATAATTTGAAGTAACATGCCCATAAAATGCCTTTACATGCTTCCATGTACGCACCAACAATCCTTGAGTACATTCTGCCCAGTGTTTTTCTCTCTTCTGTACCCACAGTGGAGCACTTATCCAATTAACAGGAAGATAATGTAAAACTTGAATAATATATGCTTGTATAGTGTATGTTTTTTTTTTATACAAGTTATATGTTTGTATAATATTATGCTCTTCCAATAAAATATATCTAAAAAAACACAGTTAAGGATTTTTATCATGCCTGAGCTAAGCACAAGACTAGATGGACCCTTGTGGTTCTTATCTGCCTTCAAATCTATGCTTACATAGATCAGTTCTCTACTGATTGTAAATCATATGTAAATCCTCACCTTTGTACCTTTGGTGTCATAAAATATGATACATTTTTAAAAGAGAGATGGTGTAAAGTAAACATATGTATGTATATGTATACGTGTATATATATATATATATATATATATATATATATATATATGTATATGT
The DNA here is from genome assembly GCA_027410445.1 of Discoglossus pictus. Classification (NCBI taxonomy): domain Eukaryota; kingdom Metazoa; phylum Chordata; class Amphibia; order Anura; family Alytidae; genus Discoglossus; species Discoglossus pictus. Next base: position 207,801,925 of record CM050163.1, read on the forward strand.
ACAGTATATATATATATATATATATATATATTTATATATATATATATATATATATATATATATTTATATATATATATATATATATATATATATATATATATATATATATATATATATGTATATATAGTACATTATAACCCATATTTAAGAGACAGATATAAGCACTGATATTCAGAGATGGCATGAGGATAATTAAACTCAGAATAAAAATACCAGGAAACTATAAGAAAAATAGCTAAAGATCTACACTTCATGAAGCACTGAAAGCATTCACGGATTTCTGAAACATGTTGAAGTAATTTAACTGTTGTCTAAATTCCAAGAGTTCTGATGGAGAAATTTGGCAAAAAAAACAAACATCTGTGGGAATTCCAAACTCTACATTTTTACGATTTGTTTATTTTAATTTGTGTTAACATGTCATCTCATTATTCAGCAGCATGCTTTTAAGGAACTATAAAGCTCCAAATGTACTATTATATACTTAAGAGAATATGTATTAAACATTATTAAAGCTTTTATGTGCAAGAAAACAAGCCAGCACATTATTTGAATCCTTACACAGACTGCTTATGGGACAAAGTATGGACCTCCTTCTGTCTAACCCTTTGTTAGGACACTGCACCACTTGAGTTATGGAGCTCTATGGAAAAAGCAGGTATTCCCTCTAATGGCTAAACATGATAGGGCATAAAAAATAGAAGCAATTTCATTATTTATTCTAAAACCACCTTGTACATGGATTAGAAGAACAGTTTTTAACTGGTGCAATACTAATGTTTTACTTAAAGAAATATTGTGAAGTTATAGTGTTTCAATTCATACATCTAAAATGTGTATTTACTTAAATAATGTCAAACCTTTTCAGTGTGTTTTTTTATTTAATTTTATTGCATTTGTACAATTGTTTTTATTCAATCCTTCAGTTGTGTCCAACTCTCGTGACCATATTTAACCCCAGCACGCCAGGCACATCTGTCTGTGTTTTTGGTTCCCCTTTTTCATATGCTTTTCTTGACAAAGATACTAGAGTGGGTTGCCAGTCCTCTGCTATGACCTGCTCATCTTGGGTGACCACATATGGTAGCGCTCACAGCTTCATTAAGATACACAAGCCCCTTCACTACCACCAGGTAGTGACCCAGAAGGGGAGCACATCTCTATACTCCAACGTAAAATTTCAAAAAGCATTTTGACATGGTGCAAGCTGTTGTAATTTAGGCTGTATCTGTAGTTCAGTATAGTACAGTGTAAAATGCTCTAAAAAACCATTGACTTAGGAACAAATTGACTTGATGACGTGCTAAATGTTTTTTTTATCTTCTGCAGCGTTCAGTCGTTTTTGACTCTCTGTGACCTCATGGATCGTAACACACCAGGCATATCTTTATGTCCATGGCCATGCTGATCCACTTGGTATTCATGGCAGAGATACTAGAGTGGGTTGCCAGTTCCTTCTCCAGTGAGCCACAGTATATAGCTCATGCTATTCCTAGGTGGTCTCCCATGCAAGTACTGGCCAGGCCCAACCCTGCTCGGCTTCAGGGTGGTGTGACCTCTTGGTTCCCTGACTGGAATCAAATCCAGGTTGCAGTGGTGAAAGCACCAAATCCTAACCACTGGATCACTAGGGAATCCCAATGTTATTTACAAAGTAGAAAATTAATATAGTCTTTAATTTTTATATCATATTCAGGTTTGCTTTCATTGCAGCAGGCACTTGATTTTGATCCAAACTGGATTAAACAGAAGAGAAATGTGAGGTACAGTGAATTAAAAAAATGCCCTATGAATAGCAACCTGACTTTTTAAAAGTTGACATTGTAAAAGATGCTTAGGTTGCATTTAGTTTATGTAAAACTCAGAAAAAGAATAATATATATATATATATATATATATATATATATATATATATATATATATATATATATATATATATATATTTATATATATATATATATATATATATATATATATATATATATATATATACATTCCCAGTAATTATAATTGAAAGGGGAACAAAATAGAGAAACAAAATAGACTATGACTTCCTCTTCCTTGCGTGTCTGGAAAAAACATAGAAAATATCACATGAGCCTTAGGCATTAGATGATTGCTAGAAGATGCCTTGAGCATGTGTTTATGGTTTGAATATAAAAGCATCATGCTATCCTTGCTTGAATTCCGTCGTATTTTTTGATCTGATGCATGCAGTTCATAACATGATATCCCGAATGGCATCAAACAATGCCTGGTTGCTGACTAACCACCTGCTTATACCACAAAAATGACACTGATCTATGCCATGACCCCAATGAAAGGAAGTGACTGACATAACTGCATCATCTTACTTAGGCAATTTTGGAGTTACAATGAAATGTTGAGAAATTCAGTACATCCATTTAAACAATCCCCAAAAATATGTTACAGGAGCAAAACATGACTTGAATCTCAAATTTGTGTTATGTAATGAACATTTTCTTATAAGACCACTGTGGTAATTTATATAAATATACTCATTTGAAGAACTATACTTGAAAATATACTAAATGTTTTTAGAAAGGAAACTAAATACAGTCTGTAACATATTACCTTTTAGATGCTTTATTATACTGCTGTGAAAATTACCTTTTTTTTTGTTGATGAACTTGCTGGAAAAAGCAAAAGCTGACCAAAGAGCCAAAGACGCATACTATAAACTATATATATGTATATGTGTGTGTATATATATATATATATATATATATATATATATATATATATACCCCATATATTTTTCATGGAAATATGTATATTTTCCTTTTCCACAAACCAGCTAAAAGATACTTGAAGAACAAATCATTGGATTTCTGTCACTCTCCCTGTATTAACTAACAGCCTTATTAAATTGCTATTCGGCAAATTTAAAAGGGCTCTATTTAAGCACATAGCATATTTTTTTTACATACGTTTTTAGTTAGTGAAGACCTTGCTTTTGGATAGAAGTTTACTAACTAAAAACTTCTGTAAAAAAATATGCTTTGTGCTTAAATAGAGCCCTTTTAAATTTCCAGAATCACAATTAATAAGGCTGTAAGCTTCCAAAAGCATTTTCACAGCTGGAATTAAAGGAGCATTTACTAAAGTATCACAGGATCATACGTGGATGAGATAGCCCATGTTAACCTGCGATCCAGCATCACAGGCTCTTGTATGGTTTATTTACTGCTTTAAATGTGAGATTAATGCAGCTATTCACAAGACATTGCAAAAATGGTGTTTTAATGACTGTGTTAAGGTGTGTTATGGGCGTGTTATGTAAAAAAGTTCTCAGAATTTACTAAAGACAAATCTAGCTTTTAACTACCTGTGATGCTGATATTCATGTGTAAAATTAATGTTTATTCGTTTTTCTTTTTAATAATTTCAAGATATGTCTGTCAGAATTTTAATATAAACTTAAGTGACCCTGATGACAATGAAAGGGCATATATGTTATTATATGTCACTAATGTGTCTGGAGGGGAAATGAAGTCCACTGCTGCAAATAAAAATTCAGCATTGGAACATTAGAACTATGAACCAAGGCAAACTGGACATGGTCAAGCATGAGATGGCAAGATTAAACGTTAACATCCTGGGAATTAGTGAACTCAAATAGACTGGAATGGAATATTTCATATCAGACAACCACAGACCTTCTGCTGTGGTCAAAAATCCCTCAGAAGAAATGAACTATCCTCATAATCAATCAAAGGGTGGCCAAAGCACTGCTCGGTTACAACCTAATAAATGACTCAACCCATAGATGCTAAAGAGACTGAAGATGAGGATATTTAATAACTCATCTGGATCGCTACCTTGTTGTGCTGGAGGGACCTGTGTACCTCAATTAAGCTGTGAGCTATACCATGTAGGGTCCCCCAATGTGAGCAGGTCATAGCAGAGAGGAGCAGATAAATTGCAGTCCACTGGAGAAGGAACTAGCAACCCACTCCAGGATCTTTGTCAAAGTTGAATGGATAGGCACAGACAGAAACACAGACAAATGTGTCTGGTGTGCTGTGTCCATATGGTCACCCAGAGTCGGACATGACAACAACAACCCAACATTGGGGGGAATTTCCTTAGCATCTCAAGAGCAACTTTACTAAGCAATCTCACATCATGTCAAAATGCACTATGTACTATTTCCTATGTGAAAATAGCCCTTCCCACTTTATCTGAGTTCACTTCATTTCAAATGAGAAAGTACTTAGTAAATGCAACCCACCTCCTTTGACCCACATTACTGAATTTCCCATTTCTTCCATTAATCACAAACTCAAATTCATATCACTTCTTATTTCCCCCATTACATTGACATATCACAACTTGTTTTGTCAAAACAATGTATAATCATGGTACTCTCTTGATGTTTTCCTGTGTTTATTTGGCTACTTGAGTCTCCAAGCAATACATGCAATGAAGTACAACATGAGTACAATATGATACAGTCCATAAAACATAACAACTTATTTTGTTGCTTCCAGCTCTATTTAGTCTTCCCGTAATAATCATTAGGGAAAATGTAAACAGGTATAATAAGTTGCCATAACTTACATAGTTACATAGTTACTGATGGCCTCATTCAATTGCAATTTGGCCAATTGAATAGGGCTCTATATAAGCACATAGCATATTTTTTTACAGAAGTTTTTAGTTTGTGAACTTCTATCCAAAAGCAAGGTCTTCACTAACTAAAAACTTCTGTAAAAAAATATGCTATGTGCTTATAAAGAGCCCTATTCAATTGGCCAAATCGCAATTGAATGAGGCCCATAGTATTTAAGGTTGAAAAAAGACTTTCATTCCATCAAGTTCAACCTTTTAAGATCTCCTCTGATCTGCAATATGCGAATTAACTATTAATTAATTAGTTGTATAAAAAAAAAAATAATAATCAATTTCCTCCTGATCCCAGACACCGGCGAACGGACTTCTCCCTAAATCAATAATGCCTCTCCAATTATCAATGATAACCGTGAATTCCCTTTTTAATTAGAAATAAATCCAGTCCCCTTTTAAAGTTATCTATCGAATCCGCTGTCACCACCTCCTCTGGTAGAGAATTGCACAGATTAACCACCCTTACTGTGAAGAACCCTTTTATTTCTTTAAGGTGCAATCTTTTTACTTCTAACCTCAAGGGATGTCCTCTTGTCAATTGAAAACCTTTTGGCACAAAAAGCTCCCTTGACAAATCTTTATAGTGACCCTGGATGTATTTATATAAGGTAATCATATCTCCTCTTAGACACCTTTTTTTCTAGAGAAAGTAAGTTTAATTTGGTTAGTCTTTCTTCATAACTTAGCCCCTCCATTCCCCTTATTAGTTTTGTTGCCCTCCTCTGTACCTTTTAAAATGTAATTTTTATGAAGTGGTGCCCAAAATTGTACTCCATATTCCAAATGAGGGCGTACTAGAGATTTGTATAGTGGCAGAATTATATTTGCTTCCCTGACTTTTATACCCTTCTTAATACATGCTAATATTTTATTTGCCTTTGCAGCTGCTGCTTGGCTTTGAGCACTGTTACCTAGGTGGTTGTCCACAAGCACTCCCAAATCCCTTTCAATATCTGATACACCTAGATTTGCTCCATTAAGATTATAAATTGTAGGGCTATTTTTCCTTCCCAGATGCATAACTTTACATTTATCCGTATTAAATCTCATCTGCCCATTCCTCAATTTTATGTAAATCCCTTTGGAGGGAAAGCACATCACTATCTGATTTAATTACCTTGCACAACTTCGTGTCATCAGCGAAAATTGAGACACCACACTCCAATCCTACCTCTAAGTCATAAAAAAATATGTTAAAAAGGAGAGGACCTAATACTGAACCCTGAGGAACCCCACTTACCACATTAGTCCAATCGGAGTATGTTCCATTTACAACAACCCTTTGCTTCCTGTCTTTTAGCCATCTCTCAATCCATGAGCAGATATTTACTGCAACTCCTGTATCTCTTAGTTTGCACAATAGTCTCCCATGTGGCACTGTATCAAAAGCCTTAGCAAAATCCAAAAAGACTACATCCACTGAGTTGCCTTGATCCAGGTTCCTACTAACCTCCTCATAGAAACTAATTAGATTTGTTTCACATGACCTATCCCTCATAAATCCATGTTGACTCCTACTTATAATCCTGTTCAAACAGACATATTCTTGTATATTATCCCTTATTAACCCTTCTAAAAGCTTCCCCACTACAGAAGTGAGGCTCACTGGTCTATAATTCCACGGATTTGCTCTTGCTCCCTTTTTAAATATAGGTATCACATCAGCTTTTCTCAAGTCATCTGGTAGAGACCCTGTGTTGAGTGAATCGAAAAATTAAATATAATGGTTTGGCTATTACAGAACCCAGTTCCCTTAGTACCCTTGGATCTATTCCATCAGGACTCAGGGAGTTATTACCATTTATTTTTTCCAACCTCTTTTGGATTACTTCCTGTGTTAACCAATTATTTGGCAAAGGTAGTGTAGCCCCATTATTTTGCTGTGTCCCAACCACTGGTACCTCCCTTGTGTATACCGAAGAAAAAAACCTATTTAGCTCATCTGCCTTTTCCTGGTCACTAATTATTAGACGGCCTGTGTCACATTGTAATGTTCCTATAGCTTCCTTCCTGGCCTTCTTCCCATTAATATACTTAAAAAATATTTTAGGGTTAGTCTTACTCTCTTTTGCAATTAATTTTTCATTTTATATTTTAGACAGTCTAATCGCGCTTTTGCAAGCCTTGTTGATTTCCTTGTATTCCTGTAAAGCAGTCTCTGTCCCCTCTTGTTTGTATAATTGAAATGCCTGTTTTTTACTCCGTATCTTGATCTTTAAATCATTGTTAAGCCACATTGGATGGGATTTACTCCTTTTACTTTTATTCCCACATGGTATATGCCGATGTGTATGTATATTTAGTAAGGATTTAAATGTTGTCCATTTATGTTCAGTGTTTTTACCTATCAGTTCTCTGTCCTAGTCTATACTTTGTAATGCTGCCCTTAGACCGTTAAAATCTGCCCTTTTAAAATTAAGAGTTTTCGTTGGCCCCTTAAAATTTAGTTTTTTTAATTCAATCTCAACTGAGACTGTGTTGTGATCACTTTTTCCCAAAGGTTGCCCTATTCCAACATGTGATACTATATCAATATTATTTGTGATTAGTAATAGCTTAATTTCTAGTAGGCTCTTGTACAACCTGGGCCAGATAATGATCCCTGAGTGTACTCAAGAACCTGCTCCCCTTAGATGAACTGCTGGTCTCATTTATCCAGTTTATTTCAGGGTAATTAAAATCTCCCATTATTAGAACTTGACCATGCTTAGCTGCATTTTCAATCTGTAACAATAATTGCATTTCCTCACTTTCAGCTATATTTGGGGGTTTATAGCATACTCCTACTAATATTATTTTGGAATTTGCTGCTCCGCTATTTAACTCTACCCACAAACATTCAACTTTATCACTTGGTCCACCATAAATATCTTCTCTGACTATAGGCTTAAATTAAACTTGCCATAACATTTAAAATGGTTGTTGAGGGAAGCACTTTCCTACTCAACAAACAAAAATCAAAAATCTACTTTTTATTTTTCAAAAGACTTATACACTACAGTTTTGATTTGCTACAATCCATTGTGTACAAATCAAAAAACGACAATAATTTTAAGATACACTATATTAACAATAAGTTCAAAGTAACTTTTGCTATTTTGTTCAACTAGCTTCATAAAGTCATGCGATTCTGCAAATACAAATAACCATTACAATTTACATCACTTTCAATTCCACTTAATAAAAAAGGGAATTGTGTGTCTACAGCAGAAATTTTGCCACAAAGTTTAAATAACACCCTGATGTTAAAGAGACAATGTAATGCTATATTTATAGTATTCTGTTTTGAAGATCTAGGCTTGCTAATGATCAAGGTGTTGTCATCAGATAGTAAAATAAACACATGCTTTAAGTTTGTACATATTATGTGCTTTATTGTTGTTTAACCCCATTGCGGTTCCTCTCTTGCACTCATTTTCTCCTTAATTTGCCATTTACGGGTGTGAAAACATTTGCGGCCTTGAGGGATTGGGGCAATTTAATAGAGATTTGCGATTTTAGGCATCGTAACTCTTGTTGAATTGAAAGATCAAAGGCTTCGGGAGGTTGTAAATTGCGGGTTTGAGCCATCGCAAAATTTTAAAGGCGTAACCCATTTGGAGCCTGCAAAAAGACACCAATTGAATAGCAAATTAACTTGCAGCCTCACTTGCTGGCTACAGTAACTTGCAATAGCTCACTTGAATCGCAAGTGCATTTTAGTAGAAGCAGCTGAATCCTACATTCAAGAGACAGATGGTCCCACTTGTAGAAGCATGTTATTATCGTTTATTTGTAACGCGCCAACATATTCCATAGCGCTATACATAAGTTAAGTTACAGGCAATGACAAGTTCAAGATTCACACATTGCAATGAATGGAGGGCCCTGCCTTTGAGCTTGGAATCCGGTGTCTATAGTGCTTTCCCTAAAGCACCTTGCAGGATTGAAACTCGCAGACTTACAAGTTAAAATGGAGCTTCCCAATATAGCAGAGTTGCAAATAACAGTTCATAAAATTAAATGTTATGTATTTATGTTTCCTTATAAAAATAATAATTCTACATTGTTAAGTGTGGATCTTCAAAACAGCTATTGTAAATATAAGACTATAATGGTCCTTTAAAGGAGCACTAAAATATTTTTATAGTATGCCCTTTGAAGAGCTTAACTTGACAGTAAGCACAAAGTGTTTAGACAGAAAATAAAATTCATATATTCTTTGATTTTTTAACTTTTTTATTCTGTGATGCTTTACTGTGGGCAATCTGACTCTGCTCCACACAAAAACACACACTAGAGAACAGCAACACTTAAATACATTGGCCCTCATTCTATTATCGGCCGTAAATCGGCCGCAAAGCTGCAATTCCTTGCAGGGCTCATGTTACCTTGCAATTCAAATAGCCGGCACCGCAAGGATATCCCCTTACGGCCGGCCGTATATCTTGCAACCGTCCGTAAGCTCAGAAATCTTTAAAAGCAAATATATATTCAAGACAGCACTGTAAAGCTCTGTAAATGCGAGGGATCATAATGGGGGACATGAGGATTAATAGCAACCCCCTCTCAAGCTTGCACATCAGCCCAAATCCGAGATTTCATTAACTGTTTATTTTCAGGCTGCAGCGTGGGCGGGTCTGAGGTGCTCAAAGCCCTCTGGACTTTTTCCATGGATATTTGACATAAATTAAAATAAAAATTATTTACGGATTTGAGTATAGGGGAATGTTGTGCTATGAATGCTAACACCTACAATCACTTTATAGTCTCCTCAGAGTGCAGGATGGCTTTATTATGGCTTTATTATGTGCTTAATTGTGTGCCTGCGGGACCTTTTTGCTGCAAGTAAGCTGCGGCTCGGTTTTAGCCTTGCAGAGAGGGTTCCCGGAGCAATTGAATAGCAACCAGGATTTTCTTGCGGCCGAAACTCTTGCGGCCGTTTAAGATCAAAGGCTTTCCTCCGGCGCGTGCGGCCGCAAGGGATAACAAGGCGCCGGCCGCAAGCCTGCCGGAGTCCCCGCCCAGAAGGGAATAGAATAGGCAAATAGCTTGCGGCCGGTCCTTGCAGCCCCGCATCTCCTACGGCCGATAATAGAATGAGGCCCATTGTTTGTATGTGGGATTTACTAAGCACTTTCTCACCTCAAATGAAAAGGTTAAAAGGACTGTTCTTTTATCATAGCAGATAAAATGCACTTGAGATGCCTGGTAAATCCCTGACTGTGTTTATTCAGTAAACTTTGGTGAACCACATTCTGAAGTTACATTGTTTTTTCAATCCAGTATTTTAAGTTATTAGCGATATTTACACTTAGCAATTCAGTCTATGAATAAGTGGTCATTAATGCCAGGAACTAAGCTATAGGAGCATTACAATGGGAAACAGGCCATCTGATAATTAGTGACCAGGAAAAGGCAAATAAGCTAAATAGGTTATTTTCTTCAGTATACACAAGGGAGGTACCAGTGGTTGGGTCACTGCAACATAATGGGGCTTGTGACGAAGTGCCCTTCGCCACTTTGTCTTGGAGAGGACTGTTTGCCAGCCTCCTGCCCTGCGACTATGGCCCTGGTACATGTTGCCCTGTAAACACAGTATTCGGCCATACCAGAGTGTATGTCACTCATTCTGGCCCTTTACATACAGGGGGGTCATTCGGTACTTGCCCTGTGTGAACCATGATACCACAGAAAGCTATGCCATGGAGCCCATTCATATAATGAAAGACTATGGGAAAGACTTTAGCTCCATGGCAATTGAACTGTGTGAAAAGGATCTGAGCGCTATTCGGTAGTTTTATGCGCTCAGACCCCAGCTGTAACGGAACTCATCACTGTTTTACCCTGTTTTATGATTATTTAATTCTTGGTTAAAATATGATCACATTGCTGTACTGTAGAAATGTTGTTTTATGTTCTACAGAGTATATTGGCTCAGAATATCAAAGCGACTAGGCTAATAGATAATCCTGTTACAGATAAGAAAAGTCGATTGTATAAACTGTTTTCATTCTCAGATAAGAACAAAGAGGGCTGATCTAATTAATGTCTGATTGTATCCAAGTTGCCAGGGAGGTGTGACTCACCTATTGTCCTATATGTGTATTGTGTGGGGGATATGTGCAATGTCTGTGTGTTATGTGTAAAAACATACTTTTACTAACTTTTGAACCCCTGGTCTGATTCATGCCATTTTTGTATATGTTGTTCCCCTGGGTGAGAGATATTGAATGGTGCGGGACTTAAAGGTGTACCCCCTGTATTTGGGGTACATCCAGAATGTGGTTAAAATTGTGTCTGTTTTAATTATGTTACCTGTTATCTGAGGGGAGGAGACGTGGGGGTTGAACCATGTATATAATTGGCTGTTGTGATAATTATGTGGGTGTAGCCCTTCAGAGGGCACATTGCATAAAAGGAGATTCCCTGTCATTAAAAGTTAGTTCCTCTTGACCCTTCAAAACGTAGCCTCGTCTCGTTATTTTAGGGGATCGCTATCATACTGGGGATTGCTATGCTTCTGCATACTCCCTTGAGCTGTAACTACTGAACGCTGTTCCTGATGTACTATCCTTGGAGTCTGTGGTGGTTTTGGTGTCCGGTGCGGTGCTTGTAGGCCTCGACGCAAACTACGACGCGTCTATCAACGGAGGTACCCGGTCGGGGTGCCAGGAGATCCGTTACATTGGTGGCAGTGGTGGGATGGCGTCCTAGTAAGAGGAAAAGCAGCACGGAGACACCGGTAACGTTTGGAGTTACAAATTGAGGGCAACGCTAGTACCCGTACAGCGCCCCTGGCTACAGCAGGATGGAACCGGCTAGTTTTCAGACAGCGTTTTATGATGAGGAGGAGGAGGCGGCCGCGGACTACAGGGATGCAGACAGAAAGGAACTCTGGTATGATGCCCTGGAAGATGCCCAATGGCGGCGAGGTGAGAGTCTCCCCAGTGATGAGCAGCGGCTACAGAAGCGTGTGGCGATGCGGATGTATCTATTGGGAGAGCAGCCCCTGGATGAGTGGGTGACAAGACTAGAGACCCTGGTATGGCGAGAGCTCTGGCTAGACAACGCATACCAGGCCCTCTGGTGGCATACCGTTCAACTTACCCCCTGGACACCTGAACACGACTTACCGGAGGGGAATGATTATGATGGCCCGGGTTTATTATGGGATGCCTTGGAGGACGACATTGATCTTGGCAGCACGGAGGAGTCTAGGTTTTGGGACATCTACGACTACCGGATGGGCATGTATGTCTGGGATGACGAAGGCGAGGTGAGCAAAGACATGACCCACCTGGTAACAAGAGAGTGGGAGCTGGAGCAGGACTACCAACACCTGCTCAGCTTCGTGCAGCCCCAACCTACTCCACAAGCAGAACCAGACTTCATTGACTGGTCCTGGGATGACCTCCAGATGGCAGGTAGAGATGGGACCGAGGTCTCTCTACCGGCCCTACAGGGGGCAGAAGGTGTCGTCCTTCCCCCCCAGCCGCAGTGTGAACCCCAGGGGGCAGAAGGTGTCATCCTTTCCCCCCAGCGGCAGTGTGAACCACAGGGGGCAGAAGGTGTCGTCCTTCCCCCCCAGCGGCAGTGTGAACCACAGGGGGCAGAAGGTGTCGTCCTTCCCCCCCAGCGGCAGTGTGAACCCCAGGGGGCAGAAGGTGTTGTCCTCCCCCCCCAGCGGCAGTGTGAACCACAGGGGGCAGAAGGTGTCGTCCTTCCCCCCCAGCAGCAGTGTGAACCCCAGGGGGCAGAAGGTGTCGTCCTTCCCCCCCAGCGGCAGTGTGAACCCCAGGGGGCAGAAGGTGTCGTCCTTCCCCCCCAGCGGCAGTGTGAACCCCAGAGGGCAGAAGGTGTCGTTCTTCCCCCCCAGCGGCAGTGTGAACCACAGGGGGCAGAAGGTGTCGTCCTTCCCCCCCAGCGGCAGTGTGAACCCCAGGGGGCAGAAGGTGTCGTCCTTCCCCCCCAGCGGCAGTGTGAACCACAGGGGGCAGAAGGTGTCGTCCTTCCCCCCCAGCGGCAGTGTGAACCCCAGGGGGCAGAAGGTGTCGTCCTTACCCCCCAGCGGCCGTGTGAACCCCAGGGGGCAGAAGGTGTCGTCCTTCCCCCCCAGCGGCAGTGTGAACCCCAGGGGGCAGAAGGTGTCGTCCTTCCCCCCCAGCGGCAGTGTGAACCCCAGGGGGCAGAAGGTGTCGTCCTTCCCCCCCAGCGGCAGTGTGAACCCCAGGGGGCAGAAGGTGTCGTCCTTTCCCCCCAGCGACAGTTTACCCTAACCAGGGGAGACACCAATCTCCCAGACGGCGCAGATGGGACTGTGGTCTCTGCGCCCACAGCTTGTCCAGACCCCCAACTACCCTCACTGGGACAACCGAAGGAGGGGGTAAGTACAAATTCCCCTCCCCAGCTAACTCCTAATGTGGCCCCAGGGTTTACAGAGGAAATGTTAACCCCCACTGACTCTCACGTTTCCCTGGCTACTGAGCTGGAATATGTCCCAAGTACCCCAGCAGAAGAGCTGGCATCAGGGCAGAGTGCCGCTGGCCTCTGCCCCTCAAGTCCCCTCAACGTGTTGCCCCATCACCACAGCGAAATATCCAGTTGCAGTAACGGTTTGTTGTGGGTGGGCTGCTCTTGCACTTTGTTGTTGTGGGGGGGCTGCTCTAGCACTGGTTTATTGTGGGTTGGTGGATCGTCTAACGGAGGCACTGACCGGCAGAAGATCAGGTGCCTGGTTAGACTTCCCCCCAAAGGGGAGATGTGTGACGAAGTGCCCTTCGCCACTTTGTCTTGGAGAGGACTGTTTGCCAGCCTCCTGCCCTGCGACTATGGCCCTGGTACATGTTGCCCTGTAAACACAGTATTCGGCCATACCAGAGTGTATGTCACTCATTCTGGCCCTTTACATACAGGGGGGTCATTCGGTACTTGCCCTGTGTGAACCATGATACCACAGAAAGCTATGCCATGGAGCCCATTCATATAATGAAAGACTATGGGAAAGACTTTAGCTCCATGGCAATTGAACTGTGTGAAAAGGATCTGAGCGCTATTCGGTAGTTTTATGCGCTCAGACCCCAGCTGTAACGGAACTCATCACTGTTTTACCCTGTTTTATGATTATTTAATTCTTGGTTAAAATATGATCACATTGCTGTACTGTAGAAATGTTGTTTTATGTTCTACAGAGTATATTGGCTCAGAATATCAAAGCGACTAGGCTAATAGATAATCCTGTTACAGATAAGAAAAGTCGATTGTATAAACTGTTTTCATTCTCAGATAAGAACAAAGAGGGCTGATCTAATTAATGTCTGATTGTATCCAAGTTGCCAGGGAGGTGTGACTCACCTATTGTCCTATATGTGTATTGTGTGGGGGATATGTGCAATGTCTGTGTGTTATGTGTAAAAACATACTTTTACTAACTTTTGAACCCCTGGTCTGATTCATGCCATTTTTGTATATGTTGTTCCCCTGGGTGAGAGATATTGAATGGTGCGGGACTTAAAGGTGTACCCCCTGTATTTGGGGTACATCCAGAATGTGGTTAAAATTGTGTCTGTTTTAATTATGTTACCTGTTATCTGAGGGGAGGAGACGTGGGGGTTGAACCATGTATATAATTGGCTGTTGTGATAATTATGTGGGTGTAGCCCTTCAGAGGGCACATTGCATAAAAGGAGATTCCCTGTCATTAAAAGTTAGTTCCTCTTGACCCTTCAAAACGTAGCCTCGTCTCGTTATTTTAGGGGATCGCTATCATACTGGGGATTGCTATGCTTCTGCATACTCCCTTGAGCTGTAACTACTGAACGCTGTTCCTGATGTACTATCCTTGGAGTCTGTGGTGGTTTTGGTGTCCGGTGCGGTGCTTGTAGGCCTCGACGCAAACTACGACGCGTCTATCAACGGAGGTACCCGGTCGGGGTGCCAGGAGATCCGTTACAGGGCTACACTACCTTCACCAAATAATTGGTTATCGCAGAAAAAAATCCAAAAGAGGTTGGAAAAAATAAATGTCTATAAAGCCCCAGGCCCTGATGGAATACATCCAAGGGTACTGAGGGAAATGGGTTATGTTATAGCCAAACCATTATATCTATTTTTTCAAGATTCACTCAACACTGGGTCGCTACCAGATGACTGGAAAAAAGTAGAGGTGATAACTATATTTAAGAATGGAGCAAGAGAAAATCCGGGGAATTATAGACCTGTAAGCCTTACTTCTGCAGTGGGAAAGCTTTTAGAATGGTTAATAAGGGAAAATATACAAGAATGTGTCTATTCAAACAGGATTAAAAGTAGGAGCCAAGTCTTTTTGGATTTTGCAAAGGCTTTTGATACAGTGTCACATGGGAGACTATTGTGCAAACTAAGAGATACAGGAGTTGCAGTAAATATATGCACATGGATCGAGACCTGGCTAAAAGACAGGAAACAAAGGGTTGTGGTAAATGGAACATATTTAGCTTTGACTAATGTGGTAAGTGGGGTTCCTCAGGGTTCAGTATTAGGTCCTCTCCTTTTTAACATATTTATTAACAACTTAGAAGTAGGACTCAAATGTATTGCCTCCATTTTTGCTGATGAAACTAAGTTGTGCAAGGTAGTTAAATCAGAAAATGATGTACTTTCCCTACAAAGGGATTTGCATAAATTAGAGAAATGGGCAATTAAATAGCAGATGAGATTTAATATGAATAAATGTAAGGTTATGCATCTGGGAAGGAAAAATAACAATGCAATTTCGACACTTAATGAGGCAAATCTAGGGGTATCAGATATTGAAAGTGATTTGGGAGTGCTTGTGGACAACCACCTATGTAACAGTTCTCAATGCCAAGCAGCAGCTGCAAAGGGAAATAAAATATTAACATGTATTAAGAAGGGTATAGAAGCCAGGGAAGCAAATATAATTTGCAACATGGAGTACAGTTTTGTTCACCACTTCATTAAAAGGATATTTTATAACTGGAAAAAGTACAGAGGAGGAAACACAACTAATAAGGGGAATGGAGGGGCTAAGTTATGAAGAAAGACTAAAAAAATTAAACTTATTTTATCTTATATAAATACATCCAGGGTCAGTATAAAGATTTGTCAAGTGAGCTTTTTGTGCCAAGAGGTTTTCAACTGACAAGAGGACATCCCTTTAGGTTAGAAGTAAAAATATTCCACCT
The DNA here is from genome assembly GCA_027410445.1 of Discoglossus pictus. Classification (NCBI taxonomy): domain Eukaryota; kingdom Metazoa; phylum Chordata; class Amphibia; order Anura; family Alytidae; genus Discoglossus; species Discoglossus pictus. Next base: position 207,817,740 of record CM050163.1, read on the forward strand.
TAATGAAATAAAAAGGTTCTTCACTGTAAGGGTAGTTAATCTGTGGAATTCTCTACCAAGGGTGGTGGTGACAGCGGATGCAATAGTTAAGTTTAAAAAGGGATTGGATATTTTTTTAAATGAAAAGGTTATTCAGGGTTATTCTGGTTAATTATAGGGGGAGTATTGATCCAGGGAGAAATCCTATCGCCAGTATCTGGGGTCAGGAAGGAATTCTTTTTTTCGCTTTTGAGAGAATTGGCAAAGTTTCACTTGTTTTTTTTTCTGTTTGCCTTCCTCTGGATCAATTATCAATTAACAATTAATCCGCATATTGCAGATCAGAGGAGATGTTAAAAGGTTGAACTTAATGGGCTAAAAGTCGTTTTTTATCTCAATTACTATGTAACTATGTAATGAAGCAATTCTATGGCTGATAGGGACCACACTTTTTGCTTACATCTGTATGAAACCTTATTAATTTTATACTACTTTACACTTTCAATTTCTAATTTCTAATTTCAAAGTGTAATAAGGATTTTAGGTGCAAAAAGGCATCCATTTAGTTACAGTATGTGCACCATCTACATAATCATAATCTTACAGCTTCCACATCCCATGTCCCCTAATTACCACAGTTTTCTTTACTTTTAACTCGCTTACAAAAATTGCACCTACCAAATTATGTAACATTTATTATAAGATACACATTAAAAAAGCTATAGTACATATAAATCACAATGTGCAATATTTTTTTCACAGAAGACAATTGACAACAGTAAAAAGGTCAGGAAATCCAGAGAATTATGAAGCAAAATAGGTGTGAGAGGTTACAAATGAAAAAGGACCTAGGGCAACTTAAAAGCTAAATATATTGCTGTGTTCAAAATGTCATTGTAAACAAACATTTGCCATACTAAAATATAACACATGAGAAAATATTATCACAATGCAAAAGAATGGAGGGTCCTCTCTTTGAGCTTAAATTCGAATGTACACAGAGATTTCCCTAAAGAACTTAGTAAGAACGAAAACTCACGGACTTACAGGCTAAAGGGTATGGGCAGGGACTGATGGTGCATAGGGGCAAAAGGGCAACCATCCTGCCAAAATTAATGCACTGACTAAATCCTCCCATCACTAACTTAATTGTATAATTTATATAATAAAAAAAAAAAAATTATGTTATCATGTTCAATATTCTGTTTTTTTAATAGCTGCTGCTGTCACTTTAAATCACAAAACTTTCTGTGCTGCAGTTAAACATATTGATGTATCACACCTAGCCCCCTGCTGGTGACTTGCCTTGTACTACAGATCAGGGTACACGTGAGAATAAAAAAAAAAACAGTCACGATGCTGTGTTTGGCCGAATTGTGCTCTAACCTTCACAGTAAGGGTGGTTAATCTGTGGAATTCTCTACCAGAGGAGGTGGTGACACCGGATTCGATAGATAACTTTAAAAGGGGACTAGAATTATTTCTAATTAAAAAAGGTATTCAGGGTTATCATGGATAATTATAGAGACAGTAATGATCCAAACTTTTTACATTTCCCCTTGAGACAATTGGCTCGCTTGTTTTTTTTTATTTTATTTTTTTTATTTGCCTTCCTCTGGGCTAATTAATAATAATAAAAAAATAAATAAATAAATAAAAAACATTAAATAATTGATTAATAATTAATTAACAACTAATGAATTAATAGTTAATCCGCATATTGCAGATCAGAGGAGATCTTAAAAGGTTGAATTTGATGGACTGAAAGTCTTTTTTCAACCTTAAATACTATGTAACTATGTAACTATGTAACTATGTAACCTATAGAACTGAGTCTGTCTGTCAAACGCAGCATCACCCAATCAGAATGGCCGGAAGGTAAAAGTCCCATATCCTACAGGGACAGCACCACTCACAGTCCACCCAGAAGTGAATACATTGGTGCAATCTCAATAAAGTTTTTTTGAAAAATACCCAACTCCCAGCTCACAGTGCATGCAGATACAGGGAGCTACGTGTAGCTCTTCAGTTTTCTCAATAAACTGATGGTCTTATTGTTTCAGACTACCCTGCTCTACACACCAAGCTTGTGACCTGTCTGTCACCACCCCGGCCTATACCAGAGAGAAGCAGCTTTAGAGCGCAGGTGAGCCCATATCCCTCTCTGTGTCTTGTTGTTGTTGTTCTGTCCTTCAGTCGTGTCTGACTCTCAGTAACCACATGAATGCAGCACATCAGATACATCTGTCTGTGTTTCTGGTTGTGCTTATCCATATGATTTTCATGGCAAAGATACTGGAGTGGGCCAGTTCCTACTCCAGTGAACTGCATTTTGTCTGACCTCTCTAAAATGACCTGCCTATCTTGGGTAACCCTTCATGATATAAACTTAGAGCTTCATTGAGGTACCAAGCCCCTTCACCATGCAAGGTAGCGATCCAGAAAGGGTTCTGTGTCTTAGTCTCTCTCTATGTCCATATGTATTTATAAGGAGAGGGTATACTTACTTTTGGAGGAGATCTCTTATTGTATGTGTAAGATATATATAATGTGTATGTGTGTGTGTATATATGTGTCTGTTTATATATGTTTCTGTATATATTTATATATATACATGTGTCTGTATATACTTATATATATATAAGTGTGTGTGTGTTCGTGTTTATATGTGTGTATATATGTGTATATGTGTATGTGTGTATATATATATATATATATATATATATATATATATATGTGTGTGTATGTGTGTGACGGAGCAGAATTAGAAATATATGCTTAATTAACCACTAAAATATGTTTTTTGTAACTTAATACTAATTATGTATAGGCAGCCTATAAACTGAATAAATATTATTATTATATTATTATATCTTTAAAAACACATAGATTTATTCAAATGTATTTTTTAAAGAACCATGCAGAACCAACTTGGGGTGCAACTTTCTTGTTCTCGTCTTTTGGTGAATTATCACCCTGTCCTTCTGTAGGTGCAAGATGTGCCTCCCATGTGCTGTTTAGTCTCTGTTTGATTAATTAATCTATTTGCTAATTTAACAAATTATTTATTTATGCAGTTGTACTCTTTTTCAGTATATTTGCTGCTATCATAGTATCTGCTTGTATCATTATTGGCTCAGTTGTAAAATACCTGACCTAGGCCCAGAGTGATAGATAAAGAGAGGGGGGATAGAAAGGTATAGGGATGGGGGGTATTGAGGGAGATCGGTGAGGGGTAAAAAGAGAGATGGATAAAGAGAGAGAGAGAGGTAGAGAAGAAGAGGCATAGAATCTATTTCTCTAACTTCTTATCTCCTGCTCTCTCTATCTGTTACCTTATGTTACCATGATGTCATTTTGACCTTTATATGCCCTGCTCAAACAGTGGGACTTAGGCTGCCAAAGGTGCTTACTGCATTCATCACGATGAGCGCCGCAGGCGCTTATCGCAAGGCCCTAGGGACATAGGCTTCAGTGAGCGCCGAAGGACCGTAGGACTTACCCCCGAAGCACGTAGTTGCGGCATTACCGCACATTACAAATTTAACGGCCGAAACAGACAAATGGAAAGACCAACAAATTAATTTACACACTCATACTCACCACACAGGGAGAGCCAGGAAGACTGTGAGTGAGGTTGCAAGTTAATTTGAGGTATATTTGTCATTTTTCAGCCAAAGTAAATAGCCCAAGTGAAAAAAAAAATGACAGACGAAAAAAACGTAACTTCATGAAAGCGAGGGCGAAGGCCGTAAAAATGAGCAGGAAGGCAGTAACTGTTACGCGATACACTCAGAACATAGTTAGCACTTTAAATCTACGGAGACTAAAAAACTCTGTATGTCGAGCGGCTCTGTACGATTTTTTTAATGGAAAAATAATATCTTACATTAGGTTTATACACATCCATATCATCGAACACGGGCATTACATTTCCAAAGTTTTACACAAATACATATAACATAAGTCTAGCGAGATGGAGATGGCAATTTTAAATTACATTAAATTGTTCCCAGAGTTCCCATTTCATAGTTTACTTTTTTCAATTTGGCCAGTTATTTCTATGGTGTTAAGTATTTCACTCCATGTTGGTAATTTTTCTTGTTTCCAATACTTGGCAAGAAGCCATTTAGTAGTCAAGAGAAATTGAACAAGCAAATATTTTACAGAATTCTTGAAAGTTTTGGGAGAAATGTGGATCAAGATTATTCCAGGGGACACAGTGGTTGGGCTTTTAGTAATCTTTGAAAGTTGTTTAATGCACATAGACCAAAATCCATTGATTTTGGGACATTCCAGGGCAAATATTATTATGTGAACCTTTGGCATTACATCCTCTCCAACATTTCCCATTGGTTTTCCCAGGGTATATTTTTCATTTGAATGCTGGGACTCTATACCATCTTTGTACCATCTTAAAGTATGTTTCTCTTAATGTGGTACAGGTTGATGACCTTGCAGTCAAATCAAAGGCTTTAAGACAGTCTGATACATCCCAGTTTAATTTAAGATCTTCTTCCCATTTTTTCATACTTGTAGTTTTCCTGTTTGAGAGATAGATCTTAATATGCTATAACATTCAGAGATCTTAATTATTTTTTAGTTTTTTAGAACACATCTTTTTAAATTTGGAAAATGCCCTTGCCTGACATAATTTATAATTAGAGTTTTGTATTGCTCTTATCAAGGGTTTGTATTCTAACCATTTAGAGGTTGGTATATCAGATTTTTTACATAACTCTTCAAACGTTTCAAGCCTCCCTTCTTCATAAATGTCTTTCAAAGATACAATACCCCATTTGTCCCTTTCTACTGTAGTCCTTGCATTAATATTTTTTTGAATTAATTCATGAATTTTATCGGCGTAGCAGGAGAGGGATGATCTATAAGTTTCCATTTCTGGTTGATTTTAAACCAGGCTTTCAAGCATGATTTAATTAACAATGGTAATTTATCAAGTTCAACCTGATCTTGGGTACACCATATACTATTTTCTAGATCAATTTTTTGTGTTAGTGATCTCTTTATAAAGTAGATAACAAGAAGAAGTATTTAGAGCCACAAATGGGTATTATATACTATATACTACAGAGATATAAAACTAGAATGCCACCCACTCCAGAGAATAAGCTGGTGTGGCATGTGAAATACCTGATGGCCACATGTGTCTGCTGTCCACCACTGATCAATCTATTAATATAGACCATAAACTGAATGTATATTTTATCTTAAATGTTAAATTCAAAGGATTGGACAAAACATTTCTTTATATGGAGTTAAAGCTTTAATAATTATGTTGAAGTAATAACATGAGTTAAAAAATAACCTCACATCCTATACTTTCTTAGTATACCATACAGAACAAACAGTGTGATATAGGAAGTTAAAAACTGCTTGTGATACTCAATTATTGGAAAGGAGAAGCAGTGGTCTTTCCAGAAATTAAAAGTTTGAGGTCTGGGAAAAGTACATTTTATCTAATGCACTTTAGCAGATAATCACTGATTTTCATCTAAATAAAATAAAGTTGTATATTTTTTTCACCATGCAAACAAATGACAGTGCAAACACTCTAAGGGCCTCATTCTATTAACGGCCGTAGGAGATGCGGGGCCGCAAGGACCGGCCGCAAGCTATTGGGCTATTCTATTCCCCTACTGCCGGGGATTCCGGCAGGCTTGCGGCCGGTGCCTTGCTATCCCTTGCGGCCGCTCGCGCCGGAGGAAAGCCTTTGATCTAAAACGGCCGCAAGAGTTTCGGCCGCAAGAAAGCCCCGGTTGCTATTCTATTGCTCCGGGAACCCTCTCTGCAAGGCTAAAAGCGAGCCGCAGCTTACTTGCAGGAAAAAGGTCCCGCTAGCACCAATTAAGCACATTATAAAGCCAAAATAAAGCCATCCTGCACTCTGAGGAGACTATAAAGTGATTATTCCCCTATACTCAAATCCGTAAAAAAATTTTTTTTTTATATATGTCAAATATCCATGTAAAAAGTCCAGAGAGCTTGGAGCACCTCAGACCCGGCCACGCTGCGGCCGGAAAATAAACAGGTAATGTAAACTCGGATTTGGGCTGATGTGCAAGCTTGAGAGTGGGTTACTATTAATCCTCATGTCCCCCAATATGATCCCTAGCATTTACAGAGCTTTACAGTGCTGTCTTGAATTTATTTTTGACTTTAAAGATTTCTGAGCTTACGGCCGGTTGCAAGATATACGGCCGGCTGTAAGGGGAGATCCTTGCGGGGCCGTATAATAGAATTGCGAGGTAACGGAAATTGATTGGGTAGAATAATTACATCAATTTCACAGGCAAAATTAAAGGACAACTAAAGTGTCATATTTATCATATGATTTTATGGAGAACGTTAATTGATAATAGGCAAAATATTTTAGAAAGTTTAATTGTTATATTCAATTTTGCTTTAATGCTTTCTGAAATCTTGCTATTGTTTCTAATATGATTACCCGCAAGAAATGGGAGGGACTTTATTCAGATACTATTTCTATTCAGTTCTTTTAAAGAATTGCCACCACAATGTAGTATTTTGACTGAATAGAGAGAATGTTCCAGTAAGATAACCTGCCCATTTGGCTATAGATAGACTAGATCTATTAGCCTCATTAAATTGGGGCAACGTTGTAAAACGTAGGCTGTAACTCGAGATTTACATGTTACGGCTATTAAATTAACCCTGTAATGTTGCTCGACTTGCATAGTAACACGCAGGATGTTCGAGAATAGGCTACGTGCTGAGCAATGTTGAACTTCATGCACGTATATCCTTTGATCTGTCATGCCCACGACCGCTACTTGTTCAATTCAGCTATTTAATTGCAACGTGGTCACTCGCGAGTAAGCAGGTAACATGCAAATGGAGCCCACAGGCCTACGTGTGCTTGAGAGCACCCACAAGGGGGGTAAAGTCCAATACATAGCACTTCATAGGCAAAAAACACACACACTACTGTGCATTTATTATAAGGGAAAGTTATATTAGGTCTTAGAATTAATAGCACAACATTCTCAAGCTCGCAAATTGGCCCCAAAATATACTTTATTTCATGTTCATATTTTGTGTTATATCAATCCCTGCAATCAATGTGTTACGACATATACTGTAACTCGCATGTAATAGAATATCATATTTAAGGCTTTCTTAATATTGCATTATATCTGGCCTGTAGGTCCGATCGCAAACTGTACTTGAAGCACGTAGGACTTCGAGATCTACCCTCTCCTTTTTCAGTGACGTAACGCTAACAATCTCTTTTTCCATTGGCTCAATCTGAACCCGTAACTATGTGTTAATTGTTTGCATTCGAGTACGCAAGCCCAAGGGCAGAGAACTGGTTTATGAAATAGCCTCTCTCGCTCATAGCTCGCAAACCTTTCTAATTTAATAGCAATGTAAGTAGGCCAAATTTTAACCCTGCAGCCATTACTTGCTTCACGTTGGACTTACGAAGCTGGAATTTAATATGGCTATATAATGGGAGAGGTCATGGCAAAATCAGATCTGCTGAACTGAAGACTTAGAGCCCTTTTCAATTGTAAGCCTGTAATTCGCTGTAACCCGACATTTTGGCTGGTGGTTAAAATTTTTAGATGCATATATATGTATTCAATTTACTTTAACACATAATTACAGGCTCACAGCCTCCACACGCAAACCATGAACCCGTAAGTAGCATTGCAGGGCATGATCATGATCAATTAAGCAAGCACGCAAGTTACTTCTTAGACAGAGCCAATAGTAAATGAGATCGTCATCATGATGTCAGTAAAACATGGAGTTTAAACTACAATTAATTAGTGTTTAGAACCACAATTTGTGATCGGACTCGCAATCCAGCAATGTGTAAATCAATAAAAATATTTAAAGCAACTGCTCTAGTCCATGCGGGTTCCATGATTCAGAAATAAAACGTAAATAAAACTAAAAATAAATAATTTTTTATCGCAGATTTGTGAGCTTGAGACTGCTGTACAATCACATATTATAATTGTCTCACTACGAGACGTCGTCACGCTCCGTTGCGCAGTGCGTACGACTTTGCGATGAGCGCCGCAGGCGCTCATCGCCCGGCGAGCCTCGCATAGCGAGGCGAGCCGTTAAACTGCTCTGTTGCGTAGTGCGTACGACTTAGCGATGAGCGCCGCAGGCGCTCATTGCCCGGCGAGCCTCGCGTAGCGTGGCGAGCCGTTACTTTGTAGCATTTTGGCAATGAGCGCCGCAGGCGCTCATTGCAGGCTCGCCTCGCGTAGCGAGGCGAGCCGTTACTTTGTAGCACTTTGGCAATGAGCGCCGCAGGCGCTCATTGCAGGCGAGCCTCGCGTAGCGAGGCGAGACGTAACTTCGTAGCACTTACAAAAAAAATACGAGCTGAAAAAAATTACGACATAAGCGGCGGAAACAAAACACTAAAAAAAACACTAAATACACACTAAAAAATAAAATAAAGGTCACTTACAGCATGGGGAAGCAGGCAGGACGTCTGGAAGTGAGTTGGAACTCCAATTTACAGCGATTATGCCGAGTTACAAAGATCAAAAATCGGCTAAGCGAGAAAAAAATGGCTGCCGAAAAAAATGAAAACGAGGCTATACTACTACGAACTGCGTAAAACACAGCCATAGACGTAGGTGTTAGAAAAAATACGAGATAAAGGATGCGGATTAACCGCGCAATGAGTAAAAAGACAGTAAGCGAGTACATTTTACGATCAGAAATTACAGATTTACGCATTAACACAGATTTAACGACTTTGTCTCGCGCAACATCGGATTTGATGAAATATAATTTGCAAATTACAAAAATATTAATTTTATTAAAAAAAATTGTATTTATTTGAAGAAAAAAAAAAAGGGACAAATGTAGTGTCATGTTGTGTGGCAAACAAATTTAATGTTAAACCGTAGTACTTTAGCGGGCTTAGCGATGAGCGCCGCAGGCGATCATCGCCTGGCGAGCTTCGCACAGCGAGGCGAGCCGTTAAACCGTAGTACTTTGGCAATGAGCGACGCAGCAACATCAACTCAGATTGCCAGCTCTTCAACACAATGCATAAAAATATGTAAATTAATTTATTATTTGAATTCTATATTTCAGTAGTACACAAAAAAAAACATTAGCTACCTTACAGTTCCATGTGTATATTAATAACTAAACAACTTTTAAAACATACACATCTGATTGCCGTCATTTTTTGACGGGCAATACGCTAGTTAATTATAATGCCTTTCATTGCTTTCCCAGTATTTTAAAGTATGTGTTTATTTGCTGCTGCAGTAATACGAACAGGTGTTTAAATCCCTGCAAATCCTATCTAGTACTTGTATAATTTTTGATACATTTTCCATTTACAGGTTTAAAGGCAATTGCGGGCTTGTTGAATTGTTATTGAATATCGATCTGTTAACATTTGTGGGCTTGAAAAATCAATGGAGGAGATAGGACAGACTTACGTTTTTGACAACCGCAGTGATTTTGAGCCTGTAACTCTCAATTTGAATTCAAGTAGCTAAAAGTAGCCAATTGAATATCAGTAACATTTGGCCAATTGAACATGGCTCATGTTGTTTAAAAAACATAGTTTATGCTACACAAGTGTGAAGTTGTTCACTAACTACAGGGGTTCTTCAACAATTAGGAAACTATTATCACTGCTTTATAACATTAACATTTACAGCTACATGCAAATTGTAGGGTAATAAATTAAACTGTTTAGGAGCTAGTAAGAAAAAGTGTACAACTTGTCTCATTTCCAGTTGTTGGTGTGCTTCAGAGCTCATAAAGGATTGACATGGTCATAGGTGTGCACTTTTTGAATTCCAGCAAGATAATCATATTTTATGAGTTGAGGGGCTAAATAATACATGTTAGATGCACACAATGCAAAAAGATTGTCAAAAAGGGATACTTTGAAGGAAGGTTTTCATTTCAAACATGCATGTATTTTTATTTATTTATCTATCTAATATTTTGTTAGTTAACATACTTACAATTCTTTAATTGAAGTATGACTGACCATCAGGTCTTATGAAAGATAAAACCCATGACCCTTTCATAGTTGGTAGATCCCATCTAGACCCCCACAGAACCTCACAATCAAAAAAGTTTAATCCACTGACTTTACCTATTTTTATTTGATATGTAACTGCAAGAGTACCAGAATATCTGATGTGACTTTTAGAAGAGGTTCCTAAGAGGTTCTTTAGGAACTAAAGAGCCACATTCTTATACTTTTATTTCAGAGCTAGCTATCAACAAAGCACAGAGGTATAAAAATATTATATATATTATAAACATTACTACATCACTCTACTGTTAAAAGGCATAATGTCAAAATACAAGTTTTTATTTAAATGCACGCTGAAAGAAATTCAAAATGTAAACAAATATAATAATTTAATTTTTAATTGTTTCCACAATACAGCAGAGTGGCCATAAACAACAGTAGTTCATCAGGGACTTCACTCTACATGTTCTCAGGCCTGAAATTAACAAGGGAAAAAAATCTTCTCAAGACACTCTGATAAATTCATGTAAATACAATATCCCCTTTATTTGAACTCTTGTCATTTAATAGCAGGACACATTGCTATAAATGTTGCTGTTTAATGGCTAGCACCCATTGCATATACTGTAGTTCATAATTTTGCAGATTAAATTCATTTTGTTTGTTGTGTTTGTATGAGATGATATGCCCAAGCATGGACAAGTCTGATTGAGTACCAAGCTATCAGTGACATGACAGCATTCTGTAGTTCCTTCCTGCTGGACCACTGCAGATTAGCAAAAACTTCAAATATTTGTATATAAGTATACAGCAAACGACAACATTAGTTGATATATAAGTTATAGGCATACAAGCATTTTCAAAGAAAATCTTCATTTTAGCAGACTCTTGTAATGCTTGAAAGTCACCATGACAGTCAGGGGTGTGGGGATGGGGGGGATGGGGTGGGGGGAGGGGTCAAATCTCCCAGCTTAAATGAATAGGGGATACAAAAAAATAGCAAAGGTAAACTTAAATATGCACTATGGAGCAGTATGTCTTCCCCATAAAAGCAATGACTCATAATTAAATATAAATGTATATATATATATATATATATATATATATATATATACAGTATATATATATATATATATATATATATATATATATATATATACACCCATAAAAACAGTCATATCACTTATGGTGGGCTGAAGAGTGATAGAAGTCCTCCGTTGTACAGAGTACAGTAGTACAGAAAACGAATAGTGAGAATACGTTGTATCATTTGCATGTCCCCGCATCCGGTCTCCAAAAGTGCAGTGTAATACCTGTATTTCTGAAAAACTGGAGCAGGAAATAAGTTTACTATTTTATTATTTTTAGACACACACACATTTATATATATATAGATATATATAGACACACAAGAAACTTGCCCACCAAAAATGACAGGTGTAAAATTGTAAGCCTGGAAATGCTATTTCCCACCCAATGCGAGTCTCTCTCATTTCTTACATTTAAAAAATATATATTTGTTGTTTTTCCATGTAATAATCCATATGTATGAAAAAGAACAAAAATTAATTGTTTTAGTACTTAATGTGTTTATTGTTATAACATGCAACTTGTATAGTTACAGTGCCTTGCAAAAGTATTCACCCCCCTTGACTACCTATTTTGTTACATTACAACCTTATGTTCAATGTTTTGTTAATCTGAATTTTTTGTGATGGATCAGAATACAATAGTCTAAGTTGGTGAAGGGAAATGAGAAAAATATATACATAAAACTATTTTTTAGAAATAGAACACAGAAAATTGGCATGTGCGTATGTATTCACCCCATTTGTTATGAAGCCCATTAAAAGCTCTGGTGCACCCAATTACCTTCAGTAGTCTAATAATTAGTGTAATGATGTCCACCTGTGTGCAATCTAAATGTCACATGATCTGTCATTACACATATACACACCTTTTTTGAAAGGCACCAGAGGCTGCAACACCTAAGCAAGAGGCACCACTAACCAAACACTGCCATGAAGACCAAGGAACTCTCCAAACAAGTAAGGGACAATGTTGTTGAGAAGTACAAGTCAGGGTTAGGTTATAAAAAAATATCCAATTCTTTGATGATCCCCAGGAGTACCATCAAATCTATCATAACCAAATGGAAAGAACATGGCACAACAGCAAACCTGCCAAGAGACGGCTGCTCTAACCAAAACTCACGGACCAGGCATAGAGAGCATTAATCATAGAGGCAGCACAGAGACCTAATGTAACCCTGGAGGTGCTGGAGATTTCCACAGCAGAGACTGGAGTCTCTGTACATAGTACGACAATAAGCCGTACGCTCCATAGTGTTGGGCTTTATTGTAGAGTGGCCAGAAGAAAGCCATTACTTTCAGCAAAAAACAAAATGGCACGTTTTGAGTTTGCGAAAATGCATGTGGGAGACTCTCAAAATGTATGGAGGATGGAGCTCTAGTCTGATGAGATTAAAATTGCACTTTTCGGCCATCAAAGAAAACGCTATGTCTGGAGCAAACCCAACACAACACATCGCCCAAAGAACACCATCCCTTTAGGCAGCCGGGACTGGGAAACTGGTCAGAGTTGAGGGAAAGATGGATGGTGCTAAATGCTGGGATATTCTTGAGCAAAACCTGTACCACTCTGTGCGTGATTTGAGGCTAGGACTGAGGTTCACCTTTCAGCAGGACAATGACCCCAAACACAGTGCTAAAGCAACACTTGAGTGGTTTAAGGGGAAACATGTAAATGTGTTGGAATGGCATAGTCAAATCCCAGAACTCAATTCAATAGAAAATCTGTGGTCAGACTTAAAGATTGCTGCTCACAAGCGCAAACCATCCAACTTGAAGGAGCTGGATCAGTTTTACAAGGAAGAATGGGCAACAATCCCAGTGGTAAGATGTGGCAAGCTCATAGAGACGTATTTAAAGTGACTTGGAGCTATGATTGCAGCAAAAGGTGGCTCTACAAAGTATTGACTTTAGGAGGGTGAATAGTTGCACATTGCCTTTTTGTGTTATTTTATCCTATTTGTCGTTTGCTTCACAATAAAAAAAAACATCTTCAAAGTTGTTGGCATGTTCTGTAAATGTAATGATGAAAATCCTCAAACAATCCATGTTAATTCCAGGTTGTGAGACAACAAAACATAAAAAATACCAAGGGGGAAAGGGGGGTGAATACTCTTGCAAGGCACTGTATATCTGTCAACAACTCAGAAACCATGTTTTTTTAACTTTGTAACATTTTTTATTGTAACGTCTACATCAATATTATAAGACTGTTGACCCTTTATTTATAACCATATCTATATTGTGAAACATTACATGTTTTTAACACATATGTAATTTTTTTTATTGAATCCATATGAAGGCAAACAGAAAAAAAAAACAAATGAAATTTAGGCAATTGTCTCAAATGGGAAAAAAAAAAATCCTTCCTGACTGCAGATATTGGCGATCAGATTACTCCCTGGATCAATAGTATGTCTGTAATCATACATTAAATCTTCAAAACCGCTAAATACATACATTAACCCTCATAAGTAAATACAATCCAAGAACCTCCTAACTAAATACAATCCAAGTGAAAATTCACGTCAATATTATAAGACTGTGTAAACTTTGTTGGAAACAATATCTAAATGTCAAGCATTACATGTTATTTAGCACATTTCTAACTTTTTATATTAAATCCAAAGGAAGGCAAACAGAAAAAACCCAATTGAAATGTATCCAATTGTCTCAATTGGGAAAAAAATGATAATTCCTTCCTGACCCCAGATACTGGAGACCAGATTACTCCCTGGATCAATACCCAGTCTGTAGTTATACATCAAAAGGTCAAAATCTCTAAATACATATAATAAACCTCATAACTAAATACAATTTAAGTGATACTTTGGTTCAATGAAACCGAGAACAACAGGAAAATCAAACTGCAAGTACATGCATGAAAAGTGGTAAGTACATACAATGAAATTCCTAACTATATTCAATAAAAACAATAATTATATTAGATTTGTTGAGTGCTTTGTCAAGTTTTGTAAAGGTCTGTTTTATGTTTGTTTTTTTCTTTTATTGAAGTTCTTACTGGTTCCTCTAAAAAGAGCCCAACAGATGAATAATGTTGTCTTTCAGATGTAACCGCTGTACTTGTCATGTTTTCTGTTTTCTTTAAATAGTGGTCCTCTAAAAAGAGCCCAAGAGACTTAAAAGTTAGTCCTTGCGATATAATCACTGTTCTGTATTGGTCTTTTTTTCAGTGTTGTAAAAAAAATTGTTTTTGGTTAGCCTTGGAGTTATTGAAAAAGCCACATAGAGTTGTCTATGTGAAATAGTGGTCCTCTAAAAAGAGCCCAAGTGACATAAAAGTTTGTCCTTGAGATAAAACCACTGTTCTGTATGTTTTTTGCAGTTATTGAGAATGGCACATAGAGTTGTCTATGTGAAATAGTGGAACTCTAAACAGAGCCCAAGATACGTAAAAGTTAGTCCTCGAGATATAACCACTGTTTTTTTTTCTGTTTTGTATAAAAAAAAATTGGTTAGCCTTGTATTTCTTGAAAATGCTACATACAGTTGTGTATATGAAATAGTGGTTTCTCTAAAAATAGCCTAACAGATGTTACATTTTGTCTTTGGGATGTAACCACTATTTTTGTGGGGAACTACAGGTTCTTCTGATAAAAGGCCAGAGTTAAATGTTTGTCTTTCGTGTTTATTAATGGTGATTGCAGATGCCATGATATTGGGACATTGTCTCTTTTGAAGTACAAAAGGCAAGCTAGTCTCACTTGGAGCCAAATCTATTCTTGGTATGAAAACTGGTGCATCTTTAAGGGTACCATTTAGCATTTCTGCATGTATGAAATGGTCTCTTAAATCCAGAACATTTAATATGGTACCATTACAAAGTCCTTTTTTGGGGTTTATATTTCTCAGTGAACATGACAATTGCCCCTTTTTTGAGCTGCAAAACATGTGGTGGCATTCCAGAGGGAGTTAATGAATTAATAAATTCAGTGGTGAAATTAGATTCACTCTGTTTGTCATCAGCTAGAACAGAATCAGGACTGTGATATTTTTTTGTGTGTGCCATCAATTAATTTAAAAATGTTGTTATGGAGATCCAAAGCAACTTTATTTTTTGATGTTAATATTAGTTTCTGTGCAAGCTCTGATGAATGTTCTGTGGTTATTCTATTTGGGAATATTGCTGATATGAGTGAACCTTTGCAAATCATTTCAGCTGGTATTTTGACAGTATCCTCAGGTAAATTGGTTATTACGTCTGTTTTTCCTTTACCAATTTTAATTAGCCAATCATTGAATTAATTTTGACCTTCAGATCTCATATTTTGTTCTAATCTAAGGTGTGTAAAATCTTTCCATAGTGGACTTCACTTTATACATGTTTCCACAATGTCTATGCGATTTCCGCGTACAACCATAGGTAATGTTTATCTGAAATTTCCTCCTAATAACTTGACTTTGCCACCAAAAGGCAAATCATTACTCATGACATAATAAATGATCAATACATTGCAGAGCATGGCACGACATCATAGTGGCCTCATCTATAATAATTAATTTAGATTTTTTAAACTTATTGGCTTGAGATGATTTCACTCTAAAATTGATCTTTGTAAAATTTGAACTGGAAGCTTAAATCCACTATGTACTGTTCTGCCACCTTCTAACAATAGTGCAGCAATTCCAGTTGTTGCAAAGGGAAGTGCAATTTCGCCTTTACCTTTAATTAAACTCATCAACAAATTATATAGATATGTTTTTCCAGATCCACCGGGTCCATCTAGATTAAAATAACGCTCTTTGAGCAAGTCATCATCTAGTGCTTGTTGTATGGCATTGAAAGCGTGCTTTTGCAAATTATTTAAAGTGCCATTTTTTTATTCTGTTTTTTGTTTTTCAACATCAGCGTCATAGTCGTCCAAGTTTATATCATCTATAATTCCTGGATCTGGGCGATTTAAACTGGTACAACTTAATCCATGACATAATAAGACTTCTTGAATTTCCATTAATGCTTTAAATTCTGCTATGGACTCATTATAACATTGCAAAAAGTCTTCATACATATTTATTTTAAATGTTTCCCACAAAGCTAATGCATTAGGAACATTACAAAATATGCAAATGAATGCACACTGTTCCCTCATCTGCCGTGCATTTTACATAGAGCTGCTTCTTCTAGACATCTCTCCCATTCTGTCTCATCAGCAAGGAAGTTTTCTTGCAGCCAATTGAAATGTGTCATAAAGTCTGTCATTGACAGTTCTCATTTCTTCAAAACTTTGTGGACCAGGAACATTTAAAAGTAGTAAACGTAAGCAGAAACGTTCAATGTCTCTTGGATTTACGGTATAAATTCTGTGAATAATTTTATTCCCAGCCTTTTGTCTATGTTTCCATAACCCATTTTACGAAAACAAAATTATATGGAATCTCATTGTATAAGTATTCCCTTGCCTCCATATCTTTGCAATTAAGGATAAACCAAGCAGTAAGTGTGGTTTGTCGATGTTCATTTTGTGCCAGAGCATTTTCTTCATTGCCAGTATGAAAATAAACTAATTGTCTTTGTGGCAAATGTACCGCTAATTGATATATTAAAAGTGAGCGATCATGCATTTCAAATTTTAGAAGCAGCCACATTGTTTCTGGCGCACTGACATAGCTAGAAACTACATGTGATGCTAGTTCATCATGTAATAACTCATTGTCTTTTTCATTTGGGTCACTTTTCATGACCACAGTTGCTGCATCATTTAATTTAAAAATATACTTGTAGACATATTTAATTGATTTAATAGAAGTGCAAGCTTCCACATTTATGTGGGTATTATACTTACTTATATACTATTTTACCGTGAATGTTAGCCTTTGGACCATTTTGTCTTCTATACAATAGATATCCATCGCAATTTGCAAAAGTTTGATCTCTAAATTATTTTGGAAAATCTTTGGTGCATTTTTTATTTTCCATACATGGTGATTGTGGATTTAACTCTCCACATGGTCTATGAAACATGCAATGTATTACAATGTCATATAGTATAGCATGTTTCTGTGGATGTGGGAGTTCAGCAGTAATTACTGAATCCACTTTCTCTGTAGTATTTAATTTGTGATTCCCGTCAAGTATTATAAGAATATGTGCATGTGGAAGGCTTCTTTTCGTAAATTCAATGGTATAAACATAAGCCAAACACTTGCCAAATAAGTGCCTGATGGTTATGTCATTTATTAAGGCTGATAATTTTATTTTGAAGAATTGAGCTACTAAATCTGGTCTATCGGAAGCATTTTGTCCATTTTTCAGATTATCAACAATCTCTGGCCATTGTGAATTACATGTAAATGTAATAGATAAATCTGTTTTGCAAATTTTGTTACAATAGCATCATTGTATCTTTCTCGCATATTGCGAGGAGATCCTTAGAAGGAAGATGGTAAAATGATGGCTCGGCCATCTGCAAGATGTTGGTTTGTAGCTGCTTCAGCAACATAATTCATGAGGCCATAACACTGTTCAACACAAGAGGGGATTAAATTGGTCCCTAATTGCAGTTTGAGCTACTTTAAATTCAAGCATGGAAATAGTATTTCTGACACGTTGTTTAGTGTTTGGATAACTAGGAAGTACTAGTTTTGGTTGCCATCCTGCTTCACCGTTGGGGTACAAAATTGGATACATCATTGGATCTAAATTTGTACTTAATATACAGATGTTAATGAAAAGTTGGTGTGGATTTCTTGGATATACTATATTCTAATATCCCTTTGAAATGGTGATTCCCCCTCATCATTTTGAAAGACCATTGCAACTTAATTAGCTGTAGGTAAGTTATAACGTTGTTTATCAGAATGCCGATCTTTTCTAAGAACCATATTGACTCTTAGCATTGGCAACTGATCTTGTTCAGCATGAATAGGTTGTTGTTCTTCAACTTCTTTTTTTATAAGCTTGAGTGTATAGATATTTTTCCATAACCTGATCAAGCTCATGAAAAACAGTGGCTAAGCATTTTGTATTTTCAGCAAGCTGCATACGTTGTTCTACAGCTTTGTTTGTATCTAGTACATATAGTTGCGCAAATTTTCTTTGCTCTCCCTCCTCAGGGTGTAAATGGGAAGTACGGTGGTAAATTTGCCCTTGTACTTTAAAGCAGTAAGGGCCATGTCCTTCAACATTTCCAGCTAATTTTGCACCCATAGATGCAAAAGAAATAGCACTATTATAAGATTGTATATTATTTTAAAAAAAAAATTGGGCAAGTAGGGTAACTCTTGATACTTTTTAAATATGTTGGGAATTCTGGTCTTTCTGGAAGTCTTACTTTTCCTTTTTGACAGCAACTAATGAACTTACCATCTCTTGGTCTTAACTTTTCAAAAGGATAAGCCCCACAAAATTGACAAAGCACATTCAACATACCACAATTGTGAGGGTCTACTGTTATATCTGTAAAGAATGGACTATCCTGTGAAGGAACATGAACATTACAATCTACATCAACAGTATTATCATTAGCATTTTGTTCACATGTTTGTGGATCAGTATCATCAGTTTTCCTATTTGTTTTATCCACCAGCAGTATGTGTTTTAAGCTCTTCTTGTTGTATTGTTTTGTTAGAGTAATCCAACTGTCACTGTCTCCATCTTCATTTTCGCATCCTTTGCTTGTTTTGGGCTTCTCAGTCATTGGTATCTGTAATGTAAAAGTTAAATTTTTGTTTAGAACCTATATATATTATCATAATAACCCAGGTTTTTCAAACAAATATTTTTCTTTAGCTTACCACTTCCTCTTCCACTGTTCTCAAGTCAGTTTTTCTTTTAGTGGAAATTCTTTGTTGCTCTTGTTGTCGTACTCTTTTCTTCGTGCCATCCAACTGTCGCTCCCTCCATCTTTGTTTTCATTGTCTGTCCAGACGTAGTTTGTATTCCATGCTGGTTTCTGTCTTCTCAACCATTGTAATCTGTAATGTAAAATGTAAATGTTTATTTTGTACCTACAGAAAATTATCAACTTTTAGGAGAAATAATCTTTTTATTTACGTTACCTCAAGTTGTAATGTATTAAGATATGAAATGTTTGTTTCCATTAATTTTTACTATTTTGTTGTAATTATTCCAATAAAGGTACATTTCAGTACTCTGGCAATTTGTATGAAATGTGAATTATTTTGGAGCTATTCTGGTATATGTGCGCTTAGGGTGAGAGGGTTAGGGGTTTACGGTTAAGGCTTATGGTTAGGAAGTGAGGAATAGGGGTTTAGGGTTAGAGGGTTAGGGACTTAGGGTTAAGTGGTGAGGGTTAGGGGTTATGGTTAGGAAGTGATGTTTAGGGGGTTATGGTTCGAGGGTTAGGGGCTTAGGGTTAAAGGGTTACGGTTAAGGGTTAGGGTTTAGGAAGTGAGGTTTAGGGGTTTAGGTTTAGAGGGTTAGGGTTAGGTGGTTACGGTTAGGGGTTATGGTTATGAAGTGAGTTTTTGGGGGTTAGGGGTTTAGGGTTAAGGGGTTACAGTTAGGGGTTAGGAATTGAGGTTTAGGGGGTTAGGTTTAGAGGGTTAGGGTTAGGAAGGGAGGTTTAGGGGGTTAAGTTTAGAGGGTTAGGGTTAAGGGGTTACGGTTAGGGCTTATGGTTAGAAATTGAGATTTAGGGGGTTTGGGTTTAGAGGGTAGGGGCTTAGGGTTAAGGGGTTATGGTTAGGGATTAGGGTTAGCAAGTGAGGTTTAGGGTATTTAGTTTGAGGGTTAGGGGTTATGGTTATAAAGTGATGTTTAGGGGGTTAGGGTTATAGGGTTAGGGGCTTAGGGTTAAGGGGTTATTGTTATGGGTTAGGGTTAGGAACGATCTAACGATTGTTATGTGAACAGTATGCTCCATATCATTTCCTTGTATTAAATCTATTAATTTCTGCAGTTTTTAATTTAGGTAGTATATTAATGAAATATACTGTACCTCTTGGTTGTAATTGAAGTCTGTGTCTTGAAACTGGCACTGAAGCAATATTCTTTGTCACTGTACAAGTGAGAGACAGCTGTGTAGTATAAAACTAGTTTTTAAGGATATTTTTTTTAATGAGTTATCTTTTTAATGTACAATCAATTAAAAACATATACAGCTTTTATTATGTGTAATTTTATGAAATGAAACCCCCAAAGACCTAACAATCTGTTTTTTTTCATTCATGAAGCATATAAAAACCATTTTGTTATAATGAAATATAATATATCACAAATTAATGAATCAATATTAATGTCACAGTAAAACTGAGAGGCAGCTGCCAAGTAAAAAGTATAAAACAACAAATATACCTCAAATAAACTTGCAACCTCACTCACAGTCTCCCGGGCTATCCCCCTGTGGTGTGTGTGAGTGTGTAAGTGAATGTAAGGCATAGCTCTGCTTTTTTGTTGGTTTTTCCATTTGCCTGTTTTGGCCGTTAAATGTGTAATTTTGCGGTATGCCGCAGCTGCGTCTCTTGCCTTGCGAGGTCCGCAGTTGCAACTATGTGCTTCGGTGGTAAGTCCTACGGTTCTTGTGATGAGGGCTGCAGTGAGCGCCTTTGGCATCCATGGTGACATGGACCAAAGTTTTTGATTGACATTGTAAACTATTAATTATTAATATATTAATTTAATATTAGAGATATTATTCTTATACCAAGAAAGTTAAAAAAGGAATACTCCAATGCTCTACTACCAGGATTATAGACTTTTAATATAATAAAACAATGTAATATAGGGGAATTCATATTATGAGTCAAGTGGCTTTGACGATGCCAATATATAATGGAAATTTGCAAATAAGGAATCTAACGAGGGTTATTGGTGTAAGTGAGAAGTCAAGAGATTAAATGACATAATGGCATGTTATATATTGCGAAACAAGCTCGCAAGATCTTGCAAGAATGAGGAAGTAGATTTTCTAATGTCTTGTGATATAAGCTATAGCTAGGAGTTCTTCAAAAAGTGTGAAAAAAAAATGGCATTTAGATTCTTTTCAAATAACCGAACAACAGAAAAACTAAAACATAATAGGTTTTAATTACGTATAATTTTAAATAGTTAAAAAATGTGAATAGAGGTGGATTTCCTAAAATATAAATGCAATAGAGACCACTTGGCTTTGTCTTATATCCATGTACACATCCTATATGAATTAATCTATACATAGCATACTCCTAGATCCTCTAAAATTGCTAAAATGGCACTTGCATGAATTACTTCAGAGACATTGTAAAACTAAGATAACTCAGAAATAGATTAGTACAGTATAGCTTAGTATACAGTGTACTCAGTGTGAGCTATGCTGTATTTACATAATGTAGATACATTGCAGTAGGTTAATTTATACCATGAACTGTAATGAGCAGTGAAGGGCCACAACGCCAGTTTACCCCAAAGTATTCTGTGATCTGCTTTGCAGTCACTTTGAAGCTTAATCAATCTGGAGGTCTATTTACCGAATTAGAAACAAGCATGGTCTGCACAAAGTAGTATGCCTACAGATGAGCTATTTTGTAATTAGTAATATTTAGATGACTGAAGAGTGACTGACCTCAGAGTGATGTCAGATTCCCAGTGAATTGTGGTTCTTTGGTCTTTAGTTTATTCCATGGATCTCAACTACAATTCTCAGCATGCTGTGTAGGTTGGCAGTACATTGCAGCAGCAGTGGTGCTAATGTTGATGCAGCAGGTGCACAAGGCCCTCTGCAACCAGGTGCAAAGGGGATCTCTAAATTTATTAGGAGAGTGGGTTAGATATTTAGAAATGTTATCTGCTCACCCCAGAAGTTACTTAACCATCTACATCAATTTTAACTATTTTATTGACCTACAGGCACCAAGCTTATATACAAAAGTTGGAAAAGGGTCCCAAATTATCACTACCCCTGCCACTGCATTTCAACCAATCAGAGGAGGAGCTTTGCTCTTCTCACCCAAAGTTGGAATTGTCAGCAGGATCTCTAAGGTAGCTCCCTACTCTGCTTAATGGGAAATCGCCAAAGTAAAATGGATGGCTCCAGGGTACAGAAAAAAGACGTCAGTTTAACCTGTCTCTGCTTAACCCTTTCCTTGACTAATTATACTATCAGGCAGAATATGTTTTCATTGTGCATTGCAAAGACAATACATACTGTAGGTAGAACAAGCAAAAAGAAGAAAAATGCTTAATGTTGAAGTAGGAAACAAAATAATCTACTTTTAAACAAATAAAATGCTAACAAGTTCAGTGTCTTCACATGTTTCATTAGCAGTGTCATAAGCTTCATCCCTATAAATTTTACTACCCACAGAACTTTTTCAGAGATCCTCTGAATTTACGATCACTCTCATCTAGCTATCAGCTGAAACTTCTGGTCTTCTACAAAGCCAGCTAGGTGGAAGTGACTTAAGTAGTAATATGTATTATTATGAAAGTGTTTGGCTTCATTGATCTATATTGATAATTTGTTTTAAAAAAAAATCTAAAAATGGTTATTGGAATGAGTACAAAATTAAGAGACAAGGGAATGTTACAGATTATGCAAGATGTTGGCAAGCCAAGAAAGAGTGAGGAAGTATATTTTATTCTGTCATGGAAAGATTTGTCAGGGAACCTTTAAATACGTTTCCAAAGCATATTGTATAAATTATTTCTATGAATATATGGACATCTACAGAATATGAATTGACAAAACTATGTTTAATTCTACTCATCATAATTATATATATATATATATATATATATATATATATATATATATATATATATCTCAATGTATATTAACAAATCCATATAAATATCTATAAATATATCTATCTATATATCTATATATATCTATATATATATATATATATATATATATATATATATACATACACAGTGTGTGTGTGTTTGTGTGTGGGTATTTGATCCCCTGGTGATTTTGAACGTTTGTTCACTGACAAAGAAATAATCAGTCTATAATTTTAATGGTAGGTGTACTTTAACAGTGAGAGACAGAATAAAAAAAAAAAGACCCCAAGAAAAATGCATGTCAAAAAAGTTTTAAATTGATTTACAGGTCAATGAGGGAAATAAGTACCGTATATACTCGAGTATAAGTCGACCCGAGTATAAGCCGAGGCACCTATTTTAACCACAAAGTACTGGGTAAAATGAGTGACTCGAGTATAAGCCGAGGGTGGGAAATGTGCTGCCCCTGTGTCCCTCTTGTGCCCTCTGTGTCCCCCCTCTCTTTCCCGTGTCTCTTCTCCCCTCTCCCTTCCCTGTGTCTCTTCCCCCTCTCCTTTCCCTGTGTCTCTTCCCCCTCTCCTTTCCCTGTGTCTCTTCCCCCTCTCTCCCTTCCCTATGTCTCTTCCCCCCTCCCTTATTACCCTCCTCAACCTCCCTCCTCAACCCCACTCCTCATCCTAAACCTCCCTCCTCATCCTCAACCTCCCTCCTCAACCCCACTCCTCATCCTCAACCTCCCTCCTCATCCTCAACCTCCCTCCTCAACCCCCTCATCCTCAACCCCCTCATCCTCAACCCCCTCATCCTCAACCACCCCTCCTCAACCCCCTCCTCAACCCCCTCCTCAACCTCAAACCCCCTCCTCATCCTCAACCCCCTCCTCAACCCCCTTCCTCATCCTCAACCTCTCTCCTCATCCTCAACCCCCTCCTCAACCTGCCTCCTCATCCTCCCTTCTCATCCCCCACCATCCTCAACCCCCTCCTCAACCCCCCTCCTCAACCTCCCTCCTCAACCCCCCTCCTCAACCACCCTCCTCAACCTCCCTCCTCAACCCCCCATCCTCATCCTCCCTCCTCATCCCCCCCATTCTCAACTCCCTCCTCAACCCCCCATCCTAAACCCCCTCCTCAACCCCGCATCCTCAACCCCCTCCTCAACCCCCCTCCTCAACCTCAACCTCCCTCCTCAACCTCCCTCCTCATCCTCAACCTCCCCCCTCATCCTCAACCCCCTCCTGAACCTCCCTCCTCATCCTCAACCTCCCTCCCTCAACCCCCCATCCTCATCCTCAACCCCCCCTCCTCAACCTCCCTCCTCAACCCCCCTCCTCAACCCCCCAACCTCATCCTCAACCCCCCCATCCTCAACCTCCTCCTCAACCCCCTCCTCAACCTCAACCCCCTTCCTCAACCTCCCTCCTCAACCCCCTTCCTCATTGTAAACCCCCCTAAATACCTCCCCCTCTCCCTTTCCCCTCACTTACCTGCTTCTGCTCCGGCCTCCGCTCCTTCTTGACCCGGCGAGCATGTGACACCACATGCGCGCCACGTCATTAGCATATACCAGGACCCTAATGTGCTTCTTCTTGAGCCTCCTTTTTGTTTTCTTGGCTGTGTGTTTTGGGTCAGTGTCATGCTGGAATACCCATCCATGACCCATTTTCGAAGCCCTGGCTGAGGGAAGGAGGTTCTGACACAAGAGTTGACGGTATATGGCCCAGTCCAAAAAACACCCCAACGCATAATGTTTCCACCTCCATGTTTGACGATGGGGATGGTGTACTTGGGGTAGGCAGCATTCCTCCTCCTCCAAACACTACGAGTTGAGTTGATGCCAAAGAGCTTGATTTTGGTCTCATCTGACCACAACACTTTTACCCAGTTCTCCACTGAATCATTCAGATGGCAAGCTTCAGACGGACCTGTACATGTGCTTTCTTGAGCAGGGGGACCTTGCTGGTGCTGCAGGATATCAGTCCTTCACTGCGTAGTGTGTTACCAATTGTTTTCTTGGTGACTATGGTCCCGGCTGCCTTGAGATCATTAACAAAATCCCCCTGTGTAGTTCTGGACTGATTCCTCACAGTTCTCATGATCATTGAAACTCCATGAGGTGATATCTTGCATGGAGCATCAGACCGAGGGAGATTGGCAATTTTTTGTGTTTCTTCCATTTCCGAATAATCGCACCAACTGTTGTCACCTTCTCACCAAGCTGCTTGGCGATGGTCTGGTAGTCCATTCCAGCCTTGTGTAGGTCTACAATCTTGTCCGTGACATCCTTGGACAGCTCTTTTGTCTTGGCCATGGTGGGGAGTTTTGGAATCTGATTGATTGCTTTTGTGGACAGGTGTCTTTTATACAGGTAATGAGCTGAGATTAGGAGCATTAAAATTATAGACTGATAATTTCTTTGTCAGTGGACAAACAGTAAAAATCAGCAGGGGATCAAGTAGTTTCCCCCCCCACTGTATATATATATATATATATATATATATATATATACCTTATAAGGTTTGTGCATGCAAAATATGAAAACAAATGACAATAATATCACAGACAATGTACTGTATGGTAAGGTTGTCCTCTCCAGAAAAGTTAGATCTTTCTGTTCTCATATTATCCTATGGCGCCTTAAGTGAAGAGGGATTAAATAAAATTACAGGAATACACAGTAGCATATTATGGAAATTTCACTAGTCATTTCACTAGTTAGAAAGCTTTAATTTGTCGGGTAAATATAGTGCTTTGGTCTTTTTTCAGTAAGATTAGAACTTCTCTTTAGGGAGAGAACACTCACATGTTGTTATTGTTGTTTAGTCGTTCAGTCGTGTCTGACTCTCCGTGACCTTATGGATCGCAGCACGCCAGGCAATCTGTCAGCCACCATTCCTCTGAGCTACATCAAGCTCATGCTCATTGCTTCAATGACCTCCTTTATGCCTTCAATCTTTCCCAGCATCAAAGTCTTCTCTAGGTAATCCTGTCATCTCATGATACGACCAAAAGATTGGAGCTTCAGTTTTTCTCGATTTCCTGTAGTACTCACATATTGGATCTTGCAGTCCAAGGGACCCTTGGTGTATTTCATCAGGACCTGTTGCTTCATTAACATTTATTTGGTCAAACATCTTTTGGATTTCTTTCTGCGTTAACCAGTATTCAACCTTCCTTTTGTAGACAGAGGAAAATAAATTGGCCTGTTTCACATGGTAATGTTTCTTTTTTAGCTTTATCATTTTTAGCTTTAGTCTTATTCACCTTTGCCATTAACTTTTGATTTTCTATTTTCGCTAATTTAATAGCTCTTTTTGCAAGCCTGAGTAAATTTCATGTACCCACGTAAAGCCGTACCCATGTTTTTATTTGTGGAGGATAGAGGCTCTAGTGGTTGTTAGGTCATCACTCATGATGTTTACAGAGGCATATGACACCCATACAAAAGAGAAGACTCTCCTCTTTTCCTAGAAGGGTCCATTGCCACTCTTCATCATGTAAGGGGTGAGACAGGGGCCTTTTAAAGTACTATTGCACTAAGAGCAAAGTTTCAGGCATCAAATGTGTGTCATCATGAACATGATGATGTCACTGTATGCTACCAGTTCTTCATGTCTCACTGGGCACTGGCAGGCACTAAATACGAAGGAGATTTATCCTCTGCATCATAAAGGAGCAGAGATAGCTCCCAAGGGATCAATATAAGTAAAGATATCCTGCACAGTTGAAAGATTTAGCATGGGTATATATAGGTTTCATCCTGTCCTAGGCCCTCTTATGTGCCTTCATACCCCATTTACTTGAGCACACCTATGCCTTACACTCCAGTTATTACTCCTCCTAACTCTTTTGCTATACCCCAGTTTTAGTATTTGTTCTTGTTATATTGAATTGTATTCAAAATTATTCGGTACATGTAACACAATAAATACATTTTTCCTGTATTTAGATAAATTATAAGGAAACAATTACCATAATCTTCCTCTGTAATATCACTATTTCATCTTCAAGTGCACCAACACCCACAAATTCTTATTGCTATTACATACCTCCTAACTGACCCTATTAGCATTCCAAATGTCCCTCTTTTGAAGGAAAGTTCTACATTTAAAGAAGTCGCTTTAAATCCCTGATCATGTCCTGTTTTCCCATTGTTCCATAGATACATACTTATTGTGGATGAAAGAAGACTTTTAGTCCATCAAGTTCAACCTTTCTCTGTCTTTTACGATTCTTGTAAATGTGGATCATTTGTTAATTGATCCAGAGGAAGCCAAACAGAAAAAAAACATTGACACTTTTGTCAATTGCCTCATAAGGGAAAAAATTACTTCCTGACCCCAGATACTGGCAATCGGATTACTCCATGGATCAATACGCCACCTTATACAAAATAACAATGAATACCATTTTTTTATGCAAAAATATATACAACCGTTTTAAAGTTGTCTATGAAATTATTGTCAAAACCTCCTTTGGTAGAGAAATCCATAGTTTAATTGACTTACTGTGAAGAACCCTTTTCTTTCTTTAAAGTGGAATCTTTTTACTTCTAAACTCAAGGGATTGTTAGTTGAAAACCTCTTGGCAAAAAGTTCACTTGACAAAGGCCCATATTCAATTGAGCAAATTGTAGTTACTGGAGCCCGTAATGAAGCCTGTCAACTAATTTGCTATTCAACTGGGGTACAAGCTGAAAATGCCTGCGGTTGTTAAAATCGTAACTCCGACCCATTTAAGCCTTTGATATTTCAAGCCTGCAAATGTTACAATCGCTAAAATCGCAAATCGATATTCTATTGCTACAATTCCCCAAGGACGCGATTGTCTTTACACCCGCAAATGGCAAATGTAGCCAAATATATTATGGGTTCCAAATAGGACTCCCAAAGGGTTTACAGACTAGTTTTTAACATTGCAAAATATTATCAAAACACACTAAGGGACTTTAAAATATGGGGAAAGCAATGTAATACATTAGAATTAATTGCACAACAATTCCCAAGGAAAAAATATGCCTTAAAAATATATTTTTTTATCATATGTTGCAATAGTCCTGCATATGCCAACATGAAAAGTGTGGCTGCAAGATGCTGAAAGCAATTAATGACACACTACCTGATTAAATTGCAACACAAAAACATGAAACTGGCTGCCATATTATCCCTTTCACAGAGGCTCGAATGTGGACCCTAAAAATACAAAGATACTCTTATATACATGTCACTTATCAGATCTAGATTGGGAAAAGAAATAGTGGGCAAATTACACTGCCACATGACATATATCAAGTACCAGGGGAACCACACCACACTAATCTACACTAACCCATGAGGAAGGGCCGCAAACACACATGGAGGCTGTGCAGAGGCACGTGGAGCAACAGCCAACTCATCTCGATCAGGTACAATCTCCACATGGCCTATCGTGGAAAGTCCCACATCATTGCTGGTGGCCATGTGCCAAGATATATACACATTATCACTTGGTCAAATCTCATCAGGTGTTTTGCTATCAATCAATTCCCATTATCACCTGTCATATTCTTATCAGCCCTTCAGGGGTAATGTTGATACTCCACAGTGTCACAAATTAGACATCTCATGTGTATTATCCCTATATTATTAAATTAGTATTATTATATGTCTTAATCTATTGCATAGTAACTAGGGCTCATTAGTTTACAGATATAGGAATGTGACACAAATGTGATGTATGTGGATGTCCCAAAATCCCAACCATTGAAAACACACTGACAAATTGATAATGGCATTACAAAGTTTTATTTCATACACAGAGCACACTCAGAAATGTACAAGACTGTGCATTAATATCGTGGGTGTGGTGTGGGCAGATCCCGAAGGGAAAGAGGCTTTTTGTGCAAAAAGGGGATACCAAAAGGGGGTAATGTCATAGTCTAGAATAATCCTGATGCATAGCATCTACCAGGGTCACATGTGGTCACTACACCACTGCAACCAGAATCTGATGAAAAAAAGGATCATCAGAAAACCTTCCATTTAATCAAAGTAACCAGTAATGCGCATAGCACTTACTTTTGGTTATCATCTGCTCAATTAAACAGATGCAATAAATCATGGATAATGTCATACAAATCTATTCCACATACAGGGTGTTTTCAAATATTAAGGAATAATCCCAAATAAATCAAAATCTGGAAAACAGAAAGAGGAGGTTGAGGAATATGGCTTCATGGTCGTGAGATTGGGCTGTGAAGATCTACAGAAACAAGAACAAGATATCAATCCAAACATTATTTGGATTGACTTCAACCCCTTATCTCAGTGGTAATCCACATTGAACATCAAACTGTAGCCAGGCAATAGTAGGTAAACATTTATACCAAATGATATTAGTTTAGTCTCCTCTACTTCCTCTTTCTCAGCACTGGGCCCCCACCTTCCATGGCCACGCGCTTCCTCCCTCTTCCACGATGAGGAGGTATTGGAGTGAGGGGTGCGTCCACTTGGCGTGGCTGTGAAGAGGCTGGTGTTGGCGGCTCTGGTTGCGATAGTGGTGTAGCCTGTGGAACCAAAGGTTTAAGAGATATGACCTGACCTTCTGCCAATTCCAAAAGCTGCTCAGTGAGTGTTCTCTGGGCTTGTCTGTCCCTATTTGCCTGTTGCTCATACCTCGCCATGCCTCCTCATCTCACCACATAGCGATCTGAGGAGCTATCAAGGAGAGAGGTTGCAAGGTCATTCTACCTTTCCACATGGAGTGCCAGGATTTCCATTATGGTGTAATGGATTTTGTCCTTCCTCTGATCATTGTGCATGTGCTCCCTCAAAGTGACTTGTGAGGGGGTGTGAGGTCTGTCACTGGACATACCGGGCCTTTCATGGGCCTGTGGTGATGACAGGGGTGCTGGTGGGGATGGTGATGACAGAAGGTGCAGGTGGGGATGGTGCCAGTCTCGGCTGTTGTGATGGTGTTGGCCTCGGCTGTGGCGATGGTGTTGGTGTCGGTCGTATCGATGGTGTTGGTGTCGGCCATGGCGATGGTGTCGGCCCAGGTTGGGATGTGGAGGTGCTGTCGGTTCCTGCAAAGGCATCCATGATATTGGAGCAGGTGCCAGTGGTGGGCCTGCTGATGGTTGTCTTCAGTACCAGGACATGTGTGGTTGAGGTGGAGTTGGCTGAAAAGGCTGTGAACATGCCCATGATGCGTGTGAGGGCCAGAGGGGTGATTCCCACAATGGTGATATAGGTGGCCATCTTGCTGCTGATGGGCCAGCTTCCTGTGATGGTCCTGGCCCCTCTGGAATGTTTTCACCTTCCTCAACCACAACTTTCATGGGTGAATGTGGTTCCTCTCCTGTGGATCCACCACCTGTGTCTCCACAGGAAGAGGGCTACGCCTCCTGGGTACTGAAATGAAAGAACAATAGTGTTTGAGTTTGGATTCTCTAAACAATTGTTTGCTGTGGGTCTCCATATCCATGAAATCATGGTCACTTGTAATTGGCTGTGGTGATTGTTTTACGCAGATAAACATTGACCTGTATCATGAGCATTGTGTATCATATCAATGGTAATGCTGGCGCGGTGTGCCATCTGCAGTCCATTAGGACACGTGCTCAGCTGAATCTGCATGTACTCTCTTTTGGATGTCAAATAAATTTTGATCTGTTTGGCGACCACTACTCAGAATCAGTTTTAACTGCAGGTATTGCACAAACATTTCATTGATAACAATTATGATAATGATATGTTTGCTTCCTGGATTTACATGGTGATTGCTGCCCCATATATCTTAATATATTATATATTAATGGGAAGAAGACCAGGAAGGAAGCAATAGGAACGTTACAATGTGAAACAGCCCATCTGATAATTAGTGACCAGGAAAAAGCAGATGAGTTAAATAGGTTATTTTCTTTTGTTATACACAAGTGAGGTACCAGTGGTTGGGGCACTGCAACATCATGTGGCTACACTACCTTCACCAAATAATTGGTTAACACTGGAAGAAATCCAGAATGGGTTGGAAAAAATAAATGTTAATAAAGGTTCTGATGGAATTCATCCAAGGGTACTGAGGAACTGGATTCTGTAATAGCCAAACCATTATATCTATTTTTTCAAGATTCCCTCAACACAGGGTCGCTTCCAGATGACTGTCAAAAAGCAGAGGTGATACCTATATTTAAGAAGGGAACAAGAGCAAATCCAGGGAATTATAGACCAGTGAGCCTCACTTCGGAAGTGGGAAAGCTGTTAGAAGGGTTAATAAGGCATAAGATACAATAATATGTCTATTTGTACAGGATTATAAGTAGGAGTGATCATGGATTTATGAGGGATAGGTCATGTCAAAAAAATCTAATTAGTTTCTATGAGGAGGTTAGTAGGAACCTGGATCAAGCCAGGTTAGTAAGAACCTGGATCAAGGCTCAGTGGATGTAGTCTTTTTGGATTTTGCAAAGGCTTTTGATACAGTGCCACATGGAACACAATTGTGCAAACTAAGGGATACAGGAATTGCAGTAAATATCTGCTCATGGATGGAGAGCTGGCTAAAAGATAGGAAGCAAAATATTGTGGTAAATGGAACATACTCCGATTGGGTTCAGTATTAGGTCCTCTCCTTTTTAACATATTTATTAATGACTTAGAGGTGGGACTGGAAAGTAGTGTCTCCATTTTTGCTGATGACACAAAGTTGCTTTACTTTTCCTCCAAAGGGATTTACATACATTAGAGGAATTGGCATCTAAATGGCAGATGAGATTAAGTACTAATATAAGTTATGCATCTGGATAGGAAAAAAAGCCATGCAATTTATAAAATTAATGGAGCAAATATAGGGGTATCGGATAGTGAAAGGGACAACCACCTAGGTAGCAGTGCTCAATGCCAAGCATCAGCTGCAAAGGCAAATAAAATATTAGCATGTATTAAGAAGGGTATAGAAGCAAGGGAAGCAAATATAATTCTGCCACTATACAAATCCCTAATATGCCCTCATTTGGAATATGGAGTACAATTTTGGGCACCACTTCATCAAATGGACATTTTACATCAAAACTAATAAGGGAAATTGATCGGTTAAATTATGAAGAAAGACTAACCAAATGAAACTTATTTTCTCTTGTAAAAAGGCGTCTAAGAGGAGACATGATTACCCAATATAAATACATCCAGGCTCAGTATAAAGATTTGTCAAGTAAGCTTTTTGTGCCAAGAGGTTTTTAACTGACAAGAGGACATCCTTTGAGATTAGAAGTAAAAAAATTCCACCTTAAAGAGAGAAAAGGGTTCTTCGCAGTAAGGATTGTTAATCTGTAGAATTATCTACCAAAGGAGGTGGTGACAGCAGATTTGATAGATAACTTTAAAAAGGGACTGGATATATTTTTAATTAAAACGGGTATTCAGGGTTATCCTGGTTAATTAGAGAAAGAGTATTGATCCAGGGAGAAGTCAAATCGCCAGTATCTGGGGTCAGGAAGGAATTCATTTTTTTTCACTTTTGAGACGATCGGCTAGGTTTCAATTGTTTTTTTTTTCTGTTAGCCTTCCTCTGGATCAATTAACACCTAATTAGAGGAGATCTTAAAAGGTTGAAATTGATTGGCCTGAAAGTCTTTTTTAAACCTCAATTACTATGTAACTATGTAACTATGTAGTCTTTCTTCATAGCTTAGTTCATCCAAAAGTGAGTCTTACAGGTCTATATTTCACTGGATTGGCACCACATACAGCCACATTAAATTCCCTCTACGTGTAAAACCATTGCCCATAACGTAGCCTGCAAGACCTACGGTTATTAAATTGGCCTCTGAAAGCTACCTTAACGACTTGCAGGTTAAGTGCGAAAAAACCCTACTGGATGTTGAAATTTGAACTGTGCGCCCGCAAATCCTTTGATTTGTCAAGCCTGTAACTGTTACGTTTCCAATCATGCTATTAAATTGCAACAAATTCACTGGCATTCAAGCCCCTAACACGCAAATGGAGACAAGAAGCCAACGAGTGCTAGAGAGGATAAAGTGCAATCAGTTGCACTTTAAATGCACATATAAACACTTTTATTAATAGGGATTAAGTGATGTTAGGTCTTAGAATTAATAGCACAACATTGTCAAGCTCGCAAATCTGCAATATAAAATAGTTTTTTTCATGTGTAATTTCTGCGTTATATCTATCCCGGCAATCAATGTGTTAATACATATAATGGAACTTTCATGTAATAGAATATCATATTTACGGCTTTTTCAATATTGCATTACGTCTGGAATGTGGGTCAGATCATAACTCGTACTTAAAAACCGTAAGACTTTGAAATCCCACCTCCATTTTTCAGTGACGTAATTATGACAATCTCATTTGCCATTAGCCCCATCTAAACCTGTAACTATGGGTTTGACTAATTGATCACTCGCATCGAATGTTCAACAAATGGTTTACGGGTTTGCTTCTCAAGCCTGTAACTCGCTGCATGTTCTATTTTAATAGCTCTGTAACTCAGCCAAATTTCAAGTCCCCAGCATTGTGAGCTCCCTGATGCCGCTACGGGCTTCAAATTTAAGGTGGCTGATATTTAGCAACACATTAATCTCCCTAAGCTCCTTCTGTCTCCCTGGGCTCGCAAGAGGCATTGACAGTATCTCTGAAAAAAAACTACATTGGAGATCTTTGCAATAAGATTATTTCCTAGTTTTATAAAATAATTTTTAAGACACTCCATCTTCCACTTACTTTGTCATTGGAACAATATGCACCTAGGCCACAATTTATTTTCATCCATTTCCAATAATTTATCTACCCGATCTACAAATGTCAAACCCGAGCACCCAGGACACAGCAGACTGTTCATTTGCTGGGATCTGGGTGACAAATCACCCGGGCTACCTTCCTAATAATATAGTCCCCTACAACTAAAACCTGTCTGTTGCTCTGCCCTCTCCTCCAGTAGAACTGTTCTCCCAGCTGTTAGAGGGAACAGCTCTATCTGACATTGCCATTCCTGAATGGACATCCCCATCAGTGTGACTCAGTCTGGCAAATCTGTTGGTGTTTGCCAATTCAGAACTAGCCTGCCTCCTCTTGTTCCCTCCCTTGTAATGGTAACTCAGCCACATCCCTGGGCATTTTCACTAGACCCAGTTGCACCCTCCATGCTAGGCTCAGCTAAACTGTGTTGGACCTAGCCCTTTCCATTTCCAGTGTAGCAATATCATGAAGTGTTGCAATTCTCCTCTCAAGTTCTCCAATTTGAGCTTTGAGAGAGGTACCATGCTCGCACCTCCCACAGAGGTATGGACCGTGGAACTGTTGCTCCAGCAGTGCATAAATGTGGCAGGATGTACACCTGGTGAAGTTATTACTGGACTAACTCATGATTACAAATTACAATAATTCAGTGAAAAATCTCCCAATATATTTTTATGAACAGTGTTTTTCTATACCTTAACCTACGAATAAAATACATCTTAATTTCAACCTACAACTTAACCCCTTTTCTTTTCCTCTTCCCTTGTTTAAATTGCATTCTGACTATCCACATGCAGACTGATTAGTTATCCCTTCCAGCAAATAACAAACATCCTTTTCCTTTCAGCAAACCAGATGCAAGGATTCATGTATCAAACTCTGTGACAAAGAAGCCTGGTGTGTTAGTTCTCTAGAATACATGTCAGTATGGAACAAAATACATATATAAAGTTTGCGTTTCTTTAAAACTTAGTCTATACATTGTACAGGATGGAAGTAACACTATCTAACAAAGCATACATTTTCAAGAATATGTGTCTGTCTTTGTTGGGAGGTATTCTATTACCCAGATATTACTTTCCTCATTTTCCTTCCTTCCTGCATTCTACTCTATTTTATCTGCTGCACCTCTTTCTCACTTCAGACTCCTCTCCCACTATAAACTCTTGTTTCTCTTTATTCATCAATTTCCTCTGTCCTCCATCACTACACTCTTCCCTTTCTCACATTGTATCATTTAAATTTTCTTGCCATCATCTCTCTCTTTCTCCCCCACTTTGGAAGCTTCTCAGAACTGTTTGACTTGTTGCATTTATCAACTTGCCATTTTCTCTCATAACTCTTCAACTCCTCAACCTGTCTTCTTTGTGTTAAACACATAGTTAAATAGTTACATAGTATTTAAGGTTGAAAAAAGACTTTCAGTCCATCAAGTTCAACCTTATAAGATCTCCTCTGATCTGCAATATGCGAATTAATTATTAATCAATTATTTTTTTTTATTTTTTTTTTTTAAATATTAATGAATCTATAGGAAGGCAAACAGAAAAAAAAAAAAAAAACAAGCGAGACTTGACAAATCTTTATACTGACCCTGGATGTATTTATATAAGGTAATCATAATTTCTCTTAGACGCCATTTGTCTAGAGAAAATACGTTTTTATTTGGTTAGTCTTTCTTCATATCTTAGCCCCTCTATTACCCTTATTAGTTTTGTTGCCCTCCTCTGTACCTTTTCCAACTCTAAAATGTCCTTTTTATGAAGTGGTGCCCAAAATTGTACTCCATATTCCAAATGAGGGCGTACTAGGGATTTGTATAGTGGCAGAATTATATTTGCTTCCCTTACTTCTATACCCTTCTTAATACATGCTAATATTTCTTTTGCCTTTGCAGCTGATGCTTCGCTTTGAGCACTGTTACTTAGGTGGTTGTCCACAAGCACTCCCAAATCCCTTTCAATATCTGATACACCTAGATTTGCTCCATTAAGATTATAAATTGCATGGCTATTTTTCCTTTGCAGATGCATAACTTTACATTTATTCGTATTAAATCTCATCTGCCATTTAGATGCCCATTCCTTAATTTTATGTAAATCCCTACTGATTTAATTACCTTGCACAACTTCGTGTCATCAGCGAAAATGGAGACACCACACTCCAATCCTACCTCTAAGTCATTAATAAATATGTTAAAAAGGAGAGGACCTAATACTGAACCCTGAGGAACCCCACTTACCACATTAGTCCAATCGGAGTATGTTCCATTTACAACAACACTTTGCTTCCTGTCTTTTAGCCAGCTCTCAATCCATGAGCAGATATTTACTGCAATTCCTGTATCTCTTAGTTTGCACAATAGTCTCCCATGTGGCATTGTATTAAAAGCCTTTGCAAAATCCAAAAAGACTACATCCACTGAGTTGCCTTGATCCAGGTTCCTGCTAACCTCCTCATAGAAACTAATTAGATTTGTTTGAAATGACCTATCCCTCATAAATCCATGTTGACTCCTACTTATAATCCTGTACAAATAGATATATTCTTGTATATTATCCCTTATTAACCCTTCTAAAAGCTTCCCCACTACAGAAATGAGGCTCACTGGTCTATAATTCCCTGGATTTGCTCTTGCTCCCTTTTTAAATATAGGTATCACATCAGCTTTTCTCCAGTCATCTGGTAGAGACCCTGTGTTGAGTGAATCTTGAAAAATTAAATAATGGTTTTGCTATTACAGAACCCAGTTCCTTCAATACCTGTAGATGTATTCCATCAGGACCCGGGGCTTTATTAACATGTATTTTTTCTAACCTCATTTGGATTACTTCCTTTGTTAACCAATTATTTGGCAAAGGTAGTGTAGCCCCATTATGTTGCAGTGTCCCAACAACTAGTACCTCCCTTGTGTATACCGAAGAAAATAACCTATTTAGCTCATCCGCCTTTTCCTGGTCAGTAATTATCAGACGACCTGTGTCACATTCTAATGTTCCTATAGCTTGGCCTTCTTCCCATTAATATACTTAAAAAATATTTTAGGGTTAGTCTTACTCTCTTTTACATGTTTTCTAAAGGTTGAACACACATACATGTAAACCCCCTATTAGTGGCATAAACTTTGATGGAAGGAGGAATCTTCACAAATTATGTTACGTTTGCAGACTCTTTTGTGTTCACTTTTCTATATGGAACACTATCAAGTTATATCCATACTCAGGTGTGCATCTCTCCCTTTTTGCTTTATTCTATTCTATAGTTAAAACAATATGTTTCTTCTTAGTGCTTAATACTTTTTAAACACAGCTACTATACACAACTATTTTACACAAATAGTAGCTATTTTTTCTATTCTAGTCTTATTTAAAAAAATGAACTAAAATGTATTAGCTGGCACCATCTATTGGTTTTAGAACGCAATTGCCCAAGTCTATGAATGAATGAAACATGTATTGCTTTAGTGGAGAGGTAGTCAATAGGTGGACTGAGTCTGAATTAGGACTTCCAGCCCCTTTAATTCCGTCCCTCAATTTCTTTATTAAATTGATCATATATTGCATAGGAAGCTTCTAAACACTTGAATAAAGTATTAATTGCACAGTGTTTTTTCTAAGCCTTTCTATGTAAACTTCTATCTTGTGCCACTTCTGAACGACATGGTAGTAACATACTGTATGTGTGCATATATCCATAGAAAATATGAATTCCAGAAATTTGGATCTCACTGAACTTTAAAACAATATATAACTGATTTCCCCTGCTTTAGTCTCATGCATTGGGAAAATGCTATTATATAATTTTATTCCTATATATATATATATATATATATATATATATATATATATATACTGTATATATATATATATACAGTGGATATAAAGAGTCCACACACCCCTGTTAAAAGGTCAGGTTTCTGTGCTGTAAAAAAAATGAGACAAAGAAAATCATTTCAGAACTTTTTCCACCTTTAATGTGACCTATAAACTGTTTTACTCAATTGAAAAACAAACTGAAATATTTTAGGTAGAGGGAAGAAAAAATATAAAAATAAAATAATATGGTTGCATAAGTATGCATACCCTTAAACTAATACTTTGTTGAAGCACCTTTTGATTTTATTACAGCACTCAGTCTTTTTGGGTATGAGTCTATCAGCATGGTACATTTTGACTTGGCAAGAGTTGCCCATTCTTCTGTGCAAAAACACTCCAAATCTGTCAGATTGCAAGGGCATCTCCTGTGCACAGCCCTCTTCAGATCACCCCACCGATTTTCATTCAGATTCAGGTCTGGGCTCTGTCTGGGCCATTCCAAAGCTTTAATCTTCTTCTGGTGAAGCCATTCCTTTGTTGATTTGGATGTATGCTTTGGGTCGTTGTCATGCTGAAAGATGAAGTTCCTCTTCATGTTCAGCTTTCTAGCAGAAGCCTGAAGGTTTTGTGCCAATATTGACTGGTATTTGGAACTGTTCATAATTCCCTCTAACTTAACTAAGGCCCCAGTTCCAGCTGAAGAAAAACAGCCCCAAAGCATGATGCTGCCACCAGCATGCTTCACTGTGGGTATGGTGTTCTTTTGGTGATGTGCAGTTTTGTTTTTGCTCCAAACATATCTTTTGGAATTATGGCCAAAAAGTTCAACCTTGGTTTCATCAGACCATAACACCTTTTCCCACATGCTTTTGGGAGACTTCAGATGTGTTTTTGCAAAATGTAGTCTGGCTTGGATGTTTTTCTTGGTAAGAAAAGGCTTTCGTCTTGCCACTCTACCCCATAGCCCAGACATATGAAGAATATGGGAGATTGTTGTCACATGTACCACACAGCCAGTACTTTCCAGATATTCCTGTAGCTCCTTTAATGTTGCTGTAGGCCTCTTGGTAGCCTCCCAGACCAGTTTTCTTCTTGTCTTTTCATCAATTTTGGAGGGAGCCCCAGTTCTTGGTAAGGTCACTGTTGTGCATATTTTCTCTACTGTGTTCCATGTTATATCTAATGCCTTGGAAATTATTTTGTACCCTTCTCCTGATTGATACCTTTTAACAATGAGATCCCTCTGATGCTTTGGAAGCTCTTTGTGGACCATGGCTTTTGCTGTGGGATGCGACTAAGAAATTTTCAGGAAAGACCAACTAGAGCAGCTGAACTTTATTTGGGGTTAATCAGAGGCACTTTAAATGATGGCAGGTGTATGCTGACTCCTATTTAACACAATTTGGAATGTGATTGCTTAATTCTGAACACAGCTACATCCCCAGTTATAAGAGGGTGTGCAGACTTTTGCAACCACATTATTTTTCTTTTTTCTTTTTCTTCCCTCCACCTAAACGATTTCAGTTTGTTTTTCAATTGAGTTGTACAGTTTATAGGTCACATTAAAGGTAGAAAAAGTTCTGAAATGATTTATCTTTGTCTCGTTTTTTTACAGCACAGAAACCTGATATTTTAACAGGGGTGTGTAGACTTTTTAAATCCACTGTATATACATTTACTGATTTTTAATTACATTTTAAGACATTGTCTCTTGTACACAGAAATGTTTTTTTCTGAAATAATTTTACAGTTATACCATAATTAATAACGTGCCTCATATAACATTAATTTCAGTCAAATATTCACATATACGTTCATAATTATTTCTTAATGTGTGATTACAGTGCACAAGCCAATCACTATAAACATAATCACTGATCGGTTCTTGTAAACAGGCAAACTACGTAGATGCAATATGCTTTTGATTTAATCAATTTAATGTCAACTGAATAAAGTTCAATAAATGGTGTGACTTTTTCCTGCAGATAAGTGGCATTTTTAATAAAAGAGAAGCTGCGAAGAGTGTATATATATATACATGACTTGTGAGATAATCATTTCCTTATAATTTAAAACATCCTTTGTTATTTGTGACAATGCTATAGTGATGGATATCACTGAAGTTGTGTAATTTCCTGTAATATGTTGTCATCAAGTTTATTGTATATAAATTATCATGATTCATACACTGACGTTTAGTTCAATAAACCACTATCATTTTTGTATTATTGTCTAAGTTAAACACCATTAGATACTGCGCAACAAACTAATAGCTTTTTAGGCAGTTTGATTTTTAATGTATGAATACTTTGCTTTTCCATAAGTCAGCAATACGCCTAACTTCTTTTAATCTCTTTTTAGAACTTTAATATTTTGTCAATGATTGATTTCCAAATGATGTGCTAAATATGTTGCATTTTCTTTGTACAAAAGGAACACAACACTAAAGTATATTATGAATCTAGTTGAAAAAGTGTGAAAATTCAGGTTACAGAGGTAGAGTTCATATTTACACTTTTCTATGAAGGCTGTTGATAAAAGTGACATATTTTACACCAATTAATCCCTTTTCACATTGTTTAAAATTACTCTGTCACTCCAAAATCAAGTTGTTTTTTATTTTATTCTTAAAGAGCATGATGATGTGGCTATCACATATTATAATTGTCTAACTACGATCCGTCGTCACACTGCGTTGCGTAGTGCGTACGACTTAGCGATGAGCGCCTGCGGTGCGCGAGGCTCGCCGTTAAACCACTCTGTTGTGTAGTGCGTACGACTTAGCGATGAGCGCCGCAGGCGCTGATCGCCCGGCGAGCCTCGCGCAGTGAGGCGAGCCGTTAAATCGGAGCACTTTGGCAATTTGGCAATTAGCGCCGCAGGCGCTCATTGCAGGCGAGCCTCACGCAGAGAGGCGAGCCGTTAACCCGTAGCACATAGAAAAAAAATACGAGGTGAAAAAAATTACGAGATAAGCGGCGGAACAAAAATAGTAAAAAAAACACTAAATACACACTAAAAATAAAATAAAGGTCACTTACAGCATGGGGAACCAGGCAGGACGTCTGGAAGTGAGTTGTAACTGCAATTTAGATCGATTTAGCCGAGTTACAAAGATCGAAAATCGGCTTAGCGAGAAAAAAATGGCCGCCGAAAAAAATGAAAACGAGGCTATACTACTACGAACTGCGTAAAACACAGCCACAGACGTATGTGTTAGAAAAACAACGAGATAAAGGATGCGGATTAACCGCGCAATGAGTAAAAAGACAGTAGCGAGTACATTTTACGAAACGCAATTACAGATTTAACGACTTTGTCTCGCGCAACATCGGATTTCAAGCCTAAACCAACGCATTTGATTAAATATAAGTTGCAAATTACAAAAAGAGTAATTTTATTAAAAATTTTTTTTATTTATTTTAAGAAAAAAAAAAAGGGACAAATGTAGCGTCATGTTGTGTGGCAAACAAATTTACTGTTAAACCGTACTACTTTGGCAATGAACGCCGCACAAAAAATGCCGGATGAACAAAAAGAAAACCAGGCTACAGCACTATAACCACGGAAAACACGTACCAATAATCCGCTAATACGCATACCACACATTATCCGCCATTTTAGGATAATAAGGAAGTACACAGCTACGTTAACGGTTTCGGATCGCGCATGCACACTATTACACTACACACGTTCATCACGCTTACAC
Source organism: Discoglossus pictus (assembly GCA_027410445.1). Lineage (NCBI taxonomy): Eukaryota > Metazoa > Chordata > Amphibia > Anura > Alytidae > Discoglossus > Discoglossus pictus. The sequence goes on from CM050163.1 coordinate 207,858,779, forward strand.
AGCACCTCCACACCACTAATGCTGCTGCAACATCAACACAGATTGCCAGCTCTTCAACTCAATGCATAAAAATATGTAAATTAATTTATTAATTTGAATTCTATATTTCAGTAGTACACAGAAAACAACATTAGCTACCTTACAATTCCATATGTATATTAATAACTAAACAACTTTTAAAACATACACATCTGATTGCCGTCATTTTTTACGGGCAATACGCTAGTCACATATTATAATTGTCAAACTGCCATTTGTCGTCACGCTTTGCAACAAATCGCAGTTTGACAACCGATTGATCACAAAGACGATCGGGGGAAAGAGACACAGGAGAGGGAGAGATGTGGAAGAGACACAGAAGGGAAAGAGAAAAAGGGGAGGGGGGGAGAGACAAAGGGGAGTGAGAGGAGGGGGAAGACACACAGGGAGGGAGAGGAGGGGAGAAGATACACAGGGTAGGATAATGGGGTGAAGAGACATGAGGGAAGGGGGAACAGACACAGGGGGAGGGGGGAAAGAGACACAGGAGGGGGGGGAAATTGACACAGGGGAGGGGGAAAGTGACACAGGGGAGGGGGTTAGAGACACGGGAGGGAGAGGGGGTAAAAACACAGGGGGGGAAGAGACACAAGGGAGGGAGAGGAGGGGGGAAATGAGACGCAAGGGAGGAAGTAGACAAGGGGAGAGACTTGCAATGAGTGACAAAGGTGCTCATTGCAAGGCCAGTGATGAGGGCTGAAGGCGCTCATCGCGAGGCCAGTAAAGTCGACGGTGGGAGAGGTAGAGGGGGGAGGCTCGCAATAAGCACCGAAGGCACTAATTGCCAGCCCCGTGATGAGCACCAAGGGCGCTCATCGTGAGGCCAGTAAAGTAGAGTGGGATAGGCTCCCATGCTGTGGCAAACAGCATTGCCAGGCTTCCCTTTTAATTGCCATCATTTTTGACAGGGGCAAGTCGCTAGTACAAATATATTGGGCCAATGGAGAACACCATCAGGAATACGAGAAGAAAATCCCACAACCAATGGTTCTCCAAGGACAAAAAGAGGGAGATCTACAGAAGTGAAATAAACATTTTCAATTACTGTTGAATTGAAATAGTGAAGTGTATGGAGTTCCTTGTAAGAAAGGCAGTGGGAATAGCAGTTATATAAAAATATATATAGTCGTTGATAGTTTGGGAAGTTTCTCCCCACTCTAATCAGATGAAAAATGTAATTGCAGGTGATGTCTTGCCTAGATTTCTAACTATCACAAAAAGTATATGACACATATGTTTATCACTGATAGTAAGATTTTATATTGTTAGTTTGTGTGTGTTGGCGTGTATTTTTCTCCCCTTGTCAATTCGCAGTTGATCTCAACTAAATGTGACTTGTTCTGCTCCAACAATATACAACAAAGTAATTGCAGGAGGTAGGACAAGAATGCAGATTAATTGGTTCCTGAATGGGGCCACAAAAACAAAAATTCGGCACAGAATACAGAAGCAGGTATTGCAATGAGTAAAAATGTGTCTAAAAATGATTACATAACAGCAATTGCCCACAATGTCAAAGAGTTTCACTCCCAATTTAAGAGACATAAGGCATTTACCCAACACATTGTTATATTCTGGGGGGGTTTCTTCTTACAGGAAATATATTTTGTAAATAACTGAATTCTTAATGTTTTACATAAAAATAAATAATAATAATAATAATAATAATATTAATAATAAAGTGATAGCAACAGCCCAAGGCAAAAGGAGGAGTAGCAATATTAATCAATAGTACCCTTCCCTTGCAAGTAGATAGAAAATAGTTAGATTCCAAAGAAGATTTTTTAATTTTATCAGTTAATGACCAAGGCGCAGGCCAATATCACACTGGTAAGCTAATATACTCATCCTCAAACTGCATACCAAAGTTGCATTAAATGCTTGCAAAAAGTGGAACCAATCAGAAATGAAGTAGTGATAATGGGAGGTGATTTAAATTTACTCTTAAATCTTTAGATTGTAAGTGGCAAGTTTCCAATCTTGCGAGGTGCTTTGGGAAAAAGCACTCTTTACAAGACTTGAAGCTAAAAACAGGGCCCTCGATTTTCTGCCATTAATATTATATTGTATATTTTCTTTTCCCCTCCTGTACAGCGCTACGGAATATGTTGGCGTGAAACAAATAAAAGATAATTATAAAATAATGTGGACAGATTTTACAATACACAAGAGAGATTATCTAGAACTAAACAACCAAAGCTAAACGAGCTACTACAATCATTAATTCTAGTAGATATGTGGAGGTAACGTAATCCTAGCTTAAAACAATATCAATTTCATTCAACAACACATTCTATGGAATTAAGGATAAATTACATGTGAGTGAATGAACTATTTTTTAAATTGGGTAATCAATACAAATACAGTGCCTTGCAAAAGTATTCACCCCCTTGACTTTTTACCTATTTTGTTACATTACAGCCTTAAGTTCAATGTTTTGTTAATCTGAATTTTATGTGATGGATCACAACACAATAAGTTGGTGAAATGAAATTACAAAAATATATACATAAAACTATTTTTTAGAAATATAAAGCAGAAAATTGGCATGTGCGTATGTATTCACCCCCTTTGTTATGAAGCCCATAAAAAGCTCTGAAGTCACATAATCAGAAGTCACAAAATTAGTGAAATGATGTCCACCTGTGTGCAATCTAAGTGTCACATGATCTGTCATTACATATACACACCTTTTTTGAAAGGCACCAGAGGCTGCAACACCTAAGCAAGAGGCACCACTAACCAAACACTGCCATGAAGACCAAGGAACTCTCCAAACAAGTAAGGGACAAGGTTGTTGAGAAGTACAAGTCATGGTTAGGTTATAAAAAAATATCCAAATCTTTGATGATCCCCAGGAGTACCATCAAATCTATCATAACCAAATGGAAAGAACATGGCACAACAGCAAATCTGCCAAGAGACGGCCGCCCACCAAAACTCACGGACCAGGCAAGGAGGGCATTAATCAGAGAGGCAGCACGGAGACCTAAGGTAACCCTGGAGAAGTGGCCAGAAGAAAGCTATTACTTTCATTAAAAAACAAAATGGCACGTTTTGAGTTTGCGAAAAGGCATGTGGGAGACTCCAAAAATGTATGGAGGAAGGTGCTCTGGTCTGGTGAGACTAAAATTCAACATTTTGTCCATCAAAGAAAATGCTTTGTCTGGCGCAAACCCAAAACATCACATCACTCAAAGAACACCATCCCCATGGTGGTGGCAGCATCATGCTGTGGGGATGTTTTTCAGCAGCCAGGACAAGAAAACTGAACAGAGTTGATGGAAATATGGATGGTGCTAAATACAGGGATATTCTTGAGCAAAACCTGTACCACTGTGCGTGATTTGAGGCTAGGACAGAGGTTCACCTTCCAGCAGGACAATGGCCCCAAACACACTGCTAAAGCAACATTTAAGTGGTTTATGGGGAAACATGTAAATGTGTTGGAATGGCCAAGTCAAAGCCAAGATCTCTATCCAATAGAAAATCTACGGTCAGACTTAAGGATTGCTGTTCACAAGCTCAAACAATACAACTTGAAGCTCATAGAGACTTAGCCAAAGCGACTTGGAGCTGTGATTGCCTCAAAAGGTGGCTCTACAAAGTATTGACTTTAGGGGGGTGAATAGTTAAGCACATTTACTTTTTTGTTATTTTGTCCTATTTGTTGTTTGCTTCACAATAAAAAAAAACTAAGTTGTGGGCATTTTCTGTAAATTAAATTATGCAAATCCTCATAATCCATGTTAATTCCAGGTTGTGAGGATACAAAACACAAAGGAGGGTGAATACGTTTGCAAGGCACTGTATCTTAGTGTACCCCTGGTCAGACCATGATATTTTAAACTTTGCTACCTCCCTACAAAAAAATGTATTGGCGAATTAATGAATCTCTGTTCGCAACATTTTCATCAAACTAAGATAGAACAATATCTGAATACTTTCTAATAAACTTAATTTCTCAGCTCCTGTTTGGGTCTGGGTAGCACATATGTCGGTTCTTAGGGGAATATGTATAAAAATCATCAATATATTACAAACAAAATCTCCAGCTTTTAAATAATCTTCAGCAGAAATTAAACACAGATTCAAAAAAGGACTATTATGCAAACATGAAAGCAATGAAAAAAAAGATCATCAGAAATCACTCCATTTAATTGAAGAAACCATTAATGTGCATAGCACCTACAACTTGTCTAGATCTGCTCAATGAAACAGATGCTGGACTTTGTAATCCAATCCAGTTTCACACATACAGTGTGGTGACAAAACAAAAATCTAAAAAAAAGTGGTCAACTAATAAAAGGTGGAGGAGAATCAAAAAAATAAATCAACATGAATGTACAGTACAGGGCTAAATGCTGTAACTGTAACAATATACCAACTGAACTGATTCCCATCTGCAAGCATTACCAACTAGTAGCTAGGTCTCTGGATAATCGGCAATATGGGAGATACCCATTAATATGGAGAGGACACAAAGGTCCGCAGCCAGATTCACTATTACTTACATCAGACCCAAGGATCTGTTCTCAGACTGATATTGGTCAGGATCACATGCTTCATTTGTATATATATTAATGCTGGCATTGTGAGACTTTGCAAGTCCACCGCCATAGCAGTATTTGTCTATTTTGTCAGCTAACAACAATCATGTCTTAGATATCTGGCTATATAACAGGGGGGCTGTCATTGAAGCAATGTCTACCTGAGACTCAATGTGAAAACCTTACACCTCATACATTTTCTTCACAGTGCTTGCAGGTGAGAAGATGCCTTCATGGACCTGAATTGTACCTAAATAAAAGGGGGGGAAAGACAAAACCTAGAAAATAAGGCCTTAAAAAATATAAGGACTGCAGCATCTCTTCTCAACAGCATTTCTCAGTGACCATCAATTGGTGACATTTGAAACAGAACTCTATGTGTTCACAGAGAAGAGGATCATGGACCATGTGATGGGAGGTAGCCATCTGCATACAAAATATCACCATCACATAGGCTAAGAACCAAGACTCTGTAGCCAGGCTAGATTAGCTTAACATTGTGAACAATAGATTGTCACTGAGGAATGCTGTTGAGAAGGTACTAACACATGCGCACTCCCTAGGTCCTCCTCCACCTAGGCACAGGGCCCAAATCCTCCGTTGCCAGCTGCCATCTCCCTGCTGGTGGTGGTGGGGGGGGGGAGCAGGGGGATGCAATCCCCCGGTAGGCAGCGGCACCTGCAGTGGCAGAGGCATGGTGGGAGGAGAGGACCAAGTTTTGGGTAGCTGAGGGATGCCTCCGGGGTGTAGGAGGTGGGACTGGGGACCAGAGCACATTGCATTGCCTGGAGTGCGGTATGGTCCGCTCCAATCCTGAGCAGCCCGTCCAGGTAGGACTCAGTCATTAGATGATGCCTCCTCTCCTCCCTATTGCACCTTGCCAGGCTGTGCATTACCTCCGCATGATTGGCGAAGTTGCTGGCCTAGATCCCCAGAAGACAGTCCACCTGTTGATGCATAAGGGCCAGCATCTCCACCTGCGCAGCCTTTCCTGATGTTGGGGATGGAGGTCTCTGTGTCGTGATGTGGTGAGGAGGCGGCGGTGTTGGAGTTGGGAGGGTCTGGGCCCGGCTGGAGGGTGTTGCAGATATAGAGGTGGTGTGGTTGGGCCCGGTGTTGGTGGTGGCGGCCAGTCCAGCGCACTTCTGTGGTGGGGGGCAGGGGGATAGGTGGTGGCTGGCTGGTGTCATTACTCCAGAGAGAGGGCACTGGTGATATGCTCAGTCTTTGGAGGAGGGGGATAGTGGGGTCGAATCCCAGCAGTGTGGCCAGAGGGCCGGAAGTGAGTAAAACCCTTACATTTTTGTAAATATTTTATTATATCTTTTCATGTGACAACACTGAAGAAATTACACTCTGCTACAATGTAAAGTAGTAAGTGTACAGCCTGTATAACAGTGTAAATTTGCTGTCCCCTCAAAGTAACTCAGGATGGTGAGTTAAGGATAGTGATTATATAAAGCCATTTATCATCACATAGCTGTTTGGCTCCTTTTTAAATGATAATGATAACAGAAATCACCCAAATTGCCCTGATCAAAAGTTTACATACCGTTGAATGTTTGGCCTTGTTACTGACACACAAGTTGACACACACAGGTTAAAATGGCGATTAAAGGTTAATTTCCCACAACTGTGGCTTTTTAAATTGCAATTAGGGTGTGTGTATAAATGGTCAATGAGTTTGTTAGCTCTCACGAGGATGCACTGCACAGGCTAGATACTGAGCCATGGTGAGCAGAAAAGAACTGTCAAAAAACCTGCGTAACAAGGCAATGGAACTTCATAAAGATGGAAAAGGATATAAGAAGAAATGCCAGTCAGTTCTGTTCAATCACTTATTAAGAAGTGGAAAATTCAGGGATCTATTGATATAAAACCAAGGTCAGGTAGACCAAGAAAGTTTTCAGCCACAACTGCCAGAAGAACTGTTCGGAATACAAAGAAAACCCCACAGGTAACCTCAGAAAAAATACAGGCTGTTCTGAAAAAAGATGGTGTGGTTGTTTCAAGGAGCACAAAACAATGATAATTGAACAGAAATTAGCTACATGGATGAGATGCCAGAAAGAAGCCTTTACTGAGCCAATGCCACAAAAAAAGCCTGGTTACAATATGTCCCACACCACATTGACACACCTCACAGCTTCTGGAACACTGTAATTTGGAGTGACGAGACCAAAATGGAGCTTTATGGTCACAACAAGTGCTATGTTTGGAGAGGGGTCAACAAGGCCTATAGTGAAAAGAATATCATCCCCACTGTGAAGCATGGTGGTGGCTCACTGATGTTTTGGGGTTGTGTGAGCTCTAAAGGCAAGGGTAATCTTCTGAAAATTGATGGCAAGATGAATGCAGCATATTGTCAGAAAATACTGGCAGACAATTTGCATTCGTCTGCACAAAGGCTGCGTATGGGATGCTCTTGGATTTTCCAGCATGACAATGACCCTAAGCACAAGGCCAAGTTGACCCTCCTGTGGTTACAGCAGACAAAGGTGAAGGTTGTGGAGTGGCCATAACAGTGTCCTGACCTTAATATCATTGCACCACTCTAGCGAGATCTCAAATATGCGGTTCATGCAAGATGAAGACTTTGCATGACCGGGAGTAATTTTGCCAAGACGAATGGGCAGCTATACCACCTGCAAGAATTAGGCGCCTCACAGAAAACTATTACAAAAGAGTACACGCTGTCATTGATGCTAAAGGGGACAACACCCAGTATTAAGAACTAAGGGTAAGCAAACTTTTGATCAGGGCCATGATTTCTGTTATCATTATGATTTAAAAAGGAGCCAACTACTATGTGATAATAAATGGTTTCATATGATCATTATCCTTCGATAAAATAAATATTTTTTTGCATGATCAGTCATTTTTTTCAAAATAAATGCTAAAATGTCACAATTTCTGCCAGGGTATGCAAACTTTTGAGTACAACTGTATATATGCCATGTGAGATTATTCCTGAGGAGGAATGACATTTATATAACAGATGATAACCACTGTGTAAATATATTACTTACATTCTTTGCTTACACTGCTTGGAGATGACAAAATAGCCTTAATGCTTCAGAGTTTTCATTTGAAATATGAAATATCAGGTTAATGAGTAAGAGATGCAAAATATAGACTCCACCATATATCCTCAGTGACCTTGTTTCCACAGAGAAAACTATTTCCAGACTATGTGATGGTGGATAGCCACAGGATATCAAATTCTCTATATCTCAGTAGCTATGATGATCTTCTCTGTTGACAGGCATTAATATTCAAACATATTGATGATTTTATTATTATTTGTTGGTTTTTGACAATTAAAAAAAAATATATTTCATCCCAATCCTCCTCTTCTTGTCTTCTGATGGCCCCCACCCCCATGCCACTATGGCTTCTCCCTCTCCCCTGATGAGGTCTGTCACAGGTGTTGGAGGCAGATAGGGAGAGGAGGAGGGGCCAGCCATGGCTTCAGAAGGTTTTGCAATTGAAGATTCAATGAAATGATAGAATCCAGAGTGCGCCACATTAGATCTATCTATGTGTTCCTAATTTAATTTCCTCATCCGGTTCTGCATTTCTGCATTTCATTGAACCTCATTTCTTGGAAACACTCTATTTGAAGGTTGTGCCTCCTTCTTTCCTTATTTGCACTGCTCAGTATGTTGTTGATAGTGGTGACCTTGGCTCTCAGAAAGTTTATTTCCTTCATGAGTGATGGCTGGGTTGCAAGGGTGTTAAATGGGTTTCTAGTGAAGCATCAACATTTGATATGGCTTCTCTAAGAAATGATTCCTTCTTCTGACTCAAAATGTCCCGTGATGTGCCAGACATACTACTGGCAAGAGAAGGCAAGAGTGCCAGAGTGGGGAGGTGCTGAGGATCTGATGTGGTGACTGCTGCTGGTGTTGGTGGGCCTGTTGAATGCCAGGGGGGTTGTTGGAGGTGTTGGAATGAAAACATTCAAAATTGTTTGTGACTCATGACAACATAATTGAACATGCTGCGGTCTGCCATCTGTACCTCATGTGGACACTTGCTCAGTGGAACTTGCTCAGTGGATCTGTCCTCCTTTCCCATCTTCTGCTTCACCTTAACCCAACTGTCATCATATCTATGAATCACTGACTTTGCATTGCTATTGGCAAACCCCAGAACAGACAACTTTGAAGCTACACATCTCCAGGCCAGGGACCTTTCCTCTGGTGTCATGTTTCTTCCACCAATGATATGGTATCTGGCACAGATTCCCCCATGGAGAACAATCACCTCATCATGGGAGTAGTTAGGGGCCCTGTGCCTGACCACAGCCTCTTGTCCTCCTAACTGTGTCTGGGGTTCCTGGCCTCCCTCATCTCTCCCTGAAGTCTCTACGTCCCCACCACTACCTCCCCCTCCTGGGATCAGGCCCCACACCCTCTGTCCCTACACTTTGTGTGCCTATTGCTGGGGGCACATTCCTCCCTCCCTCAATTTCACCTCAGCCTTGATCTCTACTGAGCCTACACCCTCCACTCCCTCTCTCCTGCGAGCTCCCTCTACCTCCATGACCTTTCTCCTGCCTACCCTCTCCCTGCATTTTGCCTCTTTCTCTCCTATCCACTGATGCTACACTGACACTTCTTCTATCATCTTCTCCTAATCTCCTCCCCTCTGATGTTACCCTAACACTCCTTCTATCCTCCTCTTCTACCGTACTCCCACTCTCCTCCCTTCCTCTCACCTCCTCAAGATACAGCAAAAGAAATATAAGAATAAATCAATAAAAATGTGTGTGCTATGTGTTTCATATTACCTGTAATGGTATGGAGGGTTGGGGGGTGTAAGGGTGCTGTGACCTGGCTATATATATGTATTTATGTGTATTGTTACTCTATGTGTGTGTAAATTATGTGTTATCAGTATTACGTGTTAAATAATTTAAGTGGAATATAATATTACCTGGATACAATGCATACAATAAGAAAAATAACAAAAAGCTAATTTTCATTCTCTTTCTCTCTTTCTTGTGCAAAAACCCACCAAACTCCTAAAACATTACGAGCTCTAACTAATTAAAGTTACACAAAATCGATATTCTATTAGACCCATAACGCTCGATTGCAAAAAAAGTCTAACCCACAAATGAAAAAAATATCATTTTCTGTCAAAAATATTACGAGTATTAATTAGGACCTGCAAGCCATTTTTCAAACAATTATTAAATCTTTAACAGCAATTAAACACACCCTACTGTACTTTAAATGCATGCCAAAGCATGGAAATACACTAGAATTAATTGCACAACATTCTAAAAAAAACAAATATGCCAAAAAACTAAACAAAAGTAATAATTTTGAATGGTCATGCATATGATAACATTAAAAGTGTTGCTGCAAGGTTCATAAAGCAATTAAAGACAAAGTACATGACTAAGTAGCAAAACAAAAACATGGAACAGCCTTACAATTACTGTATTATGTAACACTCACAGAAGCTCAAATTTGATTTTGAAAAATATAAATATATTAAATTACATATTTCAATCATATCTATATTAGAACAAAAGATATCAGAGGAACATTTACCACACTACACAAGAGGTTAATACCAATCTGCAAACACACAGGGACCACAAGGGCTGCTCTAATGCAATGACTATTAAAGGGATAGACACACCTCAAATAATACTCAGAAATACTGTTGATCAGCACAACACCACACTACTGACCCAGATTATTTACCCACATTCATGGGAAGGTATAGTATATACAACAGAACCTTAACTAAAAAAAACGGAGTTGGAGAAATGTCAGCATGGGCAGCCTTGGGCCTTAAAGAGAGGAGGTGGTGACATTGATGCTGCCTAAATGGGTATATCTCTACATAGCACAGGCTAGGCACTGCATGGCCCAGGGAACATGTAAGTAACACGCTGGTAGAGGCACAGGGACATGGGGATTCAGGGACAAATCATGACAAGGGAAATTGCACTAATCAGCAATAAATAATTAGCAATAATACATGTAATTTGGTTAACAACCCTTCAGGGGGGCACCCTGTCCTTTGCTTGCCGTCAAGAGTGCCCTGATAATTGCGTGCTGTTGAAAACATGACCAACAAATGAGCGCCATTGAAGCTTGCAAGCTTCTAATGTACCCCTAACCCTAAGCCTAACCCTAAGATCCCTGACCCTAAAACCTCTAAGCCTAACCCTAACCCTAAGATCCTTAAACCTAACCCTAAGACCCCTAACCCTAAAACCTGTAAGCCTAACCCTAAGACACCTAACCCTAAACGCACAAATTTTTACCATACATGAAGTCCAAATAAATGGTCACTTTTAAATCTTATTATATTATTAAATCTTTTTTGATATACTGGCTCCTCCTAATTAAGAACATTAGTTATAGTAATTATTACTTCCTGTTAGTTTGAAACAAGACCAAATTTTAATTCCAAACAACATATGTAATTAAAGGAAGTTTGGGGCCAAATATTTGAATAGATATTTATAAGAAGGGCATATAGCTATTATTTTCATTTAAACCACAGAGTTGAATAATGTGATCCATTTGGTTTCTATTTTGAGAAGTTCTTGTTCCAAATGTCCTCTCCTTATCCCCATTTTTTTTCTCTGAAGAACGCTACACTCTAGTTCCGGTTTACTATTATGAGCTATCATGAAATGTCTTGTCACTGATGTTGGAATTTTGTGTTTTACCATATCTAACGGTGCATTTATGATATTAGATATATGTTCACCAAGTCTTTTTCTCAATTCTCTGGTCGTCATCCCTATGTATTTTAGGCCACAAGAACAAATCAGGCAATATACAACTGCTTTTGTACTGCAGTTAAAAAAACCTTTAATTTTAATTTCTCTGCTCAATCTATCGTATAAAATGTTCTCTGACTTCATGTATTTACATACTTTACATCGTCTACATGAGTATGTTCCATCAGGTAATGAGCCTAAAAGTTGCTTCTTATTTTCAAAATGACTATTAGTTAAATAATCTGAAAGATTTTTAGGTCTTCTCCATCCCATAACAATTCTATCACCTATAAGATTCTGAATTGTAGGGTCTGATCTAAGAACTGCAATATGTTTGTTTAATAATGCATTTAGTTGTTTCCACTGTTGATTGTATGTACATATAAACCTGATAGGTTGTGGTGAATTCAATCATTGTTTGGGATTTAAGAGTTTATCTCTTGGTGTACTTAGGGCTCGATAGTAGGCCCTTTTTAGTACTGTATTTGAATATCCCCTCAATTTTAGCCTGTCCTTGAGTTCCAAGGCCTTTGTTTCCCAAGGGCATAGGTATGACACCCCTGTAATAGCTGGTCGACCAACCTCTTGAAGGTAGAAGGGGAGTTTTTCATCCCGAAGGGCATCACCGTGAACTGGTAGAGCACGAATGCGGTGATAAAGGCGGACTTTTCCCTAGCCGAGTCCACAAGAGGGATTTGCCAACAGCCCTTTGATAGGTCAAGGGTAGTGAGATATTTGGCTGACCCCAACTTATCTAAGAGCTCATCCATCCTATGGAATTGGATAGGCATCAGTCTTAGTTTTCTCATTTAAGTTACGGTAGTCCACACAGAACCTTATGGTACCATCTTTCTTAGGGTCCAGCACTACAGGGGAGGCCCAGAGGCTGCTAGAGTGTTCAATAGCTTTCATTTGGGGCATCTCCTCTAACTCCTCACAAATTGTCTCCCGGACCGCCTCAGGGACTCGATAGGGAGGCTGTCTTAGGGGGCAGTCAGCTGCAAGCACATCATGTTTGGCTAAATGGGTGCATCCCGGGGCTTTAGTAAATAAAGTCGGGTAACTGGTGATGAGACTCGTTAGCTGACCCTTCTTATCATCAGTTAAATTTTGGGATGCCCCAACAAAGTCAGTAACAGGAATCAGGGTGATATTCTCCATGAGGTCGGGCAGTAGCCCTTCCTCGGGATCGATACCGGTAGCAGCAAAGACAGCCATGACCATAGCGACCTAGTCCCGGTAAGCTTTTAACGTATTGATATGGACGGTTCTATGGATGTGACAATCAGGGTCTACCTCTATTCTATAGGTGGCCGCCCCAATCTTCCATGCTACCTTATTGGGCCCTTTCCAGGAGGCTTGCACTTGTTCTGGGGATTGGGGTCGAGAAGAAGGACGGGCTGCCCATCCACAAACTCCCCATAGTGGGTGCCTTGGTCATACTGCTGCTTCCGCTTCCCTTGGGCTACTCGTAAGTGATACCGAACTATCCCAGCAAGGGTGGCTAGTTGCTGACGGAAAGCTAATACATAGGGGAACACTGGTACCTCACTGTGTTCATGCTCCCCTTCCCATGCCTCCTGGATGACCTCTAAGTGACCTCTCCTTTTTCGTCCATACAGGAGTTCAAAGGGTGAGAACCCTGTGGACTCCTGAGGGGCCTCCCTGTAAGCAAAGAGGAGGTGGGGCAGCAATTTCTCCCACTACCGCTCCTGTTCTACAAAGCCTCTAAGCATTCGTTTGAAAGTCCCATTGAACCACTCACATAGGCCTTTGGTTTGGGGATGGTAAGGGGATGAACACAGATGCTTTATACCACAAACCTGCCACAGTTGCTGGGTTAGTTTGGCCATAAACTGAGTCCGTTGATCAGATAATATCTCCCTTGGGAACCCCACCCTAGAGAATATTTCCACTAGGGCTTCTGCTACAGTAGTAGCAGTTATTTTACCCAAGGCTACAGCTTTAGGGTACCAGGTAGCATAATCCACTTCAGTTAGAATATACCATTTCCCTGAGAGGCTGGGGTGGGCCAGGGGACTAACTATATCAATAGCAACCCGATGGAAAGGGGTCTCTATCCTGGGCATACTTTGGAGGGGGGCCCTGGTCCCTTGACCTCGGTGGCTGAACCTCTGACACAAGTCTCATGTATCGCAGTATTGATTTACATTCCTGTTCACCCTAGGCAAGTACAATATGTGGGTTAGACGTTGTCAGGTCCTCTTACTCCCCATGTGCCCGCCTAAGGGAATGTCATGGGCCAATCCTAGCAGAGCCATTCAGGGGATGATCAGTTGCTTTCTCGCTTCCACTGGGCCTGCGGTACCCTCCCCTGTGGTAACTCGATAGAGCAACTCTTGGTCCCAAATAAACTGTTCACCTTCCTTCCCTAATTCACCCTTGTTAGCCTTCTGCTAAATGCCCTCTAAGGTGCTATCATCCTGTAACTCCCTCTTAAACTCCTCTACGCCGGCCCAAGTAACCCCAGTTCCCCAAGCAGGTAATAGACTTACCCCAGTCAGATGAGTGGGTAAGAGATCCGCTGGCCCTGGTTCTGTATCCTTTACACACTTAGCGGCGGCTTGGGCACGGGTCACAATGTTCTCCATTAGCTCCAGGTCATTGCCCAGTAACACATCCGCGGGCAACCCCAACATCACTCCTACTTCCCGGAGACCCTGGCTGGTACCCCAATTAATCTGTACACGGGCCACAGGGTTGGAATGTCACTGCCCTCCAGCCACCACTAGGTCCAATTTCTTAGGTAGCAAAGCCGGCTAGCTAACAAAGTCTGGATGGATAACCGTGATGGCAGCCCCAGTGTCTCTAAAATCTTCCACAACGTGTCCATCCAAGACAACCGGTTGTAGATGCCGCCTGCGGTTGTCCCACTGGGGGAGCTGTACACTATTAATGGCCACAAAACCAGTAAATCCATTGGAGCAGTCATGGTACTGTTCAGGGCCCTCATCCTCATATAATGGGTCCTAAATAATAAACTGGCCGGCTGGGGCTGGGACCAGTCTGACAGGGGGTATGAGGGCAATCCCTCTTCAGATGTCCTATCTGATTACAACCAAAACAACAGGCTCAAACCATCCCTCCCGGGTCCCTGGTCACAGTAGCCCCCCTCCACTGGGACGCGCCAGCCGTCGAGATTCTTGCCTGGCTGCCGAGACCCTGGGAGGGGCTGGAGCCTGTTCTGCCGGGGTATGACTGCTGGTGGGGTGGGGATGGGAAGAAGCGGCCCATCTCTATTTGTTGAGCTGCTTTGATATGCCAACTATGTAGCCACCCGCGTCTCCTGGTACTGATATGCCAGACGGGCCGCCTCCTCAGGTAGCCATCAATATCTTCTCTGTCCTCATCAAAGTACCTCAAGCTTTTGTAGACTGCTTTGAGTGAGGATGATAGAGTGTCTATTGCCCCAACGGCTGAAGTGTGAGCAGGAGCCTCGAATGATCTCCCATTCCGCTCACCCTGGATCTCCTGGGAGATGTCCTTCATCATTTACTTGTTTAGTTCGTTGGATGGTCTAGTGGCAAAGAGGGCAATTCGCTCTTGGCACTTTCTGTTAACCTCATCAGTCACTAAGGGTTGCCCAGGGGTGAGTTGTCCAGATCGGGTGGTATCAACTGCAGAAAAGTCTAGGTCCTCTGGTCGGCCTAACTGCTGGCCAGCTTCTTCTACCATTCTCAGCTCCTAGATCATGGCAGCATGAGTTGCCAGATATTTTGCCATCCTTACTACCGATTCTTGCATAACGCATCACTGCCACCAGCTTGTTAAGATCCCCCCAAAAAAACTACAGACAATCCCTGCCTTTGGCCACAGGAACTCCCCACTAAATAGGCGATCTTTGTTGAAGGAATGGGCTGCTCGGTATCTAAATAATTGATCAGGAACATGTACATGTACTTTAGCTTAGGAAAATAATAAAGCTCTCCCGTTAAATGAAGCACACCATCCTCTATGAGTTCCAAGTAACAACAACCACTTTATTTTTTACAGCAAACTCTATCTCACATTTTTCATGTTGGTGGGAGAGCCTATCCCAAAAATCCCCTCCCCGATCAGGATCATCCAGTAAGGGAACGGCAGCTGAGGAGTGGGTTATGGTCAGACTTGGGTGATTAGAACCAATTAGGAGCAGATGGATATGGGGGCTTGGCTTGGGGGGGGGGTGGACCACTGGGCTGCACCCACAGAGTATCAGAGCGGCAAAACAGAACAAAGAGCCTGTACTTACCCCAACGTCCTGCAGTGACATCTTGTGGGCAAGATTTTGAATTACATGTCTTTTTCTACAACTATCCTTTAAAACATGACAATATATTAGTTAAGGGCAAACTGATCTTCACATCTGGATAATTAATCCAATTCGTATATCCGTCATTTAACTTTTACACATAATAAACTTTCACATATTAACTACTCAATTAAACTGATGCATTAAAAATTTGGACTATGTAATCCAATCCAGTTACACACATACAGTGTTTTCTGAAAAACAAAAAATTGGACTATGTAATCCAATCCAGTTACACACATACATTGTTTTCTGAAAAACAAAAATCTGAAAGAAGGTGTTCAAACCCTAAAGAAGGCAGAGAAGTATACAAAACTGTTAAACAATGCATGCACAGTACAGTGCTAAATACCTTAACTGTAACAATATACCAACTTACCTGGTTTTCATCTCCATTACTAACCATTAGCACAATGTCATGATAAATTACTAGCCATGACCATTATTAATGATGTGTCATCTCAAAATGAATGCTTAGCTGTTACCACAATCAGTTGTCCAAGAGTACAATCGCTATTTCCATCAGATATTGTTTATCAACATTGATATCACATTCATCTGGTATAAAGGTGTTATCAGATTTTATAGGATTCTCATGATATCATAAGTTCAGAAAACCTACCCATTAATACATAGAGGACACAATGGTCAGCAGCCATAATGTCTGTTACTTACATCAGACTAAAGCATCTGTTCTCATATTGAAATTGTGGAGTGCTTTACTAATGCGTATATTAATTAACATGCTATTGTGGGACTTTGCAAGTCCACCATTATAGCTGTATTGGTCTAAATTTATGCTAACAACAATGATGTATCTTAAAACTGGATATATGATTTAATTATTATCACGTGAGCTACATTTTTAGGGGATGTCATTGATGGATAATTTTTAACAATGCTTACAGATGAAGAAGATGCCTTCATAGACCTGAATTGTGCCTAAATCAAAAAAGAAAAGAAAATGTAAAATAGAATAAGGCCTTAAAACAATATAGGGACTGCAGCATCTTTTCTCAATTCCTCCGTGACCATCAAATTATGAAATGTTAAACATAACTCTACATGACCACAGAGAAGGGGTTCATGGACCATGTGATGGTAGGTAGCCATATGCTAACAAAATATCACATCACATAGACCATGATCCTCTACTCTGTAGTCAGGCTAGATTATTTTAACATTTTGACCAATAGATTGTCACTGAGGAGTGCTGTTGAAAAGGTAATACAATATGTGCAGCCCCTACATCCTCCTCTGCCTTGGCCCAAGGCCTCAACTCCCTGTGCCTGCACATCTTCGCCCTAGTTGACGGGGGTTGCAGGGGAAGGCATCCCCTCAGGAGGCAGCAGCTCCAGTGGTGGTGGAGACATTGAGGTGGTTGAGGAGTGGCCAGTCTGCAGGTGTGTGGTGGAGAACTCTGGAGTAGAGGATGCAGTACTTGGAACCAGAGCACACTGGGTGCCATCATTGCTCAGTTGGATGAGCACTCCCTGTATTAACCTGACCATGTACGACTCCATCATGAGGTTGTGCCTCATCAGCTCAGGACCTTGGGATGGAGGTCTACTCTGGGTGGGCATGGCTGGGTGGCAGGGTGAGGAGGTGGTGGTCCAGTGTGGAGGGTCTGGGGCCCATCTGAAACCTGGTTTTGTTGTTGTAGTGATGGGTCTGGTGGTGGTTGGAGCCAGGTTGCCCTCCTGCTGGGAAGAGGAGAAGGTGGTGGTCCATCCAGCAGGAGGACCTCGCAAGCCCAGCGATGAGCCTTCAGCTATAATTGTGAGACTCTCCCCACTTCCTCCCATGTGTCTCTTTCCACCCTTTCCCCCCTCTCTCATCCCCGAGGGGGCCCGGGGACAAGAGGGAGGGAGAGAGGACATGGGAGGGAGGGAGGATGTGGGAGGTAGTGGGAGGAAGGTAGAGAGGGTGAAGGAGGTAAAAAATATGGAAGTGGAGGGGGTAGGGCTAGGAGTGGTAGTTATGGGGGGAAAGGGCTAAGAGTTGTAATTTTAGGGGGGCGCGAAGTGAGGTAGAGGGAGGGTGGGATGAGCTTCTATATTTACATACATATAGGTCAGGGTCAGGGGGAAGGGGTCCGAGCTCAAGGTGGGTAGTGGGGGGAAGAACAGGCCTCAGGGTCAGAGCAGGAAGATATGGATCCCAGTCCACAGTTGGGAGGACAAGAGGCTGTACCAAACATAGAGCCCCAAAAACAAACTAGAGAAGTTGGTGGTACTCCTCAATGACATCAGTGCCCATGCTCACATTATTAGAGGAGGAGGGATGTTAAGGCCGGCCCGAGGGCCAGGGCTGGAAAGAGGTAGCAGCCTCAGTGACCCAGGTGGCTTATTGCCATAGGAATGTGAGGTCTATTAGGCACCTTTATGTTGATAGCCAGGCAAAGGTCAGAAGGATGATGGTTGAGGAGGCCAGAGGAGCAGCATATCTGCTGTGACTGTCCACTACAGGCAGTGGGAGATGATGCTGAAGGCCATGATGGAAGCCAGGACCATCCCAGGAGCTCCAGGCCTGATGGTGACACCGGATCCAGCCTCCGTGAAAGGTGAATTTCACATACAACAGCATACATATGTAAACCATACACACCTAGCTAACTCTAATCATGGAAATGCTGTACAACAATGCCCATCATGAGAGCTCCCTGGAAACAACCCAGAGGCCCTACATATCACACTTAATGCTGTACAGCATCATATTTGTCAGGAATCCAAAACAGGAAATAGAAGATAGATAGAAGGTTAGTAAACCCATATTGATAGCACAGTTTTGGGTATGGCCACTGTAGGGATGGATTTGCAGGGTTTATTAATAGACCAGCAGGAAACACCACTCAACTGCATGTTAATAACTATTGCTGACAGATGTTTTATGATTGATTAGTATGGCACAATGCTCAGCAACCCATGCAGAGTATGTAGATGCATGTGCTGCAGAGGCCAGCCCGCAACAACAATCAAGACATTCTGCTGAGTCAAGCACACACAAGCATAGATGACAAAGCAATGATCAGATCATGGAAAGGATAGCTTCACATATTAGCTACCAAGTGACCCATACCATACATGTTCAGGATAACCTCTTTGCATATGAGTATACATTGGTGTTAATAATATACAATTCTTCTCTCAATACAGCTTGAAGAAAGTCTGGGTCCACTTCAGAGGCCAGGATTTGTGTCTAGAGGAGGAGCCCAGAGGAGGATCCAAGGGCCCGGGGGATGAGGAGGACTTCATCTTTATGTGGTAAGTGCTTTTGCAGTGGGGGGACTTCAGGGATCATGTGCTACACCCGTGGAATTTGACCCCACTGGCACACTCCTACCACAGACTGTTTTGCCACCTAGGCCCTTGTACTGAACTGACACAAGGGCCATGCCAGCACCACTACCATCTGCTCACACCACCTCACATCCTGTCAACCCACACCACCAGGCTCACCACCAGAACCCAGCCCTCAGCACCTCTCCACTGGGCAATCACTTCCTACCACAGACCTGCCCGGACGTGACAGACCACTATCCTCACGACCAGCTCCTCAGCCTGGTAATGGCCCAGTGTGCTTTAGTTTCCAGTACTGTCTCCTCTACCTCCGAGGCGTGCCCTGCTCACTTGCAGCCTGGCCCGTTCTTGCATCCCTTCATGCCTCCACCACCTGCTGCCTCCAGGGGGAATGCCTTTCCCACCATTCCTGTGATGGTAATGTTTTGTTAGCATATGGATACTCCCCATCACATGGTCCATGATCATCTTCACTGTGAGCAGATAGATTTAGCATCTCACCAATTGATGGTCACTGAGGAAGAGATGGTGCAGTTCCTATTTTGTTTTTGCCATTATGATTTTTTTCTCTTTTTTTATTTATTTAGGCACAAACCAGGTCCATGAAGGTATCCACTTCATCTGCAAGCAGTGCTACGGAATAATGTGAGTGACATTTATGCAATGCAGCTATTCCATCAATGACATCCCCCCAACAGAATGATCTACTACACCATTATCTAATCATATAGCATGTTCAATAACACATTTTTGTTGCTCAGTTTAACTAATTCCACTGCAGATATGGGACTAAGTGCCAAAGGCGTCATTATCTTAAAGGCAGTTTGAATACATGTGTTGTTTAACCTTGTCATCCCCTCATCAATCTGAGAACACAAACTTTAGTCTGATGTAAGCAACAGACATTGTGGCTGCTGACCTTTGTCTATTCCCATTATTAATGGGTATGTGAATAGACCTCATGATATCCAATCTGATGACACCTGTAAACAGGATGAATGAGATAGCCATGTTGATTAAATCTCCTTGAGCAGTGGTGCTATCAGTCAGGCCCCACTTACTGTGGTCACATCTAAGCATTCCTTGTGAGATGCAACATCATTACTCATGGTGATGGCAAGTGATTTCTCATGACAGGTAGAATTTGAACCGTTGGCGGATGAAGTACAGGTAAGTTGGTTGATTGTTACAGTTGGTGGCACGTCCTTCGCGCACTGGAGAACTATGTGCCGTCATCAGGGCGCCGCAACATGTGAGCAACCACATCTGCTCCCCTGAAATGAGCGCGCCCAACAACTGTGCTCCAAAATTACAGCAGTGTTGATTTTGCATAGTATGAGGCTGTACATGGCAGCTCCTGCATCATAGCACGTGTTCAGAGTCAGACAACCCACTCACAGACAATAATACTCAGGAATCTCCCTCTATATCTGACGCAACAGGAATGAGGGGCCGGCCGCTAGAGCACCCATTCAGACAATAACCTAAATTAAGAGCTGGATGTTGTGTGTCCAGTCTGGACAATGTCCAGGAAACAGGCCAATGACAAGAGGGGAAGGTTTGACACTCCCTGCAGATAAACACAAATGAAAGGGCCCAACTAGAGAGGAAATGCCAGGCTGTGACTGGGGGTCAGGGGGCCGGGGGCACAGTGACCCTTCTCTGGGGACAGGCAGGCTGGTGACATGAGAGGCAGGTGCAGCAGGTTACTGGCACTCAGTGTGTAGTATAAAGAGACAGGGGGCAGCAGTTCATTGGCACTGAGTGTGTAATACAGAGAGACGGGCACAAAAACATTTGTGCCATAATTTTAAGTATCTCTCAAGAAACGGGAAAAAGGCTACTACAATATATAGACATTTTTTTTCATGCTTTTTAGTTAAGGTGATCATGGACCTTTAATAAAAAAATGTTTTTATTTAACCATAGATTTTTCCTGGTTTGAGAAATATGCTTTACTGTGTGGTTTTCATTTTGTTAATATATTTTTATTAGAAAATTGTATTATTATACATACAAATGGTTTATATAAAATGAATAACATATATTATTCAAGGTTTGCCTTATATAATCTTATCTTCTATATCCTTCACTTTCTATTATTAGTTTTCTTTTTTAAGTCAAACTTTATTTTGCAACTTATATACTAATGTTCTCTTAATTTTCTAAAAACTCAAATTTTTTGTTATTGTATAACTCCATTGATTCAAAGGGCTAATTTCTTGTCATACTGTAATAACTTTTCTATTTTCTCTATGATAATGCACCAGGAGATGTCTAATTTTTTCCATTTAGTTGCAATATGTAATTTTACTAAATATTGTTGTTAATAGTTTTCTACTTCCAATTTTTAATTTTCTAGAGAATGTTCCTATTAAATACATTTGTGGTAACTTCTGTTTTCTGACATATTTTCCTAACTATTTGAAAATACGACCAAATATGTAAATATAACCATTGCTGTCCACATCCTCTAAGGTAGCAATCTGACTGATTGTTCAATATATTATGAGTCAGTTTAAAACATTTCTAATAAAGTTAAGTTTCAGATAATTGTCCCATCATTTTAATTTATGGAAGGAGATTTCATCTAGTGTGCTTCCTAATCTATATATTATACTTAGGCACTTTTCCAATAGAGTAACTTGCTGCGCAAAAAGGCTCTTTTGGGAACTTTTATTTGCACAAGCTTCATATCCATTCCAATCACTACTAGCCATGTTGAGCATAGTATTCATGTTAAATGCAAACCTGTGTACCACACTTAGAAAAAAGGCCATGTTATGTGAAGTTTTGGCAAACCAGCCCATCTGCTGAATTTTTAGATGCGCAACAGGCCTAGGAAACAACGAGAGATCCAAACGTCACGATAATTGACAGTTACAGTTTACAAAAGAGACTGTTTCATGGCCAAATGCTAACTGTGTTGTAGCTGGCAAGAAAACACGCAAGTCATAGGTCATTATATTGTATTAGGAAATTGTCGTCAAAAATGAAAGGAGTAAAATTGTAAGGCTAGCAATGCTGTTTGCCACACAATGCAAGGCTATAGGCCCTCTGAGCACATTCGGTGCTCATCGTGTGGCTCACAATGAGCGCCTTTGGCGCTCATTGCAAGCCTCTCCCTCTGTGTAGTTTGTAGGACTCGCACTTGAGTGTTACTGTCTTGGGTTGTGTTACTGCCTTGGGTTAAGTGTTAGTTACTTGGGTTAACTGTTACTGCCTTGTGTTAAATGTTAGTGGCTTGTATTAGGTGTTACTGGCTTTCGTTAAGTGTTATTGCTTAGGGCTAATTTTTACGTCCTTCGGGCTAGTTTTACGTCCTTGGGCCTCAATTTCGATGTTTTGCGTTTTTTCGCCAGCCATTTTTCTTTCGCTTAAGCGATTTTCGATTGTTAAAAAATGGCAAATATGCATCAAATTAACTTGCAACCTGACTCACAGGCTCCCTGCCTCTCCCACTGTGGTATATGTGAGTGTGTAAGTAAATTTGAGGCATATTTCTTGTTTTTTTCATGTCTTTTCAGTTCTGTGGTTCGGCTGTTAAAGTCGTAATTTTGCATGGCGGTCCTACGTCCTACGGTTCATAATTCCTGCGTGCCTCAACTGCCTGCCTCGCTTTGCGAGGCTCGCAGTTGAGGTTAAAGTCATGCGTGCCTCACTTCGCGAGGTTGACGTCTCGCCTCACTTCGCGAGGCTCGCAGTTGCGGCCCTATGGGTTTGAAATTATGTGACCAAAGTGTTCCCAACACTGACAACTACCGTATTTATCGGCGTATAACACACACTTTTTCTCCCTGAAAATAGGGGGCAAATGATAGGTGCGTGTTATACGCCGATATTCCCTCCCCCCTCCTCATCCTCAACCTCCCTCCTCATTCTAAACACCCCTCCGCATTCATTATATGCTAATGACGTGGCGCGCACGTGACGTCACATGCGCGCCAGGTCAAGGAGCGGAGCGGAGGCCGGAGCAGAAGCAGGTAAGTGAGGGGGAGGTATTTAGGGGGGTTTAGGTTGAGGAGGGGGGTTTAGGTTGAGGAGGGGGGGTTTAGAATGCGGAGGGGGGTGTAGAATGAGGAGGGAGGTTGAGGAGGGGGGTTAAGGAAAGGGTTGAGGATGAGGAGGGAGGTTGAGGTTGAGGAGGGGGTTTGAGGAGGGAGGTTGAGGAGGGGGTTGAAGATGGGGGGGTTGAGGAGGGAGGATGAGGAGGGAGGTTGAGGAGGGGGTTGAGTATGAGGAGGGAGGATGAGGATGAGGAGGTGGGTTGAGGATGAGGAGGGGGGTTGAGGATGAGGAGGGAGGTTGAGGAGAAGGGTTAAGGGGGGGGGTTGAGGAGGGGGTTGAGGATAGGGGGGTTGAGGAAGGAGGATGAGGATGGGGGGTGGAGGAGAGGGTTTGAGGAGGGGGTTGAGGATGGGGGGGTTGAGGAGGGGGTTGAGGATGGGGGGGTTGAGGAGGGAGGTTGAGGAGGGGGTTGAGGATGAGGAGGGAGGTTGAGGTTGAGGATTTTGCTTCAAAGTTCTTTATTTGAATTTTTTTTTTTCCCCCTGAAATTTCCTTCTTAAAATGAGGTGCGTGTTATACACCGGTGCATGTTATACAATGATAAATACGCTATATATAGTATCTCACAAAAGTGAGTACACCCCTCACATTTTTGTAAATATTTTATTATATCTTTTTACGTGACAACACTGAAGAAATGACGCTCTGCTACAATGTAAAGTAGTAAGTGTACAGCCTGTATAACATTGTAAATTTACTGTCCCCTCAAAATAACTCAACTCACAGCAATTAATGTCTAAACCGTTGGCAACAAAAGTGAGTACACTCCTAAGTGGAAATGTCCAAATTCGGCCCAAAGTGTCAATATTTTGTTTGGCCACCATTATTTTCCAGCACTGCCTTAACCCTCATGGGCATGGAGTTCACCAGAGCTTCACAGGTTGCCACTGGAGTCCTCTTCCACTAATCCATGATGACATCAAGACCTTGCACTCCCCACCTTCCGTTTGAGGATGCCCCACAGATGCTCAATAGGGTTTAGGTTTAGGAGAAATGCTTGGCCAGTCCATCACCTTTACCTTCAGCTACTTTAGCAAGGCAGTGGTTGTCTAGGAGGTGTGTTTGGGGTCGTTATCATTTTGGAATACTGCTCTACGACCCAGTCTCCGAAGGGAGAGGATCATGCTCTGGCATTCATGGTTCCCTCAATGAATTGTAGCTCCCCAGTGCCGGCAGCATGGAGTAGTGGAAGAGGACTCCAGTGGCAACCTGTGAAGCTCTGGTGAACACCATGCCCATCTGGGTTAAGGCAGTGCTGGAAAATAATGGTCGCCACACAAAATATTGACACTTTGGGCCCAATTTGGACATTTCCACTTAACTTACCCTTATCTTAAAATTAACACATAGTACATTTATATTTTTATGTATTACCCATATATTTCTGCATTAAACATTACTGTATATTCTTTGGAGAGGAGTGGAGAGAGGGAGAGGTGTGGCGAGAGGGAGACGAGGGGAGAGTGGGAGGGGGAGAGGAGGGGAGAGCGGGAGAGGAGGGGAGAGAGGGAGAAGGGCAGGGGCCAGGCCAGGGAGATGAGCAAACATAAGCACAGTCAGGAGGACAGGAAGCTGTACCTAAGTACATGGCCCCAAACTATTCTCATGAGTATTTTATGGTGTTCCTCAGTGCCATCTGTGACCGTGCCAGTATCCTCTATGAGATGTGAGGCTGAACCAATATGTGGAAGGAGGTAGCCAGAGAGGTCAGTGCTCTTGATGTGTATGTGAGGGATATACACTGTGTCAAGCAATGTGCAAGAGCAACTGGTGGTCGCCTTTCAACTACAGTGCACTTCTACAAGTGCATACTCTATGAGTGGGAGAGGATGCTGAGAGATTGGATCACCCCAGCAACTGTGGTGGGACTCATGGGTCTGTTGGAGACTCAGCAGACAGGGACCCTGCCAGGTGAATATCATAAACACTTATCATCCCTTCACATACTCAAACATGTACAACACACAAATAAGTAACACACATCCAGTGTAAATGCAGCCCATCAATTAATGGGATATGTAAGGCTCCTGGATTTGACTATGTATATAATATTCATTGAGAAACAATTAAAACATTGATTTAATAATGGTCCTTTTATGGATCTGTTCAGCACAGAGTATAACGATAAAGACTCTGTGGGGTTGAATGTAAAGTGTAGTGCCCCAATCTATCAGGGACAGCGTCTCAGTGGTATGTTGCAACATCTTGCTGAGAGATAGTCATTAATTTGTTATACAGACACAGAACAGCAGCTACAACAGAATCTGAGCTGCAAAGGGTAGACCCCAAAAGGGGATATTGGTTTCATGTGAGGCAGTACAAACAGAGATAATAATACACATCAACAAAATCAGTGATAATATACACTCCTCACAATGGCAATTAATTTAACTTTCAGGGTCTGCACATCATGAAGTCTAGTATACAGTCTAGTATACAGTAACACATACTATTGATATCTCGTTTGAGTTCCAAGGACATCTGATTTCTGCACAGAGGCAAAGACAGAGGCTGAGGGTGAAGCCAAGTATAAAGAGTCCCAATATGACTCCCAGCATTGGCCCCAGTTTGAGGAGGAGCAAAAGCAGCAGCAGGAACAACCACCAAAGGAGTAGAATGACCAATTTAGGGGGGGGGGGGGGACTGCAAGTCCATCAGCCACAAGGATGATTTCAACTCCACTGCCCCCTACTCCCACAAATGTATTCACATCCTGGGACCTCTTACTGGTTAGACTCACCTATACCACCACCCAAAACTAATCCTCTGCCACCACCTCACCCAGCCCAGTGAAATCCAAATCCATCTATCTGGCCAGGTTGATTTAAATTCAGAACAAGCTATACAACTGAATATGGATCTACAATAACGAGCTTTGGCGAGCACAACATCTTCTACTCCTGAGCATTCCTCAAGCCACCACTAGCCATACCAATTCCCCTCTGTCTCTATGCCTCCATCTCCATCAGCGATGCCTCCACCAGCATCTCCCATTAGACCCCAATGCAGGAGAGGGAGTGGTGGCACAGGAGGGGGGCACTGTGACTAGCAAATTATGAGATAAGGGCTGCATCTTATTTAATGCTTCTCAGTGAAAAATCAGTTCACCAATTAATAGTCACTGAGGAATGCAGTTGAAAAGAGATGATGTAGTCCCTATGTAGTCTTTTATTTGTTTTAATGACGAACCTATTTGTTTTCTTTTTTTAGGCTAATTTAACGTCCATTAAGGCAGTTTGTTCACCTGCAGGCAGTGCTACCAAATAATGTAAGTTAACTATAGATATTTCACATGCCCATTCCATTGATGACATCCCCCAGCAGAATGATCTCACATGCCATACATAAACCTATATTTCATATTTTAAGCCCCATGATTGATTTTACGCTTAGTATGTACCAATACACATATGGCTGTGGAACATAGGTTAACATCAAATCTCATATTGGTGCAAACAACATCTAAAATATGCATGTAAGGACACAGAGGTCCTTTTAGTCCCTTTAACCCCAGCTCTTACTGAGCTACAGGAAGTTATTCCTGTGAGCAGTCTGCAATGGGAAAACCTTCCTTGTTGTATGTCACCCATTGTCATTTCTGGTTGATTCATTGAACTATATTGAAACAAATACTGTCATCTTCCTCTAACCCAATATGACATTTACTCATCACTTTTTTTCACATTTTTAACTCCTTGGTATGTATTTAGTTGTTTAAAAATGCTACCATTGTAGCTTTTAATGCACTCAACTTACTGAATTAACTTGGCCCTAAACAGGAGTAAGCTGAACCAAAATGATTATTAATTTTATAGGCACATTCCACCTTTATCACAAGATCCCTCTACTTGCTTATTTAGTTTTTACTGCAATAATAAATAACATATATTTTCTATTTCAGATTAGAATGTCTGTTTTTTAACATGATTTTTAGTGCTCTGATTGATGATGTAGACTAGTGTTGATAATGTGCTGTCTAGACTGGGCTTTCAAAGCACATTAATTTAACATGGAGGCACTTCCATGACAACCACCCCCCAGCAAACTCATCATACATTGGTACATAAAAAATATTTTTTATTTTGTTTAAATTGAAAGATATTTTTTAAGCCTGTCCCCACCCTTTCCTTTGCGGGGGAAGGGGGGCGGTTAATTATTCTCCCTGTGACTGCCGAAGTGTGACCCCCCTCTCACAATGGCCCCATCCTGATGACACCCCTCCTGTGATCGCTCCTTTCCTGCAATTACACCCTGCATTCCCCACTTGATGCCCCTCCCGCCCCCCCAAGAATTCAAGACCCCTCATCTGGGCTTCTGTGTGGGGATTTATGCAGAATTCATTGGTCATTCAATAGTGTAGAAACCTTCTGCCCTGACCCACACATCTAATTGCTGAGACAGGGATTCCCCATTGATGTTACACATCGGAGAGTGTAATGTTAGGAGTGGATGGGTGTAGATAAAAGGAAAAATGGGATATAATGGGGAGATGAGTGTAGACAGAGAGGAAGAAAGAGGAGCAGAGAGGGAAGGGGGTAATGATGGGGGAAATAGTTAGATATGATTTGAATAGAACTTCAGTTAACTAAAAGAGGGTTGAGAGAAAGAAAATGGGGAAGAGATAGGGGATGATGAACAAGATAGATGGTGATTTGGGGAGAGGATTTAGGAAGAGAGATTGAGGTAAGGGAGAGAGTTTGTGATGAGGGAGAGTGAGCAGAGAGATATTAGAGATTAGGGAGACTTTTTTTAATTTTTAGAAATCTTTAATTTTTTTATGTGTTTTTTTAGGGACTACATAATGTTGGGTATTTTTGAATTCCATAGAGTCTCTACTTTCAGACAATGGCCTCTATTCCATGGCTCCTGTAAGCAAAAAACTTGTAAATCATGAGCTATAACATCACACACGTAAAGAAATGTCATTCAAGTGCTCATAATGTCCATAATATCTTAAACCCCAGAACTATTTTCTAAATTGCTATCACATGCCTCCTGGAATGATTACCAAGCTCGCTGAAGTTTACTCAGCAGTCTCTCCAAGTACTCAAAACTTTCAAAAACCTCCAGGTACCTTCAACCACTATAAAGGCAGAAAATGCCTCCGGGTAATCTGGATGTCTAAAACCTTTATTGTTAAGACCTTAATTGTGTCAGATTTAAGGTTTTATTGCTCAAATTCGACACAATTATGGAGCTACAACCATCTACAGCCTGCTATCTCCTATGAGCCTGGGTAACCTCCAATATCCCGCCTCAATATCAATGGCCCATCAAGCCCCCTTCTCCCCATCCCTTGTGCTGTGTGGTGGGAGACACATTAACAATTAATAAAGAAAAAAAACATAAAGAATTACTGAAGCTAAGAAAAATATTACAAATAAAATAATAAAAAGATCATTAAAAAACATGAATAGAGTCGTATGATTGATTAAAGGATAACCAATCGGAATGTACAGATTAAAAATCTAAACCAATCAGAAAAGAGATGGTAGTAAGCAATCAGAGTTCCTACGTTCAAATACCCGCTACTGATTGGATGAAATATGATTTACACATATATGATTTACACTCAGAACCCATAAAAATGAGTACATTAGATGCGGGTGTTGTCAGAAAGCTGTTGTCTGTTAGATTAGCTTTTGCTTTTTTTCTAGCGCTCCACGTTTTTTTAAGTGGAGGCCCTTTCCATGGGCTGAGGATGAGGATTGAGGGTCTTCAATCAATAAAAAAAGAGGATCAGTTTCTTCATGCAAGATGGATCAGTAATTTAGTGACCGTAGCTGGAAAATCTTACAGGAGTAGATTTTTTTTTCTTGCAATTCCTATTTTTTTTATGTTCTTTTTATTATTTGATTTGATTTTTTTGTATACAGTAATTTATTTTTTGTATATCATTTAATGGTACAGGATAGAGGTTAATGTTAGATACCATAGGGGTCAATAAAGTTAAAGTTATACTTTTGATTACCATAAGGGTTCATAGGGACCGCCATTGTAACTGATTAACTTTAGGTACCATGGGGTCCCCGTAAGGATGCGCATGGTTATACTTTAGATTAATACTGGAGTCCAATGGAGGTTAAAGAAATTAAGGGGGGGGGGGGGTCGGAGAGGGGGTCCCATGGGTGTTAGGGTACATTATCAAAGATGGGTAAAAGGTGTGGTCCTTTACTTCCAAACAGGTGTTGTGTTTTATTAAAAGAGAGGCATTGATTGAAGAATTTATTTAAAAGGATGACTTAAGAAACAAGTCATTATTTACTTACAGTTTATAAAATCCATTGTCATTTTTTTGTCAGTTACTATAGAGATAGATCTCATTCTGGTTGTATCACTTCCTGATTGGAATATTTTGGCAATAAATGATTGTGTATATATACTTATGATTTATAAACGTTGACATTGGGCTTAACAAAGCAATGTGATACTATAAAGGATTGATTATATTATTGTGTAAGTTAAATAAACACATATTAATAGCAATTATGATACATCATTGTATTATCTTTATCATTGCTGGGCAGTGTGATATTCTAAAGTATGCCTACACACCTATCTTTCAAACCTGTCTATCCACTATTAAGTGCTATAGATAATGTGTAATGTTTTGAATTATCATTGATAAAATCCCTTCATTAAAAAAAAAAAATACAAAGCATTTTGTTTTTTTGTGTCCCAATTAAAATATACAGTAGTGTATAGAAAGGAGCAGAACAGAGCAACATAGTCGTCAAGGTTCAAAAAAGACTTTCAGTCTATCAAACTTTTTAGACCTCCTCTGATCTTTATATAATATGAACTATCAATGAATTCAGAGAAAGTCAAACTAAATAAAAACCCTTTAAAACAATACTAGCTGTAATGTTTTTATTTTTAATTTAAATACATTCAACCACTTTTTAAAACAATCTATGAAGTGTGCTGTCACAACCTCCCTTGGTCGCAAATTCCACTAGGGTGTATTTATGAAACCAGAAAACAAAAGTCAAAACGTAGGGTTAAAAATTTCGAGTAAATATCCACTTTTTATATTTTTAATGGAGTATTAATAAAACTGGATAGTATTTTAACGATACTTAGCACCTGTTAATCCTGTTCAAATGTGTTTAACTCAACTTTACTCTAATTACACTTAATACCTATTTTGATAAATACATGTTACTGTATGGTGAATGATTATATTATATTTATATTATTGTTAACTCTTTTTCCAACTTGATAAGACACAGGAATCTAATGCAGAAAAATATGCTAAGACATTTATGTTGTTAAATATATTTATTTATTTATACTAAGACTAGATATATTATAAAGATAAAGGTATTTATAACAGCAGGTATATAACTTATAAATAACTAAAAAGAGTTGTGGAAATTGAAATACTTATTGAGTGTTAAAAAGTGTAAAAAAGCTCATACTCATGTCACTACTTTTTTTCCCCCTCATCTACCATAATTTTCAGTATGCTCCTGTGTGGCATGCATGTGAATACATGTTCTTGCATCAGAATGTGTCATGAAAACTAGAAAAACTGTGTACATATAGATAAACCTACAGTGTGATACACTACAAGCTTCTGCTAAGTATGCTATAATAGATATTGCCTTTTAGTGGACCTGTGTAAATATTCCTCATAGATGAAGTACTGAGTTTTTGATATCCCAAGCCATAGGACATATTTAACAGGATAGAAAGTGAAAATAGATGGAAGTGGAGGTAATTTATTTCCCATTTATTGTATGCATCCAACATATTAAACAGAGAGATTTGCTCATGTGGAAGGAAGTATGAAGATGCTGATAATTGCCTTTGATTAAATGTGAATCCAAATGTTTAAATTAATCAAAGAAATACGGTTATAATAATTATTTTGTTTTCTCTTTTATGCACTTGGATAAAGAATCCCTGCTAGACATGAATCCAGAGAAGTCTGAAACTTTTACCATGCTGTTCTAGGAGAGCAGAATTTCAAAGGAATGTGAAATTGAATCAAGTTTTAAAATATATAAACATCACAACTGTTACATTATACAGTAATAAGGAAAATACACTCTTCAACATTTCCACTCGTCTGTTAAATTGGATCTTCTTGAGAAAAAAAAACCCATCTTCTTAAGGTTTGCCTTTTAAAAGTTTGATGTATTTGAGTTACTATGAAACAAAGAGGGAAAAAAAGTAAATTAAAAGAAGCCATCATAATTATCCAAGTTAAATCTCAGCAAGACACTGCTACTGTGTATTCAACAAAATGATGACCAGTTTCTTAAATGTCATGCTTTTAATAAATAGATTAAAATGTAGTAATATGGCAGAACAGAATTATTCCATCCCCCACAGCAATTGGATTTTTCTATGATCTTAATATAATCAGCAAAATGTTTTACATGCTCATTTACTTAATTATGGCTAAAAAATACATTCTTACATTCTATTAGTGCTATAGATGGAAAACTATACATTGATCTGAAGAATGCTAGACCTGTTTTTAGTAGATTTTACTATTGTTTCAACTTGATCCACTAGTATCGATTTTAAGCCTTGAATGTATTTTGATTAAAATATAATTTAATATAATTTAATTTAATGTTTCTCCTCATAGCAAGAAAAAAATAACAATTGTATCAAATATATGATATTCAGGTCATTTGATTATGGGACCAAATAAAAACTAATTTTACCTAATTGGAAATTAAATTTAAAATAATAAAAATAATAAATGAATATGGAAATTCTCATACCTTTCTAAAAGTCTGTTGATAATCTTTTGAACCCATGGAGCATTAGGATCCAAGCACACCAAAACTCCAGATTTTTTAGTAAGGCTAAACACAGTAGATAGGAAAATATATTATATTACAAAGAGAAAAAAAAGTAAATTAAAAGAAGCCATTAAAAGTATCCAAATTAAATCTCTGCAAGAAACTGCTACTGAATATTCAACAAAATGATGACCAGTTTAATGTTTCTTGAATTTCATACTTTTCATAACCAGATTAAAATGCAGTAATATGGCAGAACAGAACTATTCCATCCAACATCAATTGGAATTTTCTATGATCTTAATATAATCAGCAAAATATTTCACATGCACATTTACTTAAGTATGGATAAAAATACATTCTATTAATGCTATAGATGGAGAACTATGCATTAATTTGAACAATGCTGGACCTGTTTTTATTAGATTTTACTATTATTTCAACTTGATCCACTAGTAATAATAGTATCTCAAGTATTTGAAATTAGATTAAAAAAACAGTGAACTTGATCATTGCCTTTAGCAAATAGTTAATTTTAAATCAAGGGATGCATTTCTTAGCCATTTGATATGCTTAGTAAATGTCCTCACTATATGTATCACTTCTTCCAGCTGTTGGCTAATTTATATATTTTAGGTTGATTATGATATATAAGGATATATTTATCAAGAGGTAAATTGGGGCTAGGCAATCTGAAGGAGGGTTTAAACTGTGTTTAAAATTAAAACATTTAATTTATATTTTTTGCAGAGCCTATTTATCTATTATTTATTTACCCAGTCTTCATAAAAAACATAGGGGAATATTATCCCCACTTATTTAGCCCAACTGAAGCCCAAATTGTACATCCCATAGTAAATAAATAAACTCCATTGTATCTTCAACTGTGGTACTTACATAACTTCAACAATTTCACAATTAGGCCCAGCTGGTATTAGCTCCACACTCTTAATTTCACGAAGAGGTATGAATGAAGAATGTGTCTGGAGGCACTGACATCTTAACTCTATTCTTATGCGTGCTAATGAAATACATGGAACATGCATTTTTTAATTCATACATGTATTCTAAAACATTACAACATCTTAATTAAAGATTAATTTAATCTAAACATTGTTTTCCATAAAAAAAAAAGTATAACAACATTCAACATTGTAATATCTATTACTATGGGCTCTATGCACAAACATGAGTATCTCATTACCAAGGTAAGACATATACATCCTTATAAAATTGCAATTCGGCAAATTCTAAAGGGCTCTACATAAGCACATGGCATATATATTTTTTTTTCAAAAGCAAGGTCTTCACAAACTAAAAACTTCTGTAAAAAAATATGCCATGTGCTTATATAGAGCCCTTTAGAATTTGCCGAATTGCAATTTAATAAGGCTGATAGTTCCTATGTTATTCCGTGGAGCATTTCTCACCTTTTTTTGTAGTGTACCAACATATTCCATAGTGCTATACAGGGGTTATGTAAATAGGGAAATACAACATAATCACATTGCAAATGAGTGGATGACCTTGTCTTTGAGCTTGAGCACCTTACAAGATTGAAAACTAACAAACTTACAATCTACAATTTAAATATATAGTTTAATTATTTATTTTGGTTTGGATAGTTTTTTTCCTATGTTCTGAGAGCTAGCTTCTTGCACCTTTGGAATATTTAGTTATCTTGTATGTGCAGTCTTTGAGAGGCAACCAGTTTTTATTTTTCTATAAAATGTAGTATGCATTTAGCGAACATTTATTTTCCTTTTTTTTTACTATGTTAGCAGTATCCACATATAAGATGTCATTTTTTTTTTCTTTTTGGATGTCTTAAATATTTATGTTTGGAAACACAAAAGTAGGATAAAAGATTGAAATGATAAAGCTAATTTGTTAACTTAATGTAAAAAAAAAAACACAAACATTTTCATACCTTCAGACACAGTGGTGTACAGCAGACAGAAGAAAAGAGCTACTGAGATAATTTTAGTGCACATTCTGCTTGAGGTTTTCCTCTGTTGCTGGCTGATGTCCCGTCTTGAGCTCTGTTGATTGTTGTATGATCAGCTCATATTTATATGCTTCTCATTGCATGGTCATTCTTATGTCATTTTTGATATTACACAGTAGCAATTTGTAAGAATCAGTTTGTCTTGGTTTCATAATGAATAACCCAAATAACTTTATAAAAGTGTTTTTGCAAAGTGAAAAATGTTCTAATTAAAACAAAATAATATATATTACTTAATATATAATTTGGTAAATGTGTATAGCCAGAAGGTTAGCAAGCTTTTATTTTCCTAAATGATCAAAATAAAAAATATAATAACAGAAAAAAATATATGCTCAAAATGTTATATGCATCATTATTTTTCATTAATGCTATTTTTTGTGATGCATAACGTAATTCTTCTGGAAAAGTTATGAATCGAAGAGTAATATTATATGAAAAAAATATGTTATTGGAATTCAGGGTGTTTACATTAAGTGATATTTATCAAGTGGGCATACAAATGGGGATAAACATCCTCATTTCTTATGTTTTCCATAGTAGCTATTTATAAAAAAAAGAGTTAAAAAAAATATGTTTTCTTAACACATAGTTTCAAACACATGATTTTTGTTGTTGAGTTGTTCAGCTGTGACCAATTCTCCATGACCCTATGTACCACTGCACATCAGGCCATTTGTCAGCCACTGCCCCCCTGTGCTCCCTCAAGCTCATAGTCATTGCTTCAATGGACTAATTTATTTATCTCCACCTCTACTGTCCCCTTCTTCTTGTGCCTTTAATCTTTACCGGCATCAGTCTCTTTTCTAGGGAATCTTGTCTTCTCATGTTATGGCCAAAATATTTGAGCTTCAGCCTCATGAACAAACCTTCCAGTGAACAGTTTGTCTTAATTTCCTGTAGGGTTAATTTTTTGGATCCTCTTGCAGTCCAGTTTTCTCCAGGACCACAATTCAAAGGCATCTATTCTATGGTGCTCAGCCTTCTTTATCGTCCAGCTCTCACATCTGTATAATACTACTGGGGATACCATAGTTCTAACTATGCGGACATTTGTTGATAGTGTAATATCTTTACTTTTTAATAGCTTATTCAGACTTTCCATAACTTTTCTTCTCAGAATAAACATATTTTAATTTCATGGCTGCATTCACCATCTGCAAAAATATTTGAGCAAATAAAATAATATAACCAATATTCATCCATTAATAACAAAATACACTGCAAGATGTTATAAACAGCAGTGTATATTTTATATTAATGGTTGAGTTTTATTTTTATATAAAATATACTGCTTTACAGACTTTAAAACCCTCAATGCTCAGTATTAGCATTGTGGGTAGTAAAATGATGACCCCCATGACACCTAACATAAACCAGTTAGCATGGGTGTCCCTACAGATCACTATGGCAAACTAATCTTACAATATAAGCTTACAATCTTTTCTGTGATGTATGTTTCAATAGTCAAGCACAGAAGGTTCACATCACTATGAAGCTCTATTCTGATTGGCTGTCATGGCTGAAATATTAACAAATCAGATAAAGGTTGGCTTTCTCTGATTGGTTGGTGAGTAACCAATCAGAGTTCCTATATTCAAATAATTGATTCCGATTTGCTGCAATATGAATGACACATATTTTAGTTAATCAGAAGCCAAAAAAATAGTATGTATGATGAGACAGCCATTGGAGCAGTGGAGCTCCTCAGAGGAGTAGGTTAATTGGTTTATTTTATTTTATTTTTTTAAACCCGAACATGTTTTAGATGGAGGCCCTTTCCATAGGCCGAAGATGAGGATTGAGGATCTTCAATCAAGATATGGTAGAAGAGTACTGCTGGCTTATACAGAGCTGAGGATCAAGGCATATGTGATCATCACTGGACAGTTATCAAAGGGAGGATAAACCACTCTAGCAATGTTTCCTCTTACTTCCCTCTTCCTTATCATCTCCTGTCTGTTTCTCAGGCTCTCCCCAGACTGCATAACCATCTCACCCTCCATGCTTTCTTCCCCTTTTCTTTGCTCCCAGGCGCTCCTTTCCTTCCTCCAGTCTCTATCGCCTCCCTCTTTCAAAGTCAATAAGCAGAAACACTTCTGTAAGTCCTATTCCCATCTCCTCCCTAACCCAGGCTCTTCATCCATTCCTACCTTTTATGTGTCATGCTCAGCCCATAGGCCAACAAACACTCAAACCCTCATAACTTAATACCCATGACCTGTCAAAAATCTTCGACTTTGTCCTTGTCATGTGCACTCTGGAAAGCTAGGTCTGTTTGCAACAAACTCACTTACACTCATGACCTATTCATCTCCAACTCCATCAACCTATTAGTTATCACTGAAACTTAGCTCACTCCATCAGACACTGCCTCCCCTGCTGCACTATCATATGGTGGCTTAAATTTCAGTCACACGCCTAGACCTGGGAATAAGCAAGGTGGGGTGTGGGCATATTACTTTCCTCCCATTGCTCATTCAATTGCATTTCCCAGTTTCCTAGCTCCAGTTCTCTTCTTTAGAGATTCACACTATCCACCTTTTTCACCCATCTCTCTGCGAGTTGCTGTCATCTATCACCCGCCTGGACCAGCCTCTCAATTTCTGGATCATTTTGCCACCTGGCTCCCTCATTTTCTCTTTTCCAACATACCTACCTCATTATCAGTGATTTTATTATGCAGCCACAAAACTACTTGCACTTACCTCTTCCCTTGGCCTCTCTCAATGGATAGATTCCCCTACCCACCACGATGGACACTCCCTTGACGTCATTTTCACCAATCACTGCTCTATCTCCAATCTTAT
The DNA here is from genome assembly GCA_027410445.1 of Discoglossus pictus. NCBI lineage: Eukaryota > Metazoa > Chordata > Amphibia > Anura > Alytidae > Discoglossus > Discoglossus pictus. The sequence continues at coordinate 207,895,384 of CM050163.1, forward strand.
CATCTCGTCACTCCCTCTCTCTGACCACCATCTCCTAACTTACAGCCTAACAACCCCTTCCAATATCTGCACTTTTCCGTGCCCAGCTACCAGAACCCAAAGAAACCTACAGGCACTTAACCCACAACATCTTTCAAATTTACTGAAATCCCTTCTCAGTCCCCTCTCTTCCCTCACTTACCCTGATATTGCTTCCACACAATACAACTTGACTCTAACTTCCAACCACACACTTGCCCCCTTAACCACTGGTAGACTCCCTTGCTCTCACCTACAACCATGGCACACTACACAAACACGCTACATCCAGAAGTGCCCCAGCACTTCTGACTTCCTCCACTACAAGTTTATTCTACACTCCTATCACTATGCCCTCAATCTTGCCAAATAGCGCTACTTCTCCACATTAATATCAAATTTGGCCTCCAATCCCAAACATTTGCACTTTCAACACTCTCCTCTGCCCTCTCCCACCTCCTGCCTCTTCCTGTCTTACAGCCACTTTAACAGTATCATTGAAAATATTCAAAATTAACTCTCCACTCAATGTAGCCATAGTCATATAACACCTTCCCCTCAACATACCAATAGCAGGCTACCTTTACCCTTACCCAAACCTATATCCATTATGAACTTCATTGACCCTGCAACTGAGGATGAAGTTGTTAGTCTTCTTTCAACCTCTCGACTTACAACCTGTCCATATACACCTATTCCATCACAGCTGATCCCACCCTCTACCACTCTTATCCCAACTTTTACACATCTATTCAACATTTCCCTAAACACTGGCAAGTTTCAATCACCTATGAAACATGCCATAATTACACTCATTCTCAAGAAACCCTCATCTGATCCAGCTGCTGCATCTAACTACTGCCCTATCTCTCTACTTCCATTGGTTTCCAAACTGCTTGAGAATGTCATCTACAATCACCTTACCCAATTTGTTTCCTCCCTCTCCCTCCTTGATCCCTTCCAATCTGGCTTCTGGCCCCAACACTCCACAGAGACAGTTCTAACAAAAGTTACTAATGACCTGCTAATTGCCAAGTCAAACCTAGTCATATCCTATCTAGAAAATCAAACATTTATTGTCTCCTTCCCTGACATCTCTTCTTCACCTTGGCCTCTAACTGTCAGTGTACCACATGGGTTAGTCATAGGCCCCCTTCTTTTCTCCATCTACACATCCTTCCTCTGTGCCCTAATTAAACGTTTTGGATTTCAGTATCCTCTATATGCAGATGACACTCAAATCTACCTCTCTACACCTGAACTATCACCCTCTCTGCTGGCTCGTGTTGCCAATTGCCTCTCTAGCAATTGCCTCTTTTCCAACCGTCAACTTAAACTCAACATGTCGAAGACAGAACTCCTTTTCTTTCCTCCCTCCTCCTCAGCTTCCACCCCTCACTTATCTCTCACTGTTGACAATGCCATCATCTTTCCCACCTCCCAGGCCCACTGTCTTGGCGTTCTATTGGACCCTGCCCTCTCTTTCCTCACATTCCTCACATTCAATCACTTACAAAATCTTGTCACTTTCACCTAAAACATATCTCCAAAATCCATGATTACCTTACACATGACACAACAAAAATTCGAATTGACTCTCTCATATCTCGCCTTGACTACTGCAACTCTCTCCTTGCTGGCCTTCCTATCACCCATCTCTCTCCACTCCAATCCATATTAAAGGCATCCCCTAGACTAATTTACCAAAATCAACGTACAGTGTCTGCAGCTCCTCTCTGTCAGGCACTCCACTGGCTTCTTATAGCCACCAGAATAAAATTCAAAATCATGACCCTAACATATAGAGCCCTACACAATAATGCACCCTCCTACATCTTTGCTCTCATCTCAAAATACACTCCCACCTGCCCTCTTCCCTCTGCTAATGACTTTCTTCTCTCCTCCTGCCCCTATAATTTGGAACTCGTTGCCCTGTTACACTAACCTATCCTCGTTCTTCAAATCCTTCAAATCTCTTTAAGAATGCATCAATTCAAAGAAGCATATCATCTTTAGTCTTTACATGCTCTATTAATCTATCATTCTCCTGTACACCACCCACACCCTTTAGAATTTAGGTTTGCAAGAATGTCTGATTGAATGCTCAATAACAGGGCCCTCCATCCTTTGCACTGTTTGAAATTGTTCTTGACTTGTACTTAACCCCTGTATAGCGCTACTGAATGTCACGTTACAAATAAAGTATAAAAAAAATAAGTAGAATTTACCATATACAGGGGTATTTTTTTCCCCTCGTATTTCATCTTTTTATTTTATTGTTCTTTTTTTAATTATTTTATTTGTAATTTTTTTCAGTAACTCTTTTTTTCTGTAAATATTTTTTATGTACATGGTAGGGGGTTAGGTTTATATACTATGTGGAGGCATAGGGACTCCCATAGCTATAGTATGGTATACTATAGGGGTCTGTATGGACATCAGTGATATAGGGGTCAATGTTAGGTACCATGGGGGTCCATAAGGACACCCATGGTTATACTGTAGATTACCATGAGTGCAAGTCAATACATTTTGGCACATTTTTTGTGGGTGCCATGTGATACTTCTGTGTCTAAACAGATGCATAGAAAAACGTTGCATGGATTTAGCAGATATTCAGCTATAACTGTTGTTACTATACTGTCAGTTGGTAAAGATGGGTAACCATTTACTTCCAATTAGATGTTGTGTTTTATTAAAAGAGAGACAGGGGACTTGAAAAACTTGCCATCATTTACTTATAATTTACAAAATCCATTGTCATTTTTTTTGTCAGTTACTGTAACGGAACCCATCACTGTTTTACCCTGTTTTATGATTATTATGGTTAAAATATGATCCTAATATATGTATGTTGGTTGGCAGAATATTGTCCCAGACATTTACAGCTACTTGGCATGGGAGATAATCTTGTTACAGCGACTCCGCATAAGATAAAGGAAGTCTATTGTATACAGTGTTTTCATTCTCAGATAAGAACAAAGAAGTGTAATTGAATCAATGTCTGATTGTATCAAAGTTGCCAGGGAGGTGTGACCCCCCTATTGTTCTCTTTATGTGTATTGTGTGTGGCCAAATATGGGCATGGGTATTACCTGTGGCCAAAGAGATGTATAAATATTTCTGCGAGAACAAAATAAAGTCAGTATTCATTTGACTCCCAAATTGTGTGTCGTCCAATATGGGAGGTCGGGAATGGTGAAACTGTAGTGCCTCTTGGGTATTTTACCGTATACCAGCGGAGATTTTGGACTGCGTGTTCCTGCTCCGTTACATTTGGTGGCAGCGACGGGATTCAAACCTCACAGCAGACCGTTGTTCGGCAGTTACAGCCATTTGGGAAATTTGCTATTTCGTATGGAACCGAAAGGAAAGGGTATGTGAATAGACCCGAACGGATAGTGAATGGAGACAGTCTATAGCAAGTTGAAACGGGCCACGCTAAAAGAGCTATTGGAAGCAAGGGGAATTATTGCCAGCAATAAAACCAAAGCTACCCTTATTGTTGAACTCATTGAGGGAGACCGGGCAGCTGCTGCAGCACCTCTTACGGACAGCACACAGAATGAGTTTGGAAGAGAACTCCAATGCAGACTGGCCCATTTCCCAGGTACGCCTCCCACAGAAACCTTGGAAAGGATTATGTCCGATGTCCACGAATACATAATGGGAAAGCAGCGGGCAGACTGGAGGTCCAGAGAGGGGTCCCTAATCACACCACACATAGTACCGGGGAAGCCTAAACTCCCGTACCATGCTTTTAAAAACTATGTGGAGACCGAAGACATTGATGGCTACTTGCATGACTTTGAGAGATTATGCCAATTACATGAGATCAACGCCGCCGACCAGGTAACCCTGTTGGTGAGTAAGCTAGCGGGCCGGGTAGCAGAAGCCTACCGCACCATGCCAGACGAGGATAGCAGAGACTACCAGAAAGTAAAGCAGGCGATCCTGGACAGGTACGCAATTACCCCGGAGGCATACCGGCAGCGGTTCCGAGAAAGCCGAAAGACGGAGAAAGATACTCACATGGAGTGGGCGCACCGCTTAACTAGGGCGGGCAAAGGTTGGGTACAAGCCGCACAAGCAACCACAGTGGAGGACATGCTACAATTACTGCTACTGGAGCAATTCTTCCAGGGGTTAACCCCGGATTTACAAAACTGGCTGAGAGATTGGAAACCGCGCATCTTAACTGAAGCCGCCAGGTGGGCAGATGAGTACCAAGATGCCAGGAGGGCACAGCAGGCACAGGCACGGTCCATCTTGGGAGCTGCTAACCGACCGCCCACCATTAACCCCACCCCAGCACTGCGTCCGGGTGGTGGGAACTACCAAACCCCTCCACGGTACAACAATGCCCGATCTTTCATCAGGTGCCACACGTGTAACCAGCAGGGCCACATACAGAGACACTGTCCCAGAAACAGAAACCGCTCCACGTGGAATACTCCAACCAATTTCCCTGCAAACCGGGCAGCAGTACACTGCTACCAGAGTGAGCCTCGACAACCTTTCTTCGGGACCCAGTCTAATGAAGAATCTTTGGGCACCCTCCACGAGGTTAACCCAGTACAAGCAGCTGTAGACAGCCGACAGGGACATCGCCAAGGGGTACACGTAGAGGGAAAACGCCTTCAGGGTCTGCACGATTCTGGGGCCACCATAACCCTGGTTCGCAATCACCTAGTCCCCAAGCACCAGCTCACTGGAGAATATGTGGCAGTCCGGGTGGCAGGGGGGGCGATTTACAAAATTCCCACTGCTAAAGTACATTTGGATTGGGGAGCGGGGTCGGGGAATGTGGAAGTGGGCCTCATGCAGGACTTACCAGCTGATGTCATCCTGGGTAACGACTTGGGGGAGCTGACCTCCGCTTTTGTTTCTCCGCACCCGGCGCAGGAAGCGCTACCCGTGGTAACACGGCAGCAGGCCCGCACCACCGCATCTTCTGAACACTCTGAGGCTCCGGTAAGTAATAGTACTGACCCACCTTTCATCCCCTGGGCTCCCCCCTTAGAGTTTGGTACTGAAGTAGTCACTGACCCGTCCCTGCAGGTATACCGGGATAGGGTTACACAGAATCAGGCAGGGTTGGAGGGGGAAAGATACGCTTGGGAGAAAGGATTATTGTATAGATATGCTGAGAAGGTAGTAGCAGGATCTGTACCCGTGACCCTCACACAATTAGTCGTGCCCCGAAAGTACAGGCAAGAATTACTACGTATTGCCCATGACATCCCTTTATCAGGACATCTAGGCGTCAGTAGGACGAAGCATCGTTTGACCCAAAACTTCTTTTGGCCAGGGGTCTCCAAAGATATTCGGCAGTATTGCCAAACTTGTGACACATGCCAGAGAGTAGGTAAGAGAGGGGACCGGTACAAGGCAAAAATGCACTCCCTACCCATAATAGATGAGCCCTTCAGCAGAGTGGCAGTAGATATAATCGGACCCCTAGCAAAACCCAGCCCGTCAGGGAAGAAGTATATACTAACCGTAGTAGACTATGCCACCCGGTACCCAGAGGCCGTAGCCCTAACTAATATCCATGCGGAGACTATAGTAGATGCCCTAATCCGGATATTCTCTAGAATGGGGTTCCCCAAAGAGATTATCTCAGATCGGGGTACCCAATTCACGGCCGAAGTCACTCATCAGTTATGGAGAACATGTGGGGTGAAACCTATTGTAAACTCAGCGTATCACCCCCAGTCCAATGGGCTCTGTGAACGGTTCAACGGAACATTAAAGCAAATGCTCCGTACCTTCATGGATACCCAGAAGAACTGGGAAAGGTTTCTTCCCCATCTGCTCTTCGCGTACCGAGAGGTACCCCAGGAGTCCACGGGGTTCTCGCCATTCGAATTACTATTCGGAAGGAGAGTGCGGGGTCCCTTAGACCTCATTAGGGAACACTGGGAGGGAACGGTCACCAGTAACGGTACCCCTATCGTCCCATATGTACTAGAGTTCAGGGAACGCTTGGAGACCCTAATCCAGACGGTACGGTCTAATCTCCAGGCGGCCCAGCAACGACAGCGCAGATGGTACGATAAGGGAGCCAGAGACCGCAGTTTTCAAATAGGACAAAAGGTGTTAATCTTGAAGCCAGTTCAAAATGACAAACTGCAGGCCTCCTGGCAAGGCCCTTATAAGGTGGTGGAACAGGTGTGTGACACCACCTATATAATTGCCCCATGTACAGGAGCAGGCGGTAGACGCATGCTCCACGTTAACATGCTGAAACCCTATCACGAGCGGACCGAAGAAGTAACTGCCATATGTGCCTCGGCCGCTGAGGACCCGAATAATCTACCCCTACCAGACCTATTAGCCCAAGGGGGGGCCAACACAGAATTAGGGGAAGTACAGCTAGGAGACAGGCTGAGCACTAGAGAGCGAGCTCAAATACTAGAGCTTATCCGGGAAAAAGGGGATACATTCTCCAACCAGCCCGGGTATACCCCGCTGGCTACCCACAGGGTAGAGACCCCAGGGCAACACCCTCTTCGACAAACCCCCTACCGCATACCAGAATCCGTAAAAGATCATATGCGGAAGGAGATTGACGAAATGTTACAACTAGGAGTGATAGAACACTCAGATAGCCCATGGGCCTCTCCGGTAGTGCTGGTACCGAAGCGGGACGGAACCACCCGCTTCTGCATCGACTACCGGAAACTTAATGATAAAACAATTTCAGATGCCTATCCCATGCCCCGAATCGATGAGCTATTAGATAAAATGGCCAGGGGCCAGTACCTCACCACAATAGACTTGTGCAAAGGGTACTGGCAGATCCCACTAGCCGAGGATGCCATCCCAAAGTCCGCATTCGTCACCCCGTTTGGGCTATACCAATTCAAGGTGATGCCATTCGGGATGAAGAATGCGCCGGCTACGTTTCAGCGGATGGTGGACTGGTTACTGGACGGATCCCAGGAGTATGCTTGCGCCTATTTAGATGACATAGCAATATTTAGCAACTCCTGGGACGAGCACTTGACCCATATAGGAGCCATCCTCGACCGCATCAGGGAGGCAGGTCTCACGTTAAAACCCAGCAAGTGCCACGTAGGGATGGCCGAAGTGCAGTACTTAGGCCACAGGGTGGGTAGTGGGCGGCAAAAGCCAGAACCCGCTAAGATAGAGGCCGTAGCTAAGTGGCCAACCCCTCGCACGAAAACTCAGGTTTTAGCTTTTCTAGGAACCGCCGGGTATTACCGTAAATTTGTACCTGATTATAGTGCCCTAGCCAAGCCCCTTACTGACCTCACCAAAAAGAACTTACCCAAAGTAGTGACCTGGAGCCCAGAGTGTGAGAAGGCATTCCAAGAACTGAAATCTGCCCTAATTAATGCTCCTGTACTGGCCGCTCCCGATCCAACTAAACGCTTTCTCGTTCATACAGACGCTTCTATGTTTGGATTGGGAGCAGTGCTGAGCCAAGTTGGGGCCGATGGCGGCGAGCATCCAGTCGCTTACTTAAGTCGGAAACTACAACCCAGGGAAGTAAGCTATGCCGCCATCGAAAAGGAATGCCTGGCGGTGGTGTGGGCCCTCAAGAAACTACAGCCCTACTTATATGGCCAACAATTTGCCTTGCTCACAGATCACAACCCGTTGGTGTGGCTAAACCGGGTGTCAGGGGACAACGCTAGACTACTGAGATGGAGTTTGGCACTACAACCATTTGATTTCACCATCCAGTATCGCCCAGGGAAACAAAATGGTAACGCCGACGGGTTGTCCAGACAGACAGAACTTGAGAAATGATCTGTGAGCACTCCTCCGGACATCCCCAAGCAGATCCGTTGGGATCAGACCGTGGATGCCGGCTTATGGTCACAGGGGAGGTGTGTAACGGAACCCATCACTGTTTTACCCTGTTTTATGATTATTATGGTTAAAATATGATCCTAATATATGTATGTTGGTTGATGCTCGGCAGAATATTGTCCCAGACATTTACAGCTACTTGGCATGGGAGATAATCTTGTTACAGCGACTCCGCATAAGATAAAGGAAGTCTATTGTATACAGTGTTTTCATTCTCAGATAAGAACAAAGAAGTGTAATTGAATCAATGTCTGATTGTATCAAAGTTGCCAGGGAGGTGTGACCCCCCTATTGTTCTCTTTATGTGTATTGTGTGTGGCCAAATATGGGCATGGGTATTACCTGTGGCCAAAGAGATGTATAAATATTTCTGCGAGAACAAAATAAAGTCAGTATTCATTTGACTCCCAAATTGTGTGTCGTCCAATATGGGAGGTCGGGAATGGTGAAACTGTAGTGCCTCTTGGGTATTTTATCGTATACCAGCGGAGATTTTGGACTGCGTGTTCCTGCTCCGTTACAGTTACTATAGTGATATTTGTCATTGTGGTTTGTCATGTCCTGGTTGCAATATTTTGGCAATAAATTTATTGTGTCTATACTTATGATTTATACATGTTGACATTGGGCTTAACAAAGCAATGCGATAGTACAAAAGATTGATTATAGTATTGTGAATGTTAAAAACTTCCAATTATTAGTAATAACGATACATGTATTATCTTAATCGTTGCTGGGCAGTGTGATGTTCTAATGTATTCCTACACACCTATCTTTAGAACCTGCTTATGCACTATTAAATCCTACAGATAATCTGCAATGTTTTACGTTTTCACTGGTAAAATCCTATTATCCAAACAAAATCTTAAATATGTAGTGTTTTTGTTTCACAACTTAAAATATACAACAGGGTATAAAAAGGAACAGAACAGCTTTTTTTGATCTCCTCAAATTTTTATTTTTATATGAGCGGAAAATTAATCCAGAGGAAGGCAAACAAAAAAAAAACTTGAAACTACATTCAACACCTCTCCATTCTGTTGAACCTTGATTAATTCTAACTTACTCTATCTAACTACACGTATTACGAAATTTGATAAATAAATTTACTGTGTGGTGAAATTAGTATATTTTATTTATTTAATTGCTAAGGGCCTCATTCTATTAGCTGCCGTAAATCAGCCGTAAGGCTGCGATTCCTTGCGGGGGTTCAGTTAACTCGCGATTCTATTATACGGCCCCGCAAGGATCTCCTTTTACGGCCGGCCGCATATCTTGGAACCGGCCGTAAGCTGTGAAATATAAAAACTCAAAAATAAATTCAAGCCTGCACTGTACAGCTCTGTAAATGCTAGGGATCATATTGGGGGACATGAGGATTAAAAGGAACCCACTCTCAAGCTTGCACATCAGCCCAAACCCAGGTTCAAATTAACTGTTTATTTTCCGGCTGCGGCGTGGGCGGGTCTGAGGTGCTCCAAGCACTCTGGACATTTTTTACATGGATATTTTACGGATATTAAAAATAAAATATTTTACGGATTTGAGTATCGGATAATTATGTGCTATTTTTTCTAACACCTAAAATCCCTTTATAGTCTTCTCAAAGTGCAGGATGGCTTTATTTGAGCTATTTTATGTGCTTAATTGGTGCTAGCGGCACCTCTTTCCTGCAAGTAAGCAGCGGCTCGTTTTTAGCCTTGCAGAGAGGTTTCCCGGATCAATTGAATTGCAAATAGGAATTTCTTACGGCCGAAACTCTTGCGGCCGTTTTAGATCAAAGGCTTTCCTCTGGCGCGAGCGGCCGCAAGAGATAGCAAGGCACCAGCCGCAAGCCTGCCGGAATCCCCGGCCGTAAGGGAATAGAATAGCCGAATAGCTTGCGGCCGGTCCTTGCGGCCCCGCAACGGCTGCGGACGCTAATAGAATGAGGCTCTAAGTCTTTTTTCAGCTTGATAGAACACATGCACTTAATGCATAAATATACGCTCAGACATTTATATAGTTAAATATCATATTTATTTATTTATTTATAAATAAAAAAGAGTAGAGTAAAAAAAAACAATGATTGAGATATTACTGTATAAAGATAATGTTATTTCAAACAGCAGGTGTATAACTTAGAAATAAATATGAAGAGTTATGTAAATTTGAACAGTTGCTGAGTCTTACAAAGTATGCATGCTCATGTCACTGCTTAACTGCTATTTTATTTTATTTTATTTTTTCTACCATAAATTCCAGCATGCTCTTGTGTGGAATGATGTATATTCCTCATAGAAGAAGTACTGTGTTTTTGATATCCTAAAGTCATAGGACATATTTAACAGGGTTAAAAATGAGGATACATGGTTTTAAAAAGTAGAGGTCATTTACCAAGGAAGTATGAAGAACCTGACAATCATCTTTGGTTAACTTAATAATTTTTGTGTGAATCGAAATGTTTAAATGAATCAAATAAATAAGGTTAAATTAATTATTAGCCTTAGACTAGAATCTAGAGCACCCTGAAACGTTAACCATCCTGTTTTAGGAAAGCTGAATTTCCAAGGAATGTACAAATAAAATTGAGTTTAAATAAATATCAGCATCACAAAAGTATAATAAGGAAAATACATTCTCCAACATTTACACGTGTGTTGTCGGATCTTTTTGAGAAACAAAAACATCTTCTTAAGTGTTGCCATTTAAACATTTCATGCATTTGAGTTACTAAAAAACAAAGAGAAAAAAAGTAAATTAAAAGAAGCCATCATAATTATCTATGTTAAACATCAGCAAGAAACTACTACAGTATATCTGTCTTTAACAAAATGATGAACAGTTCGGTCTGGTATCAGTTCGGTATCTTTAATTTCATAATTTTTGATAACCAGATTAAAATGTAGTAATGTGGTAGAAAATAACTATTCAATCCCCCACAGCAAGAGGAGATAGGAATTTTATATGATACAATCAGCAAAATGTTTCACAAGCTTGACTTTTACTGAAGTATGAATCAAAATACATTCTTATATTCTATTAGTGCTATAGATGAAGAACTGTACATTATTTTGAAGAATGCTAGAACTGTTAAGATGTTACTATCATTTCAATTTGATCCACTAGTATAAATTTTAGGTCTGAATTGTATTTTGATATAGTTTAATTTCTCCTCATAGCAAGAACAAATTAACAATTTTAATAGGATTTAAATATCTGATATTCAGGTCATTTGATTCTGAGACCAAAAAACTAATTCATCCTACTTTGAAATTGAATTTAAAATAATAAAATCATACAATTCATATGGAAATTCACATACCTTTCTAGGAGTCTGTTGATAATCTTTTCAACCCACGGAGCACTTGGATCCAAGCACACCAAAACTCCAGATTTTGTAGTAAGGCTGAATAGTGGACAGGAAAATATATTATATCATAACTCAAATAGCTTAGAGTTCCCTTTAATGTATAGTGTTTAGTGCAAATTAAACAAGAAGAAAAGCCTTTTAACTATTGCCACAAATCTAGATACAAAAATTACATTATACAATTTATTTGTAACAAATTCAACCTTGGCTTTGCATTAAAGCTGTGTAATACAGCATGCATAAGCTTAAAGGAAGCCATGTTTGATAATGGCTATGGATTGAAGAGCGAGGCATTTGTGGGCACATTTTGCAGGTCCCAGCTTAGCTTTCCAGAATGCAGTGTAATAACATTTTTTTCTCAGAATTCTGAGCAGGAAGCAGGTTTTTTAACTTGCTTTAGACATTCAAATGTGAACACATGTACTATTTATTTACTGTACTACTGTACGGTGGAGGGCTTCTATCGCTCTTTTGCCCACCATATATTAAATGATTGTTGTGGTGAACTACCTCCTCATAAGGTCCACAACACAGGCTGAGATCCCGCTCCATGCTGATGATAGCCAGTAAGCTTGAAACAGCTGTACATGAATAGGTGGCAAATAATAAATCTGATTAATAGCTGAGACAATAAATCCCCCACCCTTGACTCTTGAATAGGTGATAGAGAGAGCAGAGCACACCTCTCAGGCTCCAACCAGCAGGACATGATGAACACAACTAACATGGGAACTTCTAAACACCAGTAGAGTTTGCTAACATTTCTATAAAAAAGCTTGTATTCTAATGATTTTGCATAACTGCCAACATTACTATTTTTTTTTACATACTTCACAAACATGTGTAGCTGTGCCACTGCCACTGTTATACACCACTATATATACTGTCCTTTAATACACTTTTATATAGCCCAACTGAACCCCCTTTTGTACACACCTTGGTAAAAAAAATAAACTTCATAGTATCTACAATTGTGGTACTTACATAACTTCGACATTTTCACAATTAGGTCCAGCTGGTATTAGCTCCACACTTTTAATTTCACGAAGAGGTATGAATGAAGAATGTGTCTTGAGGCACTGACATCTTAACTCTAGCGAAACACAAGGAACATGCAATTTTTAAATTGTACATGTATTCTGAAATATGATGACATGTTAATTAACTCTTAATTTAATCAAAACACCTACTTTCATTACACAGAATACTACAAGAGCATCCAACACTGTACTACCTATTACTATGGGCTCCATGCATATAAATAAATATCTCATTAAGGTGAGACCTATAGATCCCATGTTATTCAATGAAGCACTTCTCAGCCACTTGAGATGGTTAGTAAATTCTCCCACTATTTGTGTCACATCTTCAATCTGTTTATATATATATATATATATATATATATATATATATATATATATATTTATTTATTTATTTTTTTAAGGGGGGGGGGTATTTTGCTTGGAGAGTCTTTTGCTATCTGTCAAGAGTTAGCATACTTGGACTTTTCAGTTATCTAGTTAATGGGAAAAAAAATTCCTACCTTCAGACACAGTGGTGTACAGCAGACAGAAGAAAAGAACTATGGAGATCATTTTAGTGCACATTCTGCTTGAAGTTTTCCTGTTGCTGGCAGATGTCCTGTCTTGAGCTCTGTTGATTGTTATATGCTCAGCTTATATTTATATGCTGCTGATTTCATGGTCATTCTTATGTCATTATTCATATTACACAGTGGCAATTTCCAAAATGTGTAAGAACCAGCTTGTCTTGCTTTCATGATGATTAACGCATGATGATTAACCCAAAGAATTTTGTGAAATCGGTTTTGCAAAGTGAAAAATTTCAGAATTAAAACAAATTAATTTATATTCCTTAATATATAATTTGGTAAATATGTAGAGGCAGAAGGTTTATAATCTTTTATTTCCTAAAATATCAAATTATGAAATATAATAACATAAGAAAATATATATATATATTCTTATTCTGTTCAAATGTTATATACATAATTATTTTAATTATTCAAATTTTGACTAATTTAATGTAAAACTAAATGCATGTCCTTTATTTTATTAATACTAATCTGTTCTGGAATTTATCACAAAGTTAAATTCATCACAAAGTTACATTTATCACAAACTATTTTTACAAAGTAAAATGTTATGCTTGCTTGACAAATAGCTCCCATAGAAAACATAAGAAATGGATGTATTTTATATTTTAAATCTGATTAGTTTGTCTGTTCTCTGCTTCTTGTCTTCCTATATCAGACTTTTTTGGTGGTGAACAAATGCCACCTACAAGGGAGATGCTGTGACAACCAGTTATGTTTAAACACTATCACGATTAAGCTAAAACTGGCATCTCCAAAAAGAACATCTGATTCGGCAAATTTAAAAGGGCTCTATTTAAGCACACAGCATATTTATTTTACAGAAGTTTTTAGTTAGTGAACTTCTATCCAAAAGCAAGGTCTTCACTAACTAAAAACTTCTGTAAAAAAATATGCTATGTGCTTAAATAAAGCCCTTTTAAATTTGCTGAATCGCAATTTAATAAGGCTGCTCATTATCTGTGGATAGTCTAAGATTCTGACCATTGATATATGGGAGACCATGGGCAACAGACATTTTACATACTATACTGTTGATATGATGTGAAACTAACACGTGCCCTTGATTAGAAGATAGTAATCCCTTATTTTTCTTATGTAAATAAGGATGCTATGATTAGTGAATTAATTAGGGAGATCAGGAAGTTTCATAGACCTGTCAAAGTTCACCAGGGCAGTTTATTTGAAATGCAGTTTGAAGACAGAAATAGCAATGAGCCCAGGTTGGTTTCTTGTCTTTAATAAGTTGGTTCCTGAATAGTCTGCATGTGACTTGTTGATCTGCTTAATAATCAGGCAGTGTTCATATATACATAGCATTCATGTGGCTTATAAGAACATGGGGATGTTTTTTTTTTTTTTTTGCTGCATTAGAAAGAGGGTATTTGATAATTAGTCACATTGTGTTTTCTTTTTTCAAATAAAGGTTTAAGAGCATAAAAACATATTTAAACTGGCAAACTCTCTTGGGGGCTTGCCCTCCGCTAGCCAATGAGATCTACATACTAAAGCATGGTCTCTGCATTCCCTGATAGCCTCAATGAAGTTTAAGCAGGTTGTTTTCATAAAAAACACTTTTGTGATGTTTAAACATGCTTTTTAAAGCTTGAAAAGACAATTGTATTCTAAGTCTTACCCCTTTACAGTTTAATAGTATGGGGTATATGCTCAAAGCAGTAAGGAGTACAATAGACACAATAGATTAATATTGTTAGAACAACATAATATATATATATGCATAGTGTCAGAATAATTTAGCCATCTTAGCCCTATTCTATTAGAAGCTCGTAAATTACTCTAACCCTTAATTTTGGCTGAGGGTATTTGTTGAGATGTATTCTATTGATGCAAGCTTGCAATTTACTTCCTTAAGCCTAAACATGTAAACCCTGTGTTATGCTCAAGAGCCACTGGGATCTCTGGGGAGTGATTCAACTAGCCTGTGCCGTGGGAGGGCATGGGGTGTGCGGGACAAGGAGCCACATTCGGGGCAAACATTGCATGGTTATATGGACTGTTATTTCCCTATAAGCAGGGTGGACATAATTGTGGTACCCCCTTAATGTGTGGGTTAGGTCTGCCTTGTCGACATATCTTGGTTCATAAGAATTGTGGCATTAAAGGCATGTAATTTTAACTGTGATATGGTTGTTGCATGTTTAGGATTTATAATATACAGTACAGGGGCCTATGGATTTTTGGGGTCATAGGCTGGGTGGGGGGGAACTTCAGAAGACAGACGTGGAGGAGCCAGAAGAAGGGTGAGAAAGATCTAATTAGCCATTATGGTTCCCTGGACACCTAGCTTCCTGATAGGGGAAACATAAAGTGTAAATCCCCCAGACCCAAGATAAAAGGTCCCGTTAAGTTTTTAGCCTGTTAGACTCCAACACCACATGGGGCAGTTAAAAAGGCAGACATCATTGATTGACAGGTGGTTTACATGGTTAAAAAGAGAAGGGTTGAGAATTGGTTTAGAGGACTGTTGGTAGGTGGTGTAACTTGGTGATAAGGAATGACCTAAATGTATAAAATGTTGAATGGATGACAATGAAAGGGTGCTCAGGTGGTCATACATAATTTAAGTGTGTTCTCTTTATTGAGGCAAGGGTTAACTCTAATCATACAGGTTACTAATTCTACATCTGCCTAAAAAGAAGAGTTACAGCCAGTAACTCTGCTGCCCTGCCTGATAATTCCCATGTGCCTGTGATTGTCCTGATGGTCCAATAATGGTCTGGTTCTATCTCTGCTAGCAGGAATAATAACAAGAACTATCATGTATCCCTGGGTGGGTCAGAACTAAGTTCTGAACGAGCCCAATTGAAGAAGCGGTCATGACACCGTGCACACACTCGCAAGCTTTTCAGGGGCATAATTATATGATGCTCGCAAACGTTTAACAAACTCACAGCGTGAGAGCCCAAGGAACCAATAGGAAGCCTAAAACGCTTATAAACTCAGTGATAAAGGCCTTTAAAAATCTGTGAAACTTGTAACAATTAGACTGTGTTGTAGCTAAGCAAGTTCACAAGCAGGTCTAAGAGTTGGTGGGTTGGACATTATTGAGAGAGAGAGAGAGAGAGAAGAAGCTGTACTGTAAGTTTCTTTTCCTGATTTCACTTATAATAATTTTTAACACTTAATTCACATCACACATTATTACTGATATCATATAACTCACACACTTAGATTAATACCTAACCATAGCTATACTAACAGCCCTATTAAATTCCCCTAACATGTAAAACATTAGCCCGTAACATAGCCCGCAAGACTTACAGCTATTAAATTGGCCCCGTAAAGCAAGCCGCTGACGATCTGCGGGTTATGAGCGAAAAAAGCCTACAGGACCTGTAACTGCTACACTCCAATTTCGCTGTTCAATTGCAACAAATTCATTGGAATTCAATCCTGTAACCCGCAAAGAGAGCCAAGAAGCCAACAGGTACAAGAGAGGACCCGCAAGGGGGGTAAAGTCCAATCTATAGCACTGTAAATGCAAATATAAACACCCTGCTGTACATATACAGTAGTGGAAGTGATGTTAGGTATTAGAATTAATAGCACAACTTTCTCAAATTAGCAAATTGGCAATATAAAATACTTTATTTCATGTGCAATTTCCATGTTATATCGATCTCGGCAATCAATGCGTTAATACATATAATGGAACTCGCATGTAATAGAATATCATATTTAAGGCTTTATCAATATTGCATTATTTCTGTAATGTGGGTCGAATCGTAACTCGTAGTTATAACCCGTAAGACTTTGAAATCCCACCTCCATTTTTCAGGGACATAACTATGATGATCTCTGTTGCCATTGGCTCCATCGAAACCTGTAACTATGGGTTTGAATTATTGATCACGTTCATGGCCGCGCATCCAACGATAGACAAATGGTTTACGGGTTTGCGCCTTAAGCCCGTAACTTGCGCCAAGGTCTAATTTAATAGCTCTGAAACTCGGCCAAATTTCAAGCCCGCAGCCATTGCGGGTCTCATGTTGCACTTACGGGCTTCAAATTATTGTGGCTGATTGAGTTAGGACACAGCACGTATGCAAGTCCTATTTAGTACTTGTAATATTTTTTACAGAAACTTGATACTTTTTTCAGTTGTGGGTCAGACTTTATTTGTCAGCTAGTGCTACGGTCTAATAGATGTGTAACTTTAATTAATTAGAGATTGTAATGTTCAAGCTGTGCTAAAACCAATGAGTTGTAAGCCCGAATTTGCGTTCTCGGGTGGCCCATAGTTATTGTGGGCGTGTAACTCATAATTGGAATATGAGTAGCTAATAGAATATTTGGCAATTTTAAGGGTGGTTTTAAGTGTGTATAAATTTAAGATTTGGCCAATAGTTAGGGCCCTTAGTTTGTTTGCAATTGTGAGTCTACAAACCAAAATTGTTGGGAGTAGACTTCCATTACATACATTCTTAGGCCGTAACTCTCAATTTAGAAATAGCCAATAGTAAATGAGACCGTCATCAACGTGGAGTTTAAACATCAATCAATGAGGGTTTAGAAGTCCAATATTCAATCGGATTTGCAATCCGGCAATGTACAAAATAATAAAAATGAATGACGATACTGTTCTAGTCCATGTGGGTGGCCTGATATGTATTAACTCCTTGATTACCAAGATTGATATAACATGGAAATAAAACATTTAAAAAAAAAAAAAAAATATATATATATATATATATATATATATATATATATATATTGCAGAATTGCGAGCTTGAGACTGTTGTGCAATTAATTCTTTCATCACTTTCCCTGTCTTTTAAAGTGCAATATAGATTTTTTATTTGCATTTATGGTGCTATGAACAGGTATTTAACCCCCTTGCGAGTCCTATCTGGTACTCGTAGGATTTTCTTCTACATTTGCCATTTACGGGTGTGAAAACATTTGCGGGATTGCGGAATTGTAGCAATTGAATAGCAATTTGCAATTGTAACAGTTACGGGCTTGAAAGATCAAAGGCTTAGCTGGGTGGGAGTTACGATCGCAGGGATTTTCAGCCTGTAACCCCCAGATTGTTTGTGGGTAGCTAAAAGACGCCAATTGAGTAGAAAATTAATTTACGGGGTCAATTGAAGAGGGGCCTTCGTTTTTATATCTTGCATCTGAAAATGCAACAAATCCTATTGTAGAAGTCTGTCCTCGCCTACAATCCCCAGTGGAAACACTAAGCAATATCAAATAGGTACCAAGAAGAATGCATGCTTCTGTAACAAATTCATGGATATACAATGTTAAGAGTAACACTAATCACATTCTGATTTCAACAAACCATTATTGTAGTAATTTGCAATATTAGTTACCTACTCAAAAGTCTTTGCAATTAATGTATTCTTTGTGAATTTGATGCTGATATATAAATTAAACAATATAATTATGCAAAATCTTTTCAAATAGATGTGGTTGATATTGGCCCGAAACCAGGTACATTTTTATATTTAGTTGTTACTTGGCTAGAAAGAATCATTCATGCATTCATCATCACTCCTGAGTATTAAGCTATCAAAGCAAATATATAGAGCTTAATTGTATGTAAAAAAATAAATAAACAAAAAACATGCATTTCAGCATTGGTTTATTTTTCCCAAAATTTCAAACTTAATACATAATACATAATCTTCCTGGCTTTTCCCCTTGTCTGGGAAATGTACCAGGTTAAGTTCTTCAGCAAGAAGTTTAATAGATCTGCCAATGTTCAGAAATGTGTGCTTCTGTAACAAATTCATGTAAATACAATGTTAAGAATAACACTAATCAAATGCTTATTTCAACAAGCTATTATTGTATGTAGTAATATGCAATATTTAGTTACCAACCCAAAATCGTTGCTACTAATTTGTGCTCTATTAAATTGTTTCTGATAGCATCAAATATAAAAATGCAATAATGCTAAATCTTTTCAAATAGATATGCTGATAGTTGCCCCAAGTTGTCTACATTTTAATATTTAGTTGTCACTTAGACCGAATCATTCATGTATCCATCATCACTCCTGTGGATCAAGCTATCAAAACAAATATAGAGAGCCAAAATACATAATTTTTTTTTTTTTTTAAATAACAAAAATATATGTACTTCAGCATTTGTTTAGTTTGCCCAGAATTGCATAATTTAATACATAATCATCCTGGCTTCTCCCTCTGTCTGGGAAATTTACCAGGTTTAGCCAGCTCATTTTGTTCGTGTTTACTTAACGTAATTTAGTAACTGACCAATGTCCTAGTTTTTGCTGGCTGTTAATTTGTGTGATACATTCATGAATGCGTTTCCAGTATGCCAGTCTGCTAGGAGTCTGAAACATTTTGAAATTAAATTCAAACTATATCAAACTTCCTATCAAAAGATCTATAAGGAGTCAGAAATACCATTTAAAGAAATTAATATGTACTCTTTAACATTATTGGTAACTGACATGATACTACCCACAATTACACGTTATACATTGATAATTTTATAAATGGACAGTGATGCATAAACATACTGAATATTGATTTTATATTCAAGAGCACACTAACCTTAAAATGTAAATCCAACTTCTGAAACTTGAATATTTTAGCTTTGTTTACACCAGATATCTGGAGGGGACAGGTTAAAGTGAATTTCAGAGAACAGAGAAGATATCAAAGTAAAGTGACAATGATCTGAACTCACAGCTATAAATATATTGTAAAGGACAAATATGGCCAACAAGTGGCACACTGACTATTGTTGTCTGTACTGTGTAGGTACTCCGTGCTAATGACTTATGTGTCCTATTCTATTTTTGCTAGCCATGCTCCCTTCATATGAGCGTGTCAAAAGTGGCACATTGTGATCGATGCTGGGCCTCACTTCAGAGACAATACTAAATTCTCACTAGGCAACTAGGGCCCCCAGTCAATTGAGGTTTCGGGAGATCCGGTAGCCCGTAAGTGAGGTCGCAAACTAATTCGCTATTCAATTGGCATCTTTTAGATGGCTCGGATCGGCTTCCGAGTTACTGGCTTGAGAAAATGGCGATGGTTAAACTTGTTAAACTTACAGCTCCCAGAAGACATTGATCTCTCACTTTTGCAAGGCTAAAATTGCAAATCACTATTCATTTGCTCCAATTCCCCAAGCCAGCAAATGTTTTCACACACGTAAACGGCAAATGAAGGAGAAAATCTGACGTGCTAGAGAGGACCCGCAAGAGAATTAAACACCTAATTGTAGCACTGTAAATGCATATAAAAAAACACTACTGCACTGTAAATAATGGGGAAAGTGATGATAGACATTAGAATTTATTGCACAACAGTCTCAAGCACGCAAATGGGCAGTATATAAGATTTTTTTTTAGGTTTAATTTCAAGGTTTAATCGATTTTGGATATCAGGCCATCCACATGGACTAGAACAGTATTGGCATTCATTTTCATAAATCTTTACTTTGCAGGTTTGCGAGTCTGGTCACATATCAGACCCCCGAACTTAATTGATTGACATGTAACCTCCATGTTTTACTGCCGTAATAATTGCATGTCTCATTTTCTATTGGCTGATTCAAAATAGGCGGATACGGGCTTGCTAAATTGATCATGTTCCCGCCCTGAAGTGCTACGAGCTATTGCATGGTTATCGTAATCGGAGATGAACAGAGATGAAAGGGAGCCCGCAACACACTTGCAGACATTCGGCTGTCTTCGATTGAGTTGCGGGCTTCAAATTGAATATGGCCCTAGGTTTCAGAATACTGAGCAGAATATCCCAAAATCTCTACAGCTGAAACCTCTACCAGGTTTAAAGGACCACTGCACAGTTTGAAATGTTTAAGTCTGACTGGCAGCATATTAATTAAGGAAAATGTCATATAGCTAGTTTTTAATTAGAAAAAAATATGTAATGCCTCTGATGGACCATGGAGGGATTCATGATACATTAGTGGAAGTGGTATGTTTAAGAGGAGTATTACATATATGGAGAGCTATGGTTGCATTGAATGATGCACAGTGTTGATTTCTGGGTCAGTGAGGTTGAAGGGGTGTCGTGTCAATTTAAATTTTATCAATTTTACCAAACAAAGGCTCTGAACCCTGTTCCCTCCTCCCACCTCCCTCTCTCCACTGATAACTAAAAACAAAGCCCTCCATCATTCAGCTCTAAGAGTGTGATGTAACAAACACAAAATGCAGATGCTAATATTGTTAGTTTGGTACATACTTGACAAACAAACTTTTATTTTGAATTGCAGTTTTAAATTTGCAGGGTTGCTTTTATGCATTTTTGATAGTTCCTATATACACTATGCATATTTCAAATACAGTAGACTGGTAGATGCCAGATAAACATAGTTTATGGTTGCTTGAGAGTCATTAATAAAAGAGGCCTCGATTAGCTGCACATAGGATGTTCTGCTAAGTATATTTGTCAGTGAGGACTGTTCTAGCAGCAGCAGCTTTCACTATTCACTTCACACAGGTATGTTTTGCAGGAGGGTGCGGTGCTGAACCCGGGGAATGTAACCCCAACACTGCACTGGCTTAGTCACTCATGCCTGTCTGCTTCCAGGTAAAACTGAATTGCAGAGACATACAGTGGATGCAATTTAGGTGCCTGTAAGCATTTTGTGGCATGACAACCTGGCTCCTAGAATTTGTTGAGCCCTGTAAAATTACATTTTTATTTAAAGTACAGTATTAATTTTTTTTCTGTTTGCTTGAGAGTTCTGGTTGCTTGAGTTCTGGTTAACTGAGAGTCTACTGTAATATCCCATTCCAAGAGTTCAATAATGTGTGAGGTGTATAATTCTTAATATTAGAAAGTCGATAATTTCAAAGTTATCTGGTGTCATCATGTACAGATCTCATCTGATAAACCACTAATAGCAAATAGATATGCTTAAAAATATATCATAAATAATAATTTTTAGTATGTTTAATGTAGACTTGATTTTGTTTTTCAATGTGCAATGAGTTTATATTTGAGCTTTATATAGAGGATCACGTTACCTTTATATCATTGCATTTAGATTTCACAAATTTTGACATTATCAATCATATCTTAATAATTTTATTTTATCATCACATGATCATTTTGTGTCATAACAAAACTCCATTAATTTTATTTTAGCAATAAAAATAATGTATTGTTAAATGGATGATATTTCAAAAAATTCTCTGGATAATGTCCCCATTTTAGAATGGTGGAAATAGACTGTCTCAACATTTTTTTTCTGGAAAATATCCTATGACATAAACTCATTAAACATAGGAATTTTATTGTAGGATCAGTATCTGCTGGAATTTGTTATAAACATTTTTTTATAAGACCATCTGACCATGGGACTCTTTATCATTGATTGGCATGTTCAAATTCTTTGTTTCCATTTCTGTAATTTAAAGATTTTAGGATTGCAAGAAATGTTAATCTCTCATGGAAGTTATAGACAAGTTATATACTTCTGTGTTATACAAAGACCTGTAGTAACCCATATATTCAGTAACTATTTTTTTCTGGCTGTAATAGGATTAATGTATTATCTATTTCTATTTGAGAAATGTGTTTTTTGCAGTCTATCCCATTTCAATATTTTATTGAAACTATGGCCTTTATTACATTGTAAGACAGCTTTTTCCCTGTGGGCATTGTTACCGGCAGCTTTGTGGATCTTTGAAATGGCCCCTGCAACAAAATACTCTTAACTTTTACATCCTCTTAGCTAGGGGGCATACACACAAGTTGTCTGCTCTAATGTGTGCTCACAACCAGCCTAATGTGTATTTAGAATCAGGGCCGGATTAACATTTCTGGCGCCCCTAGACACAGACACCTTATTCGCCCCTGAATGCAGGTATACATGGTATACTGCCCACACCCCTCTGTCTCCTAACAGCTATAAGACATACAAATGGGTTGTGAATGCTGTAGTTATATACATACATACATACACACACATATATATATATATATATATATATATATATACACACACACATACATATATACATACATGCTATGCAAGGCATATGGCTATATGTACTAAGGCGTGAAGCTTGGAGAAATATTATAGGTGACCGATTTTAGCATATCTGTTTCATAAGACTTTATTAGAATATTGAGTATACATATGAGATTGTTTATGCATATATGAGATATTTATGACACACATGTATGAAAAAAATACTTATTAGGGCATAATTTTGCAAATGCCTCTAAGTAATTTTAAATACATCCAAAAGGTTTAGTATCGGGCACTATAATACATAATATTTTGTTCTATAATGATTGGAGGTAGCAGGGGAATAGGCAGAGGGGGTCATAAGCCCGCCGCATTTCTTTAATTTAGCTTACACTAAACACATAAGAAAATCACAAGCACATCACAAAGTAGATTTAGAAACACTATCATCATTATTTATTTTTTTTCAAAACATGTTCACTATATTTTCTTAATGTTATCATTAAATTCTATGAATTTAAACAAAGATTTACCCAGTTTCCAACTAGAAAAACTGTCTGTAGTCATCTGCTCTACTAGTATAAAAATAACTTGGGCACGATCTGTTCATGACATGTCCCTTTTTTTTCTATTAATGCTATTTTAACTATTTATCAAAACACAATTAACACTTTAATCTCGAAACATGTTTTAGTTACATTAGAAATAAAGGTAAAATTACCATTCATTGTATAGATCAAAAGTATATAATATTTTGGTTAATTTTTTAGACATCTGTAGTTGATATTAGTCTACTGGGAATCACTTAATACATTTCCTATTTTTCTTTTGATGCAGTATAATAGTTAGATGTTCATATATACTTATAATACCTTTTTTTACCTTTAATTCACTAAATTTTAGCCATTGCTTTGTTAAGAAATTCAAAATTGTACTTGTTTAATGTTTAACACTAACAGCCTTATTAAATTGTGATTCAGCCAATTGAATAGGGCTCTATATAAACACAGAGCATATTTTTTTACAGAAGTTTTTCGTTAGTGAACTTCTATCCAAAAGCAAGGTCTTCACAAACTAAAAACTGCTTATATAGAGCTACCTACTCAATTGGCCAAATCACAATTTAATAAGGCTGTAGGAATTTAAATATTCTATTAAGTGTAAACAATATTCTTCATTTCTGTATTGATGCAATGTTTTCAGTAATCTGTATGATAACCCCTCTTAACATAGGTTTATAATTAGAACAAATTATTTCTAAAAAGATTTTCCTGTTCATGAACATATTATCTCCCTTCCTCCAGAGGGTTTGTAAACATATACAGCCTTATTAAATTGCGATTCAGACAATTGAATAGGGCTCTATATAAGCACAGAGCATATTTTTTTTTAGTGAACTTCTATCCAAAAGCAAGGTCTTTACTAACTAAAAACGTCTGTAAAAAAAAATATGCTGTGTGCTTATATAGAGCCCTTTTAAATGTTGATCGCAATTTAATAAGGCTGATAATACATAATGTCCTTCTCTACTCCAAATGTGAAAGCCATGTTTTAGAGAATTCAAGCCCTGTGCAACTTTTGTAATGGTTTTAATGTTCATTATTACAGGTATAATAATTATATAACTGTTTACAGTCATCTCAACCTTATCATAAATCTGAATGGTAACAAAACAGTTCCATCTCATTTTACATTTAGCCCCTAACCCAAATACCTCTTTTGAGGCTAATTTTTTTCCGTCCCAAATTATATTTTCCCAAATTTGTCTCAAAGTCTGTGGGGACAATGTGCAGTAATGAATATCAACAAAATAACAGTTGTAAACCTCTATATTATAACTCAAAAACAGAAAGTGATAAATACACTGAAAGCAGACCAATTTTAAAATTTGAATTTTTACCTCCAAATCTAAAACATTTCTTCTTTAACTTACTAGCAAATAATCCTTTCTAAATATTTGAAAGAAATATAATACAAATGAATTCTAATAGTAAAATATATGTGAATAGAAATGTTTTATACTTTCATAAAGTGTATGTGCGCAATGAAAAGTAGATTTTAAAATAAAAACAATTCCCCTTCATATCCCACTCTGTAAAACTTTGCAATCATTTTGCAATATTAAGTTAATATCTCAAAAGAAGAAAAAGCATTAAATAAGGAAAACATATTCTTCAGTTTTTTAATTTTAAATTCTATCAATATCTGTTACTGTGTACATCAGTCAATAAAGCCAAATCATACTATGTTTTCACGTTCAATAAATTACGTTTCTTTAGATTTACCTCTCATGTTTAACACCTTCTAAAGTGGCCTTATGTTTCAAGGAATATTAATAATTAAAAAATGTATTTTCTTAAAGCACACTTAAACATCTTAGTATAGACCCCTTAGATTGATATCACATATTATAATTGTCAAACTGCGATTCGTCGTCACGCTTGCGACGAATCGCAGTTTGACAATGATCCGATAGCAACTTTGCGATCGTATCAAGCGCAAGCGCATGCGCAATGCGCATCGTAAACTGCGCATTGCGCAGAAGTAGCCACGCTTGCACAGAGCGCGGCAGGAGCAACACGCATGCGCAGAGCGCCGCGTGAGTCGCGCATGCGCAGTGCGCGGAGCAAGCCGCGCATGAGCACAACACAAGCCGCGCATGCTCAATGCGCGCTGTGAGCAGATGCACAGAGGGAGCGGGGGGAAGAGGCACAGAGGGAGGGTGGAAGAGACACAGGGGGAGAGGCACAGAGGGAGAGGGGGGAAGAGGCACAGAGGGAGAGGGGGAAGAGACACAGAGGGAGAAAGGGAAGAGGCACAGATGGAGAGGGTGGAAGAGACACAGAGGGTGGAAGAGACACAGAGGGGGGGAGAGTCACAGAGGGAGAGGGGGAAGAGGGAGAGGGGGGAAGAGACACAGGGTGAGGGGGGGGAAGAGACACAGAGAGAGGGGGGAAGAGACACAGAGGGAGGGGGGAAGAGACACAGAGGGAGGGGCGACAGACACGGGGCAGAGACACAGAGGGAGAGGGGGGAAGAGACACAGGGTGAGGGGGGGGAGAGACACAGAAAGAGGGGGGAAGAGACACAGAGGGGGGGGAGAGACACAGAGGGAGAGGGGGGAAGAGGGAGAGGGGGGAAGAGACACAGGGTGAGGGGGGAAGAGACACAGAGAGAGGGGGGAAGAGACACAGAGGGAGGGGGGAAGAGACACAGAGGGAGAGGGGAAGAGACACAGAGGGAGGGGGGACAGACACGGGGGAGAGACACAGAGGGAGGGGGGGAGAGACACAGAGGGATAGGTGGGAAAGAGACACAGGGGAGGTAGAGGAGGGGGAAAAGACACAGGGGAGGTAGAGGAGGGGGAAAAGACACACAGGAGGGAGAACAGGGGGAAGAAACACAGGGGAGGGAGAACAGGGGGAAGATACACATGGGAGGGAAATGGGGGGGGGAGAGGGGAACAGACACAGGGGGAAGGGGGGAACAGACACAGGGGGAAGGGGGAAAGAGACACAGGCCAGGGGGGAACAGGCACAGAGGGAGAGGGGGGAAGAGGCACAGAGGGAGAGTGGGAAGAGACACACGGGGGAAGAGGTACAAAGAGAGGGGGGAAAGAGGCACAGAGGGGGGAGACACAGAGGAAGGGGTGGAGAGACACAGTGGAGAGAGGCACAGAGGGGGGAGACACAGAGGAAGGGGTGGAGAGACACAGTGGCGAGAGACACAGAGAGAGGCGGGGGAAGAGGCACAGAGGGAGAGGGGTGGAAGACACAGAGTGGGGAGAGACACAGAGGGAGAGGGGGGAAGAGACACAGAGGGAGAGGGGGGAAGAGAGAGAAAGGGAGGAAGAGGCACAGAAAGAGGAGGGGGAAGAGACACAGGGGAGTGAGAGGAGGGGGAAGAGACACAGGGGAGAGAGTGCAGGGGGGAAGATGCACAAGGGAGGGAAATGGAGACACAAGGAAGGGGGGAACAGACATAGGAGGAGGGGGAAAGAGACACAGGCCAGGGGGGAACAGACACAAGGGAGGGGGGGGGGGGGACACAGGGGGGGGGAAGAGATGCATGGGAGGGAGAAGGGGGAAAGAGACACAGGGGAGGGGTTTAGAGACACGGGAGGGAGAGGGAGGTAAAAACACAGGGGGGCAGGAGATACAAGGGAGGTAGACGAGGCGGAAGGAGACACAAGGGAGGGAGAGGAGGGGGGAAAAAGACACGAGGGAGGAAGTAGACAGAGGGAGAGACTCTCAATGAACTCCAAAGGGGCTCATTGCAAGGCCTGTGATAAGCGCCAAAGGCGCTCATCACAAGGCCAGTAAAGTAGAGGGGGAGAGGCTTACATTGTGTGGCAAACAGCATTGCCAGGCTTCAGTTTTTATTGCCGTCATTTTTGACGGGCAAGTCGCTAGTTAATTATATTCCATTTACATGCTCACTCTTTCATTCCTCATATACAATCAATCCCAAAATCTTGTCATTTCCACCCCAAAACATCTCCAAAATACATCACTATCTTACCCAAGTAACAGCTGAAATTCTAATTCACTCTCTCATCATATCCCGCCTTGACTACTGCAACACACTCCTTGCTGGCCTCCCCATCACCTGTCTGTCCCCACTCCAATCCATATTTGAACACATCTGCTAGACTCATCTACCATCATTTGTCCAGTATCTGCAGCTCCACTCTGTCAATCACTCCACTGGCTTCCCATAGCCTCCAGAATTACATTTAAAATCATGACCATCACATATATAATTGTGAGCATGCGGGTTGTTGCTAACGCTGCAGGCTCGCGTAGCGAGGGCCGCAGTTGCTGGCATGGAGCTCCGAAGGCGCTCCTTGCCAGCAACTGCGGACCTCGCAAAATTTAGGGAGTTACGAAACCAAAATACGAGACACGTTACGACCCATTACGACCTTGCAAAAAACGGGCGAAACCTGCGCACATGAAAACATGAAAAACACAATAAATACACACAACAAATACATAAAAAGATTACCTACAGCAAGGGGGGGCACGCAGGACGTCGAAAACTGAAGCTACACCTCAATTTAACTCCAAATAAAAGAGTTTAGACACCCAAAAATCCCCTAAGCGAGAGAAAAAATGGCTGCTACAGCACTCTAAAGACGCAAAACACCACCAAACACATACGGATTTTCCGAAAAAGACGTAGGAGATCCGAAAACAAGGACACAACCCGCGGGACCCCAAACACATTAGAAACACAATAAATACACACAACAAACACATAAAAAGCTTACCCACAGCAAGGGGGGGCACCCAGGACCTCTGCAAGTGAAGTTACACCTCGATTTAAGTCCAAATTTCGGAGTTTACACACCCGAAAATCACAGAAGCGAGAGAAAAAATGGCCGCTGAAACAAAAAAAAAACAAGGCTAAAAGACCCGAAACACGCAAAAAAACACCAAACACCTACGGATTTTCCGAAAAAGTCGGACGAAATCCGAAAACAAGGACGCTAAATCAGCCACAGACGCGTACCACCCATTAGGCGCAATTTTAGAACACTAACTTATACAATCCGGAAGTACACAGCTACCCTAACGGATTTTCCTCGCACACGCACACTATTTACACTACACACTGCACACATTGCTGACACTTACAAAGCAGCTCCACAGCACTGAAAACACACATTGTAAGCTGCAGCAACATCAAAACAGATTGCCAGCTCTTCAACACAATGCTTCCTGCATATATTACTTGAAAATAGGTAAAGTACATTCCTTTTTTAATGTATTATTTATTTGATTACCATACACCAAACAGCATTAGCTCACTTACAATTTTATTGCCGTCCTTTTTTGACGGGCAATATTCTAGTAACATATAAAGCTCTCAACAACAATGCTCTCAGCATCATATGACACTTAGATTGCACACAGGTAGACATCATTTCACTAATTATGTGACATCTGAAGGTAATTTGTTGCACCAGAGCTTTTTATGGGCTTCATAACAAAGGGGGTGAATACATACGCACATGCCACTTTTCTTTTTTCTATTTCTAAAAAATTGTTTTATGTATATATTTTTCTCATTTTACTTCACCAACTTAGACTATTGTGTTCTGATCCATCAGATAAAATTCAGATTAACAAAACATTGAACTTAAGGCTGTAATGTAACAAAATAGGTAAAAAGTCAAGGGGGTAAATACTTTTGCAAGGCACTGTATATGTTATATGTTATTATTATTATCATAATTTATTTGAAATGCGCCAACATATTCCATAGCGCTATACATGGATTACAATCAAGGCAAAACAATAGCAATATTAACACGTTGCAAAGGCCCTATCTTTGAGCTTAAGGGGTGTCCAAAGTGCTTTCTCCTAAGTACCTGGTAAGACTGAAAACTTGCAAACTTCTATATTTATAGAAAAGAAAGACTAATAGAAACCTAGCATGATAAATGTAAACTCACTGGTTATGGAAAGTTATTCACTCCTTTATTCTTACATTGAGTAATATTACTAAAATGCAATTTTTATTTCAGATTTTTTTTAAATTGCTAAATATTAAATAATATGTGATTGGTTATTTATTACTGAAATGTTATTTTTGTTATATTGTTATTACACATAGTATACAATTGCACATTCAATAAAATATATACATTGTTTATAATAAATATATTTATGTCTCGTTATTTATTATTACCATACATAAACATACTGATATAAAGACATACAAAGACATAATATTTGGGATTTGGACATTGGGAGATTCAAATTACGTCTAAAAGATATGTTATGCTTATATATCAAGGTCATTAGGTGGGCAAAGATTTCAATTGGTCCCATAGCATCCACTTGGCCTTTGTTTTTTGTGGAAATTCTCATTTCTGACAATATAGTCCACCTCGATATTTCTATTTCTCAATACTATTGTATCAATTTAAAAAATTCAATCTTATATGCTTTCCATCCCCAATCACCCCGACAATGATAGTTATTGAAAAAACTACATCTAATACAATGGGAAATTGGAAAGATGGAAAGCCATTAACTTTGGTGGAAATATATCAGGATGGCATGCTTAAAACTTTTAAAGAATTAGTAAGGGAAAATAACATGCCCAAGGAAGGGTGGCTTAGATACAGTATAATTATCAAACAATTAGCAATATCAAAATCAAAATTGAATAATTATACTGAAAGAAAATTGACACTTTGAGAATATACTCAAGGGTTGTAAAGCAATCTCTATTTCAGGTCTTCATAAATTAATTAGATTAATTATTGGCGACAATAAAACGCTAGCTATGCAAAACTTGGAATTAGACCTAAACATGACATTTTCTAAAGAGGACTGGTTTAGGGCAAACAAAGCAACTGAAAGATATATTAAATGTGTTCCTTTTAGAGAGACTTATTTTAACTTAATTCAAAGGTGGTACAATGTGCCAATACAGCTATCCAAATTTGACCCTAAAATCCATTCTAAAGATTGTTGGAGAGGATATACAGCTCTAGGAATGCAAATACACATGTGGTGGTCATGTAATAAAACTAAAGCTTTTTGGGTTAACTGTTTATGCTACATCTCTATAGTGTTAGGTTGAGAGGTGAAGCCTGTAACGGAATTTGTTCTCTTTCATATTAACTCTCAAAAATTAAAAGTCAGGGAATTAGGTATTGCTATACACATATTAATGACAGCAAAATGGCTAATTGGAAAACATTGGAAAATGGGTACATGTCCATCATTCAATGAAATGTATTACTGAAATAATATTGTGCAATGAAAACAAGAGAATTACAGAATGGACACAGGTATTACCTGGGGAACTGAGAATAGAACATATAGTTTTCTCATATCTTGCTCAAATATGAGTACTAAGATGCATTTGAAACGGTAACATGTGCGTCAATTGTCACACGTAGTAATCACATATATAGTTGTGAGCGTACGGGCCGTTGCTCACGCTTGCGGGCTCGCAAAGCGAGCCCGTGGCCCTCGCCTGCTCACAACTATATATGTGATGTCTTCATGCCAGCAACTGAGGCCCTCTGCGCGAGCCGCGGCTGCGCGAGACCGCGGCCCTCGCATCGCGAGGGCCTCAGTTGCTGGCATGGAGCGTCGAAGGCGACCCATGCCAGCAACTGAGGCCCTCGCAAAGGTGTGTGAGTGTGCTCCCGTTCCCTGTCTATGTGTCTGTCCCTCCATCCATCCCTGGTGTGTGAGTGTGCTCCTGTTCCCTGTCTGTGTGTCTGACCCTCCCTCCATCCCTGGTGTGTGAGTGTGCCTCCCTCTGAGCCTGGCTCCCCCAGGGGTCCTGTTTACACCGTGGAAGACAGCAGGCAGGACGCCCTCAGGATGGGGGAGGAGGTCAGGGGTCCGAGGGCTGTCGGGATATGGCCTGGGGGGAGGCTGAGACTGGGGACCCCAGGAGATAAAGGGCTGCACCGGCGATAGCCCCGCCCGTGTCTCTCACCCAATATTTTGGCCCACTCTCCTCACACTACACTCTCCATTTCTGACTTTTAACCCCTCCGACCTCTTCTCTTTTTCCCTTAAATCCTCTGAACCCAACTCATATCTCCCCTATCTTCTCCCCCTCCTCTATCCCATCTATCTCCCCCCACACTCCTTCTACCAACCTCCACACTCCTTCCCCCCCCCCCTCTCTGCCCCTTCTCTCCCCCCTCTCTTCCCCTTCTCTCCTCCCCTTCTCTCCTCCCCTTCTCTCCCCCCTTTTCTTCTCCTCTCCTTCTCTCTCCCTCGGCCCTCGCATAGCGAGGGCTGTGGGTGAGGGCCTCAGTTGCTGGCATGGAGCGCCGATCACCCACGGCCCTCGTGAAGCGAGCCGTGGACCTCGCGTAGCGAGGGCCTCAGTTGCTGGCATGGAGCGCCGAAGGCGCTCCTTGCCAGCAACTGAGACCCTCGCAAACTTTAAGTTGCAACGCAAATAACACGCCACACCAACTACGCCCCTAACAAACTTTACCTCGCAACGCAAACAACATATGAGACACGTTACCACACATTAGGACCTCGCAACAATCGGACGCAACTCGCGAACATTACAAATTTCAAAACACAATAAATACACACAGCACATACATAAAAAGCTTACCTACAGCAAGAGGGAGCATCCATGACCTCAAAAAAAAAAAAACTTACACCTTCATTTAACTAAAAATAAAAGAGTTTGAACACTACAAAATTTGCTAAGCGAGAGAAAAAATGGCCGCAGAACAAAACGAAAACGAGGCTACAGCACTCTAAACACGCAAAACACCACAAGAAACCTGCAAAACACCACAAACGACCTACGGATATTCCGCTAAGACGCATACCACACATTACCCGCCATTTTACGCCAATGCGGAAGTACACAACTACGCTAACGGTTTGGTCTTGCGCACGCACACTATTACACTGCACACATTCATCACACTTACACAGCAGCTCCACACCACTAATGCTGCAGCAACATCAAAACAGATTGCAGCTCTTCAACACAATGCTTCAAAATAGGTAAAGTATATTCATTTATTAATGTATTAGATATTTCAGTACTACACACAAACAGCATTAGCTACCTTACAATTTCATTGCTGTCATTTTTTGACGGGCAATTTGCTAGTAACATAATAATAAGTTACTCTCTGGGATCATTTGTAGCCTTATACAATCCAAAAATTGGTCTATAGCATAGGGAGTTAGTGTTCTAAATAAATTTGAGAATTAATACAATATTGGTTAGATCTAACATCTCATATGATTAGTATGTGTTTAGCTCCCTCTCCAAACCCAGGCTAAATTAACATTCATTGAAACAAAAAAATGGCCATTCAGGAGTAAGCAGAGGCTGAAACATTTAGGGTTGCTGTCTGTGCTGCAAAACAGACTCATATGAAAATAAATAGTACTTTCTAACATGTTCCAATCTGTGCAGTTTACTCACATTAGATTACACCTGCAGTTGTCTGTTCTCCTGCATCACTGCTGCTGGTGTTTACATTTACAAAATAGAAAAAAAGAAGGACAGAACACTTTACAGACAGCTGTTATAATTCTCACAGTAAGGTGTGTTAAATCACAAATGGGGAGAAACATGAATCTGATACTATAAATACAAAAAAAATTAAACTTATATTGATGTACATTAAAAAAAAATCACAATTGTTAAAATACGTTGGTTAAAAAACAGTGTATATACAAGACAACTAGCTGTCTAACCTTCAGATGACTTTTCGCAATTGTAACATCAGTATAGAAATGTTAGTATCTGTTTAACTGTTAGAATGCAAAATATTAAATATCAGATTATCACAAATATAGTTGTGAGCATGCGGGTTGTTAACGCTTACAGGCTCATCCCTACGCCCCCTTACGACTTTCGTACCACAAATGCGGACCCTCGCAAAGCGAGAGGCCGCATTTGCGGAGGTGGAGGCTCTTTGGCGCCCCACAACCGCTTATAAACGCCCACACACGCTGCACTTGGAAAACAAAAACAAAACACGCAATGACGAACTACGGGACTTAGGAATAAAAATTTGCGGCCTTACAACAAAAAAACAAAAACCATTACGGACTTGCAAAAATACGACTTTAACGGACAAACCGGCAACAGCAAAAAAAACAACAAAAAAAAACATTACCCACACCAAGGGGGGACACCCAGGACATTTGGAAGTCAGGTTACACCTCGATTTCACTCACATTTCCAAAGTTTAAACACTCGATAATCCCCTAAGCGACAAAAAAAATGGCCGCCCAAAAAAAACAAAAACGAGGCTAAGGACGTAAAATTTTAAAACGTACTCGCAAAACTGAACCAACTCTCAAGAACACTTCATCCGGCACGTAAAACACATTATGCGGGACGTACCACACACAAAATCGCCACCATTTCACATGAAACAAATAACTACTATCCGCAAAATGGTGGATGGAAAGCAAAATCCCGGCTGGAACGCAAATAGCGCATGCGTATTGCGTTCTAACGGTTTCTACTTCACCTCCAATTACACACTTTCCAGAAATGTAGACATTTCTCCTCAGGTGATGAACAGTGTGACTGCACATTTCACTGGTGGCGTTACTTCTGAAGCAACTTCATTATCACGTTAGAAGCTTACAATCTGCAAATTACAACAAAGAGGTAAGCTATAATACATTTATCGTATATACTCGAGTATAAGCCGAGTTTTTCAGCCCTTTTTTAAGGCAAAAAAGGGCCCCCTCGGCTTATACTCGAGTCACTCTCCCCCGGTGTGTCTCTAACCCCCCGGTGTGTCTCTAACCCTCCGTGTGTCTCTCTACCCCCCCCCGTGTCTCTCTAACCCCCCCGTTTGTCTCTAACCCCCCCGTGTGTCTCTAACCCCCCCGGTGTGTCTCTAACCCCCCCGGTGTGTCTCTAACCCCCCCGGTGTGTCTCTAACCCCCCCCCCGTGTGTCTCTAACCCCCCCGTGTGTCTCTAACCCCCCCGTGTGTCTCTAACCCCCCCGTGTGTCTCTAACCCCCCGTGTGTCTCTAACCCCCCGTGTGTCTCTAACCCTCCGTGTGTCTCTAACCCTCCGTGTGTCTCTAACCCTCCGTGTGTCTCTCTACCCCCCTTTGTCTCTTTCTCTACCCCCTCCTCAACCTCAACCCCCCTCCTCCACCTAAACCCCCCTAAATACCTCCCCCTCTCCCCTCACTTACCTGCTTGTGATCCGGCCTCTGCTCCTTGACCCGGCGCCGGCACGCACGTGACGTCACATGCTCGCCGCGTCATTAGCATATACCGGGTGCCGGCACCCGGTATATGCTAATGATGCGGCGTGCATGTGAAGTCACATGCGCGCCGGGTCAAGGAGCGGAGGCCGGAGCACAAGCAGGTAAGTAAAGGGGAGAGGGGGGCGGTATTTAGGGGGGTTTGGGTGGAGGAGGGGGGTTTAGGTGGAGGATGGGGGTTGAGGGGGGTTTAGGTTAAGGAGGGGGGTTGAGGAGGGGGGTTGGGGTTGAGGGGGATTGAGGGGGAGGTTGAGGGGGGTTGAGGTTGAGGAGGGGGGTTGAGGTTGAGGAGGAGGCTGAGGATGGGGGGTTGAGGATGAGGATGGGGGAGTTGAGGAGGAAGGTTGAGGAGGGGGTTGAGGATGGGGGGGTTGAGGAGGGGGGTTGAGGCAGGAGGTTGAGGATGAGGAGGGAGGATGAGGAGGGAGGTTGAGGATGAGGAGGGAGGTTGAGGTTGAGGAGGAGGGGTTGAGGAGAGGGGTTGAGGGGGGAGGTTGAGGAGAGAGGATGAGGATGGGGTTGAGGATGGGGGGTTGAGGAGGGAGGTTGAGGAGGGGGGTTGGGGTTGAGGGGGGTTGAGGTTGAGGAGGGTTGAGGTTGAGGAGGGTTGAGGAGAGGGTTGAGGATGAGGATGGGGGAGTTGAGGAGGGAGGATGAGGATGGGGGGCTTGAGGATGGGGGGGTTGAGGAGGGAGGTTGAGGAGGGCGGTTGAGGAGGGGGGGTTAGGGTTGAGGGGGGGTTGGGTTTGAGGAGGGTTGAGGATGAGGGGGGGTTGGGTTTGAGGAGGGTTGAGGATGAGGATGGGGGGGTTGAGGATGGGGGGGGTTGAGGAGGGAGGTTGAGGAAGGGGTTGAGGATGGGGGGTTGAGGATGGAGGTTGAGGATGAGGAGGAGGGGTTGAGGAGGCGGGTTGAGGTTGAGGAGAGGGGTTGAGGATGAGGAGGGGGTTTGAGGATGGGGGGTTGAGGATGGGGGATTGAGGAGAGAGGATGAGGATGGGGGGCAGAGGAGGGGGGTTGAGGATGAGGAGGGAGGTTGAGGATGAGGAGGGAGGTTGAGGATGAGGAGGGAGGTTGAGGAGGGAGGTTGAGGATGAGGAGGGAGGTTGAGGAGGGAGGTTGAGGATGAGGAGGGAGGTTGAGGATGAGGAGGGAGGTTGAGGAGGGAGGTTGAGGATGAGAAGGGAGGTTGAGGATGAGGAGGGAAGTTGAGGATGAGGAGGGAGGTTAAGGATGAGGAGGGAGGTTGAGGAGTGGGATTAAGGAGGGTGATAAGGGAGGGGGGAAGAGACACAGGGAAGGGAGAGGTTGGAAGACACAGGGGAGGGAAAGGGGAGAAGAGACACAGGGGAGGGAGAGGGGAGAAGAGACACGGAGAGAGAGGGGGACACAGAGGGCACAAGAGGGACACAGGGGGCAGCACATATCCCACCCTCGGCTTATACTCGAGTCACTCATTTTGCCCAGTATTTTGTGGTAAAATGGGTGCCTCGGCTTATACTCAGGTCGGCTTATACCCGAGTATATACAGTAATTAATTAATTCATTCATAAAAAAAAAAGGTTGCTTTCAAATATTGACAACAACAACCGTATTCATGTGTAGTAACATTTCAAACATACATATATGCCTATGTGCCCTAAAGTAATCACAATTTTTAAAAAAAAGAATAAAAAGTTATACATTTTATTCATATCTATTTAAAAAATAAATGCCTTTTACCAAAAAAATATACACACATATATATTTATGATGCATTCTAATATTTCCCTTTTCTTCACATTTCCAACAGACTCTGCATCAACAGCGTCACTGAATAATTTTCAGCGATGCACGGTTTCAGACGCACTGTGAAATCTGCAGAATTTAACTCACGACAAAGACAGAACAGGTCATTTACACAAATACATTTCATTCACAAAAAGAAGATGCTATTCTTTTAAAAAAAAAAAAAATTACACAAAAAAAAAAAAAACAGACACTGCCTGAAGATTGTCGCAGGAACATTGTCAGCAGGGTCCCTCTGTCATTTATAGACAACTAATAATTCAACCAAGTTATAGTATAACAAGTAAAAAAAAAAAAGAAACACTGTTTGCTGTGCGCCAATGTCAAAATGAAAAAAAAAACAGCTAATAATAATGATGCACACAAAACAGGATACTCCAACAAATGTTGTTAACACATATGAAATAGAACAATGAATCCTGTTTTGTCTGCACCAACCACATTCATAACCCATAACCTAAACCTATAATCCCAAAAGTGG
The DNA here is from genome assembly GCA_027410445.1 of Discoglossus pictus. NCBI lineage: Eukaryota > Metazoa > Chordata > Amphibia > Anura > Alytidae > Discoglossus > Discoglossus pictus. The sequence continues at coordinate 207,932,203 of CM050163.1, forward strand.
CTTACAGAAAACAGGATACTACAAAATATATTGGGAGCATATACAAAATGTAAGAATAAATCCTGTTTTCTGTGCAATAACCTATAAGTCTAAACTCACAACCTAAACCTCTTATGACAACACTGGCATACACAAAACAGGATAGTACCACAAATATTGGTAATACATACAAAATTTAACAATACATCCTATTTTCTGTGCCTGAACCTATAAGCCTAAACCCACAACCTAAATCTCTAATGACAACTGTGGGGTACACAACTAGGATAGTACCACAAATATTGTTAACACATACAAAATTTAAGAATAAATCCTGTTTAGTGTGCCATAACCTACCTATAAGCCTAAACCCAGAACCTAAACCTCTAATGACAACACTGGCGTACACAAAACAGGATAGTACAACAAATATTGGTAACACATTCAAAATTTAAGAATAAATCCTGTTTTGTGTGCCCGAACCTATAAGCCTAAAACCACAACCTAAACCTCTAATGACAACACTGGCATACACAAAACAGGATAGTACAAAAAAAATTGGTAACACATACACAATTTCTGAAAAAATCCTGTTTTATGTGCCTTAACCTATAAGCCTAAACCCAGAACCTAAACCTCTAATGACAACACTGGCATACACAAAACAGGATAGTACAACAAATATTGTTAACACATACAAAATTTCTGAAAAAATCCTGTTTTGTGTGCTTTAACCTATAAGCCTAAATCCACAACCTAAACCTCTACTGACAACTGTGGTGTACACAAAACAGGATAGTACAACAAATATTGTTAACACATACAAAATATCACAATAAATCCTGTTTTGTGTGCCCTAACCTATAAGCCGAAAACCTCTAATGACAATACTGGCATACACAAAACAGGATATTATCACACCTATTAATTACCGTACGTACATTATAATGCTACTTTTGCATCTCTCTCTTTAAGTCTCAACAGACACTGCCTGAAGACTCTCTGCATCGCTACAGCAATTTCCACACAACAGATTTCAAGTAAAGAGGTATAGTATTACATGTTAAACAACTAATTAAATACTGATATTTACGCATATCAAATAGAAGGACCTATCCTTTTTTTTGCTTGACTTTCTGCAAACGTTTATCAACCTAACTAACAATATAAGTCTAACTCCATAACCGGAAAAAAATAACAACAACATTGCCACATGCAAAACAGGAGAGAAACAAACAAAAAAAAAATACAGCTAATGCCAACTATATTGTACACAAAATTAAAAAAAAAAATAATAACACTTTAAACATATATATGATTTTTACTGCACAAACCTTTAAGCCCAACTCCATACCCTAAACACGTAATAACAGTAGAGCACAAAAATTAAGATAAAACACATGGGGCCTCATTCTATTGCGATTTGCCCAATTAAATAGGCCTCTATATAAGTACAGAACATCATTTTCCGAAAAAATATTTCAATTACTGAACTTCTATCCAAAAGCAAGGTCTTCAAGAATTAAAAACATCTATAAAAAAATATCCTCTGTGCTTATATAGAGCCCTATTCAATTGACAAAATTACAATTGAATGAGACCCATGGAAAATAGAAGGAACTATCATCTTTCATGTGCCACTTTCACAAAATACACTGCAACCTAACTAACACTCTCATTCAATTGCAAATCTACCAATTGAATAGAGATTTATATAAGCATTTAGCATATTTCTTTAACTTTGTACTAAATTAACTTCTATCCAAAAATAAGCTCTTCACTAGCTGAAAACTAAAACACAAAATATATACGGTACTCACTGCTTATATACATCCTTATGCAATTGCAAACATTGACATTGAATGAGGCCCTATGTTGCTAACTCCAACCTTCTCAAGCTAACCTTATAATGGAAACAGTGATGCACACAAAACAGGATAGTAGAAAGTAAAAATATGCTGTTTAAAAAAAAATATTACAATAACAAAACAAAAAAATATTATATTTTTGTTTACAGATGAATATGGCAGATAGTGACAAGAAACAGGAAAATAAAAAAGACGTCAAACTAGAGAACGTCAAAAAACATGGGCAGAGCATCAGATGCTGGTGCAGAAGGAAATTCGACGACAAAAAGAACGCAAAAGACTTGCAAGCAAAAGACCATCAGCTGAGAAAATAAAATCCATCCCTAAGAAGGCAACTAAAAAACAAAAGCATTTAGAAAGTGTTGATGAGCAATCAGATAAGATTTCTAATGAGGATTTACCTACTCATATTGATATATGTTCTCACAATTGACCTTTACTGAAATATTTAGCAGTAGAGGTTCATAATTGTGGTTATATGATTATTGTCTGTCAGTTTTGTGGGGCTTATTATTTCAAACAGGAAAGACCCAGAGATGGCGAGTTCATTAGTTGCTGTCAAAAAGGCAAGGTAAGACTTCCTGAAAGACAACAATTCCCAACATATTTTCAAAGCATTATGACTGACCCTACTTTCCCCAACTATCAAAATTTCAAAACAAACATAAGATTCTATAATAGTACCATATCCTTGGCACATTAGCAGCTAATTTTGCACACATAGATGCAAAGACATGGCCTTTACTGCTTTACAGTACAAGGACAAATTTACCATCGTACTTCTCATTTACATCCTGAGGAAGGAGAGCAAAGAAAATGTGCTCAACTATATGTCCTAGATACAATGGAAGCTTTTGACCAACGCATGCTGCTTCAAGAAAATAAAGGATGCTTACCCATTGTTTTTATAGAGCTTGATAAAATTATGGCTCAAAACCCATACTCTCAAGCCTACAAAAAATTGGCAGAAGTAGAAAAGGAACAACAAATTCATGCAGAAATACATCAATTGCCAATACCAAAGGTAAATATGGTGCTTAAAAGAGATCGCCATACTGATAAACGCTGTTATAATAATAATGGATTATGTTGCTGAGGTTGCTACAACCAGAGAGCTGCCAGCTGGCAAAGCCATTATTTTACCATCTTCTTTCCAGGGATCTCCTCGCAATATGCCATGGCTATTGTAACTAAATTTGGAAAACCAGATTTATTTATTACATTTACATGTACAATGGCCAGAGATTACACACAATCTGTTAATTGGACAAACTGCTTCCGATAGACCAGATTTAGTGGCAAGAGTCTTTAAAATCAAATTAACTGAATTAATACGTGACATAACCATAACTCAGTTATTTGGCAAATGTCAGGCTTATGTTTATACCCTCGAATTAAAAAAAATGAAGCCTTCCACATGCACATATTCTTATAATCCTTCAAGAGAAAGATAAGTGGATTCAGTAATTATTGCTGAACTACCAGATACAGAACTACATGGTAGACTATATGAGATTGTAACTCATCATATGATTCATGGACCATGTGGAGATATTAATCCACAGTCACCATGTATGGAAAATAAGAAATGTACTAAAGAATTTCCAAAAGATTATAGAGACAAAACGTATAGAGACAAAACGTATGCAAAATGTGATGGCTATCCATTATATCGAAGAAGAGAAGGACAAACTGCCATTATTCATGGAAAAAAGATAGAAAACAGATATGTAGTACCATACAATCCACATTTACTTATGAAGTATAATGCACACATTTATGTGGAAGCTTGCAATTCTATAAAATCCATTAAAAATGTCTACAAATATATTTACAAAGGATATGATGCAGCTACTGTACAGGTCAAAAGTGCGGAAAATGACGAACACAGTGAGTTAGTACATGATGAACTTGCATCTCATGTAGATACTCACTATGTAAGTGCGCCAGAAGCAATGTGGCGTCTTCTAAAATTGAAATGCACGATAGCTCACATGCAGTATATTGATTAGCTGTACATTTGCCACAAAGACATTTAGTGTATTTCCATGTTGGACATGAAACTAATGCTTTGGCACAAAGTTAGCATCGCCAAACTACATTTACTGCATGTTTTCAATTAAATTCTACTGACTTGGAGGCAAGGGAATTGTTATATATTGACATTCCACACCATTATGTTTTCGTCAATGGATTATGGCGAAAACGAAAAAGTCGTGGAAATAAAATAATCCCAAGAATTTACACTGTAAGTCCAAGAGACCTTGAACGTTTCTGCTTACGATTAAAAATGTTCCTGGTGCACAAAGTTTTGAACAGTTAAGAACTGTTAATGACGTACTTTATGAATCATTTCATTTAGCTGTGCGACACAGAAACTACCTAGCTGATACAGAATGGGAAAAATGTCTAGAAGAAGAAGCACTATGTCAAATGCCACAGCAGATGAGGGAACAATTTGCATTCATTTGTATCTTTTCAAATGCTCCAAATGCATTAGCTTTGTGGGACAAATTTAAAACAAATATGGCTGAAGACTTTTTGCAACGATTCCATGAGCCTATTGAACAATTGAAAGCATTAATTGAAATCCAAAAGGTCATTCTAACTCATGGATTATAAATTGTGCAAGTTTTAATCTGCCAGATTCAGGTCTCATAGATGACAAACTTTGAAGACTATGACATTCAACTCCAAACAGAAAGAATAGAACACTTGCAAGCATTTAATGCAATCAAAAATGCCCTAGATGATGACATGCTCAACAAGCGTTATTTCTATCTGGATGGCCCTGGCGGATCAGGAAAAACTTATCTGTATAATTTATTGATGGGTTTTGTTCGAGCACAAGGTCAAATAGTGCTGACATTTGCAACCACTGGAATTGCCACACTTTTGTTAGAAGGTGGAAGAACTGTGCATAGTGGATATAAACTGCCAGTTCCTATTTTGGAAACGTCAGTGTCGGATATTCGAAGGAATTCTTTACAAGCAAAAAAAAAAAAAAAAATTAATTAATTGTAATAGATGAAGCTACAATGATGTCATGCCATGCCCTACAATGTATTGACCGTTTGCTACGTGAAGTCATGGATAATAATTTGCCATTTGGTGGAAAGGTAATGTTGTTAGGTGGAGATTTTAGAAAAACATTACCTGTCGTTCTACATGGAAATCGAACCGACATTGTCGAAATATGTATAAAGTCAAGTACACTATGGAAACTATTTACCCATCTTCAATTACAACTAAATATGAGATCAGAAGGATACAATTAATTTAATGATTGGCTCATTAAAATTGGAGAAGGAAAAACAGAGTGAATGCAAAATCTACCTGATGACACTGTCCAGATCCCAGATTATATGATTTGCAAACAAGATCTTTTATCGGCTATATTCCAAACTAAAATAAATAACGACGACTATGCAGAGCTTGCCAACAAAGTAATACTAACATGCAAAAATAAGAATGCATTACTCCTCAATAATGAAATATTTTAAAAAATAAATGCAGCACAAAAAAATGATCACAGTGCTGATTCTGTACTTGGTGATGACAAAGAAAGTCAACTTTTCAACTGAATTCATTAACTCATTAACTCCCTCTGGAATGCCACCACATATTTTGCAGCTAAAGAAAGGTGCAACTGTCATGTTACTGCAAAATATGAACCCAAAAAAGGCCTATGTAATGGTCCTTTAATTCTTAAACAATTAATCTGGTCCCATTTCATACATGCTGAAATTCTAACTGGTACCCATAAAGGAGAGAGAGTTTTCATACCAAGAATAGATTTGGCACCAAGTGAAAGTAGCCTCCCTTTTGTACATCAGAGGAGACAATTTCCCATCATCGTGGCATTTGCCATGACCATTAATAAATCACAAGGACAAACTTTCAAATCTGTCGGTATCTTTTTACAAGAACCAGTATTTGCACATGGCCAGCTGTATGTTGCATTCTCAAGATGCAAGAATCCAGAGGCTATTAAAGTTTACATTGAAAACAACGAAAGTCAAGGTGATTTATTAGATGATGGAAGCATTTTTACAAAAAATATTGTCTACTATGAGGTACTATAACTTAAATTCCACCAAATATAACAATACAAAACATGGCACAGAACAAAAAAAAAATTCACCTCAACGTCAATTTCCAATGAAAAAACAAAACAAAAATAGAGCCCAGTGGTTTTAAGTCACTCTGGCTCTTTATAGAGGACCACTATTTCAATAAGAAACTCTATAGAAATGGTAACAAACATAGAGAACAGTGGTTACACCCTGCGGATTAACTTTTATGTCTGGCGTTCTCTTTTTAGAGAATCACTATTTCACATAGGAAACTATGTGCCATTTTCACAAATTACACCAACAACAACAACAAAATGTAAAAAATCAACAACAACAAAATAAGATATTCTTATTTTATGGAAGTAACCTTTTAGCATGATTAGCCCCACAAAACAATTTGCTTGCATTTTAGAACAATTATACTTTAAATGTTACTTAATTAAGTTACTGTTTATAATGTTACTACTTTTGGAAAAAAGTTTGCAAAGTTGTTTCATTGCATATATTTCAAAGTTCATGTTAAGAGGAGGAGTAGCTTTTGTTATACAATTTAAATGTATCATTCAATGCAAAATATTAATCCAGGGAGTAATCCAATCGCCAGTTAATGGGGTCAGGAAGAAATTAATGTTTTCCCCCCTTTGATACAATTGGCTAAGTTTCAATGGGGGGTTTTACTGTTTGCCTTCCTCTGGATTCAATACATATTTAGTTTAACAGTTGTTAATCTACAAGTTGCATGTTACAAAACATTATGTCATGTTTACATTTCTCATCAATACAATGTTGACCTGTTCTTACATTAAAATGTTACTACTCTTAAAAAAACATAATTTAACAGTTGGTCATCTACAAGTAGCATGTTAAAAAAATAAACATGTTTTATATAATAATTGTAGTTCTTTGTAGATAAGAAAAAGGTTACAAGTCTCAACTACGCATATTAAATGCGAAACAGAATTCAAAACATACACATTTAATTGCCGTCATTTTTTCACGGGCAAGTCGCTAGTATATCAGTAATCATAAGAAAAGGAAAACAGTAAAGCACAATAGCTTCTTACTGCCTACTGGATAGCTCGTCAAAGGGATAAGGGGGGAACATTACCTCACAACCCTACAAAAACTTATATGTAGCAGAGGTTAGGGACCTACTACTTACCCCCTATTAATAAATATGTAGCTAAATAAGTCAACACACATAAATTAGCCACAGGCTATCCTCACCTCCTACATTCCATCCCCTGGAGCCATCCAAAGATACGTACAGAGCACGGTTATTTATTTCACAGGAGAGAGAAACAGCACCGTCTTCCTGATTATCTGGAATACAGCCACTGGAGTGTCCTTAACGTTCTTGTGTACAAGAACAAGCCCAGAAACATTGATGAATTGAATGACACAATTCAGTGACATCAGTGTTTAGAAAGACTTGCTTGAGTGTGGTTGGTTGAGTACGTGAATGTCTCACATGAGATGGACAGCAATTTGAATATTACACCTAAAATGTTGTAGAGAGTGGTTGTGTTATGTAAGATTCTACTTCTGTGATAAAAGTTTTGGTGTATATTACAAATTCATGAAAAAAAAGTTGTTACTTCTGCCTGACTTTATATAGCATCTGTATACATATCTGAACATAGTTCTGTATGTATGTAAACAAATAATTAGAACAATATATAATATATATATATGTAAAGAATGTTATCTGGCATTTGTGGGAGGGTCCCTCTCCCAACGGTCGAACAATCGGGATGGCAATAAGAACCATGGCCCTCCAGCTATGGAATGCCCTGTCGGACAAGTGGAATAATGTGGCGAGGGGTAGCCGAGAAGTGCCAGGTGCTACCGGACATCAGGCCTGCTCAGAGGGCCAGATGAGTCCTTGCTCAAAGCAAGGACTACTGATACACCCAGGAACAGCAGCTTTAGCGGATGAAGTCACTAGTGACCTGAAAGTGAGTCTCAGAGGGGAGTGAATAAACTGCTAGTAACCCCAAATTAGCAGAGACTGCAGAGGAGGCTACTGGAGGGGAAGTGTATTAGGCAATACATGAAAAGACATTAGCGACAATAGACGAGAGGGCTAGTGTAGGACTTAGGAGAAGAAGTGATTGCGGTGGTGCCTAGCGAAGGGTGATGTGGAGCTTGCGATTATGATGATGCTTAGCAAAGGCAAGTGCGACTATGAAAGAGTATTTGAGGAGGAGTCTAGCGAGTGTGATTGAGCCTAGCAAATGAGACTATGAAAGCGTGATTGAGGTGGTGCCTAGCGAAGGCAAGTATAGGATTTACGGAGGTGGCGTAAGTGGTCCCTAGAGGGGGCGAGTAGAGAGCATAAGGAGAGTAGATGTTTATTAGAAGCAGTTGAGGGCCTCACTCACGGAAGAGGCAGGATGAGAGAGGGACCCAAGCACAAATATATATATATATGTTTTAGTGGCAAGATTGGTGGGTGCAGCAATCACCATTAATCCTACCACTTTCACCCACTCAGAATTATATGTGTGCAACCCTAAGATATGTTTCATGGAAATAAATCCATCTGAACGTACCAATTTGACCAATCTAGGTTGGTTTACTAGTGTGGGCTGGATCTAAATATAATTACGGACAAAAAGAAATGCCCTGTTGATAAAATATCCTTAGAGACAATTCAATAGACTAGAACAAATAAATATTATTCTAGTCTGCTTTTCTGTTATCAAAAAATAAAATTAATTATACAATGTCATCTACTGGTATTAGATGACAAATATTCAATTATAAACAATTATTCTATTACCATAAATGTAACCCAAATCTGTAACCTGCCATGCTTTCTGTTAATCTATATGTGTAATATGGGTAACATCTTGACTCTTGACAATTAGAGCTGACCTTGAATCTCAAATGCTAAGACTTTGATACTGCATCAGCTTGTAAGAAAGTCTGTAGACTTGGCAGATGTAATTTTACGTTGTTCTATCTATCTATCTATCTATCTATCTATATATCTATCTATCTATCTATCTATCTATCTATATATATATATATATATATATATATAAAAATATATATAGTGGTAGTTTGACCTGCTACCTTATAGATTATCAGCAAGAAGATCATGTATTCGTTTAATCTTTTTATTAAAAGTACAAAAAGTACACCACATTATTGCTTATATCAGCCAAAGGTATAACAAACAGTTTTTTTTAAATACTCTGTTTATTTCACAGTTATACTGCTGCCTATTCCCTGGGGTTACTTTACACAGACTTTTGTAAGAAAAATATAATCCTTTACTCACATCCTCTGGAACACAGCTTCCTCTGCGAGCAATCTCTGGAAAAGCAGTCTTCTGACTGCAAACAGCTTTCTCTGCGAGCAATCTCTGGAACAGCAGTCTTCTGACTGCAAACAGCTTTCTCTGTGAGCAATCTCTGGAAAAACAGTCTTCAGTCGCTCAATCCCAATCACACATCAGATTAGAGATCCAAACAGGAACAGTCAGCAAGCTTCTCTCTGTAGCTTGCTCTTTGCTGCTAACAGCAGCTCACCAACAGGAGCAGATTTCACACACTGCCCACATTGCTTAGGCCCAAGCCTAAGTGAGAGACTTCACCCATCTCTCTGCTGTTGTCTTAAAGGCAATCCACAGCTGGGCTTCAATTAGCCTCTGTTCACTGCCCGGAGTTAACTCTTTCTTTCTCCAGAGAAATCTTCCAGCCTCTTTAATTAAACCCACCTCTAGAGACATTCTTTGCTTCACTCTGATTATATATATATATATATATATATATATATATATATATATATATATATATATATATAGATACAGTTGTGCTGAAAAGTTTGCATTTGTGAAATATGTCCATTTATTTTGAAAATATGACTGAACATGCATCTTTTACTGAGATTCCAGTACTGAGCTCAGTTTGCTACAGATATAGAGCTTCATTTAATTAGAAGACTACATCTTGTGGTATATAGGCCGTATGTCTGCAGGCCTGCTACGGGCTCGCACTCTACTACAATTCTGGTGCTATTCAATTGAACAAACCCGCAAGTCACGGGCCGAAAGCCGAAACCATAAACCATGCACTTGTACATAGCATTCCATGATGGGAACTTGATCAATTAAGCAAGGCCATAACTACCCATTAGAAATAGCCAATAGAAAATGAGACCGTCATCATTAGGTCAGTAAAATATGGAGGTTACACGTCAATCAATCAGTGTTTAGAGGTCGATATGCAATCAAATTAGCAAAACAGCAAAACACAAAATAATAAAAATGAATGCCGATACTGTTCTAGAACATGTAGGTGGCCCAATATGTATTAACTCATTGATTCCTGAGATTGATGAAACATAAAATAAAAAGATTTTTTTATTGACGATTTGTGAGCTTGAGAGTGAAAATTGCAAATCGCTATTCAATTGCTACAATTCCTCAAGCCCATAAATGTTTTCAGACCTGTAATGGCAAATGTAGAAGAAAATTCTAAGAGTACTAGAGCGGACCCGCAAAGGGGTTAATGAAATATCTGTAGCACTGTAAAAGCAAATAAAATATCAATACTGCACTGTAAATGACGGGAAAGCGAAGAAAGACATTAATGTTGCTTTTACAGTGCTACAGATATTTCTTTAACCCCTTTGCGGGTCCTCTAGTACTCTTAGAATTTTCTTCTACATTTGCCGTTACAGGTCTGAAAACATTTGTGGGCTTGAGGAATTGTAGCAATTGAATAGCTATTTGCAATTTTAACTCTTGCAGACGGGAAAGATGAAAGGCATAGATGGGGTTTAAGTTGCAGTTGTAACAACCGCAAGGGTTTCAAGCACATAACACGTAGCCCATTTGTGACTCGCAAAAAAAAACATCAATTGAATAGCAAATTGACTTACAGCCTTCATTACAGGCTACTGTAACTTACAATTGCTCAGCTGAATGAGGCTCATGGCCTTTGGAAAGTTCATTGGGTGTTATGACTGGTGTTCTGTACTTTAGCATTATCTAGGGTTACTGTAAAAATTGCTAAAATTTAGTAACTGACGTGGTCATTTTTTTCATTACAGACACAGCTTTATTAAAGAGACTACTGCAGTTCAATAAAAGACACTTGTTTGTCAAAAATGTACTAAACTAACAAATAGAAGCGGTGTGGATATGTCACGTCTCCATTGAAATGTTTTGGCAACAATTTTATTTTGTATGAATGTGCATGATTTGTATATTGATGCTGTATGTAACAAGGAATAGCTTAAACAATGAGTACATTAAATAAATACCAATTATTAGCAATTGTGCCACATCCTTGTCTTTCCTATTCATAGATGGACAGTGTAAAGCCCTAATGTATGCTTACATAGCGGTCAAAATAAACAGCTTAATCCAGTTGTAAATGTTCTGGCTTTCCCATGTTATTGATAAAATCCAGTCATCCAAATGTTGTTCTAAATATACTGCATTTTTGTGTATTGGGAAAGCAATTATAAAGTATTGTATAAAGGGAACATAGCACTTGGTATAGTTATCAAACCGTCTTAAAAGTCTTGTCAACCGTCTTGTTAACAAAATTAATATCTGGTCATTTTATCTCTTAAATTCCCTATGACTTGCTGTGGCTGTGATGCAGTTCGATGATGACTGCAATGTGTATTTCATATGTGGAAAATGTTCATTGTAGAACTTCATAGCACCTTACTGCACCTGAGATAGCTTAGGGCAGTGGTTTCCACACCCCTCCTCAAGACCCACCAGACAGGACATGATGTAGGCAGCCAGTTCTGGTGCACAGGTGGAGGGGAGAGCAAATCAGAACTTCCCTACAGGTCAGTGTTTACCTGAATCCCTGCAAGCAATTAGTGTAAGCTCACCTACAGCTGGGAGTCAGGCACTGAAAGCATGGGCGTAGGAGCCCAAAAATATCTGGGGGATGAATCAACAGGAAGCAGGGGCGTATCTACTGCTGGTGCACCCTGTTCTGGGGGGGGCGCATTGCTGCAGTGCCCCTCAAAGATTTTTTTATTTCTTTAAATTCTCAATGCCCTTACACCCCCAATATAATAAAAAATGGTATATATATATATCTACCTACTAGCGACTTGCCAGTGAAAAATGACGGGGCAATAAAATTTTGACACACTGTTTGACACACAATGTAAACCTTTTTGTACTCTGAGGACCTTCGGCGCCTCTCCTCTAATTCTTCTCATCCTCTGAGCACCTTCGTCACTCATTAAAAAAGAGAGATATATTTATCTATATTTAGTTAAGCAATAATATCGTGAAGAGCTAATAATCTGTTTATATTTTCCGTCTGCATACAATGTACAGTTTGAGTGTTGGCGCCCTGATGATAAAGTGTAATGAATGTCCCAACTGTGCATTAGAAATAGGCTGTGTGCGCGAGGGAAATCCTTTGGTTTAGTTGTCTTTTTCTAAGTCCTGCGTTTGTCACGTGCTTGGAGGCTAAGGCGATCCCACGCTTACTAAGTGTTTGGTGGCTAAGTCCCGCATGTTTCAGTGCCTTCACTGCTCTCCTCGTTTTGCGTTTTGCTACGCGAGGTTCGCAGGCGATGATCGCCTTCGTCGCTCATCGTCTAAGTGCTACACGTTAACGGCTTGCCTTGCTTTGCGAGGCTCGCAGCGATGACCACCTTCGGCTATTACCGCCTAAGTGCTAGGGGTTAATGTCTCGCATCGCGAGGTTAGCAAGCGATGAGCGCCTGCACGCTCATCGCCTAACTCGTACTCACCACGCAAAGCGTGACGACGTCTCGCAGTTTGACAGCTATTATATGTGATTAATTGGGCCCAAAGTCAATATTTTGTGTGGTCGGCATTATTTTCAAGAACTGCCTTAACCCTCATGGGCATGGAGTTCACCAGAGCTTCACAGGTTGCCACTGGAGTCCTCTTCTACTCCTCCATAATGAGATCACAGAGCTTGACACAATCTGAACCAAATAAGTTTATCTTGGTCTCATCGGACCACAGGACTTGGTTCCAGTAACTCATATGTCTATTTCCCAAAGACAACCTCTGGATATGAGGATGAGCACGTGGACTCAAATTCTTTGTCGACCATGGCGAGGTCTGTTCTGAGTGGAACCTGTCCTGTGAAACCACTGTGAGGTGTGTACTCACTTTTGTGAGATACTGTATATGTATATAATAAATTATGGGTCAAAGCTTTCATGGGAAAGACATACTGCGCCATGGCACTGGTAATGCATGATTAAGTTTACATTTTCCATTCTATAAATTTAATCTCCCCCATTTCCTACGTTCCTGCCTGCAAGCCGTGATGGAAGGAGAAGTGAGCAGTCTGAATACAGCTGGTGTATCTAAGAGTGTGGATCAAAAACATGGCCTACCTGAGGTGGAAATGGCTAAGGTTACAGAGAATACTGAAGCTTTGGAGGCCTTTGAAGCAGAAAATGATCCTGATATTGGAGAGACTCATATGACTGAATTGTCCAATAAAAGTACTTTTCCAGCTCAGAACTCTCCAAAATGGAAAATGAAGAGTAAAAAGAAATGCTGATCACTATAAACACAATATGTAGAAAAAACATTATTCCTGAGTGTTCTGCACCTCTTAGAGCCTCATTCAGTTGAGGTTTCTGACGATCCGGTAGCCTGTAAGTGAGGTCACAAGTTAATTTGCTATTCAATTTGCATCTTTTTGCAGGCTACAAACTGGTTACGAAAAATTGCGATGGTTGAACCAGTAACTTACAGCCTCCCGAAGCCTTTTTTCTTTTACTTTCGCAAGAATTACAATGGTTAAAATTGCAAATCGCTATTCAATTGCTCAATTTCCACAAGCAAAAGGAGAAAACCCTAGGAGTGCTAGAGAGGATGTGCAAGGGGGTTAGGCACCTATTTGTAGCACTGTAAATGCAAATAAAAAGTCAATACTGCACTGTAAGAAATGGGGAAAGCAATGACAGACATTAGAATTAAATGCACAACAGTCTCAAGCCCGCAAATCCGCAGTAAATTAAATGTATTTTCATTACAGGGTTAAATCGATCTCGGGTATCAATAAGTTAATACATATCAGTCCACCCACATGGACTAGAACAGTATTCATAATTCTTTATTTTGCGAGTTTGCGAGTCTGATTGCATATTGGAGCCCAGAACCTAATTGATTGACATGTAACCTTCATGTTTTACTGCTGTAATGATAATGGTCTTATTTTCTATTGGCTGATTTGAAATAGGAGGTTACAGGCTTGCTAAATTGATCATGTTCTTGCCCTGAACTGCTACGATCCAGTGGTGCATGGTTTACGTTTACAGCTTTGGGACAGTAAATTGTGGGCTTGAGCATCGTAATCGGAGATGAACGGGAGCCTGCAACACACCCGCAGACATACAGTCTACAACGATTGAGTTGCGGGCTTGCAATTTAATAAAGGCCTTAGTGTTTTCACGATAAATGTGAAGAGCATGAAGACCAGAAGAACAAAAAACTGAGGTTGTTCACTAAATACAATGGGCCTCATTCAATTGCGATGTGGCCAATTGGATAGGGCCCTAAAGAAGCACATAGCATATTTTTATTAAATAAGTTTTTAGTTAGTGAAAACCTTTCTTTTGGATAGATGCTTGCTAACTAAAAACTTCTTAAAAAAATATATGTTATGTGCTTATTTAGGGCCCTATTCAATTGGCCAAATTGCAATTGAATGAGGGCCTATGGTCCTCATTCAATTGTGATTTGGCCAATTGAATAGGGGTCTAAATAAGCACATAAAATATTTTTTTTAAAGAAGTTTTTAGTTAGTGAAAACCTTGCTTTTGGATAGATGTTTACTAAGTAAAAACTTCTTAAAAAAAATATTTTATGTGCTTATTTAGACCCCTATTCAATTGGCCGAATCGCAATTGAATGAGGGCCTATGTATATATCTGTAGGAATACTGAATTTGGGCTGCATCCTTATGGTCTTTTGGACCTGATAAGTGTGATAAAGTTGGAATTACATTTAAAAATATTTCCATCACATCCAGTAAGTTTGTAGACATAATGCCAGGGAGGTGTCTTTTGTATTGGTGATGTGAATTATGGATTTATTAACATTTATGGCCCCCAATCTAGAGCTAAAAGAAAAGTTGTATTTTCTTTGGTAAGGCCATGTCTTCACACTGCAGGAATTGTTGTATTTGGAGGTGACTTCAATTGTGTTTTTCTTATGTTCAAGACAGAGGTAAACAAAGGCATCATTTTCAGTATGATTCACATTTTTTAAATGCCTTGTGCACTGAAGCTGATTTAGTGGATGTTTTTATATACCGAAACCCTGATACACCTATATAAAAAGGTAATGCTAAAAGTCGAATAGACAAAATCTATGTGAAAAAGCAAACTAAATTTAGTGATGTTTTGGTTAAACCGGTCAATCTTATCTAGTCCAGGATACTGGAAATGTATTTTTAATATTCTCAAATGTGATTGAATGGTCTCCATGTTTAAAGTCTGATAGAGGCAAGACTAACCGTAATGGAAATGTATGATAATGCTGGTATAAGGCGGGATTTGCCACTTATAGAAAAGTGATGGATCCCCACAGCCTCTACACCAGATTCTCTATAGAGTTCTAAGATATAGGGATCTATTATGTTGATTAGTTAGGAGATTTGTGTAGGAAGCTGTGTTCTGTGATTTCTAGGGAATAAGTAGTAGTGGCTTCCCAGTACCCCTACATCAGTGCTTGTACAGGGATACAAGGATACAGGGATTTTCACATTGCACTTTGATTATGTTTTTATATTTTTATATCTATTTGTACTAATTTGAAACTGTCCTTTTGACTATAGATTTGCAGCCCCATTAAATTCCAGCCTCGTAGATACGAGATTTGAACTTAAGCCCTACGTGCTTCAAATTTAGAAAAGTTACAACGCTATTAAAGGTAGAAACTGTGCATGAGGAATGACAGCCTGCGAGATGACCTTGCAGGCTCCTCCACCTCCTTGCTTGCCTCTGGGGCCCTGAACGGGACCTCCTCGGCAGTTCTATATACAAGCGCTGCCATGAGGGATATTTCAAGTACCCCCCGGCACCCAAAATTAACCCCCCTCTATGCTGGACTGGCTGAAGGATCTGTCAATCTTTTTTTAACCAATCAGAAGGCACTATTGCATTTAGCCTATCACAATGGGATACACCCCCACAGGGTGATGTAAATCAGACTGCATGTTTTTTTACAATGTCCCTGTTTGGCATGTATATCATGCTAGCTACTGACTAATAGTATAAATCATCTGTGTGTCACGGGCTGTTTAGAGTGATAATCAATTAAGCAATTCTGATACAGTTTATTTCTCTGCTTGATATCTTTACAATATATGATACTTTGTATAGTTTTCTATGCATACATATTCGTCAATGTGGTAACAGCTAAGTTGTTTTAATTAATTCTTCTATGCGGAGTATTCAGTAACATACTAATGTACAGTATGTATTTTTAATTGATGCTAATAAAAAAAAAGTTTTACATCATTAGTGTATGCCTCACTCACTGTTTTATTTATGACAATGTTCCATAAATATATACAGTAATTATTAAGGTACAGTTAGTTGTCAAAATAAATATTTTTCTTTATTGTTTAAAAAAAACAAAGGAGACCTAAACATGTTTAATTTTTAACAAATGTTTCTAGCACAGGCAAAGTGGAGCAGTTCATTTTAAAGGAACATTATCAATATTTTAGCAATAGTTTCGTAGTGGGGGTATTTAAAAGATGACTCAAAAAATAGGATATCCACCATAATATGTGATACAGGCAAGTAAAATTGTCAGGAAATTTAAAATTACAAAAAGGGAAATTGAACAATTCTCAAGAAAACAATGTTAACCCTGTCACCGATAAATTAGTATTGAAAAACCTATCCTGGGAAACCAAGTGCCATTAGTGCATAACACTACAAATCATGATTTCTAACACTTGTTGAGTTATTGTTTAATAATAAATTTTCACTTTATTTGCAAGGACAGAGACAAAATGTTAAAATCATTTAAAGTACAATTAAAATCAAAATAGTAGAACACCTTTGGCACTTATATGTTCTGATTATATGTTTTCCCCAATCTCCAATGCTACTATTAACGACACTACTGTGTCTCCTTGTGGATCTAGTACAGTCATATCCAAAGTCCGGCCTGCGTGACAGTTGTGGCCCATTTTCCGGTTTAATACGGCCCCACAGATAATTTGGCAAAATCTATCTGTTGTGGTCCCAAGTGAATCCCAGAGCGCCGCTCAGGACCCCTGGGATTGGGGGGGTCCAGCTACCAAGGCTAGCAGGTGTGCAGGGCTGCAGCTCTGCAGTTAACTCATAAGAAGGATATATTAACCCCAAATTTTGGGTAAAACCCAGACAAAGATATTTTTATTAACTTTAGAGATGACGAAGAGCAACACCTTAATACACAAGATTGCGCCGAGTATCACCTCCACGTGGTCGAGAACTACTCCATCCGGCCTCCCGCGGTGGCGGCTCCCTGCAATACCCTGCGCAGGTAGTATCCCCTGAGGAACATTCAGAGATGGATTACCGAGCTGACAGAGACCAGAAGACGAGATCACCAGCAACGGTGGAAAGAGAAGAGCAACGGCGGTGGGAGCGACGGCCTATGGAGCCTCAGCAGACCTAAAAAGGCACTGTGTGGCACCCCAAAGGCCCTAAGAGAGGAGACAGCAACACATGCGACTACAGGACAGCGTGCCCTGCGGCCATGGAACTGGATCCAAGGGCCTCCTAAGGACTGTGAAGGCGGAAGGCGCCAAACAAAGATCTGGGCCACAAGAAGATTGCAGGGTGAGTGGAAATCCTGCTTAAGGCGGGAAGCAGCAACCCAGGCCTAACAAACACATAACCCACAACATCAATCACAGTCCAAAGTCCTGGGAGACCAGCACAAACCGATCAGACCTGGGGGGTAAACTCTATCTTTAGGAGGCCCCAGCAAGGGACTCAGACCTCAAACAATAAACAACAAAACAACTTAAAGAATAAAGAAAAACCAAGACAAACATAGGGTGAGGTGGGAGACCAGTGTGCTCCAAAGTACTGGGAGACATCTGGTGGAATTTGGGGTGCATCAAACACCTAGAAAGAGAGCCTACAATGACTTGTCACATCGAAACACATTAAAAGAAAGAAACCTCACTCACAACAATATACAGGGACCCCAAAGAAAGTTAAGGGATATACCTGTCAGAAAGCATCCACAGCAAAATCTCAAAAACAAAACAAATGGCGGCTGGATACACAGGATTGCCTTTTTACACCTTTAATTCAAGCTAAAATGGGCCTGGAAATTCACAGATATAACTTTGTTGGAGTGAGTGACTTTAAGAAACAAATTATAACTGACAGAGGACCCCTGGCATCACTGGATCTTTCAATGCTGTGGGATAGCATGTCCTCAGTTGGCGTTCTCGCAATCTCTCCAGACACTACCCCACACTTGTGACCCACCAGCATTGAGCACTGTACATTACAGAGTAACTTTGTTTGGAAGAGATCTCTGGCGAATTCTTGTTTGGCAGTATATTAGTGCTCGGGCAAACACATTTAGTATAATTAGGGCTTAGACCAAAAGCGCTGGCACTGCACTCACATGATCCCTTCTGGCCAATTTCTAAATGGCGACTGTAAATAAGAGAAGGAAAGTTGGCAGTAAGGTCCGCCGCTTCCAGGACCGGTGTTTGTCTGATATGCCAGGAGACTGCGGCTGTTTATAAGGAATTTAATGTCAAGAGACACTACCAGTCGAGACATAGCACATACTGTACGACAAGCTAACAGGGCGTGGCTGCAGTGAAAAGTGTATGCAACTTGTAGCCGTTTTAATGTCACAACAGCGACTTTTCACAAGAGCCCGTGAGTCAAATTAAAATGCCACAGGGGCGAGCAGTGAGATGGCAATGTTAATTGATAAAAATTGCAAATCTTTTGCTGAGGGTGAATTTATCAAAGAATGAGTTATGAAAATGGTTGAGTATATCTGTCCCACGAAGAAGCAAGAGTTTGCTAACATTTGCCTGGCTCGTAACACTGTAGCATGGAGAATTGAAGATATTTCATCAGATATTAAGTGACAGTTGACGTCCAAATGAGTGGATTTTGACTTTTTTTCAATAGCCTGTGATGAAAGCACGGACAAATCTGACACAGCTCAATTGCTGATTTTTATGAGAGGGGTGGACGATGAAATGAATGTGACTGAAAAGCTACTTGACCTCTAGAGCCTTTCGGACCAAACAAGAGGAAAATATTTTTTTGTTTGTTAGTTCTGCCATAGATGACATGAAACTGCCTTCGAACAAAGTTACTGAGATTATTACTGATGGGGCACCTGCCATGGCTGATGAACAAAGTAGATTATGAACCCTGACCTGTAACAAGGTGATCGAAGAAGGAGGCAAAGCTATTAAACTCCATTGTATCATTCATCAACAAGTTCTCTGTGCTAAACATCTCAAATATGATCATATTATGAAACTGGTGCTAAAGACTATTCATTTTATTCGCTCTAAAGCCCACCACCAGTTTAAACAGTTTCTACTGGACATCCATGCTGAATACGAAGATGTTTTATATCGCAACAACCCAGTCGGGGGTCTGCACCACTACCTTCTACTCTCTCAGAAAGGAAATCAGGGAATTCTTGGAAACAAATGGACAACCGATGTGAGAACTATCTGATCCTCTTTGTCTGGCTGATTTGGGGTTTCTAGTTGACATAACAAAGCATCTGAATGTACTGACACAAGTCTTCAGGGTAATATGCAGTGGTGAAACAGCTTTATTTACACCTCAAAGTCTTTGGAACAAACCTGCAACTTTTCCTAAGGCAGATGTCACAAACACAGCCCAATACCATACATTTTACAGTGTTGCAGGAAATAATGATCAGTTTTCCACAGGACAATATCCATGCTCAAACGAGCAGGTATGCAACAGACAGCGCATCTCTGGGTGGGGAGTAGAAACAGCGCTTTCAGTATTTTGCAGCTATTGAAAATAAGATCAGCCTTTTCTTCTCTCCATTCTCTGTTGACCCCAATGATGATCCAGATTAGCTGCAGCTTGAGCTCATTGACCTGCGTTATGACAGCGAGTTAGGCAGTCATCACCAACAGCTCTCTCTTGTGAACTTATACCGCCAACTGGATAAGAGCCGATTTCAAGAGATTTGAACATTGGCTAAGAAAATGCTGAGCTTGTTTGGCTCAACATATTTGAATGAGAAGATATTCTCTGTCACTTTAACAAGAACCGCATGAGGACAAGACTAAGTGACTCTCACCTGCGTGACATTTTCACATCAAAACCACTGCCTTTGAACCAGACCTAGCCTATGTGCTGCAGTCCAGATCTCAGTTTCACCCTTCACATTAGTGCAGGCAAGTTTTCAATTGAGATGAATACATTGTAAAATCTCAGTTAATGTCAGTTGGTCTAAATCAGTTATAAATATAATTGGACACAACAAACTTGGTGTTATGTTCCTGTTCATATTTTTTTAACTTAAATGTTGACATACTACCTTTATTACCAATAATATGTAATGCAGATTACAATGTTCCTGACATATATTTCAGCTTCCTGGATTTTTTTTCCCATCTGGCCTTCAGATATGAAAGGCAGAGTGATTTAACACCTGTTTAGATTTGTCATCCATTTGACAAAATGAAAAGTATGCCGTTTGCAAAAAACTTTGCATAAATTAGTTAATTTGCATTTAATTTTAATAGTTCAAAGAATGTCAGGCAAAATGGTTGGCCCTCACGCATGTTCACTTCATCAAACCTGGCTCTCTTTGGACACCCCTGATTTTAAATATTTATTGATAAGGCAGATTCATTTTTTCAATAACTTGCCCCATTAAGTTCAAGTTGGCTACTCAATCAACCATACACAAATTATTTGGGTAGCAGATTAATCTATGAATTTATGATTCAGAAGCTATGTAAGATTGACTTGTTCTGAAGGCGGTTCCGTAAATGGACAGTCCACAGGCGCGAAAATAAGCCTGTGGTAGGAGAGTCAGGAAGTCATGCACAGAAGCGCTGCAAGGATACGCTCTACCAGACATACTAAGCGGCATATACTGGCTGCGTCTGAACCTCACATGGAAGCCTACTGACTGTAAAACTGAAGTCGCAGCACATACATAAGAAAGTCTGCCGATCATATGGGGAACAGAGTTTAAGGGCGAGTGTGGCTGGCACAAGCCAGGGGAGATGAAAAGAGGCAAACAGAGATGACTCTACACCGAGAGGGATCCGAATGAAACGCTGATGGCAGGACCAGGCTGTGAAAGAAGCTAAGAAGGTATGTCAGTATAATTACAACGGGACATACAGACTGGGGAAAACATTAAGCCACAGCGTTATTATAAATACAGACCCTTTATAAACTGCAAAAATCAAAATGTATATGGGATGAAGGAAAGAGATATATGACACAGTAATAAGAAATATATCTCCCATAAACTAATAGAAGCATAGATGATGCTATTACTAGAAATGCAGCACTCTGTCACTCTCTGCCATGTAAAATAATCCCCTTGTCTGAAAGATGGGATAAAAGCTAATGCTCCTACAAATAGAGACGGAGGATATAGTCTGACACCATCATTAGAAGAGCAGCCACACTCCCAGATATTTTTTGCTATGAAAAGATATCATTTATAATTTCCCTGTAAAGACAGAGATTAAAAGCCGGAAAGAATATATAGAACACAAAATTATTCTTTCTTATAGGATTGGCAAGAACTTTATAAGGGGAAGTATATTGGAGTACAAATATACAGTAACAAAATACAATATATGTCACATATGCATAAATTGAGAAAGTAAGACTTATCAAGTTATAAAGAAGAATATTTGTCTCTAACTAGCCCCATACGAGAGACGGGCCATAGAGCCCAAGAATATCAGACAGTTCTATATATATGACTAAGCAGAACACCTAGGGGGGAGGAAGATTGACATAACAATATGAGAAAACGAATATTAATCTTCTAAAAATCATTTGAGAGTTAAATTACAAGGGGATGAGGAGCAAGTATATAGGCCAAGCGATATATCTATGTGAAAAGGACCAATTTAAAGATCACTGACTATAGATCATTGTTTGGATCAATCTGAAATAAGCGGCCAAGGGAAGCAACTCCCTGACCCAAGAAGGGACACAAAGCCCGGGAAGTAAACCAAGGTACAAGACCATTAATAAATCAAGATAATAGATATAAGGTATAGAAAAAGGAAGAACAAAATGGCGAATAGAAAAAATACAGCATCTTCTAAGCCTAAAAGTAAGGGGGAAAAAATCAAACCCCTGACTTGCAATTTTTCTCCCCAAAAAACAAATTAACTCCCCTAGAAACACCTCAAGCAGAATCTTCAATACTGGAACAAAATATAAATAAATCTTCAGGACTATCCTCACAGTCATCAAGAGAAGGGGGAGAAGAATCCCATGAAGAACTCCTGACATATACCAAAATGAAGGACTTGTTAAATGATTTCCAAATAAAAATCACATCAGAGCTAACAAAACAGATGGTGGATAATACAAAAACAATCCAAGAAAACTCCATAAGAATAAATGGAAATGAGTGGAAATGTGATAAGTGGATATCTGACAATATTATTCTCTTAAATTCCATACAAAATCTGGAAAATAGAATAGAAGATTTTATCAATAAAATCATTTATATGGAGAACAGATCAAAGAAGAAGAATTTGGGAATAAGAGGAATTGAAGAAAAAATACCAGATAAAGAGCTGAAGAAATTTGTAGAGGAAATGTTAAGTAAACTAATCCCCCAATTTCCCAAGGAAGACTCAAAAATTGAAATGGTATATAGAATTCCTCTACCTAAGGGCTCGAACAAAGCATTATCAAGGGACGTTATTGTCAAAATCAATTTTTTACCATTTAAAGACGCCATACTACAAAGCTATCTATCAAAAAAAAACTTTAGACTTTCCCTATGAAAAATAAAAATTCTTCCAAGATTTGTCATCACAAACATTAATAAAAAGGAAAGAATACTCATCTATAACATCTAGCTTGAGAAGAGAAGGAATTATATACAGATGGAAATTTCCTCACGGCATTGCAATATTGAAAGATGCAATTTGGTATAAAGTGGATTCATTAAAAGAAGGACAATCCCTATTACATAAGTGGAATATAGAAATGGACTTGCCAATAAACAAATAAACAATTCCAAAACTGTCACTTAAAAAAGCTGAATGGACTTTTAAAAATTTATTCCAACCTCTATTTGCTCTTTTTTCTTTTCTTTTTTTTTTTTTTCTCACGGCATCTCAATATTGAAAGATGCAAGTTGGTATAGAGTGGATTCATTGAATAATAATAAATAATGAAGTGCACGGGTAGAACAACGGAACCACAATTTATTTCCAGACTTGAGAGGAATATGAGTCTCTAAACACTAGAAAGTTCACAAATAGAAGGCATATAAATTTTAAGAAATATAGTTTTGGTTTTGAATCACATATTATAAAACCACAACAGCAAATAATTCTTAGGGTAAGAAGGATTTATAATAATAGCACAATAGCACTTTATAGATAGGTGGGGGAAAAAGAGAGAAAAGAAAAGAAGGAGGATATAAGACCCACGACACAATTTATATGTAAACTTTCACAGTATCTCAATAATGAAAGCTGCAAGTTGATATAGAGTGGATCTATTGAAAAATAATAAAAAATGAAGTACACTGGTAGAATAATTGAATTACAATATATTTCTGGATCTGAGAGGAATATGAGTCTCTAAACACTAGTAAGGTCACAAATAGAAGTTATATAAAATTTAAGAAAATATGGTATTAGCTTTGAATGACATATCATAAAATCACAATAGGAAATACATTTTTTAGGGGAAGAAAGATTTATAATAATAGCACAATTGCACTTTATAGATAGAGGGGAAAAAAGAGAGAAAAGAAAAGAACAGTGGACCCTATTAAATTCCAGCCTTGTAAATAAGAGGCTTCTACTTAAGCCCTACGTACTGCAAAGTTTCTCTAACTTACAATGCTATTAAATTAGCCCTGCTGCGAGCAACGTATGAGCTACACAGCAGGGCCGTACGTATCTACACTGCGTAAATGTACATGAGGAGTGACAGCCTCCCCGCAGGCTCCCACTCCTCATCAAGTGCTGCGGGGGTCCTAAAAGGGACCTCCGCGGCAGTCCCCCACATAAGCCCTGCCGTGGGGGGTACTCCAAACCCCCCCCAGGCACCTAAAATGAACCCCCCCTCAATGCTGGGGTCCCTGTCGGGACCCCCGAAGTGTCCTCAGATGAACACCTTGCTGCAGGGGTCCATAGGAACCCCCGCAGCCCCCACACATTAACCCCTTGCAGGGGGGGTCCCCGATCTGCATAGATCAGGCCCCCCGCTGCATTTAAAACTTTTAAATTCCCCGCCGCGGCTCCTTAAAGGGGCCGCGGCACACTATTACCCAATCCCGGCCGCGGCACTTAAAATTAACCCTCCTCTATGCTGGGGGTCCCCATCGGGACCCCCGAAGTGTCCCCATATAAACCCCCTGCAGCGGGGGGCCCCGATCGGCACCGATCGTGACCCTGCTGCAATTCAATTTTAAATTTCCCGCCTCGCTGGTCCACAAAGGACCGTAAAGGTCCTGAAAGGACTCGCACTAAAAATATCAACCCCAGGCAACTATAATTACCCCATTAACTCATGGTGGTCAATACAGACCACCATAAGGCTCTATTTAACCCATTAACTAATGATGGTCAATACAGACCACCATAAGGCCTAAATTAACCCATTAACTCATGGTGGTCAATACAGACCACCATAAGGCCTAAATTAACCCATTAACTCATGGTGGTCAATACAGACCACCATAAGGCTCTATTTAACCCATTAACTAATGATGGTCAATACAGACCACCATAAGGCTCTATTTAACCCATTAACTAATGATGGTCAATACAGACCACCATAAGGCCTAAATTAACCCATTAACTCATGATGGTCAATACAGACCACCATAAGGCCTAAATTAACCCATTAACTCATGGTGGTCAATACAGACCACCATAAGGCTCTATTTAACCCCATCAGTCCCATAAGGGTATATTATTACCATTATGGGCCTGTTACAACCCAACATTAACCACATAAGTGCCATGATGGTCCTCAAGGACCATCATGACACTAACTACAAACACTACACTATAACCCCCAATAAACCATTTAATCTAAACTAACCCCCCTCTACACTAATTTATTAACACTTACACTACCTACCTACACTACCTACCCCCTAATAAACCTCCCCAACACTCTAATTACAAAAAACAAAAAACCTACAGCACAAAAAACAAAAAAACCTACAGTACAGAAAAACAAAAACAAATTACAACCCCACCCCCCACTACAGAAAACAAAAAAATACATTACAACCCCACCCCCCACTACAGAAAATAAAAAAATTACACACCTGAAAAGGAAAGACAGATAAACACAATACAATACATACATATAATACATTACATACATGACATACAATACATGACATTACATACATTACATATAATATATTATATTATATATAATATATTACATATAATATATTACATATAGTCCAAATCAAATACCTCCTATCTATCTAACATACAATCTATTTAATTTAAAATAAATCCTAACTATATCAAATACATCCCCCTATCTATCTAATATACAAAAAATCCTAACTACATACACAGACCCTTATTCTAAAATAAAATAAAATAATTATAGTCCTAACTACATACACAGACCCTAATTCTAAAATAAAATAAAATAATTACAGTCCTAACTACATACACAGACCCTAATTCTAAAATAAAATAAAATAATTACAGTCCTAACTACACAGACCCTAATTTTAAGCTAAAATCAATAAATTAAGACCACTTACCTTTAAGATGTTGCTTCAGATCACGAACCTATGGGTCAAACAAACAAAAAAATTAGTACAAAACATTAACATCCAATAAATAAACATTCTATACATTCTAAATATTCAACTCACCTTTACAGCATGTCCCGTCACTGTTTAGCTCTTCCGGCGCAGCCCTGTTAAAAAAAAAAACACAATACATGAATACATTAATACAATATATAAACAATAAATAAAATACACATATAAACATCTAAATATACATTTAACTTACCTCCCCGCGATGTCCCCGGCCTTCTCTCCTTCAGCCCCGGCTGGGCCGCGGAACCATCCGCGCTCTAAAAAAAAAAAAAAAAAAACTAACGGAGGTCTGCACTGGCAGACCTCCCCGACGCTAATGAACTTCCCGGAGTCGTTTCCGGTCGAAATTGGCATTGGCGGCTTGTGATTGGCTGAAAAAGCTGTCAGCCAATCAAAAGTCGTCAATGTAGGAGCCAATCAGGATGCACAGATGTCTTCTACCAATCACTCCGTGGGGTTGTATCCCATAGTGATTGGCTGAAGGCATCTGAGCCTTGTGATTGGTTCCCAGAAAGATAGACAAGTGTTTTAGCCAATCAGGGTGGGATATTGGGGTGTATCCCATCCTGATTGGCTCACACATTGACGACTTTTGATTGGCTGAAATTGATAGACAGCTTTTTCAGCCAATCACAAGCCGCCAATGCCAATTTTCTCCCGGAAACGACTCCGGGAGGTTCATTATCGCCGGGGAGGTCTGCCAGT
Source organism: Discoglossus pictus (assembly GCA_027410445.1). Taxonomy (NCBI): domain Eukaryota; kingdom Metazoa; phylum Chordata; class Amphibia; order Anura; family Alytidae; genus Discoglossus; species Discoglossus pictus. The sequence continues at coordinate 207,958,887 of CM050163.1, forward strand.
GCAGACCTCCGTTGTTTTTTTTTTTTTTTTTTTTTTAGAGCGCGGATGGTTCCGCGGCCCAGCCGGGGCTGAAGGAGAGAAGGCCGGGGACATCGCGGGGAGGTAAGTTAAATGTATATTTAGATGTTTATATGTGTATTTTATTTATTGTTTATATATTGTATTAATGTATTCATGTATTGTGTTTTTTTTTTAACAGGGCTGCGCCGGAAGAGCTAAACAGTGACGGGACATGCTGTAAAGGTGAGTTGAATATTTAGAATGTATAGAATGTTTATTTATTGGATGTTAATGTTTTGTACTAATTTTTTTTTTTGTTTGACCCATAGGTTAGTGATCTGAAGCAACATCTTAAAGGTAAGTGGTCTTAATTTATTGATTTTAGCTTAGAATTAGGGTCTGTGTAGTTAGGACTGTAATTATTTTATTTTATTTTAAAATTAGGGTCTGTGTATGTAGTTAGGACTGTAATTATTTTATTTTATTTTAAAATTAGGGTCTGTGTATGTAGTTAGGATTTTTTGTATATTAGATAGATAGGGGGATGTATTTGATATAGTTAGGATTTATTTTAAATTAAATAGATTGTATGTTAGATAGATAGGGGGTATTTGATTTGGACTATATGTAATATATTATATGTAATATATTATATGTAATATATTATATGTAATGTATGTAATGTCATGTATTGTATGTAATGTATGTAATGTATTATATTTAATATATTATATGTAATATATTATATTTAATATATTATATGTAATATATTATATTTAATATATTATATGTAATATATTATATTTAATATATTATATGTAATATATTATATTTAATATATTATATGAAATATATTATATGTAATGTATGTAATGTCATGTATTGTATGTAATGTATGTAATGTATTATATGTATGTATTGTATTGTGTTTATCTGTCTTTCCTTTTCAGGTGTGTAATTTTTTTATTTTCTGTAGTGGGGGGTGGGGTTGTAATGTATTTTTTTGTTTTCTGTAGTGGGGGGTGGGGTTGTAATCTGTTTTGTTTTTTCTGTACTGTAGGTTTTTTTGTTTTTTGTACTTTAGGTTTTTTTGTTTTCTGTACTGTAGGTTTTTTGTTTTTTGTAATTAGAGTGTTGGGGAGGTTTATTAGGGGGTAGGTAGTGTAGGTAGGTAGTGTAAGTGTTAATAGATTAGTGTAGAGGGGGGTTAGTTAAGATTAAATGGTTTATTGGGGGTTATAGTGTAGTGTTTGTAGTTAGTGTCATGATGGTCCTTGAGGACCATCATGGCACGTATGTGGTTAATGTTGGGTTGTAACAGGCCCATAATGGTAATAATATACCCTTATGGGACTGATGGGGTTAAATAGAGCCTTATGGTGGTCTGTATTGACCATCATTAGTTAATGGGTTAATTTAGGCCTTATGGTGGTCTGTATTGACCATCATTAGTTAATGGGTTAATTTAGGCCTTATGGTGGTCTGTATTGACCATCATTAGTTAATGGGTTAATTTAGGCCTTATGGTGGTCTGTATTGACCATCATTAGTTAATGGGGTAATTATAGTTGCCTGGGGTTAATATTTTTAGTGCGAGTCCTTTCAGGACCTTTACGGTCCTTTGAGGACCCGCGAGGCGGGAAATTTAAAAATGAATTGCAGCAAGGTCACGATCGGTGCCGATCGGGGACCCCCGCTGCAGGGGGTTTATGTGGGGACACTTCGGGGGTCCCGATGGGGACCCCCAGCATAGAGGGGGTTAATTTTAAGTGCCGCGGCCGTGATTGGGTAATAGTGTGCCGCGGCCCCTTTAAGGAGCCGCGGCGGGGAATTTAAAAGTTTTAAATGCAGCGGGGGGCCTGATCTATGCAGATCGGGGACCCCCGCTGCAAGAGGTTAATGTGGGGGTGCTGCAGGGGTCCTGATAGAGACCCCTGCAGCATGGGGATGTGTATAGGGTGCAGGGGGGAGCCTCACACTGCTGTCTCGGGCTGTTCCGAGGCAGCACGTAGAGGCTTTCGGATCCCTTGCGTGGACTTTTTGTCCACGTAGGGATTCTTACGATATGCGAGACTCGTGCATAGATTTAAGGCTACGTAGCTCTCTCGGAGCCTATTCTCGGCCATTTACTCGCAGTCATATCGCAAAGCAGGCTGCGAGAGATTCGGTACTCGCAAACAGCAGGAAAACTGCCTTTTGCGAGCACCGAGAGAACTACGAGGGAGAATTTAATAGGGCCCAATATTTGGATTTAGTTATTAAATATTGATTTTTTTTATTACAAAATAATCATGATATGTCCACAAAGCTTAATGGCAAGAATAAGAAAAAGTCAGCGAAACAAGTAAATAATCTAAATAGAAATATATAGAAGAATGATTAAGACGATGGAATGACAAAACTATCTCTCTTCCACGGAGTTTAAGTTTAGTAATATGAAGATTGTTACGATTCTATTGTTTTTATGTATATAAGATAATTCATATTTTGATATTGGTGGAGAATATATTTGCGGTATATGAAAATTATGTATTGGAATAGCATGACTTCATGATCAATTTCTGACGTTTTATCTCCTAACATTTCCTAATATTGGCATAAATGCCCTAAAACCAAGATGGACATAAAGTCAAGTCCAATTCAGAGTTTGTTTGTTAGTTGTATGAATCAGAGTATGTTTGGATCTCCCAAAAACAATAGTAGATTGAAAAGAAAATGGAAAAAGGATATGAAAGAAGAATACATAGGGAGAAAACCCCAATGCTTAAAAATATTACCTATAACAAAGGAAAAACTAGATATAGAACAAAAATAAAATCAAGGGAAGTAGAAAGAAGAAATACTGAAGCCTAAATGATCAAGATATTATCCCATAATGTAAATGGACTAAATTCCCCTTCCAAAAGGAATACAGCCTTTAAAGAATATAGAAAAATGAAAGCAGATATACTGCTTTTACAGGAAACACATTGGAACAAAGAGGTATTGGAATATATGGGTAATAAAAAATACAATCTTAGAGCAGATTCCACGTTTAATAAAAAATCTAGAGGTGTATCCATACTATTTAGCCATGAGTTAAAAATAATAGAGTTGACCAGAATTATAGACCCTTTAGGGAGATACATAATCTATGACCATAGTCAATTTATATTTTCCAAATACTAATCAGACTAGCTTTTAAAAAAAAAATCCTTAAAGAATTAACAAAATGTAGAAAAGGAAAGATAATTATAGGTGGGAATTTCAATATGATAATGGATCCTATTAATGATAGAGTAGGAAAATCTAATAAAAAAACAATAAATCAAATTAGTAAGATATTGAAAGAATTTAATAAAGTGATGGGTGAATATGATTTATTAGATTGCTGGAGAATACTCCATCCATATGAAAAAGACTATTCTCATTTTTCTAACCGCCATAGATCATATTCAAGATTGGATTACTTTTTTCTAGATATAAAGACTCTAAGATCAACAAAGAATATTGAATTAATAGTGACCACATGGTCGGACCATTCCATTCTATCATTAGTTATCACATATATAGTTGTGAGCATGCGAGTTGTTGCTAACGCTTGCGGGCTCGCGTAGCGAGCCGCGGCTCGCGCGACTTCACGTCGCAAACATCACGTCGCAACGCAAACAACACGACACACCAATTACGTCACTTGCTAAATTTTACGAGCAACGCAAACAACATACGACACACGTTAACACACATTACGGCGAAGCGAGGGCAGTGGGCGAGGGCCTTAGTTGCTGGCATGGAGCGCCGAAGGCGCTCCATGCCAGCAACTGCGACCCTCGCAAACTTCACGTCGCAACGCAAACAACACGACACACCAATTACGACACTCGCTAAATTTTACAAGCAACGCAAACAACATACGACACACGTTAACACACATTACGGCCTCGCAACACTCGGACGCAACTCGCGAACATTACAAAATTGAAAACACAATACATACACACAGCACATACATAAGAAGCTTACCTACAGCAAGAGGTAGCATCCAGGACCTCAAAAATGCAAATTACACCTTCATTTCACTCAAAATAAAAGAGTTTAGACACTAAAAGATTTGCTAAGCAAGAGAAAAAATGGCCGCCGAACAAAACGAAAACGAGGCTACACACGCAAACACCATACGAGACACGTTACCAGACATTACGACCTCGCAAACATCGGACGCAACACGCCGACATACAAACATTTAAAACACAATAAATACAAACAACATACGACACACGTTAACACACATTACGGCCTCGCAACACTCGGACGCAACTCGCGAACATTACAAAATTGAAAACACAATACTTACACACAGCACATACATAAAAAGCTTACCTACAGCAAGAGGTAGCATCCAGGACCTCAAAAAACCAAGTTACACCTTCCTTTAAATAAAAATAAAACACTTTAGACACTAATCAAATCGCTAAGCGAGAGAAAAAATGGCCGACGAACAAAACGAAAACGAGGCTACAGCACTCTCAACACGTAAAACACCACAACACACTCGCAAAACACCACACGAAACTCGAAAACCACCACGAAGCACCTACGGATAATCCGCAAAGACGCATACCACAGATAACCCGACATTTTACGCCAATGCGGAAGTACACCACTACGCTAACAATTTCGTCTCGCGCACGCACAGTATTACACTGCACACATTCAGCACGCTTACACAGCAGCTCCACACCACTAATGCTGCAGCAACCTCAAAACACATTGACAGCTCTTCAACACAATGCTTCAAAATAGGTAAAGTATATTTATTTATTAATGTATTATATATTTGATTATTACACACCAAACAGCATTAGCTCACTTACAATTTCATTGCCGTCATTTTTTGACGGGCCATTCGCTAGTAGAAGATATAAAAGACAACTTTCACTTAAAAAATATATGGATTGCTCCAATAATTTTTAAGAATGATGAAATATTAGAATCCTTAAAGAAAGATACAAGAGAATTCTTTATAACTAATACAAATACCATTAAGAGTGTTATACATAGAGCTGAACAATCAACAAAAAAGAAATAAACTATGCCCGAGCAAGGAAGGAACAATTATAATTACTAAACTAAATAATCAAATAAATAAGGTTTTGCAAAGTCAGGCAGACTCTATGATGTGGAGATTCCAACAGACCCACTTCCTATTGGCGAATAAAACAAGTAAATACCTAGCGCAAAATTTTAAGAAGCAAACCAATCAAAGAAAGATATTAAGCCTTAAGGGACCAGATAATAAAATCTATACTCACCCAGATAAAATAGGAGAAATCATTACAGAATTGTATAAATCACTATATAATATAGAAAACAAGTCAAACTCAAATAGAGATGAAATAAATACATTTTTTGATAAAACAATTCTTCCTACTGTTGATATTGATGACTGCAATTATCTAGATAAAGTAATAACCCTTGAGGAAATAGACGAAGCAATAAAAAAGGCTAATTCTAACAAAGCCCCAGGACCCGATGGGTTCGACCATTTATTTTATAAGTTCCTTGGGAAGGAAATTAGAACAGGTCTTTTAGATATGTTAAATGAAATTAAAAACTCAGGGAAAATAGAAGAGGAAATGGTTGAGGCAAAAATTAAAAAGATACTAAAACCAGGGAAAAACCCAGAAGAAATTACAAGCTACAGACCAATTTCTCTTATAAATATAGATTTAAAAATATATGCAAAAATAATAGCCAATAGGCTTAATAAAATACTGCCTAAGCTAATACATATGGACCAATCTGGTTTCGTCCAAGGACGTCAGGCATCAGATAACACTAGAAGGTTAGTAGACCTGATATTTCAAGCGAAAAAATCGAGAGTTCCCACACTGATCCTGTCTCTAGATGCAGAAAAAGCATTTGACAGGGTCAGCTGGGAATTCCTAGAAGCAGTGTTAAAAAAGGTCGGACTGACCAACTGTGTATCTAAAACAATTAAAGCCCTATATGAAAAATCATCGGCATATATAACAGGTCCAAATTTTCAATCAGAGAAATTTAGAATTTCTAACGGGACTCGCCAAGGATGTCCTCTTTCTCCACTATGATTTCTACTCTTTTTAGAACCATTGGCTTCAAGAATTAGATGCCACAATAAAATCAGAGGCATAAAAATAGGACTAATAGAATATAAAGTTATGCTATTCGCCGATGATATTAAAGTTACTTTAACAGATCCAGTCGAATCATGCAATAATCTGATGGAACTACTGACTGAATTTGGGAAAGTCTCATATTTCAAAATAAATCAATTAAAGTCTGATATAATCCATAATGGTTTACATTTTGACAATATAAATAAATTAAAGAATAGTTTCACCTTTAATTGGCATCAAAGAAGTATAGTACATCTAGGTATAAGATTTAAGTTCCATAATGATAAAATAATAGAAGACAATATACCAGATTTAATAAAAGAAATCAGACTATTACTCTATGAGTGGCGAAATATAAGACTTTCATTGTCAGGTAGAATATCCACCGTTAAAATGAGCATAATCCCTAAATTAACATACCTATTTAGATGTATTCTGGAAATAGTACCAGTTTATATTATTAAAAATATTCAGAAAATAATAGATAGTTTCATTTACTTAAATAAAAAAGTGAAAGTAAAAAAGATAATAGCTAATAAAAACTTTGAACTTGGCGGAATTGGAACACCAGACATTAAAGATGTTTGTGAAAATATCGCTATATCCCATATAATCAATATGAATATCAAAAATAGGAATACATGCTGGATGAACATAGAAGAAGATCTTGTAGGCTCTTCTTCAATTAGATCATTATTAGAAAAATATAAAGAAGGAAAAGTTAAATGGGGTAATCTACCAAAAGGAATAAGATCATTGCTAAAATTCTGGGGTAAAAACAAAGATAAACTAGGACTATTTCATTTTCCGTCCTTATCAGCTCCAATTGACATCTTGGAGAACGGATGCAATAATAAAGTTATAGAACATCTAAAGAAAGCTGGACTTAAAAATGTTATATATCTATATGGCCAAGGCTCACTATTAAAATACACAGAATTTCAGAGGAAATATTCCATGGAGAAGATATCTTGGTTAAATCATAAAGGTATGGCAGAAGTACTAAAAAGCAAGGGTTATCCTTTGATAAATGTAGACAAACCGTACGAACTAGAGGTACATCTAAGTAAGGGTCACGTGACCCATCTCATTTCAAAGATTAATAAAATAAGCAAAAAAGGTCTGAATTATATAAAATCTGAGAAGGTAAAGGTATGGGAAATTGAATTTAAGCTAAATTGTGAAGACCACGATTGGATAAAAGCCTTAAGATTAATTAAAAAATCCTCGATAAATAGCTCTCTTAAAGAAATATATTTTAAGCTAACTCAAAAGTGGTATTTAGTTCCGGCCATAATTAATAAATTTCATCATATGTCCTCCCCACTATGTTGGAAAGGCTGTGGCCAAATTGGCACTTCAGCCCATATGTGGTGGGAATGTATAAAAATCCAAAATTTCTGGAAAGAATGCTGTAGTTAACTAACAACAATGTTAAAAATTGATTGTCCGTGTTCCCCAGAAGTAATTCTATTTCATCTACAGATAGATAAAACTTTTCCCAAGTACAACCTATTGATATCACATATTCTATTAACTATTAAATATTTATTAGTGAAATACTGGAAAAAGCCCACAATTCCATCTTGGAGTGAAGTCTTGAATAAAATTAATACAACAAAGAATTGATGAAGTCTAATTATACTCATGGTTCTAGAGATAAAAATAAAATTAACTGGAATACCTGGGAAAAATATATGCAGTAATGAAGAAAAGTTAAAAAAAAGGAAATATTTCTAAGGGACAATAGTTATAGGAATATGTAGAATCCTTTTGTATCCCTCATTTTTTCTCATCTCTATTGTCTTTCCTTTCTCTCTTCCTCATTGTTGGTTGATAATGAGGATGAGAGAGATGATGAGGAGAGAAGAATAAATAGATATACTATCGGGAGTAAGAATGAAAGTTTGTATATGTGGCATATGTAATTGTTAGTGTATGTCTTATCTTTTACGAAAATAAGAAGAATGATAAAAGAAGAGAAGGAGAGAAGGGAGAGAACTCTCATTACTAATATATAACTATACTACTTGAAAAAGAAGGGAAATACTTCCAGTTTGGTATGGTTTTATTACTATGTTTCCTCCATCTCCTATCTCAGTGATATTGAATATGAATCGATTTTGTATGTATTTTGTAATGTCTAATATTTATGTTTTTTTTCTTGAAAAAAAAAAAAAAGAAGCTATGTAAAATATATAGATTAGTTAAGAATAGTATACTTTGTAGTTTTGTGAGAGTTGTATTCATACTGTTATATTGTATTCACACTTTTTATAATGGCAAATATTGCTTTTATTTTATCATCCGTATTCGTTTAGCTGTTATTTTACTTAGTAATCCCCAGAATAAAATATTATTTTTTAATAGTTTCTGTATCACAGCAATATAACAACTCTGTTGATGTAATATGCCATATATAGCCCATTCACACCTTATACATATGTATACAAGGTATACTTTTCTATAAATGTATCTATTTGTGTTACAGATTTACTAACAGTGTGACTTCACTTTTACTTGATCATCAATATGTTTTTTGGTATTTTGATTCTTCCCAGTATAACTTCTCTATTTGTTGATACCATGTAAATTACAATTTATGTAGAAAAATATGGATTATTCTGAGATGGCTGGCAATCCATTACCCAGGCAATAAACCTATCAGACTGATACTTTAGTATACAGCTTCTACTATTGTAATTTTTGTGAGATATTATGTATAGGTTGTAAGTTTTGTCCTCAGTTTACATGTAATAAAACTTATCCAAGTATGCAATGTATATGGCACTGAGCACCCGGCAGTCTATTACTAAATCTATTTGTTCAATCAGACTAGTCATTCAGTGCATGACTTTTACTATAACATATTATCTGATCACTGTATAATAGTAGAGCATTTTCATACAGTTGTGCTCAAAAGTTTGCATACCCTGGAAAAAATTGTGAAATGTTGGCATTTATTTTGAAATATGATCACATAAATCATAATGATAACAGAAATCACCCAAATGGCCCTGTGACTTTTTAAATTGCAATTAGTGTCTGTGTATAAATAGTCAATGAGTCTGTTAGCTCTCATGTGGATGCACTAAGCAGGCTAAATACTGAGCCATGGGGAGCAGAAAAGAACTGTCAAAAGATCTGCGTAACAAGGTAATGGAACTTCATAAAGATGACAGAGGATATAAAAAGATATCCAAACCCCTGAAAACGCTGGTCAGCACTGTTTAATCACTTATTAAGAAGTGAAAAATTTGGGGATCTCTTGATACCAAGCCAAGGTCAGGTAGACCAAGAAAGATTTCAGCCACAACTGCCAGAAGAATTGTTCGGAATACAAAGAAAAACCCACAGGTAACCTCAGGAGAAATACAGGCTGCTCTGGAAAAATATGGTGTGGTTGTTTCAAGGAGCACAAAACAATGATAATTGAACAAAAATTAGCTACATGGATGAGATGCCAGAAAGGAGCCTTTACTGCACCAATGCCAAGAAAAATACTGGTTACAACACCTTGACATGCTTCACAACCTCTGGAACACTGTAATTTGGAGTGACAAGACCAAAATAGAGCTTTATGGTCACAGCCACAAGCGTTTTGTTTGGAGAGGGGTCAACAAGGCCTGTAGTGAAAAGAATACCATCCCCACTGTGAAGCATGGTGGTGGCTCACTGATGTTTTGGGGTTGTGTGAGCTCTAAAGGCACGGGGAACCTTGTGAAAATTGATGACAAGATGAATGCAGCATGTTATCATACAATACTGGCAGACATTTGCATTCTTCTGCATGAAAGCTGTGCATAGGATGCTCTTGGACTTTCCAGCATGACAATGACCCTAAGCACAAGGCCAAGTTAACCCTTCAGTGGTTACAGCAGAAAAAGGTGAAGGTTGTGAAGTGGCCATCACAGTCTCCTGACCTTGATATCATCTAGCCACTCTGGCGAGCTCTCAAATGTGCGGTTCATGCAAGACGACCAAAGACTTTGCATGACCTGGAGGCATTTTGCCAAGACGAATGGGCAGCTATACCACCTGCAAGAATTAGGGGCCTCATAGACAACTATTACAAAAGACTGAACGCTGTCATTGAGTATTAAGAACTAAGGGTATGCAAACTTTTGAACAGGGTCATTAATGTTTTGTTTTATGATTGTGCAATGCTGTTATAACCTACAGTTGAATATGAATCCCATAAGAAATAAAAGAAATATGTTTTTCCTGCTCACTCATGTTTTCTTTAAAAATGGTACATATATTACCAATTTGCCAAGGGTATGCAAACTTTTGAGCACAACTGTAAGTTCAGTCTCCTAAGTATTATAGAGGATAGAAATTGATAAAGTGGCACTTTTGAATAGCTAATATGTGGCTACCAATTTAGTGTGTACTTTGTCCTCTAGTCACAATAATATAGAGCTTATGCACACTTTATTTACTTAACAATCTACCTTAGGGCTTGTGCACTCCTTAATTTGCTCTGCAATCTATGGATTGCAATGTCTCTTTAAATTTCAGCTGATAGTTTTGTTCACTTTGTTGTAGCAGGCTAATCCTATAGCCACAGTAATTATAGGTTTGTGTATACTTAGGTTAACTTAACAATCTAAATCACACTTGCGTGCTCCTTAAATTGCTCAGTAATCTATAACTTGTCCTGTCTCTTTAAATTTCCGACATAGCTTGATAAAATTAACTGTTACAGGTTAGTGTGTACCTAGTTCTATAACCACATTAATAATAGTAATTATGGGCTTATGCTCTTTAGTTTGCTAGGTTATATACTTTCAGACTTGTGTACTTCTTGATTTCCTCAGCAATCTACAGCTTGCCTTGTCCCTTTCAATTTAGGCTGATAGTTAGGTGCATCTCACTATCACATATATAGTTGTGAGCATACGAGCCCGCTCGAGCCGTTGCTCACGCTTGCGGGCTCACACAACTCACAACTCCTCCTGCCTGCTCGCCGCTCTTAACTCCTCCCCCGCCGCTCTTAACTCCTCCCCCACCGCTCTTAACTCCTCCCCCGCCGCTCATAACTCCTCCCCGTCGCTCATAACTCCTCCCCCGTCGTTCATAACTCCTCCCCCGCCGCTCATAACTCCTCCCCCGCCGCTCATAACTCCTCCCCGGCTGCTCTCAACACCTCCCCCCTGCTGCCTTCAACACCTCCCCCCTGCTGCCCTCAACTCCTCCCTGGGGAGGGACCGGCAGACATGCTGGGGACTGAGGTGAGAGAGACAGCCTGGAGGGAAAGAGAGACAAGAGAGACAGGAGGGACACAGACAGGGAGAGTCAGGAGGGACACAGATAGAGACAGGAGGGACACAGAGAGAGAGTTACAGGAGTAACACAGAGAGAGACAGGAGGGACACAGATATAGAGACAGGAGGGACAGAGAGAGACAGGAAGGACATGGATGGAGGGTCACAGATAGAGAGACAGGAGGGACACAGACAGGGAGAGTCAGGAGGGACACAGAGAGAGAGAGAGAGAGTGACAGGAGTAACACAGAGAGAGACAGGAGGGACACAGAGAGAGAGTGACAGGAGTAACACAGAGAGAGACAGGAGGGACACAGATAGAGAGACAGGAGGGACAGAGAGAGACAGGAGGGACACAGACAGAGAGAGACAGGAGGGACAGAGAGAGACAGGAGGGACACAGACAGAGAGAGACAGGAGGGACACAGACAGAGAGAGACAGGAGGGACACAGACAGAGAGAGACAGGAGGGACACAGACAGAGAGAGACAGGAGGGACACAGACAGAGAGAGACAGGAGGGACACAGAGAGACAGGAGGGACACAGACAGAGAGAGACAGGAAGGACACAGACCGAGAGAGACAGGAGGGACACAGACCCAGAGAGACAGGAGGGACACAGATAGAGACAGGAGGGACACAGAGAGAGACAGGAGTAACACAGAGAGAGACAGGAGGGACACAGATAGAGAGACAGGAGGGACAGAGAGAGACAGGAGGGACACAGACAGAGAGAGACAGGAGGGACAGAGAGAGACAGGAGGGACACAGACAGAGAGAGACAGGAGGGACACAGACAGAGAGAGACAGGAAGGACACAGACCGAGAGAGACAGGAGGGACACAGACCGAGAGAGACAGGAGGGACACAGACCCAGAGAGACAGGAGGGACACAGACCCAGAGAGACAGGAGGGACACAGATAGAGACAGGAGGGACACAGAGAGAGAGTGACAGGAGTAACACAGAGAGAGACAGGAGGGACACAGATAGAGAGACAGGAGGGACAGAGAGAGACAGGAGGGACAGAGAGAGACAGGAGGGACAGAGAGAGAGAGAGACAGGATGGACACAGACTGAGAGAGACAGGAGGGACACAGACAGAGAGAGACAGGAGGGACACAGACAGAGAGAGACAGGAGGGACACAGACCGAGAGAGACAGGAGGGACACAGACCGAGAGAGACAGGAGGGACACAGACCGAGAGAGACAGGAGGGACACAGACCGAGAGAGACAGGAGGGACACAGACAGGGAGAGTCAGGAGGGACACAGACAGAGAGAGAGAGAGAGTGACAGGAGTAACACAGAGAGAGACAGGAGGGACACAGAGAGAGAGTGACAGGAGTAACACAGAGAGAGACAGGAGGGACAGAGAGAGACAGGAGGGACAGAGAGAGACAGGAGGGACACAGACAGAGAGAGACAGGAGGGACACAGACAGAGAGAGACAGGAAGGACACAGACCGAGAGAGACAGGAGGGACACAGACCCAGAGAGACAGGAGGGACACAGATAGAGAGAGACAGGAGGGACACAGAGAGAGACAGGAGGGACACAGAGAGAGACAGGAGGGACACAGACCGAGAGAGTCAGGAGGGACACAGATAGAGAGACAGGAGGGACAGAGAGAGACAGGAGGGACAGAGAGAGACAGGAGGGACAGAGAGAGACAGGAGGGACACAGAGAGAGCGAGAGACAGGAGGGACACAGACCGAGAGAGACATATATAGTTGTGAGCATACGAGCCCGCTCGAGCCGTTGCTCACGCTTGCGGGCTCACACAACTCACAACTCCTCCTGCCTGCTCGCCGCTCTTAACTCCTCCCCCGCCGCTCTTAACTCCTCCCCCACCGCTCTTAACTCCTCCCCCGCCGCTCATAACTCCTCCCCGTCGCTCATAACTCCTCCCCCGTCGTTCATAACTCCTCCCCCGCCGCTCATAACTCCTCCCCCGCCGCTCATAACTCCTCCCCGGCTGCTCTCAACACCTCCCCCCTGCTGCCTTCAACACCTCCCCCCTGCTGCCCTCAACTCCTCCCTGGGGAGGGACCGGCAGACATGCTGGGGACTGAGGTGAGAGAGACAGCCTGGAGGGAAAGAGAGACAAGAGAGACAGGAGGGACACAGACAGGGAGAGTCAGGAGGGACACAGATAGAGACAGGAGGGACACAGAGAGAGAGTTACAGGAGTAACACAGAGAGAGACAGGAGGGACACAGATATAGAGACAGGAGGGACAGAGAGAGACAGGAAGGACATGGATGGAGGGTCACAGATAGAGAGACAGGAGGGACACAGACAGGGAGAGTCAGGAGGGACACAGAGAGAGAGAGAGAGAGTGACAGGAGTAACACAGAGAGAGACAGGAGGGACACAGAGAGAGAGTGACAGGAGTAACACAGAGAGAGACAGGAGGGACACAGATAGAGAGACAGGAGGGACAGAGAGAGACAGGAGGGACACAGACAGAGAGAGACAGGAGGGACAGAGAGAGACAGGAGGGACACAGACAGAGAGAGACAGGAGGGACACAGACAGAGAGAGACAGGAGGGACACAGACAGAGAGAGACAGGAGGGACACAGACAGAGAGAGACAGGAGGGACACAGACAGAGAGAGACAGGAGGGACACAGAGAGACAGGAGGGACACAGACAGAGAGAGACAGGAAGGACACAGACCGAGAGAGACAGGAGGGACACAGACCCAGAGAGACAGGAGGGACACAGATAGAGACAGGAGGGACACAGAGAGAGACAGGAGTAACACAGAGAGAGACAGGAGGGACACAGATAGAGAGACAGGAGGGACAGAGAGAGACAGGAGGGACACAGACAGAGAGAGACAGGAGGGACAGAGAGAGACAGGAGGGACACAGACAGAGAGAGACAGGAGGGACACAGACAGAGAGAGACAGGAAGGACACAGACCGAGAGAGACAGGAGGGACACAGACCGAGAGAGACAGGAGGGACACAGACCCAGAGAGACAGGAGGGACACAGACCCAGAGAGACAGGAGGGACACAGATAGAGACAGGAGGGACACAGAGAGAGAGTGACAGGAGTAACACAGAGAGAGACAGGAGGGACACAGATAGAGAGACAGGAGGGACAGAGAGAGACAGGAGGGACAGAGAGAGACAGGAGGGACAGAGAGAGAGAGAGACAGGATGGACACAGACTGAGAGAGACAGGAGGGACACAGACAGAGAGAGACAGGAGGGACACAGACAGAGAGAGACAGGAGGGACACAGACCGAGAGAGACAGGAGGGACACAGACCGAGAGAGACAGGAGGGACACAGACCGAGAGAGACAGGAGGGACACAGACCGAGAGAGACAGGAGGGACACAGACAGGGAGAGTCAGGAGGGACACAGACAGAGAGAGAGAGAGAGTGACAGGAGTAACACAGAGAGAGACAGGAGGGACACAGAGAGAGAGTGACAGGAGTAACACAGAGAGAGACAGGAGGGACAGAGAGAGACAGGAGGGACAGAGAGAGACAGGAGGGACACAGACAGAGAGAGACAGGAGGGACACAGACAGAGAGAGACAGGAAGGACACAGACCGAGAGAGACAGGAGGGACACAGACCCAGAGAGACAGGAGGGACACAGAGAGAGAGAGACAGGAGGGACACAGAGAGAGACAGGAGGGACACAGAGAGAGACAGGAGGGACACAGACCGAGAGAGTCAGGAGGGACACAGATAGAGAGACAGGAGGGACAGAGAGAGACAGGAGGGACAGAGAGAGACAGGAGGGACAGAGAGAGACAGGAGGGACACAGAGAGAGCGAGAGACAGGAGGGACACAGACCGAGAGAGACAGGAGGGACACAGACCCAGAGAGACAGGAGGGACACAGACCCAGAGAGACAGGAGTGACACAGACAGAGAGAGACAGGAGTGACACAGACCGAGAGAGACAGGAGTGACACAGACCGAGAGAGACAGGAGGGACACAGATAGAGAGAGACAGGAGGGACACAGCTAGAGAGAGACAGAAGGGACACAGATAGAGAGAGACAGGAGGGACACAGATAGAGAGAGACAGGAGGGACACAGATAGAGAGAGACAGGAGGGACACAGATAGAGAGAGACAGGAGGGACACAGATAGAGAGAGACAGGAGGGACACAGAGAGAGAGACAGGAGGGACACAGACAGAGAGAGAGACAGAAGGGACACAGAGAGAGAGACAGTAGGGACACAGAGAGAGAGACAGGAGGGACACAGACAAAGAGAGACAGGAGAAACAGAGAGAGACAGGAAGGACACAGATAGATTGGAGGGACAGAGAGAGAGAGAGACAGGAGGGACACAGACAGAGAGAGACAGGAGGGACACAGACAAAGAGAGACAGGAGAAACAGAGAGAGACAGGAAGGACACGGATGGAGGGACACAGACAGAGAGAGACAGGAGGGACACAGACAGAGAGAGACAGGAGGGACAGAGAGAGACAGGAAGGACACAGATAGACAGGAGGGACAGAGAGAGACAGGAAGGACACAGATAGACAGGAGGGACAGAGAGAGACAGGAGGGACACAGACAGAGAGAGACAGGAGGGACACAGACAGAGAGAGACAGGAGGGACACAGAGAGAGACAGTAGGGACACGGATGGAGAGACACAGACAGAGAGAGACAGGAGGGACACAGACAGAGAGACAGGAGAGACACAGACAGAGAGAGACAGGAGGTACACACAGAGAGAGAGAGACAGGAGGTACACAGAGAGAGAGAGAGACAGGAGGTACACAGATAGAGAGACAGGAGCGACACAGACAGAGAGAGACAGGAGGGACATGGATAGAGAGACAGGAGGGACAGAGAGAGACAAGAGGGACACGGATAGAGAGACAGGGACACGGATAGAGAGACAGGAGGGACACGGATAGAGAGACAGGAGGGACAGAGAGAGACAAGAGGGACACGGATAGAGAGACAGGGACACGGATAGAGAGACAGGAGGGACACGGATAGAGAGACAGGAGGGACAGAGAGAGACAAGAGGGACACGGATAGAGAGACAGGAGGGACACAGACAGAGAGAGACAGGAGGGACACAGACAGAGAGAGACAGGAGGGACACAGACAGAGAGAGACAGGAGGGACACAGACAGAGAGAAACAGGAGGGACACAGATAGAGAGAGACAGGAGGGACACAGATAGAGAGAGACAGGAGGGACACAGATAGAGAGAGACAGGAGGGACACAGACAGAGAGAGACAGGAAGGACACAGACCGAGAGAGACAGGAGGGACACAGACCCAGAGAGACAGGAGGGACACAGATAGAGAGAGACAGGAGGGACACAGAGAGAGACAGGAGGGACACAGAGAGAGACAGGAGGGACACAGACCGAGAGAGTCAGGAGGGACACAGATAGAGAGACAGGAGGGACAGAGAGAGACAGGAGGGACAGAGAGAGACAGGAGGGACACAGAGAGAGCGAGAGACAGGAGGGACACAGACAGAGAGAGACAGGAGGGACAGAGAGAGACAGGAGGGACACAGACAGAGAGAGACAGGAAGGACACAGACCGAGAGAGACAGGAGGGACACAGACCCAGAGAGACAGGAGGGACACAGATAGAGACAGGAGGGACACAGAGAGAGACAGGAGTAACACAGAGAGAGACAGGAGGGACACAGATAGAGAGACAGGAGGGACAGAGAGAGACAGGAGGGACACAGACAGAGAGAGACAGGAGGGACAGAGAGAGACAGGAGGGACACAGACAGAGAGAGACAGGAGGGACACAGACAGAGAGAGACAGGAAGGACACAGACCGAGAGAGACAGGAGGGACACAGACCGAGAGAGACAGGAGGGACACAGACCCAGAGAGACAGGAGGGACACAGACCCAGAGAGACAGGAGGGACACAGATAGAGACAGGAGGGACACAGAGAGAGAGTGACAGGAGTAACACAGAGAGAGACAGGAGGGACACAGATAGAGAGACAGGAGGGACAGAGAGAGACAGGAGGGACAGAGAGAGACAGGAGGGACAGAGAGAGACAGGAGGGACAGAGAGAGACAGGAGGGACAGAGAGAGAGAGAGACAGGATGGACACAGACTGAGAGAGACAGGAGGGACACAGACAGAGAGAGACAGGAGGGACACAGACAGAGAGAGACAGGAGGGACACAGACCGAGAGAGACAGGAGGGACACAGACCGAGAGAGACAGGAGGGACACAGACCGAGAGAGACAGGAGGGACACAGACCGAGAGAGACAGGAGGGACACAGACAGGGAGAGTCAGGAGGGACACAGACAGAGAGAGAGAGAGAGTGACAGGAGTAACACAGAGAGAGACAGGAGGGACACAGAGAGAGAGTGACAGGAGTAACACAGAGAGAGACAGGAGGGACAGAGAGAGACAGGAGGGACAGAGAGAGACAGGAGGGACACAGACAGAGAGAGACAGGAGGGACACAGACAGAGAGAGACAGGAAGGACACAGACCGAGAGAGACAGGAGGGACACAGACCCAGAGAGACAGGAGGGACACAGATAGAGAGAGACAGGAGGGACACAGAGAGAGACAGGAGGGACACAGAGAGAGACAGGAGGGACACAGACCGAGAGAGTCAGGAGGGACACAGATAGAGAGACAGGAGGGACAGAGAGAGACAGGAGGGACAGAGAGAGACAGGAGGGACAGAGAGAGACAGGAGGGACACAGAGAGAGCGAGAGACAGGAGGGACACAGACCGAGAGAGACAGGAGGGACACAGACCCAGAGAGACAGGAGGGACACAGACCCAGAGAGACAGGAGTGACACAGACAGAGAGAGACAGGAGTGACACAGACCGAGAGAGACAGGAGTGACACAGACCGAGAGAGACAGGAGGGACACAGATAGAGAGAGACAGGAGGGGCACAGCTAGAGAGAGACAGAAGGGACACAGATAGAGAGAGACAGGAGGGACACAGATAGAGAGAGACAGGAGGGACACAGATAGAGAGAGACAGGAGGGACACAGATAGAGAGAGACAGGAGGGACACAGATAGAGAGAGACAGGAGGGACACAGAGAGAGAGACAGGAGGGACACAGACAGAGAGAGAGACAGAAGGGACACAGAGAGAGAGACAGTAGGGACACAGAGAGAGAGACAGGAGGGACACAGACAAAGAGAGACAGGAGAAACAGAGAGAGACAGGAAGGACACAGATAGATTGGAGGGACAGAGAGAGAGAGAGACAGGAGGGACACAGACAGAGAGAGACAGGAGGGACACAGACAAAGAGAGACAGGAGAAACAGAGAGAGACAGGAAGGACACGGATGGAGGGACACAGACAGAGAGAGACAGGAGGGACACAGACAGAGAGAGACAGGAGGGACAGAGAGAGACAGGAAGGACACAGATAGACAGGAGGGACAGAGAGAGACAGGAAGGACACAGATAGACAGGAGGGACAGAGAGAGACAGGAGGGACACAGACAGAGAGAGACAGGAGGGACACAGACAGAGAGAGACAGGAGGGACACAGAGAGAGACAGTAGGGACACGGATGGAGAGACACAGACAGAGAGAGACAGGAGGGACACAGACAGAGAGACAGGAGAGACACAGACAGAGAGAGACAGGAGGTACACACAGAGAGAGAGAGACAGGAGGTACACAGAGAGAGAGAGAGACAGGAGGTACACAGATAGAGAGACAGGAGCGACACAGACAGAGAGAGACAGGAGGGACATGGATAGAGAGACAGGAGGGACAGAGAGAGACAAGAGGGACACGGATAGAGAGACAGGGACACGGATAGAGAGACAGGAGGGACACGGATAGAGAGACAGGAGGGACAGAGAGAGACAAGAGGGACACGGATAGAGAGACAGGGACACGGATAGAGAGACAGGAGGGACACGGATAGAGAGACAGGAGGGACAGAGAGAGACAAGAGGGACACGGATAGAGAGACAGGAGGGACACAGACAGAGAGAGACAGGAGGGACACAGACAGAGAGAGACAGGAGGGACACAGACAGAGAGAGACAGGAGGGACACAGACAGAGAGAAACAGGAGGGACACAGATAGAGAGAGACAGGAGGGACACAGATAGAGAGAGACAGGAGGGACACAGATAGAGAGAGACAGGAGGGACACAGACAGAGAGAGACAGGAAGGACACAGACCGAGAGAGACAGGAGGGACACAGACCCAGAGAGACAGGAGGGACACAGATAGAGAGAGACAGGAGGGACACAGAGAGAGACAGGAGGGACACAGAGAGAGACAGGAGGGACACAGACCGAGAGAGTCAGGAGGGACACAGATAGAGAGACAGGAGGGACAGAGAGAGACAGGAGGGACAGAGAGAGACAGGAGGGACAGAGAGAGACAGGAGGGACACAGAGAGAGCGAGAGACAGGAGGGACACAGACCGAGAGAGACAGGAGGGACACAGACCCAGAGAGACAGGAGGGACACAGACCCAGAGAGACAGGAGTGACACAGACCCAGAGAGACAGGAGTGACACAGACAGAGAGAGACAGGAGTGACACAGACCGAGAGAGACAGGAGTGACACAGACCGAGAGAGACAGGAGGGACACAGATAGAGAGAGACAGGAGGGACACAGCTAGAGAGAGACAGAAGGGACACAGATAGAGAGAGACAGGAGGGACACAGATAGAGAGAGACAGGAGGGACACAGATAGAGAGAGACAGGAGGGACACAGATAGAGAGAGACAGGAGGGACACAGATAGAGAGAGACAGGAGGGACACAGAGAGAGAGACAGGAGGGACACAGACAGAGAGAGAGACAGAAGGGACACAGAGAGAGAGACAGTAGGGACACAGAGAGAGAGACAGGAGGGACACAGACAAAGAGAGACAGGAGAAACAGAGAGAGACAGGAAGGACACAGATAGATTGGAGGGACAGAGAGAGAGAGAGACAGGAGGGACACAGACAGAGAGAGACAGGAGGGACACAGACAAAGAGAGACAGGAGAAACAGAGAGAGACAGGAAGGACACGGATGGAGGGACACAGACAGAGAGAGACAGGAGGGACACAGACAGAGAGAGACAGGAGGGACAGAGAGAGACAGGAAGGACACAGATAGACAGGAGGGACAGAGAGAGACAGGAAGGACACAGATAGACAGGAGGGACAGAGAGAGACAGGAGGGACACAGACAGAGAGAGACAGGAGGGACACAGACAGAGAGAGACAGGAGGGACACAGAGAGAGACAGTAGGGACACGGATGGAGAGACACAGACAGAGAGAGACAGGAGGGACACAGACAGAGAGACAGGAGAGACACAGACAGAGAGAGACAGGAGGTACACACAGAGAGAGAGAGACAGGAGGTACACAGAGAGAGAGAGAGACAGGAGGTACACAGATAGAGAGACAGGAGCGACACAGACAGAGAGAGACAGGAGGGACATGGATAGAGAGACAGGAGGGACAGAGAGAGACAAGAGGGACACGGATAGAGAGACAGGGACACGGATAGAGAGACAGGAGGGACACGGATAGAGAGACAGGAGGGACAGAGAGAGACAAGAGGGACACGGATAGAGAGACAGGGACACGGATAGAGAGACAGGAGGGACACGGATAGAGAGACAGGAGGGACAGAGAGAGACAAGAGGGACACGGATAGAGAGACAGGAGGGACACAGACAGAGAGAGACAGGAGGGACACAGACAGAGAGAGACAGGAGGGACACAGACAGAGAGAGACAGGAGGGACACAGACAGAGAGAAACAGGAGGGACACAGATAGAGAGAGACAGGAGGGACACAGATAGAGAGAGACAGGAGGGACACAGATAGAGAGAGACAGGAGGGACACAGATAGAGAGAGACAGGAGGGACACAGATAGAGAGAGACAGGAGGGACACAGAGAGAGAGACAGAAGGGACACAGAGAGAGAGACAGTAGGGACACCGAGAGAGAGACAGGAGGGACACAGACAAAGAGAGACAGGAGAAACAGAGAGAGACAGGAAGGACACAGATAGATTGGAGGGACAGAGAGAGAGAGAGAGGAGGGACACAGACAGAGAGAGACAGGAGGGACACAGACAAAGAGAGACAGGAGAAACAGAGAGAGACAGGAAGGACACGGATGGAGGGACACAGACAGAGAGAGACAGGAGGGACACAGACAGAGAGAGACAGGAGGGACAGAGAGAGACAGGAAGGACACAGATAGACAGGAGGGACAGAGAGAGACAGGAAGGACACGGATGGAGGGACACAGACAGAGAGAGACAGGAGGGACACAGACAGAGAGAGACAGGAGGGACACAGACAGAGAGAGACAGGAGGGACACAGAGAGAGACAGTAGGGACACGGATGGAGAGACACAGACAGAGAGAGACAGGAGGGACACAGACAGAGAGACAGGAGAGACACAGACAGAGAGAGACAGGAGGTACACAGAGAGAGAGAGAGACAGGAGGTACACAGAGAGAGAGAGAGACAGGAGGTACACAGATAGAGAGACAGGAGCGACACAGACAGAGAGAGACAGGAGGGACATGGATAGAGAGGCAGGAGGGACAGAGAGAGACAAGAGGGACACGGATAGAGAGACAGGGACACGGATAGAGAGACAGGAGGGACACGGATAGAGAGACAGGAGGGACAGAGAGAGACAAGAGGGACACGGATAGAGAGACAGGGACACGGATAGAGAGACAGGAGGGACACGGATAGAGAGACAAGAGGGACAGAGAGAGACAAGAGGGACACGGATAGAGAGACAGGAGGGACACAGACAGAGAGAGACAGGAGGGACACAGACAGAGAGAGACAGGAGGGACACAGACAGAGAGAGACAGGAGGGACACAGACAGAGAGAAACTGGAGGGACACAGATAGAGAGAGACAGGAGGGACACAGAGAGAGAGAGACAGGAGGGACAGAGAGAGAGAGAGACAGGAGGGACACAGACAGAGAGAGAGACAGGAGGGACACAGACAGAGAGAGACAGGAGGGACACAGACAGAGAGAGACAGGAGGGACACCGATAGAGAGAGACAGGAGGGACACACAGAGAGAGACAGGAGGGACACAGACAGAGAGACAGGAGGGACACAGACAGAGAGACAGGAGGGACACAGACAGAGCCAGGAGGGACACAGACAAAGAGAGACAGGAGGGACAGAGAGAGACAGGAAGGACACAGATAGACAGGAGGGACAGAGAGAGACAGGAAGGACACGGATGGAGGGACACAGATAGAGAGACAGGAGGGACACAGACAGAGAGAGACAGGAGGGACAAAGACAGAGAGAGACAGGAGGGACACAGACAGAGAGAGACAGGAGGGACACAGACAGAGAGAGACAGGAGGGACACAGACAGAGAGAGACAGGAGGGACACAGAGAGAGACAGTAGGGACACGGATGGAGAGACACAGACAGAGAGAGACAGGAGGGACACAGATAGAGAGACAGGAGGGACACAGACAGAGAGAGACAGGAGGGACACAGAGAGAGAGAGAGAGACAGGAGGTACACAGAGAGGGAGACAGGAGGGACACAGATAGAGAGACAGGAGGGACACAGATAGAGAGACAGGAGGGACACAGATAGAGAGACAGGAGGGACACAGATAGAGAGACAGGAGCGACACAGACAGAGAGAGACAGGAGGGACACAGACAGAGAGAAACAGGAGGGACAGAGAGAGACAAGAGGGACACGGATAGAGAGACAGGAGGGACAGAGAGAGACAAGAGGGACACGGATAGAGAGACAGGAGCGACACAGACAGAGAGAGACAGGAGGGACACAGGCAGAGAGAAACAGGAGGGACAGAGAGAGACACGGATAGAGAGACAGGAGGGACAGAGAGATACAAGAGGGACACGGATAGAGAGACAGGAGGGACACAGACAGAGAGAGACAGGAGGGACACAGACAGAGAGAGACAGGAGGGACACAGATAGAGAGAGACAGGAGGGACACAGATAGAGAGAGACAGGAGGGACACAGATAGAGAGAGACAGGAGGGACAGAGAGAGACAAGAGGGACACGGATAGAGAGACAGGAGGGACAGAGAGAGACAAGAGGGACACGGATAGAGAGACAGGAGGGACAGAGAGAGACAAGAGGGACACGGATAGAGAGACAGGAGGGACACAGACAGAGAGAGACAGGAGGGACACAGACAGAGAGAGACAGGAGGGACACAGACAGAGAGAGACAGGAGGGATACAGACAGAGAGAGACAGGAGGGACACAGATAGAGAGAGACAGGAGGGACAGAGAGACAGGAGGGACAGAGAGACAGGAGGGACAGAGAGAGAGAGAGAGAGAAGGGACAGAGAGAGAGAGACAGGAGGGACACAGAGAGACAGGAGGGACAGAGAGAGAGAGACAGGAGGGACAGAGAGAGAGAGACAGGAGGGACAGAGAGAGAGAGGCAGGAGGGACACAGAGAGAGGCAGGAGGGACACAGAGAGAGGCAGGAGGGACACAGACACAGAGAGAGAGAGACATGAGAGAGAGAGAGAGACAGACAGGAATGAGGGACAGAGAGAGAGACTGACAGGAAGGAGGGATAGACAGAGACTGACAGGAAGAAGGGACAGAGAGACAGACAGGAGGGAGGGATAGAGAGACAGACAGGAGGGAGGGATATAGAGAAAGATTGACAGGAGGGAGGGATAGAGAGAGAGACATGAAGGAGGGACAGAGAGAAAGATTGACATGTAGGAGGGACAGAGAGATGAGAAAAGTGGAGTGGAAGTGACAGGGGAGGGAAAGCGGGGTAGAAGAGACAAGGGAAGGGAGAGGGGTGGAAGAGACACAGGAAAGGGAAATGGGGGAAGAGACACAGGGAGGAAGAGAAGGGAAAAGAAACGGGAGGGAGGGAAGAGACACAAGGGAGGGGAAGAGGGGTTGAAGAGACACGGGAGGGAGAAAGGGGAAAGGGGACACATGGTAGGGGGAAGAGATACAGGGGTGGAAAGGGGGGAAGAGACACATGGGGGAGAGGCGCTCATTGCGAGGCCCATGATGAGCTTCAAAGGTGCTTAGTAAAGTAGAGGGGGGAGTGGCTCTCATTGAGCACCTACCGTCAAGTAGAGGGGGGAAAAGGTAGAGGGGGAGAGGCTCGCAATGAGCGCCAAAGGCGTTCATCGCAAGGCCAGTTAAGTAGAGGGGGAGAGGCTTGCAATTTGTGGCAAACACCATTGCCAGGCTTCAAATTTTATTGCCGTCATTTTTGACGGGCAAGTGGCTAGTGAGTTATAGTTATATGATTGCCATTTTGAGTTTGTATAACTTAAATTCTGTAGTGGGTCTGTTTGTGAGTAGCAATCTATTGAACTACGAAATAGTTACATACTGCATAATTGTTTAGAACCTGCCTGTCTGTAAATGTGTGAGCCCTTGACTGGAGCTCCACGCTATGGAGCTCCAGTCAAGGGCTTTACAGTTTAGGCTTTTGGCCAGGTAGTTGCAGGCTTGTTCAATTGAACCGCTCTGTAACTGTTGCAAATTTCAAGCCTGACTTACGGCCGATATGAAGGCAACTGCAGGCTTGACACTTGCAACAGTTAAAGAGCGATTCAATTGAACAAGCCTGCCGCTACCTGGCCAAAAGCCTAAACTGTAAACCATGCACCCATAAGTAGCATTTCAGAGCAGGATCATGATCAATTAAGCAAGGCCCTACTATGATTTAGAAACAGCCAGTAGTTAATGAGACCGTCACCATGACGTCAGAAAGACATGTAGGTTAAACTTCAATCATGCAGCGTTTAGAAGTCTGTTATGCAATGGGGCTCACAATTTGGCAATGTACTAAATAATTAAAATGAATGAAGAAAATATTATAGTCCATGTGGGTGGCCTGATATGTATTAACTCCTTGATTACTGAGATTGATATAACACGGAAATGAAATGTAAAAAAAAAAAATTGGTTGCAGATTTGTGAGTTTGAGACAGTTGTGCACTTAATTATATATTTCTGTCATCGCTTTCCCTGTCTTTTAAAGTACAGTATTGATTTTGTATTTGCATTTACAGTGCTACGAACAGGTGTTTAACCCCCTTGCGAGTCCTATCTGGTACGCATAGGATTTTCTCTTACATTTGCCATTTACGGGTGTGAAAACATTTGTGGGCGTGAGAGATTGTAGCAATTGAATAGAGATTTGCGATTGTAACATTTACGGGCTTGAAAGATCAAAGGCTTAGATAGGTTGGAGTTACAGTTTTTACAACTGCAGGGATTTTCAGCCTCTAACATGCAAATCATTTGCGGGTAGCTAAGAGACGCCAATTGAATATCAAATTAGTTTACGGGCTACATTACAGGCTCCAGTAATTAACAATTGCTCAATTAAATGGCGGCCTATGTGTTTACCATTTATAAAATTTAAGATGTCCTGAATCTATTAGGAGACATGTCATACCCAGTGGCGGCTGGTGACTTTTCAAGTTGGAGGGGCGACAGGGCGAAACATAGCCACTCCCCCTTTTTCAAACCACACCCATTTTTATAACTCCTCCCCTGACGTCATGATGACCTTTATAAGCCCCGCCCAATGACCTTATACTTGTAAAGCCCATTGAAATACATGATCACCAATGCAGAAATGTCAAGAAGTAAAGTAACAATGTGTTAAATTCATTGGTATACAATATAGATTGAAAAAACTCATGTGACAAGACTACAGCAATATCATAATTGCACCTATACGCATTAACAGAAAAATTAAAGCAGTGACACCTACCATTAGTCGGCTCTTCTTCTCAGGGTATTCACGTTCAGTAAGTTGACCAACGAGTACAAACAAATCTGCTGCCACATAGGGTTTGCACCTGGGGTTGAAAGAAAACAAGCAAATCAATCAGACCATTCAAGAACAAAACCATACTTAAAAAACATTAAACGACCAAGTGGAACCATATAGGCCCCAAACATACCTTAGAAGACCAAGTGGAACCATATAGGCCTCAAACATACCTTAGAAGACCAAGTGTGACCATATAGGCCTCAAAAATACCTTAGAAGACCAAGTGTGACCATATAGGCCTCAAACATACCTTAGAAGACCAAGTGTGACCATAGGCCCCAAACATACCTTAGAAGACCAAGTGGAACTATATAGGCCCCAAACATACCTTAGAAGACCAAGTGGAACCATATAGGCCCCAAACATACCTTAGAAGACCAAGTGGAACCATATAGGCCTCAAACATACCTTAGAAGACCAAGTGGAACCATATAGGCCTCAAACATACCTTAGAAGACCAAGTGTGACCATAGGCCCCAAACATACCTTAGAAGACCAAGTGGGACCATATAGGCCTCAAACATACCTTAGAAGACCAATCAGCACTGCATAGGCCCAAACCAGTGGATCTTGGGATTCAAGAAAACAACAACATTTCACTTCTGTTTAGACAACACAATAATCAATGTCAAACAAACACGTTGAATTAGCATATGGATAACCATATGAGCAGTAACGCCACGCCAAGGCTTCAACAATTGTTACTGAACATTCACACACCTTTCATAGCTCCTTCAATATGCACACCCACACACCATTCATACTTTACTTACCACTAGTTATTTTTAGTAGTGAGGTGGTGCCATTTCTGAGAACTTTACGTACCCTTGAAGGTGCCTCCAATTCCTTCAAACCAATGCATTTAACCGCTACAGGACCATGGTGCTTTTTAATTACTTTTTTGATCCTCTTCAATGTGGAGAAGCATCTTTCTGGTTCTTTAGTAGTCTTCGACAATTGTTACTGACCATGCACACACCTTTCATAGCTCCTTCCATATGCACAACCACACACCGTTCATACTTTACTTACCACTAGTTATGTTTGGTAGTGTGAGGTGGTGCTGCTTAACGCAGTTTATCTTTGCACACCTTGGGGGTATGCATTCTTCTTTGCTTCAATCACTTGTATTTTAATTTTGCACGGCGATCTTTCAAAGAAGAAAACTTCTCAATGGTTTTTTTCATTGAAGTCTGGGATCTCGGAAATCAGTTGCTTTTCCATTGAGAGCATCGCCAATGCATTCAACCGCTCCAGGGACATGGTGCTTCTTAAAAAGGTTTTTATCCTCTTCAATGTTGAAAAGCATCTTTCTGATTCTGCAGTAGTCATTGGTGTTGTAATCAGGATTCTTAATAATTTTACTGTCTCTGTGAAATCATTCTGCAGATTAAATTGATGGAAAAGTTTGTGCAGAGCAACAGCACTTGTACAAGTATGAAACTCTGTCTTCCCATACAGAAGTGACAGCTCAGTGCGTAATTGTTCCTTCTTCAGTATTGGATATGCTTGCACAGTGTCTTCCAGAGCTTGGGTTGGAAAGCAAGTGCCATGGGTTTTATACAAGTCACTTTGAACAAGTTTGGCACTGACTAGGTGATTTGAAAATGAAAAACGTTCTTTTGCATGAACCACCACTATGTCACATACCTCTCTTGAAAGTTGTCTCAAGGTTGAGATCTCCGCACTCCGTCTGTTGACTGTTAGATCGCTCAGCAAACTTGCTTCTATCTCTTCCACAGAATTACGGATTTTCTGGATGCTGGCGACAAAGTCTTCGGTGACTTTTTTGATATAAACAGTATCCGTGTCTCGCTTCTGAAGCTGACTATAGAGGATGTCAACATGTGGCATTATTAAATGAAATAATTTAAGGAAGTAAAGGAACTCCCTGTCTTCCAGCATTCCAATGAAACCTGCGGCTTCCCGTATAGATGTTGGATCAAAGTTTAGACATGCTTCAATTGTCTGGAAACACTCAAGTAGCGCATCTCTGCTCTCGTAGATTACGTTCACGGTCCTAACGTTGAAGTTCCATCGTGTCGGTGCACCTCTTGGAAGTCTTCTACCAACTACCTCATCCAGAACTCCAGTCCTTTTTGGAGAGCGTGAAAAAAAAGATGGTATGCCGCCTATGTTGGAAAAAAAAACTCGAACTCTTCCAATCCTTGAAACTGCTTTCTCCATTATTAGGTTCAGTTGGTGAGCATAGCAATGGACGTAGTGTGCGTTCGGGTACACGTCTTTTACTTTTCTTTGAACTCCTCCTTGATCTCCACGCATCACACTGGCACCATCGTAGCTTTGAGCTATGAGTTTCTTCTTGTCTTCTGGCTCTGGGAGAACAGTATTCAGTGTTTCCAGCACAACAGCAGCAATCGAGTCTGCATCCGTTGATTTCATTTCCGTGAAGCCATCAAATCTTTCCACCACTTGATGCTTCTTGTCAAGGTGTGCGACTACAACGCACTGTGTCCTAGCGGAAATATCGGTTGTTTCATCCTCTTGGATTGCCACAAACTGGGCTTCTTTAAGCTCTTGGTGAATCACTTCCTTAATAACTTCATGCATGCAGTCCAGTAGCTCATTCTGCACGGTTTTGGAAGTGCCCTTAAACACAGTTGCAGTCTTCAAATGCTGTTCCATTGCACTATCGATACTGGCAACCAAATCCACCAGGCCTCTAAACACTCCTGGATTTAGCGATGTTTCACTCTTGTCGTGTCCTCTTAATGCCAGTTCAAAAGCGCCACAAAAGCGAACACAATCAATTATCTTCGAAAGGATGTACCGGTTCTTAGCCACTTCTTCGTTGTGTTTTTGAATGCTGACTTGGTATCCTTGGTCCAGTTGAACAGCAATGTTCGTCTGTCCAAGCATCTCAAACTTGATCCTGTTATCCAAGTGAGCTTTAGAACTTTTGTGTTTCGCCAATTTATCAGCTAGATGTTTGACGTCAGTCACTCCAGTTTTGGTCCAAGCAGCGTCACCACCAAATAGGATGCATGGGAAACAATATAAGGACTTCCTAGAAACGCTTCCAGAAAGCCAGTCGTTCTTCTTGTACCATTCAGTATTGAAATTACGGACATATTGCTTCCCTCTATCTCTTGCGATTTGCTGCAGATTTATCTCTGGTTGGTCAGCTCCTAACCGTTTTACTTCCACCTTCTCCTCATAGGTTAGGGTGGCGAAAGGCTTCACAAGTAGAGAGTCAATAGTATTCATTTCTGATATTGATACCAATAAAAGAAAGAGATCACGGTATATTAATTTATATTATGTCACAAAATTACTTTAAAATAACAGTGTGTTGATTTCATTGGTATACATTACAGATTGCAAACCCTCATGTGACAAGACTACATCAACATCAAATTTGCACCTATACACATGGACAGAAAATTAAAGGCAATGATACTCACCAACAGTTGACTCTCCTTCTCGTGGTATTCACGTCCAGTAAGTCAACCAACGAGTCCAAACAAATCTGCTTTCACACTAGTTTGCACCTGGGGGGTGATAGAAAACAAAAAAAAAAACATTAGAAATCTCAAGACCCAAACCGTAACTTTTAAAACCTTAAAAGTCCAAGTGTGACCATATACTCACCAACAGTTGACTCTCCTTCTCGGGGTATTCACGTCCAGTAAGTCAACCAACGAGTCCAAAGAAATCTGATTCCACAGATAGTTTGCACCTGGGAAGTTATAGAAAACAAAAAAAAAAACATTAGAACGTTTAAGACCCAAACCGTAACGTTTAAAACCTTAAAAGAGCAAGTGTGACCATATAGGCCCCAACCGCACCTTAAAAACCTTAAATAGCCAATTTTGACCATATAGGCCCCAACCGCACCTTAAAAACCTTAAATAGCCAATTTTGACCATATAGGCCCCAACCGCACCTTAAAAACCTTAAATAGCCAATTTTGACCATATAAGCCCCAACCGCACCTTAAAAACTTTAAATAGCCAATTTTGACCATATAGGCCCCAACCGCACCTTAAAAACCTTAAATAGCCAATTTTGACCATATAGGCCCCAACCGCACCTTAAAAACCTTAAATAGCCAATTTTGACCATATAGGCCCCAACCGCACCTTAAAAACCTTAAATAGCCAATTTTGACCATATAGGCCCCAACCGCACCTTAAAAACCTTAAATAGCCAATTTTGACCATATAGGCCCCAACCGCACCTTAAAAACCTTAAATAACAAATTGGGACCATATAGGCCCCAACCGCCCCTTAAAAACCTTAAATAACAAATTGGGACCATATAGGCCCCAACCGCCCCTTAAAAACCTTAAATAACAAATTGGGACCATATAGGCCCCAACCGCCCCTTAAAAACCTTAAATAACAAATTGGGACCATATAGGCCCCAACCGCCCCTTAAAAACCTTAAATAACAAATTGGGACCATATAGGCCCCAACCGCCCCTTAAAAACCTTAAATAACAAATTGGGACCATATAGGCCCCAACCGCCCCTTAAAAACCTTAAATAACAAATTGGGACCATATAGGCCCCAACCGCCCCTTAAAAACCTTAAATAACAAATTGGGACCATATAGGCCCCAACCGCCCCTTAAAAACCTTAAATAACAAATTGGGACCATATAGGCCCCAACCGCCCCTTAAAAACCTTAAATAACAAATTGGGACCATATAGGCCCCAACCGCCCCTTAAAAACCTTAAATAACAAATTGGGACCATATAGGCCCCAACCGCCCCTTAAAAACCTTAAATAACAAATTGGGACCATATAGGCCCCAACCGCCCCTTAAAAACCTTAAATAACAAATTGGGACCATATAGGCCCCAACCCTACCTTAAAAACCTTAAATAACAAATTGGGACCATATAGGCCCCAACCGTACCTTAAAAACCTTAAATAACATATAGGCCCAAAAAATAATAATAATAATATATAAAAATATATATATATATATATATATATATATATATATATATATATATATATATATATATATTGATATATATATATATATATATATATTGATAGATATATATAAAAATTTATATCAATATATCACAATAAATAAATATATATATATATATATATATATATATATATATATATATATATAAAAATTGATATCAATATATCACAATAAATAAATATATATATATATATATATATATATATATATATATATATATATATAAATTGATATCAATATATCACAATAAATAAATATATATATATATATATATATCAAATTGATATATATATATATATATATATATATATATATATATTTATTTATTGTGATATATTGATATCAATTTTTATATATATATATAGATATAGATATATATATATATCCAAATATATATATATATATATATATATATATATATATATATAAAATACACATAAATATACATAAACATATACATACAACAATATATATTAATTGATATTTATTATTTGATTAATTGATGTTCTTTATTACTTGGTATATTATATTGTTCATGCATTTCTATTACACTTTATTTGTTATACATATTACAGTGCTATTTTTTGGCTATACATGTTACAGGATATTATCCTGTAACATGTATATCACATAAAATAGCCCTGTAATATGTATAATACATATAGGGTCAAACAAGTTCACACTAACCTTTTTTACCCTTACAGGCTTCCATACCTGCTTGCTGATTTGCTAATTTTTTGAAGACTCTCATTGGTTGAAATCGATGTCAATCAAAAATTTCAGCCAATCAGAGTCCTTCAAAAATTAGTATATATAGCAGACCGTGGGAAAAAAACAATTAATCGCGGGAGGGGCTCCTTGTAGGAGGAGCTCTTTTAGTGTGTTGTTTTTTTTTTTTTAGAGCGTCGTTTTTTTTTTGTGGAGGCCTCTTTCAATGGGCCAGAATGGATGGATGGACAATGGCTTCAATCAAGATTGGATTATTTTTGATCATTGGCTTCAATCAACATGGATTATTTTATTTTGACCATTGGCTTCAATCAACATGGATTATTTTATTTTGACCATTGGCTTCAATCAACATGGATTTTTTTATTTTGACCATTGGCTTCAATCAACATGTATTATTTTATTTGACCATTGGCTTCAATCAACATGGATTATTTATTTTTCATGACTATATCCAGAGAGGACAGAAGGCCAACGCTGGAGGGGTCAATTTTACAGGTAAGTATGTGCTGTTTATTTTATTTTTTATTAATGTTTGTTTAAAGCTGTTTATTTTTGTATAAAATGTGTTACTAACTGTACTAACAATGTGTTAGCTTACTGTTTAATTGTAATAATGTTTTTACTGTATTTTTTTTTCCCTTCCCTTATTTTTATTTTATCTTTAGAAGTGACAGGCACATATACATACCTGTTACTTCTAAAAATGGAATAAAAATAGGGGGGGGGGGGTAGGTAGTTGGTTCATCCAGGGTGGGGTCGGTCACGGTCAGGCGCCCATCGGTCGCCCATAGGCCACGACCAGGGGTGGCACAGGCCTCATGGGGGTGAACATCCACCCCCATGTGGCCTGGTCAACCCCGCTCACTGCCCGAATACTCGGGGTAGCATAGGCCGCATCGGGGTGGTGCCGGGGGCCCGGTGGTGATCGGGCCTCGGGGGTGGCATAGGGCGGCAACATGGAGGTCATCAGGGGTGGCACAGGCCTCATCAAGGGGGTGATCCGATCACCCCCATGTGGGCCTGTGCCACCCCGCTCACCACCCGACTACCCCGATCCCGTGATCGGGGTAATCCGGCGGTGGCATGATGGCATAGCTAGGCTAGCATAGGGCAGGCCTGATCGGGGGTGGCACAGGCCACATGGGGGTGATGGCTGGGGTCGTCGGTGGTAGTTGGTGGCTGGCTGGGTAGGTGGCACTGGCAGGCCAGGCAGGCATAGTGGGGGACTGGGGGTAACTGGTCACCCCTAACTTTTATTAGGGGCTACTAGGGGTTTTGGTTTGGCCAGGGGCAGGGCAGGTGCCAGGCAGAGGCAGGTGTAGACTTACTGTGTTAGGCAGGCAGAGTAGATGAGTAGATTCAGCCAGGGAGGTCTCTCAGTCTCAGCGTGACCAGGGTCAGGAAACAGAAAGGGGGAAGGGACAGGGAACTGGTGGTTTTATTGACTGTATCAGTCAATCAAAATGTAAACTCGAGGCCCTATTTGCTGGCGGGCGCTCAGGGCTAACGGTCTGGGTGGGTTTAGATTGATCACTTAGTAACTGGACAGCCTTCCATCATTGATTGGTCAATGATGGAAGACTGTCATTTATTAATTGATTCATTTATGACCGCCCATGCATATCGTCACTGTGATGGTGGGCGGCATGCATTAACGGTCAGGGGGCCAGGCCAGGACTCATTGAAGAGAGAGAAGAGTCTAAAGGTTAGTGTACACAGTGTATAACTATTGTAATTTGATCACACAGGGTGCAGGCAGGGGGCTATATAGATACACAGCATTAGTTAATGTAGCGCAAGGGTTATTTTAAAGTGACAGTGTCCCTTTACTAACTTTACTTCATTTTTAATACTATTTAGACTTGAAATGATGATGTACACCTTATATTTATTTGTTTTTGGGTTATACTAATACATTGTTGTGTTTTTTTTATTGCAGGGTGAAGAAAATATTTGGGGGGGCGTTTGCCCTGACGCCCCAATGGACGGGCCGCCCCTGGTCATACCTGTAAATATAATAGCTGAAAATGTTATAGAGTATATAAAGCGTATTTATAAGAGATAAGCTGAGTGAATGTCTGGGAGGAAATTTAAGTCTCTTTGGAAAGGTTTATTTTTGTAAATAAGTATGTATTAGACTGTATAATTATTGTATTGAAAAATGGTGTAAATATTTGTAAATAATGTTTTATTTTCAAATGAATTTCAAAGATTCCAAAGCTCCCCCTCCCTTAGCCACATGCCCCTCTTAATTTTCTTATCTTCCCATAACCCCTTATGAAAGCAGCTCTCTTCCACAAATATATTTCTCCAGCCACTGGCACCTCTAAATTCCACTTGACACCTTACCATAATAGCTAATTTCCCCTATACCTCTTCCCATAGCAGCTCCCCTTCCAAAGTCCCCTTTCCATAACAGCTCCCTTCGCCAATACCCCTTCCTATAGCAGCTCTTCTTCTCAAGATCCCTTCCCATAGCAGCTCCCCTCCACAACTTCCCAGAACAGCGCCTCTCCCCACCATTCCTTCCCATAATAGCTCCCCTCCCCAAGACCCATTCCCATAGCAGCTCTCCTCCCCTTCCCAAGACCCCTACCAATAGCTGCTCCCCTCCCAAGTGTAAGATAGGTGGAGAATGTTGCAGCTGCGAGAAAAAATTAATGCAGACAAATTGACATTCTACTGTGAGATAAGTTTCCATTTTATGAGAGCAACTTGTTAAATGTTTACTTTAACTAGTAGTGCTTTTTATTCAATGAATTTATGTTAGATTAGCCAGTGCGTGGGATAGAGATAGGGTGTTTGGGTGTGCGCAGGGACCCTCATTGGAGATCAGGAATATGGGTTCTCACGGGACAGTGAATGTTTATTTAGGGAGGTAATAGACTAGACAAGAGGATATTAGTGGTCAGAAGGAACCCAACTCAAAAGCATAAGGGAGGCTATCACTCACTAAGGATTACACATTAGGGTGTGCTTTTCATCATTCTCAATTAAGTGAGAGGTACAGTGTACACTCTTGATCAAAAATTTAAAACATAGGGTAGGAAGGAAAACCCATTGATTATGCAATACAGAATAACATACCATTCTCTATGCTATTCCTCTTTATAAACATTGAAAGAACCTCATAGAGCTGGTTTTTTGAGTTATTGTTTGGCCGAAATTCAATATTTTCCTGCAAACTTTTGCTTTATCTTTTATTTTTCATAACCTTCCTTAAACGATTACATGCAGTTTTAATAGGGATCAATGCAATATTATGTGTTAAAGAGTTGTATGTATGTTAGATCCAAATAACAGCAATATATGAGACACATCATGTATATGTTTGATGAAGCTTTACATGCAAAGACTACAATTATTAGATACCTACAAAATATATCCATCTATGTAATTTTACTCATTAATGTTTTTTAAATTCACAATTGCAATAATTGTATGGACAAAGAATTTGTAGGTGTCTGGTTACCAGTAATGTTTCCCACCCCACCAAAAAAATCTATTTTCTGTTATAACTCTTTTTTGATATGATATTTTTCTGTGGAAATATCTCTTGCTACACCAAATGTCACAAACAACACAGAACATAGGTATCTTACAAATTGTATTAATTATATTACAAAGTGTTGTGCAATGAAAAACAAATGGCATAAGAGTATACATTGTCATATTTATACTACTGGTGCAATGCCATCATAAATGAGAAGTTAGAATGCCAGATTTTTTTACCCTTATGTTAAAGTAACTGACATAATAAGGTCATAATAATATCCCGCTAAAATATACACTAATTTAAATCCAATTCAGTTACCATATTCTTTATATTACAGTGGTTGAATGGAAATCACAGTGCATTCTGCAGCTCTTGTAAATCAAAACCCTAGAATCTTTGGTTCTTTGGAAGCCAGGCATTACTGTTAATTATGCTTCCCTGCAGAGCTGGATTCACATGGACCATCAAAATACTGCTAAAATATATGTATAACTAAATCATAACCAACTCAAAAGTATGAAAGTTCTTATTATTTGTGACGATCAAGGGGTAGGGACTATTACTGCCCAGGGCCACCTTCTATAGACTACAGGTTATCTACCCACAAGGACCGTTGGGCACAAGCACCCTGAAATCTGGCTTCTGTATCAGTTGGGGTTTCTCCATCGGAAATCAGCAATTCCGGGAGTCTCAGTAACCTTCCTATGGTAATGACCAGAACAAGTTACGTGCAGGGTGGTAATAGGATCAGTATCGCAGCCACCAGGTGCAAATAAGAGACCATACTATTTCTATATGTTTCAGCAGTGAACTGATTTATTTTTGGAAAGTCAATAATATTTATAGGAAGTCGATGCAGAGGGGGGTGTATACAACACAATGACAGGGACTGGCATGGGGTCTAATAGTCTGGTATCCTGTCTGGCACCTGTGAACAATAGGTCAACCTCCAAATACACATAATGCCATCTCCATGTCTAGTGGTCCAGACTCCAAATAGAGTACATTAACTTTATCTGGCAAACAATGAGACAAAACAGATTACAATGCAATTTAGGTGTTTATGCACATAGTGGCAGGAGCCAAGTAGTCTGTCCTGTATGGTGGCTCAGTGGGCTAAGATCCAGGAACTGGAAAAGGGGTCTGTGACAATATTCTTATTTGTAACGCTCCAACATATTTCGTAGCACTATATAGGGATTGAGTACAAAGAAAACCACAATACAAACACATGGTAAAAAATGTAAAAATATTGTGGCAATTATTACACTGAAATACAATAAAAACATTAGACCCTATATCAACACTTGTTATACCAATTGTACTGGACCACTCATGACTTCATGTCCACTGTACAATAGACTAGTTTGTTAAATTAATGTTAGAACAAAAAAAAAGTGAAAAGAAGTAGATATAAAAAAGTAAAGGCAAAGCAATATAACATTTATTAAACAAATGGATAATGGTATTGTTAAAATATGGGACCAGCCCTTATCAGGAACTTCCACAGGTTAGTTCCTCTTAGGTGGGTTGGTTCTCTCGACACTCAGGTGTGTTCCTGCAGTATTCTCACCAGGAGTAGCATACGATACAGCTAACTTGTTGTCCCTTATGATAATATAACAGCTACACCATATAATTTAACTAAAGGGGGAACACTTTATTGGGATATTAGAGGGACATGTATACTGCTGTAAACAATAGGGAACAGTAACTCATACATAAAGTAAGCATTGCACAAGGTTGGACGCATTCAAAATTCACCAACTCTGGGCCACCTATCAGGTTAGTATTTAAGTATATGGGGCATAATGTTGGGTCAGTTAATGAATATTCTTGATCAATGCTCAGCACCCAAGGTCACCAAGTAATAGTTGCTTTGAAACCTCTAAGGTTTATACTTGACCTCACCTATACCCAAACACATGGGTCTAAATCCATATGAAAAGGGAGAAGCATTCTGTTACTTTGTAAACCTGTGGCAACAAGCAGCAAAGAAGGAGAGATATTGAGAGCTTACAAAGCTTCCCTTTGAGACTGTTGCTATAGTGAGTTGGTAAGAGATCTGTACAAAATCCTTCCATTGTATCTCAGTCAGTAAAGGCCACTTGAGTTTTAAAGCTCTGGATGTGTAAGGCTCTGGATGACTGTGAAAATGTTACTTATCTTCCTTTATACATTTCAATTAATGCGCAAACACCATTATCCTTTTAATTCTGGGTATCGAAACTGTGAAACATGAAAATATATTAAGTGTCTATTTTATACACCAACATACTGCAGATTATAAAGAATCTTCTACTAGAATATTGCAAATAAAAATTATGTACGATAATGTGTTAATGCCACTTGTAAACAAACTGCAGAAACAACTCATTGCCCTTTTAACAATTTTTTTATTTATGATATAATATACTGCATGTTTTCATAGGATATGTTACAATATCCTGTCTTGACAGAATACATGTGATTGCCAAAACAACGTTTTTTTTATGATTAGCACATTTCCTTGTAGCTTCTGAATTAACACAAACAGGATGTATCCTGCATCACTTAGATATCCAATTGCCATTTTTGGTTAGACATCAAACATATATTTATAGGTTCTGTATAACCTTTTTGGTAACCCCCATTCACGTCTCAGATTTAGAGTTCATTCGTACATTGCTAGAAATAGGTATCAGAGCTTCCCACGTCTGTGATCAGATGGGGCTCCTACCCTTACTAAAAATGCTTCTTGGCACCATACTGCCAGAATTCTAGATGAACAATCATACCGGCACAATGTCTCCAAAGTTCATGTCATAGTCCATTTATCAAAGAAAAAAGACTAAATCTGATTGGATTGAGGTACCTCAGGACCAAACATTTAAATCTGAAAAGTTCCCTATTCGAGATATGACCTTACATTATTGCTAAACACTCCTTGCAGAGTTGCAAGCCCCCCATATTCATTATATAAAAGCAGCAATCTAAATATACTAACTATAATCCACCTGCATACCACTCTCCCCTTCAAAAATGTTCACAGTAGCTTATCCACTAAAAAAATAATATATGCAACCCACAAAGACAAATTATCCTGTTGGTTCAAACCACAAGATACAGAACCAGGGGCGGCCCGTCCATTGGGGCGTTGGGGCAAACGCCCTCCCTAATATTTTCGTAACCTTGCAATAAAAAAACACAATAATTTATTAGTAATAACCCAAAAACAATTAAATATAATGTGTACATCAGCATTCAAGTGTTATTACATTAATAAATGAAGCAAACTATTCCCTGGGACACTGTCACTTTAAGATAACCCCTTGCCCTTGTGTGTATATATTAACTGCTGCTGTGTATCTATTGTAGCTTTCCCTGCATCCCTGTGTGATCATATTACACTACACACTGACTACACTAACCTTTAGACTCTATAATCAATGAGGCCTGGCCCCCTGACCGTTAATGCATTCCGCCCACCAGCACAATGACGATATGCATGGGCAGTGATAATGTATCCATTTCATGACTGACAGTCTTCCATCATTGACCAATCAATGATGGAAGGCTGTACAGTTGTCAGGAGAACCACCTAAACCCACCCAGACCGTTAGCTCCGAGCGCCCGCCAGCTAATAGGGCCTCGAGTTAACTTTTGATTGACATCCACAGTTAAAACCACCATAATCCAGTCCCTTCCCTCTTTCTGTTTCCTGACCTGCTCACGCTGAGACTGAGAGAGACCTCTCTGGCTGAAACTACTCACATCTACCCAACCTAACACAGTAAGTCTACCTGATTTCAACCAATCAGAGTCTTTAAAAAATTAGCAAATTAGCAAAGCTGGTATGGAAGCCTGTAAGGGCAAAAAAGGTTAGTGTGAACTTGTGTGACCCTGTATGTATTATACATATTACAGGGCTATTTATGTGATATACATGTTACAGGATAATATCCTGTAACATGTATAGCAAATAAATAGCACTATAATATGTATAATAAATAATGTCTAATAGAAATACATGAGCAATATAATCAATTAATACATATCAATTAATATATATTTTTTTATGTATATGTTTATATATATTTATGTATATTTTTTATGTGTGTGTGTGTGTGATTGATATTGATATATATATATATATATTGATATATATATATATATATATATATATATATAATGATTGATATATATATATATATATATATATATATATATTGATTGATATATATATATATATATATATATATATTGATTGATAGATATATTGATTGATATATATATATATATATATATATATATTGATATATATATATATATATATATTGATATATATATATTGATATATATATATATATATAATTAATTATATATCTCAATATATATATATATATATATATATTTTTTTTTATTTTTTTATTTTTTTTTATTTCATTTTTTTCATGTACAGTTTGGGCCTATATGGTCACACTTGGTTATTTAGGGTTTTTAAGGTGCGGTTGGGGCCTATATGGTCACACTTGGTTATTTAGGGTTTTTAAGGTGCGGTTGGGGCCTATATGGTCACACTTTGTTATTTAGGGTTTTTAAGGTGCGGTTGGGGCCTATATGGTCACACTTGGTTATTTAGGGTTTTTAAGGTGCGGTTGGGGCCTATATGGTCACACTTGGTTATTTAGGGTTTTTAAGGTGCGGTTGGGGCCTATATGGTCACACTTGGTTATTTAGGGTTTTTAAGGGGCGGTTGGGGCCTATATGGTCACACTTGGTTATTTAGGGTTTTTAAGGTGCGGTTGGGGCCTATATGGTCACACTTGGTTAATTAGGGTTTTTAAGGTGCGGTTGGAGCCTATATGGTCACACTTTGTTATTTAGGGTATTTAAGGTGCGGTTGGGGCCTATATGGTCACACTTGGTTATTTAGGGTTTTTAAGGTGCGGTTGGGGCCTATATGGTCACACTTGGTTATTTAGGGTTTTTAAGGTGCGGTTGGGGCCTATATGGTCACACATGGTTATTTAGGGTTTTTAAGGTGCGGTTGGGGCCTATATGGTCACACTTGGTTATTTAGGGTTTTTAAGGTGCGGTTAGGGCCTATATGGTTACACTTGGTTATTTAGGGTTTTTAAGGTGCGGTTGGGGCCTATATGGTCACACTTGGTTATTTAGGGCTTTTAAGGTGCGGTTGCAGCCTATATGGTCACACTTGGTTATTTAGGGTTTTTAAGGTGCGGTTGGGGCCTATATGGTCACACTTGCTCTTTTAAGGTTTTAAAAGTTACGGTTTGGGTCTTAAACGTTCTAATTTTTTTGTTGTTGTTTTCTATCACCCCCCAGGTGCAAACTATCTGTGGAAGCAGATTTGTTTGGACTCATTGGTTGACTTACTGAACGTGTATACCCCGAGAAGGAGAGTCAACTGTTGGTGAGTATCATTGCTTTTAATTTTCTGTCCATGCGTATAGGTGCAAATTTGATGTTGATGTAGTCTTGTCACATGAGGGTTTGCAATCTGTAATGTATACCAATGAATTCAACACACTGTTATTTTAAAGTAATTTTGTGACATAATATAAATTAATATACCGTGATCTCTTTCTTCTATTGGTATCAGAAATGAATACTATCACTCTCTACTTGTGAAGCCTTCCGGCACCCTAACCTATGAGGAGAAGGTGGAAGTAAAACGGTTAGGACCTGACCAACCAGAGATAAATCTGCAGCAAATCGCAAGAGGTAGAGGGAAGCAATATATCCGTACTTTCAATACTGAATGGTACAAGAAGAACCACTGGCTTTGTGGAAGCATTTCTAGGAAGTCCTTATATTGTT